>CAWUFW010000989.1:1200000-2400000 GCA_963921515.1 Calotriton arnoldi | reverse complement strand
TGAGCCCTGTCCTGGCCACCAGCTCCACGACACCGTCCACGAGGACCTCGTCCTCTAGGAGCCGCCACCTTCTGCAAAAGCACAGGACACTCGCTGCGCCAGTGTCCCTCCTCTTTACAGTATGCACACTGATTCGCCCCCAAAGGCGCGGTATTACCGGGCCTGCTAGTGCTTGGAAGCTGTCGGGCCAAACCACCTCGTCCTCTACCGTTTCCTCTAGAAGCCTGGTGTAACAACACCTTTGTCTTCAAATCTTTGTTCTTCTTTTCCGTCTTCTCCTTCTCCTCATTTTCTCTGTGCTCATAATACTGTGCCATATTCATGATAATGGAAGGGGAGGAGGTGGACAAAGTACTCTCAGAAGCCTGCAATCGAGTCGCAATCTCAGGGAGCAAATTGGAAATGAACCTATTAACAAACAGCCGCACACCACCTTCAATAGACAAATCCTGTCCACTATAGTCTAAGAACACACCTTCAAACCGAGTGAAAAAATCTGACACACTCTCGTCCTTCTTCTGGCAGCAAGCCGATAGCTTGTCCCAATCAACCTTCCTCGGAAGGATAATAGACAGTTATATATGCAATTCAGGCTGGGCACACTCCCAATTCACGCAACCACTTTAAAATGGCACTCTTACAAATACCAAAGTGAGGCATGTCCCTGCTGCAGAGCTCCGTTGGAAAGCATGCCCCACTTTCTGTTTGCTTGCCCGGCTTATTCCGTTGCCAGGTCTAGCTGGATAAAACCGATCTGTAAAATTATGGGTACACGCGACCATAGGACTGCCTTGCGTATCCTAAAAACCGACCCAGGTGTGCTTTTTTCGTGTGGGGTGGCGAAGTTTTTGAGCCATGCCTGGATTATCAGAAACAAAGCTTGAAGGACACTAGCACGCTTGTCGAGGGATAAATATTTATGTCAGCTAATTTTTTACTATTTAAGTACTGTAACAATTTGTAGAGTTTACTTATTTATGAATATTGTGAAGATGTTTGTGTTTTGTAGAGTACCTCGCTCTGAGATATATTTCCCTATTTGTGGTTGATTCCGTACATCTCCTTAGATATGCTTGCATAACCGTTCCAACTTTCAAGTCTTGTATTTTAAGCCTGGTTGTGCGCCCAATGCTTATTCTTTCATCTTTTTTTTTAATTTTATTTTTAAGGATTTATATACAGCTGCTTTTAACCTTTTAACCTTTCTAATCAATATCCAGGTCTTAAAAGTTTTTATTAGTATCTTTTTAGCTATCCTGATAATTCCGTTAAATCATGTATTCATATTAATGTGATATATTGTATATATTTTCTTTTTAATGTCTGTCTGTGTTTTTGTCTGTTGCTTTTATGATTCTAGTAATCGAAATAAAGCATTTGATTGATTGATAATAGAATGCATATACATGATAATGCAGCCAGACAAAGCAACTATCTCCGCCCTAGGCTTATCACCTGGCTTTGGTTCCTGATCCTATGCTTTAATTTGGTCCCATGTACCACCCAATTCCGCAACATGATCATGTGTATGTACTTGTCTCCAAAGATCCACTGGAACTAGCAAACCAAAGAACATTTCAATGTCAGCAAGCGTCACCAATGTCGAAGAGGCAGCTTCAGTCAGCTCCTTATAATAAGCGGTGGGATTTTTCCTAGGGTCAGGTAACTGAGTCTTAAGGGACAAGACTTCACTCCTTTTCCATGGAGCATAAACCCATTGTTCTTGGAAATGGGCCTCTACCCTTGGCCTAGTAACATGATCATGTTGATCCCTTAGCTCCGGTATGTCTGAATGGTAGATGGGATGAACCGCCTGCATCGTAAACTGAGTTACCGGGGTGGGGCTCTTCTCGAGTAGCCTTTCCCGATAAGCAACCAGTGTTGCAACATTACCAAATACATGAGCAGGTTCCATATCAGTAACATACACATGATCCCTAATATCGTATATGATCTGTGGTGCTTCACCCTTGAAACGCTGCTCCCAAAGACCGATCAAAGAAGCCGACATATGCTTAAGGGCATGTTGTTGTACAAAAGGCTCATAATCTTTCATGACACTCCACACATCTTCCACACCATAAATGGGGTTATGAGCCCACTGGGCATCCTGATTAGCCACCACCTGTTTCTCTGCATCTCCCACATCAGATCGGACCAACGTCCACCCCATACGTTCCTCAAATTTTGTACAATTCCTATCCTCAGGGCCGCGTATCGGTGTCCCGCCACTCAGTGATGTCGGGGAATGGAGGAACACAGTGGGGGCAACAACAGAGGGAGCAGGCTCTAACGTCATTGTCGGCTGTGTCGTGGGGGTAAGAGCTGGAGAGAGAGAAACCGAAGCAATAGGCGTTGCAGGAATACTAACAGTCACAGTTGCTACAGACGGTGAAGGCAAAGAAAGGACAGGCGGTGCCGTGGCCAAGGCAGTCTGATCGACAATAACAGAGGCCGAAACAGTGGAGACAGAAGAACCAGGCAGCTGGGCTTGGGAGGGAAGAGCGGGATATATCCTCTGCGGGGCATAAGGGGGTGGGGGTCGAGTATCCAACAATTGTTCCACGAACATATCACTTTCTTCTTGGGCTACACAATATTTGTCAATCTGCAATCGAAATCTCCTATCTTCATGTTCAATCCCTATCTCTTTCTTCTCTCTATCATGTGCTACAGCCTTCTGAGTCAATGTTTGCATTCTCCCTTTCCGGGCCTCTTTCCCTGCCTTGATTCGCCTCTGCTTAACCTCCTTTTGCCATGTTCTGAGGGAATCAAATATAGACTGCCTACTTCTTCTTGCAAACAGCTTCTCCTGTAAAAAGGCAATATTCTGTTCATCAAAAGTGCCCGTCAACGGCCACTGCAACTCGGCATTGTCCCTCATATATTTGTGCCATAGCGTACTAAACATAATAGGGCCAAGGCCATGCTTCACATACATATCAAAATTCGGAGTGCCTTCCGTTGGCACCGGCTGACTTTCTTCCAGTCAAGCAACAGCAGAACAACAACGACAACAAGAAACCAAGAACCTGCTCATTCCAGGCATTTTCAAAAGTAGGCCAAATTCATTATGTTGCCTGGCAAAGTGTTCACAAACACTTTGTATCCAAATCGGTCCTCAGACCGTACCAAATGCAAACCAAAATCGGTCCTTCGACCGTACCAAAGACAAACCAAAATGGTACCATATCCACAAAGAACCAAAACAAACTCACCTGGTGCACACAGGTCAAACAAATTTATTCTCCACTGCCGACTCTTCGGACCAAACGGTCAGATCCAAGGGCTTTCGCCGTTCAGGACCCCAGTCGGGATGACCGCTGGGTGAGTCACCAACCAGTCAGACAGACGGGGCAGCTGCGAGTTCAGGAACTCTCTCGTGCAGGGATCCCTGGTCCGCCCGTCCGACCCGACGATGGCCCCGACCTCCTCACCCATCCGCGGGTGAGGATGGGCCACCCGATGGGGTCCCTGTTCGGGCGCCAACTGAAGGAAGTGACCCGATTAGGGCCACCCGGGTCACTCACGACCACCTCTCAGCCTTCCATACAAATGAAGAGTCGGTCAGACAGTAGAGAATACAAACCAAGTATATTTATTTAGGTACACTTGAGTAGAGTCCAGTCTGACCAGCCTCCTAGGATTGCTACAGAGGGACTGACTTCAGCAAGCATGGCGATACATTATGAACAATTCAGAACCAATGAAGACACACCCTGACTGGAAATTTCCAGTTGGCAGCAGTTGAACAAAGAAGATACAGAAGGATGAGTTTTGATTCTGAGACCGGGCACATGCTATCTTGATGCCAAGGTCACTCTGCCTGTGCCTGCCGCTCTAAGGGTGGGAGCAGACCTATCTAGTGGGAAAGGTATGCGCTAATAAGAACAGTGTATTCATTAGTACAGCAAAGCTCAACCTTGGAGAAACGAAAACTATCACAGCTGCTTTCAGCACAGGCAGGTAAAGAAATCAGTTTCAATCATGACTCAAAATGGCGGCCAAACATAAAATGGTGCAGCGAATGCTAACTTAAGGCATACAATACATAGACAATACAGCTAGTACATTTTTATTCCAACAACCGCTAACTCCTGGGAAACCCGGGCCCTGGTGCAAGGCGTGGAGGACAAACTAAACTTCATGTTGGAACCCTACCGAAGGCTACAGAGTCCTGCCACTGGAGCACGCCCCCCAAATAGACCTTCCAGGATGCTGTAGACTGCCAATTGGGTAATAACTAGGATGTTTTCCTCCTCCACGGTGAGTCCTGGCGACAAGCCGCTGTTTTGGATACGCTGCTGTGTGTGGGGCCCGAGATGCCAAACGCACTCTGCTTCTATCGTTGAGGTCTGTAGGGCTGGACATGAACATGCACCCTCAGATTTTTGCTGGGTTGGACACAGAGTAAATGCATCGTTGCTGCTGCAAGTATTCTTTAAAGAGCTAACCAGAGGACATGACAAAAGCACTATGCTGGTTTAAGTGACGTATAGGAGTGGGTATGATGCACACACATTGCTGCGCTTAGTATTTTGTGTAGTTGTAGACAAGCGCCCTACTCCTGCTGTTTGTACCAATGTCCGTGGTTCACCCACTCTGCTGCTGTCATTTCTGTTACACGACAGTGCCATGACAAAGGCACCCAGTCGATGTCACTTGCATAGGCACGGAGGGAGAAATGATATATTCAACCTGCTGCGAAGTACATAGATGTCTGTGATGAAAGCAGCCTGGCTGCCACTGTTAGCGTTTGTAAGGCTGAACATGTCACATCCACTCTACTATGCCGAGACCAGACGCATTACAGTGGCACATCACACAACGCAAATTCAACTGACTTCGGATACTCATTGTATTGACATCAGAATAATAAAAGGCCAAGTTGACACTGCCAGAATGCAAACCTATGCATGAGTTGTAAGCACATATGCGCAGCATGTACATTCCTATGCTATGCCTTCTCTCAGTATTATTATTACGCAGGGCATGTGTGGTGAGTGGGGATGGAGTCAACTCTCAGATGACTGTGTTATACGGACTGAATATGTTTGCAGAAATATTATTGTTCGGGTCCTTTTATATAATGAATGCAATCTATCACTCGTAGCTGTTAGTGCTTTGCTCCTCAGAATGCCAGTACTGCTCTACGTTATACGTCTTCCCACAAAGCTGCAGGTGATCTCTGTGCCTGGAGCTGTGCTGTGTCTGGGGATGTACTCTGGGGAGGAGACGCCCCACGTTCAGATGCTGGCGGAAAAGCTTGACTCAACACCGCATTAGAATTGCATCAGTAGTATGTCTCTTTTGCTCATAAACAGACTGCTCATGCCCACATGTATCCTGGGTGGCCATGGTATAGTCAGGCAAAAGTTCGGCCTGCTAATAAGACTTTGAACACTTTTATGTTGTCCTGCCCTTACAATGGCGGCTGCTGGTTTGAGACCCCACCTCCAAAGACAAATAATTAATTTTAATTGCAACCATTCAATACAGTTGCAGAACATCTTGCGAGGCCTGCAGCTTTGAATGAGAGGAGCTATGTTGTACCATAGGTTTGGTTCTCGAACCGCGTGGTGCGTTCGGCCTGTGATGCCTAGAAACAGTAAGCGGGCAGTGGCTGTGAAGCGACAGCCACAGTCTGCAACAATGTATCCCCACCAGACCAGGAGGAGGAACACTGGTGGTCCTACGCAGAAGAGGAGGATGAGATGGCACAGGGAATGGAGCCTAATCTTCCAGGTCTGGTTGCAGTGCAACCCGCCCCTGGAAGCCGCCCGTGGGGACTGAGTGCTTCTCATTCCTTCGGCACAGGTGAGTGGAAGCTGTTGATGGCACTAAGGGATAACTAGAGTGGACAAGGCTAATAGCACCAATAAAAGGACTGTCATCAACAGAGAGGAAGGACTACACTCAAACATGCAAAGATAATGTTTTGAGCAAAGGTTGGCGGAGCTCCGTGAAATCTTATAGACTAGTTATATAACTCAGCGGAATTCCGCAGAGTAATCAACCCTACTTGCAGCCTGTTTTCTGCAATTTGCCTCGCTTTCTCCCTTTTTCTGCCTTGTCTTCTTGGTAGTCTTCCTTGTTTACTGTTGTTTTCTGATTTGTTCTCTGCTGTATTTTGACTTGCTTCTTGTATTGTGACCTGTTTCCTGCTGTATTTTTACTTCTTTTCTGTTGTCATTTGACTTGTTTTCTATTGTATTGCGACCTGTTTTCTGCCGTGTTTTCTGCTTGCTTTCCTGCCCATTTGTGCCTCAACTGAACCCGCTACCTGCAAGCCCCGCACACCGCCACCCAGCACCCCTCCCTCCTTACAGGACTTACTTAGCCAAAGGCACGCCAAATGCAAGCCTGTCTGCGCCCATCCGTGCCTGGACCACTCCCAGCACCAGCAACCCTGGTTCTCCCACCCACAGCAGTTACACCGCCGCTGAGTTCCAAACCCTGGACCCCAGACTCTGCAACAACAACTGCTTTCACCTGCCTACACTCTCTCTTCTTCTGCAACACCTGAACTCCTGCACGCACGACAACCACTGCCATGCTAACCATGACTGCTTTGGAGCAACTCGACTGCCTCTGCCTCAACACACAATCCCTCTGCAAGCCCGCCACCAAAATCTGGGACATCATCACCAACCTTCACCCCTGATGTCATCTTCCTCACTGAGACCTGACTCCCCCCGCATCTACTCCTGACATCGCCTCAGCAACACCTGACGGTTACAATATAGCACACCGGGACCGTATCAACAAACACAGAGGCAGGATCACCATCATCCACAAAGAAAACATCCACTGCACCACTACCGCAGACTACACCAACCCAATCATCAAACACCTCAAGTTTAAACTTCAAATAAACGACAGAGTGAAGTACAGTCATGTCACCAAACTCACTTGGACAGACCATGCCATCATCCACTTTGCCATTACCAGACCCCCCCAGCACCACCTGAGCCACCCAGCACCCCCCATTGCAGCTGGGGTAAAGTGTCAGAGAGCCAGTGGACCGATGTCCTGAACGCTTCCCACCCTGACACAGCAACAAAAATAGTACAAGCTATGAAGAACTTCAGCACCTAGATCATTGACTGCGCCGACAGAGTCACCCACATCAAGCTCAGCAAATGCAAAAGATCCACCAAATAGGCCAGATGGTACATCACGAAGTTGAGAACCGTGAAACACAACTGCAAGCAACTAGAAAGGAAATGGGGCACCAGAAAGGAATCCGCAGACATAGCCCTCTTCAAGACAGCCCTCAACCACTATCACCAGCTCCTGAGCGCATTGCGGGGGCATAAGTTATAATTAGCTCAGATAACTATAAATGCTGAATTTCACTGGTTTTGTATGAGTGAAATCTGAGCCTTACTATAATATCCCTGTAACTTTTATTTTTTTCAGAGAATTTCTAAATTTTTCTAAAAACGATTTCCTAACTATAACGTCCCTGTAACCTTTTATTTTTTAAGTTAGTTTGTAAGTTTTTTAAATTTTATTTCCTAACTGTGATCATTAACCTTTGACACACCGGGCCCGATTCACAAAATTAATCTGAGACAAAATCCCAACTTTACGACTTTCGGTATTCACAAAAGGCATTTAGTAGTAGTAAAGTTAGGATTTTGTCTTAAGTTTGTCTTAAGTTTTGGTCTTAAGTTAAACTTAAGTTAAACTTAAGTTAGGATTTTGTCTTAAGACCAAAACTTAAGACAAACTTAAGACAAAATCCTAAATTAAACTTAAGTTAAACTTAAGTTAGGATTTTGTCTTAAGACAAAATCCTAATTTTACTACTACTAAATGCCCTTTGTGAATACCGAAAGTCATAAAGTTAGGATTTTGTCTCAGATTACTTTTCTGAATCGGGCCCTAAGTGTGTGAGTGAGTGCATGAGTGTCTTAGTGGGTGTATGAGTGTCTGAGTAGGTTTGTAAGTGGGTGTGAGAGAGTATGAGTGGGGCTGTAAGTGATTATATGAGTGTCTGAGTGGGTCTGAGAGTGGGTGTGTGAGTCTCTGATAGGGGTGGGTGGTAAACCGTTGGTGGAGTTTGGTCACTCTGCCGTCCACATGGAGTACGGAGTTCAGCAAAAACTCAACCAACTGCTGGCAGAGCAGAGTTTGCAGGCGCGCTCACCACTAGACTTCATCCCCCAACCATTAGTGCGCCATTAGGCCCCTTTGCAGAGTGATTAAGAAAAGGGGAGGGCATCCGATGAGGTCCGAGCAATTCCGCTATGGGGGACTTACCTGTGGCAACAATAGGGTTTCTTGGCCCCAAATGACCCTCAGCAGCCAAGGGGACTTCATCCCCCAACCAGTAGTGTGCTAGAAGACCCCTTTGCAGAGTGGTTGAGAAAGGGGGTGTGGCCAAGGATGAGGTCTCAGCAATCCCGCTGTTGAGGACTTACTTTTGGCAACAATAGGTGTTCTGGAACCCAAGAGGACTTCATCCCCCAACGAGTAGTGGGCCAGGAGACCCCTTTGCAGAGTGGTTGAGAAAGGGGGCGGGGCCTCTTAAGAAGTCTCAGCAATCCCGCTGTGCAGGATTTACTTGTGGCAAAAATAGGGGTTCTTGGCACCCAACGATCCTCAGCAGCCAAGGGGAATTCAACCCCCAACCAGTAGCGTGCCAGGAGGCCGTTTTGCAGAGTGGCTGAGAAAGGGGGACTTACTTGTAGCTAGAATAGGGGTTCTTGGCCCCCAACGTTGCTCATCAGCCAAGGGGACTTCATCCCCCAACCAGGTGTGCACCAGGAGGCCCCTTTGTAGAGTGGTTGAGAAAGGGGGCGGGGCCTCCATTGAGTTCTCAGCAATCCCGCTGTGGGGGACTTGCTTGTGGCAACAATAGGGGTCCTTGGCCCCCAATGACACTCAGCAGCCAAGGGGAATTCATCCCCCAACCAGCAGTGCACCAGGAGGCCCCTTTGTAGAGTGGTTGAGAAAGGGGGCGGGCCTCCAATGAGGTCTCAGCAATCCCACTCTGTGGGACTTAGTTGTGGCAGCAATAGGGGTTCTTGGCTCCCGATGACCCTCAGCAGCCAAGGGAACTTAATCGCTCAACCAGTAGTGCGCCAGGAGGTGCATTTGCACAGTGGTTGAGAAAGGGGACGGGGGCCTCCAATGGGGTCTCAGCGGTCCCACTGTGGGGGACCTACTTGTGGCAACAATAGAGGTTCTTGGCCCCCAATGACCCTCAGCAGCCAAGGGGACTTCAACACACACCCAGTAGTGCACCAGGAGGCCGCTTTGCAGAGTGGTTGAGAAAGGGGGCGGGGACTCCGACGAGATCTGAGCAATCCCGCTGTGGGAAACTTACTTGTGGGTGTTATTTAACCCTGGTGAGGTGGTGTTCCCTGGGGGGGCAGGGGAGTTCTGCATGGCCCCCCTCAATCTTTCTTTAGCCCCGGGGAGGTGGTGGTCCCCGGGGCTCAATGAGCCTCAGGAGAGGGGCCCGTGCTCCCCCCTCCTTTAAGTTTTCTATGAGCCCGCATGCGCCCGGGACCTGGCCCACGCAGGGCTAAATTGTAGAGCAGCGCAGCAGTCCATATTTCTTTCTTTTTTTTCCTTCCAGCGCGAATCCCACAGAAAAGTGTTAAAAAAAATACTTTTTGCCCCAGGCGGGTTCCCTGTGGGACCCCCCCCCTCCCTTCAAGAGTCCTACGGGGTTGGGGTATTCCTACCCTGCTCCTTTTTCTTTTTTTTAAACTTTTTTTTGTGGGACTGAGCTGAAGCCAAATCCCAAGATAGCTGCCAACACTTCCTGGTTGAAGTGTTGGCAGCAAATCAGATTTCACCACGGGGACTGTCAGATTCTTGGAGGATCACAGTCCCTAGATATTTAAATTTGGTTTTCCCTTAATTTCTCAAAAACTACTGAATGGATTTACATCAAATCAGAAAGAGGTGCTTCTCTGGCCCAATATCTACCTTTCTGCCAAATTTTGTGTAATTCCGTTCAGCGATTCGGGCTGTATCTGTGTCTAAAATCCCAATGGGAAATTGCATGGGGAAAACGCGTTTTGGGACCCCCCATTTTACTCTGCCCCCACTTGATGGATCACCCCAAAACTTTCAACACAGCAGCTGAAGTCAGTGGCAAACTAGTTTTGAAACTTGTGTGAAGATTTGTCAAACAGTGCCAAAGTTAATGGCAAAAGAAAAAACACTTTTCCTATGGAAACTAGGTCCTATGTATAGTGTCTTGAGAGCTAAAGTTAGTTTGTCAGTTTCATATGTGTCTGAAAAATACATTGATAATTATTAGTATGTTGAACATCATAGCTTTGCATACAATGCATTACAATTTTGTAGCAAATGATGGACTAAGGTAAAATGTTAATATAACAATTACTAGTTATTAAATATTTGAGTCATGAATTCAAATTGTGGGGTTCCTATCAACTATAATAATTGAGAATTATAGTGGTGAGTTTCATGCAAGTGAATAAGCTACGCCCTGATATAGCACACGCTCAGGACTTGCCTGTCTATTGAATAACAATGTTCATGATACACCTGTGGTTTGAACTCAATTCTATATTCATCAGACACTGCCTCGCCAGATTCAGCTCTTAGGACTCATCAAGAAGAATACATCTCTTTCGTATGTAAATCACAGATAGTTCACAGGAACTTTGATCCTGAGAAAAGTGGTTATCTATTAATTTGTGAATATCAAAGAATCAAAAAAGTTGGTTTCGACTAACAAAATTCAGGGGGCGACCAAGGCATATCCAACGGAACATCATCAAAGATAAGAAAGAGACAACTGACTATCTTTTGATTCTTGTTTCCTATTCAGTTCATTATTCTTGTGCAAAGGAGGAAGGGATGGATATTAAGTGCATATTATGATACAGGTGGGAGTTAATTAAACCTTTCAACACATCAAAAGCTGCTCAATTTTCATATATATTCATACTCTCTGTCATGAAGATAAATCCCAGTTGCATAAACTCAGTTATTCCTGTTGCTGTCGGAGCTGCGACTACGAGAAATTAGCAATATAAAGTAACATTGCATAACATACCCTGATATCCTTTGACAGCGTGAGAAATTATGTGATATTTTCGGACTCTTCCCTATTGACAATTGAAAATTTTAATATTGTTTCACTGACCAAAGACATGGATCTGCAGCTTTGCTTTTCAAGGAAGAAACCTGCAAATGAAATCATTGGCGCCAGTGGTGGAGGAGCTCAGCGTCAGCGCCGAGTGCATATCAATAGCATTACAATGGTGCAGGCTGGCCGCGCTTAAACTTCAAGGGTTTTGCAGGGAATCTGTGGAATGGATAAGCACCACTAACAGCATTCCAATTCAAGAGAGTGCTTTCATAATATGCCTAGAGAACTGCCACTACTGCAAAGAGCAGATGTTTGTCTGCCCCAAATAGGATGATGTGCACGAGAGGAAATTGTGACATTATTGCTGACGCATGGAAACGTAGAAAATACTGAAGTGAAACAGTAATTAAATATTATTCATTCCACACTTCAATTTCAAAAACTGTGGCAAAAGGATACACTGATAGCACCCTGCCACTGTTGTATTGGTTACATGTTATGCCTTTACAAACTTAGGGCCAGATCTACATAGACTCGGGTTCGCAATAACCTAATAGCAAATTTTTGCGATTCGCTATTAGGAAGTCACAAACAGCTATGTAAACCAGTGTGTTTTACACTGTTTGTGATTCCCAGTGGGTCTCAAATTGACCTACCTCATTAATATTCATGAGGTAGGTCTCCGTTAGCGACCCATTGGGAATTGCTAAAATCACTGGGATGGTGGACTTCTGGGGTCAGAAGACTACCACGTCTGTGATTGCTTTTAAATAAAGCAACTTTTTTTTTATTGTAGCCAGTTTTCCTTAGAGGAAAATGGGATGTGTTTCAAATAGAAAAATGAAAAGTTTTTTTTCAATTTTTAAGAGTAGGCAGTGGTCGGTGGGACCACTGCCTGCTCTTAAAAAACGTTGTCGCAACCATTCACAAAGGGGTGGGGTTGCCTTTCGGACCCCTTCTTGTTTGTGAATGGGTTACCACCTACTTAAAGTAGGTGGTAAGATGCGAATGTTATGCGACCGCATTTCATGTGTAAAATATTCACACATACCACTGCGAGTCGCTGTTAGGAAAGGAATGCCCAAAACACACTCCTTCCTAATACTGAATTGCTAACCCATTTTGCAATTCGGTAATAAGTTACCAAATTGCAAAATACGGTTTGGTACATGGGAAAATGCTATTTTCCGGTCGCAAAATGCCTGATTCGGTGAATCGGGCAATTTGCGACATGAAAATAGCTACGCACTTCCGGCCCTTAGTTTTTAACTCTCTCATCAGAACCTGTTATTTTCAGAGTAGACTTGAACAAAGGAGTTTCCACTTCCTGCTGCTGCATTTAATGAACGGTGGTGTAAGATCCTGTCATTAACTAGCAATGCTTTGGCAAAGTTCGATTTTCCAAATATCACTGAAAATGCATACAGATTCGTAGTTTAGGCAGCAGTTATCAGGATTAGTGTAATTTGAACAAGTGTACAAATATGATATAGTGCGGAGAGTTAACAGTGGCATTTGTTGGTGTGTTGTGCAGCTCTGTCACACACAGCCAACATGGAAGTTGAAGGAAATTGGTGTACCACCCTCTCCCCATATCAGCCCACAGCTTCTTATTTTTATGCATCCACTTCGTCCATCATGAGCACCCCATGACCAGCTTCCATGTTCCCAACCTTTCATTATGCACCTCCTTATGCTCACCTATTCCCCTTTATATCATCCTACCTGCACTTCTGTCTAAAAAAGGATTGCCAACCAACAACAGACCCCGGAGGTTTACCCAGATAAGATGGTAGAATTCTAAAATCAATATGAGAGTAAAGGTAATGCACAGGAATCCACAGCCCGACATGATATAATTCTGTTTCAGCAAATATATGGGTGTCTACCTATTATTGCAAGCGGTCAGCTTCCTACTGGTGGGGTGCCTGATACAGTTGCCTAGAATCAATGGTTAATTTGTAAAAAAATAAGTGCTGGGGCTCTTGTCAGGAGGCAGCTTGCACCAGCCCATATCTCCTGTTAGCACCGCCTAAAACAGAACCATGAAAGTGGGGAAAGGATGTGGCATAATGGCCAAAGCTGCCGACTTCGGCGCCAGGTTCGAGCCGCGTTGGCTCAACATCCTGTGATTCTGGGCAAATCACTTAATCTCCCAGTGCCTACCATAAATGGATGTGTCCTTTACTGGTGCTCATGAAAAACGCAGGTGTTGATGATTAAGTGCCAGTGCTCAGCACCGGAAACCACCAGTTAAAATGAAGCACTGCCTAGAATTGACATACCTTACAAATGTCCGTTGTTGTTGGCATGATACAGCTGGGTTTGCTACCATTTTGAAAAACATGAAAATGCACAGAAGTCTTGGACGGCCACAGCTTTAGAAATACTGGAGCTTGGTCCTTGGCTGATACCAACAAAAACCAAGAGGTTCTTTCCTAGGGACATAGTTAAAATTGTAATTTCTTCAATGCGCAGGGTACACCTATGCCTGCGCATAAATGACAACTGTTTAATGGTTTTAATTTATTTTCGTATCAGGAATAAGTTAACATTCTATTAATTGGACACATATGTCTATCATATTTATACAGAATGACAATTTAAGAAACTACCACACCATTGGTAGCCGGGCGGCCAAATATATATATTTGTCTGCCACAGTGGTTGTATTTTCCCCAGAACCACTCTTGCATGCATTGCCAGGGCTGCTTTAGAAGATAAATAAACCATAGGAAACATGTATGGAAGAACTTCTACATTTATCTGTGTCCTTAGGCCACCATCCGACCACCACAAAGTTTCATCTCATGTAATGCATGGAGGACATTTAAAGCATTTTCTGCCTGGACCACTATTGGTCCGTGTTGGAAATGGCCTTTTCTACAAGGTCGACCCCAAACTTTTTACCTTCCTCCTCCCCTTTTTGCTGAATTCTCTTTCATCAGCTCTAGGATTCTGGCCACTTTACCACTGCTGACCAGTGCTAATGTGTATATGCTCTGTACTCTAAACATGGTTACAATTGTCTTATCCACAATTGGCATATTTAATTTACTTATAAGTCCCTAGTAAAGTGCAATATATGTGCCCAGGACCTGTAAATTAAATGCTACTAGTGGGCCTGCAGCACTGATTGTGCTACCCACTCTGTAGCCCTATAAACATGGCTCTGGCCTGCCACTTCAGAGGCTATGTGTGCAGTTTTAAGCTGCCATTTCGACCTGGCAAGTTAACCTACTTACCAGGCCCAATCCGTCCTTTTTATTATATGTACGTCACCCCTAAGGTAGGCCCTCAATAGCCCTATGGCAAGGTGCTGTGTATTTAAAAGGTAGGACATGTACTTTTGAGTTCTACAAGGCCTGGTAGTGAAAAAACGGTCCCATAAATCAGGTTGTTTGTTGTAAGCGTATAACCATATTAGGTAATGAAGGCTTCGTTTTTGTGTGTACTCTGACATGGTCAGATGTCTGAGAAGTGTTGGCAACTACTTTTTAATCAAACAATGCATAATGTTATAGGAAAGGTGTATAGAGATCTTATATCTTTCAAACATTCATCCATTCATCGCAGAATTTATTGTGTATTGAAACATGACGATTTGCCTCGTAGCTCAAATGTATTTATTATTTATCCATTTCTGATTTCATGTTGCATGAACCAGCCCCTCGGGGTGTTAAGAATCCATCACTGTCTCGGGTGCAGTCAAAGCTCTTTTGAGTGGAGCAACTTTATAGAGTTACATGTGTTTTGAGAAATTTCTGATGTAAGAAGTCATGTTTGGACCCAGAAAGTAAATGGCACACATATTTTGACTCCAGCACATTTCAACACAAAAATCGGGAACCGATTTTGAGAAATAAATAGCAAATAGAAGGCCCCATAGCTATCTATAAAGGCTGTTAGTACCAGAACATTCATTATTAATTCCATTGAAACCTTTTTCTGCACAGTGTGTTTTGCTCTGCCTTACCCGCGAGACCGTGAATTGATTGTTTGCTAAAAGCTCTGCGGTCGGTGTTCTAGTCGAGGAGGCTGCATTAGTAACTCTTAGGTTTTCATTTAGCATGGCTCTGAAAGGGGACGTTTTGTGTGTGCTATTTTCACTTCAGTTGCACTCTGTGCCGCAGACTTGAGGGAGTTTTGTACAATACCTCACAGTTCTCATTAGTGGACAGCTTGCTGCCTCGTCTTTCTTCCTGACACAGACAGGCTTTTCCACTTTGGCCCCTGGGCTCCAAAACATCTATATTTTAAATTTCCGAGAGCAATGTCTGATATTAAAGAGGCAGTGTGATAGAAACTTTGCACTAAGAATAATGAAACACTGAACAGTTATTACAATAAAATATTTAGGCATAGGGAAAAGACTGAAGACACATGGAGCTGCTGCTGCACCGTGCTAGCCAATAAACCCTAACATGAAAATATAAAACCACTTGGGTGCACATTTTCCAATTACCACACCGCATGCAGTCACTATTAATTCTCTTTATTCTTGTCCTGTCTGTTAGCAAACAGAATCATTCTTTATAAAGTGAAAAATATCAAAAGGTTAGGTGAAAAATACAGTTCCTCAAAGGGCACAAAACAAGCCCTTATGCGTAGTTGATGCATTAGCCAACTAAAGGGCTTATTTAGAAACCCCTTGCGCCGCCGGTGTGTCACTGTTAATATGGGGGAAAATGATGCTTGTAAATAAGTCCCTAAGTTTAACAGGACATTCATGACCTTGGTCAGTATTTTTTAAAAAGGTGAGTTGTGCCAACCTATCCGCTATCCAAGAGAAAGCGAGTTGCAGAAAATAAAAATTAAAAAAAATGCAGCACTACCAGTGAATTAAAAATGGGGTATGCTAGCCTGCATCCAAATCTTAGCCGCTAGCACACGTTCAAGGCATTCAGTGTTGTACTGGGAATCCAAGAGCTTTCTTCAATCTAGGTACTACTGGTGCCCTTTGGTGCTATGAAGTCTGGCACTCTTCTTTTAGCAACATGGAATGTGGGATGATGACTGGTATCTGGCAATGTGCAGCAAGATGTCCTCAACAGCCAAGAGCAACAAGTACATAGTAGTGCAAAAGTGGCTCAATGACATTAACCGTTATAGGAATGTATATGTATATGGTATCTGCAAAGAGCAAATGTAGCCAAATGCAGCAGAGTGTTGTACAGGGTCAAAGGCCAGATATAGCTAGTTTGTGGGCTGTTACTGCATCATGATGTAGTGTTCTTTAACGACATGAGTCTTCAACTCTTTCCTGAATTGGAACAGAGGTGGGTGATCTTGATGAATAAAGGGATGTTATTCCAGATCCTGGGTGCATAAATGAAAAAGGTTTGTTGCTGTGCTTTTTTTATTTCTTACACTTCTGTGTCTCCAGTTTGATGATGTACTCCATGCAGGTGTGCCGAAAACCACCGGACATGGTGGGCTTGTTAGTCAGATAGGCAGGGGTGTAGGTTGCAATTGTATTGTAAAATATGTATCGGGTTTTGAAGATGGTGCGGGCCAGCAGGGGTGATGGAGTTCCATCACAAAGGGGGTGATGTAAACATATTTCTTTAGGCCCTGGACGAGATGTGCTGCAGTATGTAGACCACCCTTAATTGGGCCTAGTGTAGCATCAGGTAGGCTATGGTACAGGGCTGTTGGACCTGGCCCTTTCTGCAGGGTCACCCCAGATTTATTCTTTCCTTTGCTGATTCCGTTTGTGTTGGCTTTTAGAACCTTGCACACTTTACTGCTGCTAACAATTTGTAAAGTGCTTGTGCCTTCCCTTCTAAACATAGTTAAATTGGTATAAGTCCAGAGTGTATATGGTACTACAGGTACTCAGGGACTGTAAGTTGAATGCTACTAGTGGGCAGCAGCATTAATTATGCCACCCAATAAAGCAGCCTTGTAAAGAATGTGCCAGGCCTGCTACTGTAGCCTAAAGTGTAGCTTAAAACTGCCATTTTGACTGGGCAAAATAAACCTTCCTTTTAATGCATATAAGACACCCCTAATGTAGGCCCTAACAGCTCATAGGGCATGGTGCATGGTATTTAAAAGATATAACATGTTTACTTACATTTTACACGTCCTTGCAGTGAAAAACTCCCAAAGTCGTTTTTCACTGTAAGAAGGTTAGCTCTCCCATAGACTGACACTGGGTTACCTATTATACACTTAATAAGTGATAGCTTCAGTTTGGAAGGAGTAGAGACATACTTCTTCCACTAATTTGAATTGTAATTTAAAATCCTCTTTAATGATAATTGCTATTCTGAAGATGCCACTTTTAGAAAGTAGGCATTTTTCTGTCTCAACCAAATAAGCCTTTCTGCCGGTGTCATATGACTGTTAATGGCTGTCCGATGGTGTGATGTGCATTCCTTTCAGACAGGGGATGACAGGTCTTTGGGTGTAGTGAGGGTGTTCCTCTCCTGAGCGGGATGGCCTTGGGGTTGTACTTAGCCCTTTCTGAAATTCAAAGGGTAGCCTGAGGGCTGGATCCACCCTCTTCCTGACTTCTGAACATGCCTACCCAGTCACTGGAAAATGAAGCCCAAGCCTGGGCCTCCTTGCCTGTCATTTGGAAACCTAGACAGATTGGAACCAGACCTAGAGAAAAGGGACAAACTGACCACAACAGTTTAGGGTTAGACAAAGGCACTACCTCCTACACACACAGGCTGTAACTGGGTATAAAAGAACCTCTTATCAGAACACTCCTGAACCTGTGGAAACTCAGAGGAAGGAGTGCCCTGCTGTCTGAAGCTTGAAAGAAGACTGGGCATGCTTACCTTGAACTCAGGACCTCAGAAATAATGACTCCAAGGGTCAGTTGGCTGATCTCCTGTTTGAACTACAGGGACACAAAAAGCTTTCAGAGGCCATTCCCTGCAACTGCACAGACCCAGTACCAACTGTACCTGCCTGAACCCTTTTGCTGGCCTCTGGTGGAGTGAGTCCTAACCCCCATGAGTTGCCCCTAGGTCCTGGACTCTTGGCTGGTGTTAGAATGTACTCCACTGCCCCAAAAACTGCAAGAACTGGACTCTGGGTGAATAACCAAAGAATCTGGGCTCTTTGTGTTGAAAAAGAACCATCCCAAGTATCTTCTCAAACCTGAGCGGACTTCACTGAGCCCAATGCGGAACCTGCATTCAATCACTCACATGACCTTCCCGGCACAGATCCCCGAATTCACCACACAGAGCTCTTCGCATTGACAACAACTACCCCACATTTCTTGCCAACGTGAAGTATCGATCGTCGGCCACCTCTTTGCTCAGACGATGATCACATGGTCAATGCAAAGTTCCAACTGTCGATTGAAACTTCAACAACCCTCCAATATGCAACCTGACCGCCGACTACCTCATCGGCGAGTGCTTCTCACGTGAAAACTGAACTAAGTTAAAAGGTAAACCTTCTACCGGGTCAAACCTGGTCTCTGTATCTGACCTGTGCTTCATTGTGGTCAGCCTAAACCTTTGACTTTGACTCTATTCTGGCGACCAGATAACCACGATTGGTGCTTGGAGCTATTTTTATTTAGAATTTTAAAAATCCAGAACTTCAGTTCTAATTATTGGATTTTTGTCAATTTGGTGTCATTGTATTTAATAAACTGTGCTCTACTTTCCTAAATTGTGTTGGGATTTTTCATGTGTTATGTTGTCACTTTATTACTGTTTTAGTGCTGCATAAATACTTTACACATTGCCTCTAAGTTAAGCCTGACTGCTTTGTGCCAAGCTACCAGAGGGTTAAGCATTGGTTTATTTAGCGACTTTTGTGTTTCACCCTGACAAGGATTTTATTTATTGTTTGAGTGGGGCTCTCACACCTCTCAACTAATAACCCAATATTTTACAAAGGTTCTTCCATATGCAAGAGTACATGGGCTTGAGCAACAGTTCTGAAGTGACTTTTTGAGAGAAATGATTTGACTTTCTTCAGCAGAAAAAGGTGGTACCATTCCTGCCTTGTTTTATTTTGCATTGTGTTCCTTAGGGAGTGGTTGGCCTCCAGAGTGAGTTCATGTGACGTATCAGTGAGTGAAAGTTGGGGTTTGAAGCCATCAAGACTGAGGACACTGAGCCAGGTTTCTACTATTTCTTGCTTGTAGTTCTTAGCAAATAACAGGTGGCATGCACTGCGGGGTTGAGCTTCAGGTAGGTGCTGGACATCCAGGACTGGATGAGATGCAGGCAATGTTGAGGTTTTGGATACCTGAAAAGGAGGAGACTTTCAAGTAGTGATGTGTATTGGTGAATTTTGAAGCTGTTTATCAATGAGCAGAGCCTCAACAGGGTTCTTGTAGAGGTTGAATATGACTGAGCAGTATTAAACCAGTATTGAGCCCTGAGGAGCTCTGCAGGTGAGAGGGATCTTCTGGGACCCGGAGATGCTCATGCAAGCAAACCAGTATCAGCTGAAAAGAAAGGAGGAGAATCCTCAATGAATAGTTTTGCCAGTGAATCCCATTCAATACTTCGGATGTGGATAAGGTTGGAATAATTAAAAATCTGAATTTTTTTCAGAGACTATATTTTTAGAGACTTATAAATGATTTAAGTGCTAAATACTCGGTTGGTAACCATTGTAATGTAGATTCAATGTCTTTCATACATTTTGGTTTGTGAGACCGTGTTATAGAACTTCTTCTTTGTTGTGCCTAGCATGCATTCATAGACATCTGAAGCACTCTGCTGAATATAGAGTGGCTTCCGTAGTTCTTACCGCTCAAACTGAAAAAGTATGCACCTTCGCTTTGGATTAGAGCTGTCTGGAGAATTCAGTTTGAGATAAGCTGCCATTTTGCATTCACTTACAAAATGGGTCAAAGCTGTGATAAGGTTTCTACTTCGTGCAAAACCATATCAAAAGGGTTGAAGTTTTGACTTCATAATTCCACTCTTTATTCTTTTATGCAGTACATGTTGCTTGGCAGATGCACACAATAAACCAGTTTTCTACTCTTCCGTGTGATTGTAACATAGCAAAGCTGTTGGAAGTCCAAGTTTTCTTTATGGTCTCTCCTTATTTTTTGCCTTTTTATTGGCCCAACGTTTGTCGGAATTATGACTCTGGGCACTGTGACGTTGTCTTTCAGTGCCAGAGTGCTTGGGCCCTTTCTGTAAACATGTAATGTTAAATTAGTTAAACCCAAATGGTTAACTTTCATGCAAGGCCATGGTAAGTTGGCACTGAAAATGCACTAGTGGACTGGAAATTAAAACTCCTATTCTAGTTGCATGGTGCAATTTTACCACCCAGATAGGACTCAATTCTCCGGCTCCAGAGCACCACTGTTCTCTTGCTGAGCTGGAGTTTTAAAACAGCTGCAATGACACCTGCCAATGAAAGGGGCTTTCTTTGTAGGAAAATCTATCTTTATATATTAGCTTGGTGAGCCTTAATATCTGCCTTGTAGTCACACAGTGCTGAGTGCTTACAATAAAAAAGTGAGACATACTGGTTTTTAAGGAAATGTATGTCCCCAAATTGAACTGATACAAAAGACTGTTTGTCACTGTGTAGGTAAAACCACACTCTCCATGAATAAGTCTAGTTATAAATGAAAATCTAATTATTGTAACTTCTCCTGGGGAAAAAATACTGTTCCCTTGTTATTAAAAATCTGATGCAGTGGGAGCTGGAGAATGATGCAGGACATATGTTAACATTAGAACCATAATTATGAGCTTGATGGTGCTGGGAATAACATTGAGTTTGCATGCAAGTTTACCATTACTGTGAGTTAATCCACCCATCCCATCCCATTACGAATGAGGAATTACCACATGATACTGGTTGTTCCCATTGCAAAGCCACGCGGACTTCCCTAATTCATGGGGTTTAACATACATTTACCACCAGCTGCAAGGTGTACTTGACAGTTTACAGGACCAGACTAGATTTGTAAGACTATATTCCTCTGTCCCTGGTGTTATTTCTTTATACTAAGTAATTTGCACTCTTGTTATACTCCAAAGCCTTTTTAGGCTGGGATTCAATTTGTAGTTACAACTGTAATCTAGTAAATATTTGCAATCCTTAAAAGAGAAAGCACTTACTGGACATTCATTTATTGAGTGATATTGTGTGTGTTGCAAAGCTCTGAGTTTCTAGCCCATAGCAACTCCCTGAGTGAGCCATGGACTTCTCAACCTCATTACCCTGAAAGTCAAGTGCAGAAACGGGTACCTGGTCCCTGGTTTGAGGTCTCGTGGTACAGATACACCAGAATACAACAGATGAAAGACTCCCTTAGACACATTTGGGGCCCAGTATATTCTTATTGTTCTGGGAGCATCCAAAGTAGAGTTCTAACGACCTGCAATTTAGAAATATTTATGTTCCTGATGCAGCAACGGCCATCTTGTGCGTCATCCTCCCCCTTGGCAACTTATCTCCATCTCCCACAGCCTGAGACTAAGGTGTCTTATTAAAATCCACGACGCAGCTAGGACCCTTCATCACACCCACCATCCCTGCATCTAGTTTTCAGATACTGAACATTAGAAAACAGCTTTCTAACGGGACTCTGCTTCTATGCCTTTTAAGCCTGTTACAAGTTCATTAATTTTCCAGCAAAGACACTATTGTAATTTCCCTAGAACATCTCCTACCACTGTTCGCCGACACAGAGCAGGTTGGTTAGGTACCAAAAGCAAACACAGTACAAGATGCTCGCCCACTTATTACTCCCTAAAGTAGTCAGATAACATAATCCATCATGTTCACTATGTTAGTACAATTCCATCTCTTTGCTAAAACTAAGCTCTTAGACCACCCTCAAAGTTCAGATCACTTGTACTACTTGGCCTTATTCTCTGGATCAAATTCTCTCATAAATGTAGAGCAACCTCCTTCCTCACAATGCCAATAGAAATCCTATCATCCCTCCTCTACTATACCACAAAATATAAATATGTACATCTACTACATAATGCATGCATATGGTACTGTCATGTAATTTAACATCTTTGCCCATGTCTCATTTACCATATCCATATCTTACCACTCAATTTTTTATATAGGAACATCTTGCCTCTTTGTAACCACCCCTGCTTACCAATACCCCCATTTTGCCACTTGACCATATCTTCTTCGCTCAGACATCTGCAATTACTTCAGTAAATACAAATAAACATGTACTTTTTACTGGTGATGAGTCCCTGCAACATACGTTTACTCCTTTACACTACTTGAAAATTCTTAAAATGAGTGGCGTCCAATTTGCTAAGTGCCTCGGTATGCTTCACAGATTCTTTAAAACAAATATTTAGCAAGAGGGTGTGTGTCTGGGGATTGGGGTCCCTGTTGCTGAAACAGTACCCCTGTGCTCACATTTCCCTGGAGAATAGGGAAGCAGGCCTGACTTTGTCCTTATAGCCACCAGGCAGTTGGAGTTGGTGTCCCCCACTTTTAACGTGAATAACCATTGCCATTACAATTGCATTATATTGTATTTGATTAGGATCGCACATTGTGCACATGGTTTCCGGACACGCATAAGGATGTGAACATTATCAACACTCTCTGTAATTGCTCGTGGTCCCATTGAGGGAGGATACTTTCTTCCTCAATCTGGATTATAGAAAGTAGTAAAGCAGATGCATTCCCTTTCAGGTTTAATCTGTACTCTTTAATCTGGCCCCCTCACCGTAAGATTGCACTTCTCTATAGGGAGTGTGTTAGACCTGGCACCATTGGCGTGGGTCTCCCTTCCATTTTTTTGCGGTTGCCTCCTGTGTTTTGCTATGTTTTTGCTGGTCTAGATGCTTTGGGCACTTTGCCACTGCTATTCAGTGCCAAAGTGCAAGTGCTCCCTATTGTAAATTGTTGTTATGGATTAGTGATTCCATGATTGGGTTATTTGATTTACTTGTCAGACCCTAGTACAGTGCACCGTGTGTGCCCAGGGCATGTAAATCAAATGCTGCTGGTGGGCTTGCAGCACTGGTTGTGCCACCCACAGAAGCAGCTTGTAAACTATGGCTCAGGCCTGCCATTGCAGAGCCTGTGTGCAGTCTGGGACTGCCATGTCGACTTGGCAAGTGCACCCACTTGCCAGTCCCCAAACCTTCCCTTTTCTACATGTTAATCACCCCTAAGGTAGGCCCTAGGGCAGGGTGCATTGTACGTGACAGGTAGGACATGCCCTGATGTGTGTGGCATGTCCTGATAGTGAATCACAGCTAATTTCGTTTTTCACTATTGCAAGGCTACCTGCTCCCATAGGCCAGAATGGGCAGTTTGATTATAACACCTTATAATCCTAACTGACCCAGGGAACAAGGTAGAAATTTGAGTTTGGTATGCCTGAACTCAGAATGTTAAAATACATCTTTTAGTGTGGGTGACTTTTACATTCTGTGTTTGAAAATACTACTTTTAGAAAGTAGGTATTTTCTTGCCTAACCATCCAGCTTGCCTCTGCTAGGTTGTGTATTGCATGTCTGGTTTGTGAGTGACAGGAGGGCTTGGGCTCCAGCAGTCTGATGGGTCAGTGCTGGGCTGAATAGGACCTTGGCTGAATAGAGAGTAGCGGGCGGGGATTTCCTTTCACTCCCCTGAGCCCTCATAGAATAGAGAGTAGGGGGAGGAGATTTCCTTTCAGCTACTTGGGCCAGGTCTGCTTTCAACAATGCTGTCTCCACCTCCTGCCAGGAAGCTGCACAGAACTGATTTTGGATAGGTACAGGCACCCTCTGCCTTCAGAGGACAAAGGATTTACTAGTATAAATATTGGGACCCAGACCCCAAGACTTTAGATCACTTCTGGGAACCAAGACGAACCTTTGCCAAGGAGAAGAACCAGGAAGCTGAAGGAGGAGACTGCCCCTGTGCTTTGTGCTGTTTGGGGGTTGGCCTGCAGTGGTTACTTTTTTGCCAAGGAAAGGAGAAAGGAACTTTGTGTGTACTTTCATCATCTTGAAGAAAATCTCCAAGGGCTTGAAGATTGAGCTTGCCTCCTGCCTGAAGTCTCAGGGATTCAAGACTTCACCAACCAGCTCCCCTGAATTCCCTTGCTGGGAATTCTACCTGCAAAGAGGTGCCTGCTGTTGCGTTTGGCCCTTTTGAAGACTGCGTGTCGCTGGGAGCTGGAAGCGCTACTCAACGAAGGAGAAGCGTGTCGCCGCCGCAGAGATTTGCCATCGCACCGCCGAGGAAGCGTGCCACCGCCGCAGCTGCTCGCATTGAATCACTGAGGCGCGTCGCATCACCGGAGAAGCGTGCCGCCGCCGAGGTCGCCGTCACATCACCGGAGAAGCGTGTCGCAGGGCCTGTCGGAGCTCAGAGGTTCACTGAGTCGCTGCACGGGCGTCGGGCGTGCACGCATCGCATCTACGTTGTTGCACCGTAACCAAGACGCCATTTTGTCGCTTCGCACCGGATCGTCATCGCATCGAGGCACCATCTTGTCGCATCGCACCGGCTCACAGTAAGAAACGGACGCATCAACTCCCCACACAGTAAGGAAGCGAGCCTCAACTCCCCTGCGCAGCAGTAAGGAACCGACGCATCCACTCCCCTGAGTGTAAGAAACGGCGCATCACCTTCCCTGCGACCCTTTTGTTTGTTTTGCGTTACGCATCCAAGGTACTTTGAGAGTAAAGTGTCGCATTTACCATCTACATTGAACTAAGCTATTTCTACCATTTTAAAGGCTCATTTTTGATTACAGTATTGTGGATTTTTGTCGTTTGACCTTGTGTTAAGTCTAGATAAAGATTACTTATTTTTGTAAACTGGTGTGGTGTCCATTTGTAGTGTTTTCACTGTATTACTGTATGTGTTCACAAATGCTTTACACACTGCCTCTGAGATAAGCCTACCTGCTCGTGCCAAGCTACCAAGGGGGTGAGCAGGGGTTATTTTAGGAGTGTAGCCCCTTACCCTGACTAGACGCAAGGGTCCCTATTTGGACAAAGGTGCAAACCATTGCCAACTAGAGACCCCCAAATCTAACATTGGTGGCAGCGGTGGGATTTGGACTTGCATTTGTGATTCATATACAGTGATTGGTGTACACTACTAGTGAGTGCAGATCAAACGCAACCACATACTTATTGGTAGAATTTTTTTCCTTGGGACTTCTATTTTTGCTAAGAACTGCCAGTTGTTGTTACCATGAGTAGACCAGCATCCATTGCACCTGAAGAGTTTGAATTTGAAGAAGAAATGTTGGATGCATACACTGTGCCCCAGCTCAAATCCACTTGCAAGAAATTTAAAGTCTCCATGAAAGGCCTCACCAGAAAGGAGGAATACCAAAAGGCGCTGAGGGCCTGGTTGGAAGCAAGGAGTGCCAGTGAGCACCCTGAGGATCCTATGGTGGAGGGGGAGGATTTAGAGGAGCAGCGGGGGGGGCCTTGGGTCCAGGATGAGGGAAAGTACCTTCCAGGGCAGGCAGCAGTGTTTCGTCCAAAGGCTTGTCCCCAGGAGAGCTGGAAGACAGGGAGAGAAGCAGGATGCATGAGAGGGAGTTAGCCAAGCTCAAAATGGGTGGGCAGTTAGAATTAGAGAATAAGAAATTGGCCCTAGAGGAAAAGAGGATGCAATTGGAGCATGAGAGAAGTTTGAGGGAGTTGGAATTGAAAGCAATAAGCTTAGAGATTACTCCTTCTGGTGAGGCACGAGTATATATACCCAAGGAGGTGGTCAAAGAATTTTACAGAAATGATGATATTGGTCAGTGGTTCAAGGTCTATGAGGTAGCTATGACCTCCCATCGGGTCCCTGAGAAAGATTGTGGAGCGGGGTTGTGGGGGAGGTTCCTCAGTGAGGGGCGGGATACCTTGTTAGATTTGCCCTCTGAAGTCCACAATTCTTATGAGCACATGAAAGAAGCCTTGATGAGTAGGTATGGGTTGACTCCTGAAATGTATAGACAGAGGTTTAGAAACTGCAAGAAACTGGAGTCAAGCACTTGGGTAGAATATGTGTCCTTTTTTGGCAGAGCATTGGATGGTTGGGTGAAGGGTAGCAAAGTGAATAATGATTTTCAGGCGCTCTATGATTTGATTGCGTGGGAGCACTTGTCCAGTAATTGTTTTCCAGAGCTGCGCCAGCACCTGATTGATAGTAAGCTGACTATCCCTAGGAAGCTTGCTGAGGGGCAGACCGCTGGGTGAGCACCCGGGTCCACAAGGGTCATGTGGGAGACTCCGCCAAAGGTGGGCAGGGTCCCCAGCAGAGGAGTGGGGGGGACAAGGGTAAACAGAGGGAGTTCCAGAGAGGGCCCCAAAGTAATCCCCAAGGGAACCAAGGGAATGGTTCCCAGTCTCCCCCTGAAAAGAAGTCAGGGCCCCCGACAGATAAGCCTGTTCACAGGGGGCCCAAGACCTGTTTCAAGTGTGGTCAAGTGGCCCACTGCTCCTATGATTCAAAATGTCCCATGTATGGGAAAACAGCACCCACTGGTGCACCACCCCGGCAGATCGCTAGTGTAGCCCTGGGGGAGGAGTTGGGTGCCCAAGGTGGGTGGGGTCCCTCAGAGATGTCCCAAGTCTCTTTAGGAGACTGTGAGGTGGTCCCCAGGACCCAGCTGCCTGATAACACTAAGAAGTACAGGCAGTGGGTGACCATCAATGGCCAAAGGGTGGAGGCTCTGAGAGACACCGGAGCCAGTGTGACAGCTGTCAGTTGTCGGCTGGTGTCTGAAGAGCAGGTGATCCCCAATGCATTTTACCCAGTTGTTGCCGCTGACAACACAGAGAGCCACTGCAAGGTGGCTCAGGTTCCCTTTGAGTGGGGGGGGTCTCGGGTACTCTTCAAGTAGCTGTGAGGCCAGCCGTGCCTGTTGACTGTCTGTTGGGCAATGATTTGGAGAGCTCCCCTTGGGCTAAGGTGGAGCGTAATGCACATTTGGAGAGGTTGGGCTTGCCAGATTGGGTGTGTGTGACCACCCGGTCTATGGCAGCCAGTAAGGGTGCTCAAGAGGACCTGGAGCCTGAAAGAGTGGCCCAGGTGCCTGCCTTAAAGAGAAGAGGCAGGGGGCATGGGAAACTGGCCCCCATAGTTCCCACGGTCCAGGAGGAGGCAGACCTTGAGGGGGATGCCCTGGAACCTACAGGGGAACAAGTGGCTGAACTGGGGGACCTGCCTGAGCTGACCCATTGGCAGCAGGAAGGAGGCCCCTCCAGGGAAGAGTTCTGTGAGGAGCAGAACACGTGCCCTTCTCTTGTGGGTTTGCAGCAACAGGCCACAAACCAGGCAGGACGTGATCAGTCTGGATCACATTGGATCTACTGGGAGAATGGTCTCCTGTATAGCGAGCCTAAGGTTGCTGAGCCTGGGTCAGCCCGTGTGCTGGTGGTACCCCAGCACTTCAGAGCCTTCCTACTGGGTTTGGCTCATGATGTACCTTTAGCAGGACATCTGGGGCAGGACAAGACCTTTGAGAGGCTTGTCACCCACTTTTATTGGCCCCAGATGCACAAGAGTTCAGATACTCATTGCAGGACTTGTGAGACTTGCCAGGCAAGTGGTAAGAGTGGGAGGAAGCACAAGGCTCCCATCCAGCCTTTCCCTGTAGTCAGCATCCCCTTTGACCGGGTGGGTATTGACATTGTGGGGCCTCTGGATCCCAAGACAACCATGGGCAACAGGTTCATCCTGGTCTTGGTGGACCATGCCACCCGGTACCCGGAAGCCATCCCTCTCCGGAGTGTGACGGCCCCGTGGTGGGACGTGCGTTGATGGGGATTTTCTCCTGTGTGGGGTTCCCCAGAGAGGTGGTGTCAGACCGTGGTATAAACTTCATTTCCAAGTATATGAAGTCCCTGTGGCAGGAGTGCGGTGTGACATACAAGTTCACCACTCCTTACCACCCCAAGGTAATGGGCTGGTTGAGAGATTCAACCGGACCCTAAAAGGCATGATTATGGGTCTGGAAGTACCCATGAGGCGTAAGTGGGACGTCCTCTTGCCATGCCTTCTCTTTGCTTACCGAGAGGTGCCCCAGAAGTCCTTAGGGTTCAGTCCCTTTGAACTGCTGTATGGTCACCCGGTAAGAAGACCTCTGAGTTTGGTAAAGGAAGGCTGGGAGAAAGCTCCCAGGAAACCTCCCCAGGATGTATATAGCTACATGCTGGCCTTCAGAAACCAAACCCGGCGTTTCAGGCAACTTGCTCAGGCGAATCTGGAAGCCAGCCAGGAGGAGATGAAGCGGTGGTACAATCAGAATGCCACTCTGATTGAGCTTCAGCCTGGTCAGAAAGTGTGGGTCATGGCCCCAGTGGAGCCCTGTGCGCTCCAGGATAAGTGGACCGGACCATTTGAGGTGGTGGAGCGCAAGAGTGATGTCACCTACTTGGTGGACTTGCGGTCTCCTAGGAACCCTTTGCGGGTCCTGCATGTCAACCGCCTGAAGCCCCACTTGGAGAGGTCCGAAGTGGGCATGCTCCTAGCCACAGATGCTGGAATAGAAGAGGAGACTGAGCCTCTTCCTGACCTCCTGTGTGCAAAAGAGTAAGATGGGTCAGTGGAGGGTGTGAACCTCTCTACCTCCCTGACTCCTGAGCAGCAGAATGACTGTCGCCAACTGTTGGGACAGTTTCCTGACTTGTTCTCCCTGACCCCTAGTGTCACTGAGTGGTGCGTCCATGATGTAGACACTGGGGACAGTCCTCCTGTGAAGAACAAGACTTACAGAGTGACTGACAGGGTGAGAGCTTGCATCAAGGAGGAGGTCTCCAAGATGTTCGCATTGGGGGTGATTGAGTCTTCTAACAGCCCTTGGGCCAGCCCAGTGGTCTTGGTCCCAAAGGCTGCCGCGCCTGGTGCCACACCCGAACTCCGGTTCTGTGTGGACTACCGAGGACTCAATTCAGTCACCAGGACTGACGTGCACCCCATCCCCAGAGCTGATGAGCTCATTGATCGGTTAGGGGCTGCCCGGTACCTCAGCATGTTTGATTTAACGTCTGGGTACTGGCAGATCGCCTTAACTGATGGGGCAAAAGAGAGGTCAGCATTCTCCACACCAGATGGACACTACCAATTCCGGGTTATGCCCTTTGGGATGAAGAATGCCCCTGCCACCTTTCAGAGGTTGGTCAACCAGGTGTTGGCTGGACTGGAGGATTTCAGTACCGCCTACCTGGATGACATTGCAGTGTTCAGCGCCAGTTGGGAAGAACATCTGCGCCACCTCTGGGAAGTGTTGATGGCACTGCGGAGGGCAGGCCTCACGATCAAGGCGAGTAAGTGCCAGATCGGGCAGGGTTCCGTGGTGTATTTGGGACACCGGGTTGGGAGCGGCCAGGTGGCGCCCCTACACCCAAAAATTGATACCATCCTGGTTTGGGAACCCCCCCAAGACCCAGACCGAGGTGAGAGCCTTTTTAGGACTCACTGGGTATTACAGGAGGTTTGTCAATGGGTATGGCAGCATAGTTGTACCCTTGACAGAGCTGACTTCCAGGAAGCAGCCCAAGAAAGTGAACTGGACTGACACCTGTCAGAAATCTTTTGATGCCCTGAAGACTGCCATGTGCACGGCACCCGTGCTCCTGGCACCCAACTTCTCAAAAGAGTTCATTGTTCAAACAGACGCTTCAAAGCATGGTGTAGGGGCTGTTCTTGCACAGATGAATGAGGAGGGCCTAGACCAACCTATAGCCTTCATCAGTAGGAAGTTACTTCCACGGGAACAGAGGTGGAGTGCGATTGAGCGTGAGGCATTTGCTGTGGTCTGAGCACTGAAGAAGTTGAGACCATACTTGTTTGGGACTCACTTCCGGGTTCAGACAGACCACAGGCCCCTCAGATGGTTGATGCAGATGAGGGGTGAGTATCCAAAGCTGTTGAGGTGGTCCATTTCCCTACAGGGGATGGACTTCACGGTGGAACACCGCCCTGGTACAGAACACGCCAATGCTGATGGTCTGTCCAGATTTTTCCGCCTTAGTGAAGAGAACTCCCAAGAGGTAGGGTAGTTCTCCCCACATTTCAGCTGGAGGGGACACGTGTCAGACCTGGCACCATTGGCGTGGGTCTCCCTTCCATTTTTTTGCTGTTGCCTCCTGTGTTTTGTTATGTTTTTGCTGGTCTAGATGCTTTTGGCACTTTGCCACTGCTATTCAGTGCCAAAGTGCAAGTGCTCCCTATTGTAAATTGTTGTTATGGATTAGTGATTCCATGATTGGGTTATTTGATTTACTTGTCAGACCCTAGTACAGTGCACCGTGTGTGCCCAGGGCCTGTAAATCAAATGCTGCTGGTGGGCTTGCAGCACTGGTTGTGCCACACATAGAAGCAGCTTGTAAACTATGGCTCAGGCCTGCCGTTGCAGAGCCTGTGTGCAGGCTGGGACTGCCATGTGGACTTTGCAAGTGCACCCACTTACCAGTCCCCAAACCTTCCCTTTTCTACATGTTAGTCACCCCTAAGGTAGGCCCTAGGGCAGGGTGCATTGTACGTGAAAGGTAGGACATGCCCTGATGTGTGTGGCATGTCCTGATAGTGAATCACAGCTAATTTCGTTTTTCACTATTGCAAGGCCACCTGCTCCCATAGGCCAGAATGGGCAGTTTGATTATAGCACCTTATAATCCTAACTGACCCAGGGAACAAGGTAGAAATTCGAGTTTGGTATGCCTGAACTCAGAATGTTAAAATACATCTTTTAGTGTGGGTGACTTTTACATTCTGTGTTTGAAAATACTACTTTTAGAAAGTAGGTATTTCTTGCCTAACCATCCAGCTTGCCTCTGCTAGGTTGTGTATTGCATGTCTGGTTTGTGAGTGACAGGAGGGCTTGGGCTCCAGCAGTCTGATGGGTCAGGGCTGGGCTGAATTGGACCTTGGCTGAATAGAGAGTAGGGGGTGGGGATTTCCTTTCACTCCCCTGAGCCCTCATAGAATAGAGAGTAGGGGGGAGGAGATTTCCTTTCAGCTACCTGGGCCAGGTCTGCTTTCAACAATACTGTCTCCACCTCCTGCCAGGAAGCTGCACAGAACTGGTTTTGGCTAGGCACAGGCACCCTCTGCCTTCAGAGGACAAAGGATTTACTAGTATAAATATTGGGGCCCAGACCAGAAGACTTTAGATCACTTCTGGGAACCAAGACGAACCTTTGCCAAGGAGAAGAACCAGGAAGCTGAAGGAGGAGACTGCCCCTGTGCTGTGTGCTGTTTGGGGGTTGGCCTGCAGTGGTTACTTTATTGCCAAGGAACGGAGAAAGGAACTTTGTGTGTACTTTCATCATCTTGAAGAAAATCTCCAAGGGCTTGAAGATTGAGCTTGCCTCCTGCCTGAAGTCTCAAGGATACAAGACTTCACCAACCAGCTCCCCTGAATTCCCTTGCTGGGAATTCTACCTGCAAAGAGGTGCCTGCTGTTGTGTTGGGCCCTTTTGAAGACTGCGTGTCGCTGGGAGCTGGAAGCACGACTCAACGAAGGAGAAGCGTGTCGTCGCCGCAGCAGTTGCCGTCGCACCGCAGAGGAAGCGTGCCGCCGCCACAGCTGCTCGCATCGCATCACCGAGGCGCGTCGCATCACCGGAGAAGCGTGCCGCCACTGAGGTCGCCGTCGCATCACCGGAGAAGCGTGTCGCAGGGCATATCGCGGCTCAGAAGTTCACCGAGTCACCGCACAGCCGTCGGGCGTGCACGCATCGCATCTACGTTGTCGCACCGTAACCAAGACGCCATTTTGTCGCATCGCACCGGATCGTCATCGCATCGAGGCGCCATCTTGTCGCATCGCACCGGCTCACAGTAAGAAACTGATGCATCAACTCCCCACACAGTAAGGAAGCGAGCCTCAACTCCCCTGCGCAGCACTAAGGAACTGATGCATCCACTCCCCTGAGTGTAAGGAACGGCGCATCACCTTCCCTGCGACCCTTTTGTTTGTTTTCCGTTACGCATCCAAAGTACTTTGAGAGTAAAGTGTCGCTTTTACCATCTACATTGAACTAAGCTATTTCTACCATTTTAAAGGCTCATTTTTGATTACAGTATTGTGGATTTTTGTCGTTTGACCTTGTGTTAAGTCTAGATAAAGATTACTTATTTTTCTAAACTGGTGTGGTGTCCATTTGTAGTGTTTTCCCTGTATTACTGTATGTGTTCACAAATGCTTTACACACTGCCTCTGAGATAAGCCTGCCTGCTCGTGCCAAGCTACCAAGGGGGTGAGCAGGGGTTATTTTAGGAGTGTAGCCCCTTACCCTGACCAGACGCAAGTGTCCCTATTTGGACAAAGGTGCAAACCATTGCCAACTAGAGACCCCCAAATCTAACAGAGTGGTTGTCGAAATTGTATTGTGTGATCCTTGAAACAGGAGTTCACATGGAACTCATTCTAAAGAAAATTATAAATATCACAGATGTTTCTGTGCGGACTAAATCCAACTATACCAATGTTAATAAAAAACGTTAGGAAAAAGCAATGATAACGCAGCCAGTATGTGACACGGTTCAGCTGAACCGAGTTTATTCAAAACAATCACAAAATTCAAAGATGTTTTGTTAGAAGTGTCTTAGAAAGAGAATAGTATCAAAAGACCTCAGGTGTGTAAACAAACCAGAACCAAAGAAAAATAAGACAAGGTGAAATTAAACATAAGCAAAAAAGAGGTAAATTTGTTGATACAAGCAAGAGGCCGCAGTTTCAATTTAGGACAATTATGAATACATAAATTCAATCATTGTATCAGCAAAAGAAGGAAATGTTGTCTGTTTCTGTAATCGTGTCGACGGCGTTTCGACCCTTTAAGGATAGTAAGGTTTCATCAGGACTAAGAATGTCCGGGGTTGGCTGGACTATGAAACACTCAAAAGATATCTCCTCCTGCCAGGAGCTTTTCCAGAGAATCTATCGAATTTAGATTGTTTCATAGTCCAGCCAACCCCAGACATTCTTAGTCCTGATGAGACCCTACTATCCTTAAAGGGTCGGGAAGCGGACACAGACAGGTAAGTGGGTCTGGGGTAGTTTTCAGGGGTGGGGGGGTTTGTGGTAGTTTTCAGGGGTGGGGGGTTTGGGTAGTTTTCAGGGGGGGTCGGGGTAGTTTTTAGGGGTGGTGGGGGTTCTGGGTAGTTTTTAGGGGTGGAGGGGTTCGAGGTAGTTTTCAGGGGTGGTGGGGGTTCATGGTAGTTTTCAGAGGGGGGTTCGGGGTAGTTTTTAGGGGTGGAGGTTTGGGTAGTTTTCAGGGGGGTGGTGGGGGTTTGTGGTAGTTTTCAGGGGGGGTTTGGGGTAGCTTTTAGGTGTGGGGGTTTGGGGTAGTTTTCAGGGGTGGGGTGTTCGTGGGAGTTTTCAGGGATGGGGGTTTGGGGTAGTTTTCAGGCATGGGGGGTTCGGGGTAGTTTTCAGGGGTGGTGGGGGTTCAGGCTAGTTTTCAGGGGTGGGGGGGTTAGTGGTAGTTTTCAGGGGTGGGGGTTCGGGGTAGTTTTCAGGGTTGGGGGGGTTTGGGTACTTTTCAGGGGTGGGGAGTTCATGGTAGTTTTCAGGGGGAGTTCGGGGTAGTTTTCAGTGGTAGTTTTTAGGGCTCGGGGGGTCGGGGTAGTTTTTAGGGATTAGGGGAGGGCGGTGTCGTTTTTAGGGCTCCGAGGGAGGTCGGGGTAATTTTTTGGGCATAGGGGAGGGCGGAGTAGTATTTAGGACTGGAGGCAGGGACGTTTTTAGGGCTCGGGCAGAGGGGGTTGGTTTTCAGGAGGGAGGGGGGTTGTATTAGGACTCAGGGTGGGGGCAGGTGTTGGGGAGGTCAAGTCTTAACCACGGAAATGTGTTTACCATACATGCTTTGACAACGCATAAATTGTTGCAAAGGCATGCGTAGTAAAGGCATATTCGTGGTTAAGACTTGCATTGTACAGACTGCGTAGAACTGGCATGCTTGGTAAACGCACGCGTGGTTCCATCACACAACCCGTCCTACATATGATGTCTGTATGCCAGGAGAGGAAGGGTGAGGGCCGCTTGTGTGTGTTGGTATTACCTATATATCCTCTCAGTTGTATTGTTATAAGTTTCAGTGTATGAACATCCAGACAACTAACATCTTGTGTTTCTATAAATCTCAGAGCTGCAAAAACTCAGGACATTCTTTTAAAGTTCAGAAACGTCAAACTCCAATTGTGTGAAACGCTCGAACATTGGCCAATTACTGTCCATTTTCTGACATGTTCAGCCTTGAAAGCTGTGGATTTTGATGTCTCTGCAAGAAATAAACGAGTTGACATCCGTCGGGCATTTGTAAAATGTCTGTGGATGATCTTTTCCATTTTCCCCACAGCATTGTTTTGTTTTCATAAAATTTCCCAATTGCTTTTTCCTATAGACAAGGCGTCAAGTGTGAAGCCTGCATGTCACATCTGATCACACGTTCATAGTGGTTTATATGAAAAGAAATCTCTGGAGAATCCTTTAAAAACTGGTTCCATCAAGATTCCCACATACAGAAACGGGACATCTAAATGCACATTTTATATTTCCAATGTCTAGGTACAGACATGAAATAAATGAAAACTTTTAAAAACATTTTAAGCTGGCATATTCTGTCTCATGTTGCATAAATAAAGAAAGCAATCCCCAGATTGATAAATGTCATTGATTTGCCAGAGTAGCGGATGGGTCTCGGCCCAGAACTGGGCACAATAACCAGATGCAACATTTTGTAGTACACTGGAGGGTTTGCCTTTCTACCATTCCAGCAAGCTAAAGTTCAGCTGTGTCTGGTGATTCAGTGGACTAATGCAGCCACTGCAGGTATGTATCTGTGATTGACTGTATTGGTTCAAATGGTGTCAGGTTTGCCAAGCCTTTCACTCCTCTGATGTCACATGAATGATTACCATTGAATTGGGTAATAGTAAGCATCAGTCACCTGTGAATAGCACCAAGATATTCCCCAGGCTGAATAGGAACTGTAAAAATATGTCACTCATGTTAGGATGTAAAGCAGACTAAATGCTCGATAAGTTCAATATGTGAGCATCCTATTGGACTAGACAGCAGCCTATAGAACGTCCGCCTGGGCTTAGAACTGTGAAGGCGCAGTAGGAGTAATTAGTAAAGTGGGGAGGCAATGTCAGTTAAGTATGAGGGTGAGTTGAGTGCTGCCATCTTTGAAAGCTTCAGTTGCATGAAGCGTGGCGTGGCAGTACTAATGTTTTGCTCCATGCTGCCAATGGCAAGGACTAAGTTTCTTTAGGTCTCGATTTTAGTTATGCAACCTTGGTCTTGTTCTGAGTTGGTGGCCGTTGGTTGGTGGATTAATACATCACAGCACAATCGTACTGGTAATATCACTGGGAACTGACCTTTCTTTTAGGGACCAGGAGTAGTCAGTTACTACACTGACTGCTCGTTGCTAAAGGCTTATCTATAAAAATATCTGTTCTGAGGAATTTCATGAGGAATGAGGGGTTGGTTTCTCCTTTCATTGTTGGGCTTAAGATGCTCTAGAGCTTAGAGGATTGGCTCGGTCCTGATCTGCCTACGTGTTTCTGCTGCTTGAATTGTAGGTGTTTGATGGCTACTTGATTGCAATGGATATTACTGCTCGCTGGTCTCTGTCTACTGTAATAAGGCACTAGTTACTTTAGATACCCATGTGTTTTCTAAAATACCTCCTGCATAAACTGAAGATTTTGAATTTGATTCTGACCTTCAGTGGTAGATATTAGTGTTTTTTTTTTATATATGAAAGGCCATTAAAAGCCAATTGTATTAGTTTGTAACAAGGACTGCTAGTATGAGCAGTCTCAAAACACATACTCTTCTTAGCAAATTACATAGTTTACCTGTGAAGGTTTAGAGTATTCTAAGAAGAAAGAGTAGCGTACCACACTCTGATCAGGGACAGTATTCAGTCGCTTTGTCCCTGATCATAGTCAGTCTTATTAAGGGGAACCAGCAAATCTCCTTGAGACCCACAAGGGTGAAGATTAGTCCTTTTGGACCTCTTCCAACATTATGAAGGGGGTTTATCAAGCACCATCCATGGGTGAGTCAACACACTTCTCCTGCCCTCTTCTGAAGACTCTCCACTACACCACTGGTAGTAAATAATTCCCATTTTATGATCTTCAAGTAAAGGGAATTTAACCTATTGCCACATTTCCACCATTCCTGGCTCCTCAGTAAGGCTGGTATTTATTATTTATTAAGGAATCATATCTAGTCCATTTGTTTACTGTGTTTTAATGTCCACACGTAGTGGTATGTTTGTTGTTGGTAGCCATTAAGTCCATCTTCTTTTTTGTCTTCATCTGCTTTTGTACCTGATAACAAATAAAAGAGACAGCTAAGGTAAACTCGACCGCACGATAAAGAGTACATTATTGGTGGTACACCTACATTGCCTACCTCCATGAGCCGTCTGTCCACAGCCCGTACAGGCATAAGTTATAAGGAGATATGAAGTTAATTATTTCTTAGCTCGAACGAACAACAGAATAATTTGTATTTCCAAGCAACAACAGAGAGTCCATCCCTGAATGAAAGTTCAGATGCATTTTTCAATATGAAGGTTTTTTATTCCATATTCAGCCTTCATCACAGTCAAAATGTAACAGACAAAATATTTCGTTCCCACAATGTAGAACGTCTTCAGGACTAAGTAGTATATATTCTAGTTTATCCAGAAAAATTTCAGGCCAAGATCTCTAGTAAATGCCTAATGTAAAAATGCAAGGTGCAGTACGTTAAAGGATTTATCTGGATCTTAGAGGTCCCAACCATGGTTGAATTTATGTGTATAAGTAGCAATTTTGATATGTGTCTCCAGGTCACTGTACTGACAATGAGCAGCAGAGAGGGCTTCGGCAGTCTAAAAACATTTGTACCTGAACTTAATTATCTCCAAATTAGATGATATTTCATAATCACTCCAAGACATCCGGTTCATTGTGAACCACAGACAATGCAGAATAAGGGCTTATCTTCCAATGCAAGGAACATGATGACAAAGGTGGGCCTTGTTAATGTTCCGTTTCATCTGAAAATAAGAAGACAAATTTTCAACATGGCCTCCTTCCGTTAATGTTTCATCAAAAATGCTTACAGTCTCTTCCTGTAGTTTGAGCAAAGCATTGTGAAATCTGAAATAGAGCTCAGTGGTCTTCAGTAATTTCCATCTCTTTGGCTTCTGGATTTGTTGCTTCTGATTTTAAGAGTGTAACGTTATCACTGCTCTTGACATAAGTGGGAGTAGATCACTCTGCTGTCATCAACATCTTTCTCATTTCGGTGTTGTCTATATCAGCAACAATTCTTGAAAACATTGTGACTTCTTGTAGTGCTGTGGCTGTCTAGATTGTATTTGGGTTGGCTTTCATCAAATTTCATGGCACAACAACCGTGTTTATCTTTGTCCTGAGGAACTTGCTGTAAACATCAGATGTCTACATTTTGGCTCCTCAGCTGCAGTTCACACCTTGAACCATACAATCCTGTAGAGAAGGTCAGTATTCTTGGGGCAGTTTAAACGGGTGCTATTGTTTTTAGTGACTTGGGTTAATCTGTGGGACTTTCCTTGTTTTGTTGTTCATGCCTTTTCCTATCCTTAGGTCTGTTTATTGTGTCTGTTGAGCCTTTGGCTTACTTCAACCAGAACCACAGTTCTCTTTTTCACATATATGTTGCAGACCTACAGATCCTCATTCAGAGTCTGATTACGACTATGGCGGTCTTCGGACTGCTGTAGCATTGGTGTTGGACTCACCGGCCACGGACTAGGTGGTCCGCCTGTCTTATTATGATGTTGCCTGTTTGCTGAACGAAAGATTTCCAGAACACTGCTGCCACCGCCTGCCATTCGCAGACTGCTGCGACGTCAGTAGGGGAAAAGCAGCTGTCAGAGAGTGGTACAGAAAAGTTCACCGATGTCCAAATTATGAGTTGGCTTTCTGACCAGCTGACTGTGGCGGGAAGACCGCCTGCTTCGAGTCAGCGGAATTGATGGAGTTGGGGTGCATACTCACCCATTTCCTTTTCTTCCCTTTAGTCTCCCACGTGGATCCCTTCCTCCAGGTCCCCCTTTCACAGCAGCATCTTGACCCAGAAGAAAACAACCCTGTTAGTGCCGAAATCCAGGTAATTCCGTTTTGCAGTATTTACCCATTGACTGGACTGGGCACATATGGTCCAGACTCCAGCAATGGGAAAGTACTAGTAGTAGGTATTTTTTCACATGTGCCATGCATATGTGTGCATTTAACACTTGTGCAGTCAAAATATACACACATGCATCGACACATGAAAGAATACACACCACTGTCAAACACCGCTGGTGGCCCAGCGGTTACATTGTAATACAGCGGGCGGGAGACTGCCACCACAGCGGTCTTCTTGGGACCACCGACACAGCGGTAAGGCGGTAAGACCGCTGAATTCGTAATCAGGCCTAAGTTACAGGACAATCTGAGTGTCATAGCATAAGGTTTCATATTATTCATTTCTGCCTTCTTTGACCTTTAAATGTGTTTTTCTTCTGTGCAGTATGAAGCACAATATGTATAAACAAGCAGATAGGTCTAGTCGTGGAACGTTGGTGCAATGGTTATTATATTATTATTTATTGCAAGTACATGACATAAAAATATATACAAATCAAAAATTCCATCCCCCAAATATGGCTCTCACATGCATGCAATCAAAATATTATCCTTAAAAAATAACCTTCACATATGATTCAAGCCCGGGCAGAGAACCCCGCTCCGCCAGCGGAGTTTGCAGAGTTTTGCCTACTCTGCGCTCCGTTGAGAACGCGGAGTTCAGGCAAAACTCCGAATCCGCAGCAGAGTGGAGTTAGCCAGCCCCCCCACACAAAAAAGGGGAAAAAAAGGCACTTACCTCTGCTGTGGTGTCTCCGGGCTGCCCTCCTCTTCCTCACCGTGGTCTCTCTCGCCGTCTCCTCATCCATCCTCGCAAACCCCTACGTCGGACGTACGTCTTGGTAGGACTGTGCTTGTGCACTCATGCACAGTTCTCGCAAGACGTATGTGGATGAGGAGACGGTGAGAGAGACCGCGACGAGGTGGAGGAGGGCAGCCCGGAGACCCCACAGCAGAGGTAAGTGCCTTTTTCCCCCTTTTTTGTGCAGGGGAAAGTTCCACAGAGTTTTTTCCCAACTCCGTGGAACTCCGCGTAGTGGCACTCCGCCAACTCCGCCCGAGGTTAATATGATTGTAATACCACAGTATATATCCTCAGTTTTCTTGCCGGTCGTCTATCTGTGACAGATAGACGACCGGCAAGAAAACTGAAGATATTTTCTCAGGAGACCTTACCTTCTTTACGCTACGGGGAATCCCAGCAATTATATATTAATCAAGAAGGATTTTTCTAATAAGATTAAACTGCATCGATTTATCAAGAAGCATTACTTCAATTTTGGAAATTCTTTTCTAAACTGACAGAACCGAGGCATTTTATTCTGGCGATTGACAGCACGCTAAAGGGGACTCTCAGCGCTCTAGATAGATATTCTCCATCAGGAGGTTCGCTACATTGGTATTGATACCCCGTTACATTCTAACCCTGATGAAGTCCTTTTACGGACGAAATGCGTTGGCTGGGATGATGCATGTATTCTTTCATCTAGTTGTGAAAATAAAAACGACATAACTGAATACAAGAACTTTCAAGACTCCCGTCTACATATGTTTCATTAATGCTACGATTTGAAAGATTATAACTGTACTTGACATTTCAATTGTTTAAAACAAATATTTGTGTGCTCCTTGATACTATCATTGTCATTGGAAGAGAAAATATGTTTCTCTTAAATTTGACCTCTTAGTAGTGGGGTCAAGTCAAGTTTGAGCACTTTTGTGCGACATCAGATTTTGAGGACATATTTACTGGTGCAGCCCATACGGCCCACACTACTGATCTAATACCTCTTAAAAACACAAAGATACTAAAACATAAAGGATAAAGGATGGAAAGAAAATTACATTATTGGCCTCCAGCTCTTGCACGGAAGTGCATTTCTTTTTAGCAGGCTAAAATACTGTCACTCACAGTGCAAGAGAGCCAGTGGCTGGAGTGGATTGAACCATGTGAATGACAGGTAAATAGGCCAATTGATGAAAACGACTCACCCAAAGCTCTTGTGTCTATGTATGTATACATGGACTTTTTATATTTTACATTTGTATTATATGAGGCTGGCAACTCAGCTAGAGCTGTCTCTAGGCCAGACTTAACATTAGGAATATCTCTATAAATGTTATATGCTCCTCTTTTTTCATCTCGTTGATATTTCACTTTAATCATACCACTTGAATATATGTCTTAGTGCTGGCAGCATTCCTGTTTGAGGCTATTTGCAGATGTTTGAAATGGACACATAAGATTAAACTGGTCCTCTCCACTATAGTCAGTAAACCTTCGTGTATGTAAAAGTGTGAAAAATGAAGATGTGATTTCAAATTATACAGATCTGTTTTAATGCCCAACTTTTTATATTCTACTCACTTCTTATGATATCATTTCATAGGCAGAGAACGTCATACCAAAGCCTCCATCACATTATCGATGTGATATCACGAGCAGCCTGGGAATGTAAACACTTACATTTAGCTTAAATTTAGAAGCACATTTGCAACTTTTGGCAGTACGTCTTGGCCACTTCTGCATGTTTTACAGGAAAGGGCTGCCTAAATAAAGCTCCCGGCGTTAAAGCATTCATTCATTCCAGCTCCTAGAAATATGTGGTCCTTGGCACACTATTGCTTCTTTTGGCCTGGGTCTGATCTCACGTTAGTTTTTTATTCTCTTGCATTTTTATTCTCGTATTTCCAAAACCAATGTTGTTTTGAGAGGGAATAAAAAGGGGCCCTTTTTCACACGGTAGCACTCGAAGTTTTCAAAGGTCATCTTCACAGACGTCAATTTCTGAACATTTTTCATGTGATCAAAGTCTGTTTAAAGAAAACAGCAACTTGCATTGTTTTCTTTCTCCTCAAACTATAAAAGTTACACATTGTAAACTAATGGAAATTTACGAAAACTTCAAATGCACTTTATTCTTTCGTAATAAAATTGACATTTAAATGAAAATGCTAGCAATACTTCCATGGCATATGCATAGGTCTCTTTTCCTTTGACATTTTTGTTGCCTTTATTTTCATTTGTAAACTGGCTCAATAATTCTATAAATTTAGTACAGCTGCTGAAATGGGTGCGCAGCCTGTACGTTTAGGATGAAATTGACGAAATGAGGGGCATATTATCAAGGACGGCGTTAAAATTATCGCCGGTTTAGCGGCAGAAAACTGCCGCTAAAGCGGCGATAATGGGCTTGATAATATGCCCTGGAGAATTCCAATAGAAGCCCATGTTGACACCAGAACATGGGCTTCTATTGGAATTCTCCAGGGCATATTATCAAGCCCATTATCGCCGCTTTAGCGGCAGTTTTCTGCCGCTAAACCGGCGATACTTTTTAACGCCGTTCTTGATAATATGCCCCTGAGTACTTTGTGTTGTGACAGCAACACCTGTTATTTTCAGTGCTACTAACCTTCGAAATCTTCAGTGCTAAGTGGTCCAAGTTATTACTATTTGCAAAATTGCGTGTTTGTGTTTCTTTCCCAGAGTATCACTGTCGGCGCCTGTGCCTTCACAGATGTGAAGAATGCTTGCAAAACAAGGGCCGTCGCTGGCACCCTTTTACTATCATGAAAACATAGCTTGAGGCATGGTGCTCGATGTCAATTTAAGAATAGGACACATGTTTTGTAATGCTTCATTTCTTTCATGTAATACATAAACAAACGCCCCCTATGCAGCGTTGCATATCACATTACCATCTCCAAAAGGGAAACTTTTTTTTCAAAGCCGAAACTGTTCCTTAAACAGCTGCGGCCGGCACAGGTAAGCGCGGCGGGGCAGGGCAGGGCGCGGCAAGGGGGGGGGGGGTGGAGTTGAGAGATGACGGAATAGGTATTATTTATTTATTTAAATATACCTATTCCTTCCTCTGTCGACTTCCCCTCACTACCACCCCGTCCACCCCACCGCCTCACCGCGCTTACCTGTGCCGGCTGCCGATGCCCTTATATGGATGCAGGCTGCTTTTAAAAAATCTTTCTCATTTATTAATTCAAATGCAGGGACGGATGTGTGTTGTCCCTCGCAAGCCTCTATCTCGACATTTGCAGCCAACACCAGTAGGGCCACACATTGTGACCGGCCTAATTAATATTTATTTGGCAGATTGTTTAGCAATCAACTACATCAATAGGAGAGAAGCATTCAAAAATCAATGTTCTATCTCTATCAAAACATCTTTGGCTAATAAATAAAAAATGAACACAGGAAGTTCCACATTCAGTCCCTCAGCATATCCCAGATGATCATTTAATTCATTGTATTGTCCGTTTTTATTTTTCATTCTTCTTGGACAACAACACATAAACATATTGTCATCCCAGCTAATGTGTTTCGTCCCAGGAATGGGACTTCATCAGGGATCCATCATAGTGAGCTTTCAAGTATAGTACCATCTTTAAAATGTTCTCTTCTCTAGTGACCCACTGTGATTGGACAATTTGTGATATGACCTGCCACTATATAAATCACATAGCAAATTTTGCTTCCATTTGCAAACTAATGAGTGTGCATATTGGACAGCTCTAGTTTTCAATTGGGAATAGTACTGCCTCCTCTCACTTCTTGAGCTCCGTAAGAAGCTCAAGACCGGGCTATTCATATAAGCACCTTGGGGACCACACACCTACACACAAGCCCAAGTGCCAGGATACCCTCTCGGGTGATTAGTGCTCTATGCAAAGCAACGTAACATAACACTCATCAGACTCCATAGTCTTATATACATTCACCCCTCATCCTTTTATGTACTGCTACCGTAAGCAACAGCAATTTAGTTTTATCTCTCTCTTCCTCCTTTCTCAAACCTTAAAAACATTGTCTATTGTCCATATTAACGTATATCAAAGCTAGACAGATCATAGTATCTAATCCCCCAACTATCCAAAACAAAATAGCAAGGTGTGAAAGCAAACTTTTTTTCAGTTGTTGATTTTACAGTTGAAAATAATTCTTCCAAATTAATCTCTCTTTCTAGGCCCTCATTCTAAGTGTTAAGCGTTTTTTGGTGTTGTCATACTGCCTTAAGAAATACTAATACTCCAAGCAGGAACATTTCTCTGGTGTGGTTCTACTTGAAAGCTCACTATGATGGATCCCAGATGAAGTACTGTTCATGGGCTGAAACACATAAGCTGGTCCTCTCCACTTTAGTCAGTAAACCACTATGATAGATCCCTGATGAAGTCATGTTCATGGGATGAAAGTCAGTGGCTAGTCCTCTCCACTATAGCCAGTAAACCTTTGTGTATGTAAAAGTGTGAAAAAGAAACGTGATTTCAAATTATACAGATCTGTTTTAATGCCCAACTTATTATATAGACCAGTTATCGCCTTTAGGAGATAACTGGTCAGACTGAGGCATACTATGCGGGATCTGACTTTGCACATCTGATTACTATAGAGTATCCTCCCTTCTGAACTTGTTTCCTAGTTTTGCCATACTTTTTCTGCCAAAATCTGTATGGGAAAATATTGTGGCTATTTAGTAATTTCAAACACTGGGTGCAAACACTATTTGTGTTCAAAGTCCTATTTACTAGACTACTCCAAATGAGGGCCCTCGACTTCTTACAGTATCTCATTTTGATGTAGCCTACTTTCCCGTCACCAAGACATTTTTCTACATTTACCTTTTTTGAAGTTTGGCGTTGCTCATATCCATGAGATTTACAATAGTAGGCTCTTTCTTCATGTAATGCTTAAAATCCCAACCCATACATTTTGATGAGAGGTCATTCAAAATGGTTAGCTTTATACCCTTGCCAAGTTTTGTGTTCATAATTATGTAAGTTCTCACCATGACTTCCTTCCAACCTCTGTCACCTCACGACAGTTTGTTCGCACACACAGGGCAGTACCCTTACCTCCTACACCTTTATCCAATTTCTGTCCAACAGCTTTAACTTTTGTTTTACTGGGACCTGTACATCCCGAATCAGATCCTATTTTGCAAAATCCTGTGTTGCATATTTATGCTCACTTTGGGATGTCACTTTCTATTACATCCCAAAATGAATGGCTGTCATATTGAGGTCAAGCTCTTCACTCAATCACGTAGACACATAAAATAGCTCAATGTTTCTTGGCTGAATGTATTTATACATTCTAGGCATTATTACAAGACTACAATTTTCTTCAATGAATTGATAAAATACTGTAGCCTTTGTGACTCTATATCAAACTCCCTCAACAACTATTTACTTCATTCTGAGATATTTCTACACTCACTGTTCATCACGCCGTAAATCTCTTTAACATTTTGAATTTCAGAATGAGTGAGCTTCCATGTGCCAAGCTGAATTATTAATTGACTCCATGACCTCCTTACTTGATTGTCATATCATTGATCCTCAAGTAGGCTTGTATGTACACATCCTTGAGGGCTTGTGTGAGCGAAGTGTTGGTCTTGATGAACTCAAGGTTTTGTCATTTACATGTATTAGTTCCATAAACTGTATTTCCTTTCCAATCTGTTTTTCCAATTAAACTATCTTACTATTCTCCTTGATTAGTTTATTATTCCACATTGCCACAAATTCTCGGAAGCATATTTCATAATTTCTTTCTTCACACTTAGGGAAACAATTTTGGTATGTCAGCTTTAAGCCAACAAGAATACATTGCCTACAACAGAACTGAAGACATGACAAGCCAAACATTTCTTTATTTCCTGGCATTCAAAGAAGTTGAATTGGTAGCTGAGCTTTTCTTGTATTTTCAAACTGACATTATAGTGTGACATAAAAACTGCTATCTAGTGATCATCCCTGCTTTTTAGGGATATATGCAACAAAGTATATCCGCTGTTAAGTTGGAGGCAATTTCTGCACAACCCAATGTCATGTGGACTGCCATGTTGATGCAGCTTGTTTGGTATTCTTTTTTATGACTCAAAAACAAAAACTTGAAGTGAGAGTTTGTTGCTAAGACAGACAAAAGCATCATCTCTGGTGCTTGAGTAGTTATCTCCCTGCACATTGGTGACATGTTTACCTTCCATCGAGATTCCTGGAATGTAGAAATTGCTTGGAAGTGTCTTGCCTGACACAAATCTGGTAGCTGTGAGTCATAGAGTTTATTGCAATGCTCCATGCATTCCTGCACTATTTCTCCATTTGAAATACTGAATCTGCCTGCCTTTCCTCTTAAAGGTGCAACTTGGTTTTTGGAAATTTCATATTAACTTTGCAATTTAACTGTAACTCTCTTATTTCTGAATGTACAACATTTATTGAAATTCATTATTTCTTTCAGAAAAGTTTCTGTTCGACATACACGTCATTTTTTCTATCATGCACATTCCTTTCTGATTCTGATCTCTTTCTTCTAAACGTGCTTGGTATTTCTCTTGACTATCGACTCTCCTCTTATTTCTCTGCTCACATTAGCTTTCATTGATTGGCAAGCTTCATAGTTATCTACTACACTTTAGTTGATTTAAAGGTTTTCATAGTTCTTTAGTTTCACACCTTAATGCTCTATATTGCTTTGCTCTTTCAGCAGAATGTTATCAAGTCTCCATTTAACGTTTGTTTATTTCCATTCCCCTCTAGGAATTTTACTGCAACCACATAGTGGATGAATAAATTAATATGTCCGATACCAGTATTAAATACTCTGGGGCGTATTATCAAGCAGCAGCGATAATTATCGCTGCCGCGCTTAGCGTGAGATTTCTTATCGCCGGCTATCGCTGGAAATTATCGCCATGGTAGCGCTGTATTAACAACGCATAGTGCAGTGGCGATAATTATTCCAGCGATAGCGGTGTTTTCCATGGAACATCGCTGGTTTTCCAACGATGTTCCATGGAAAACGGCGATAACCTTGCTGATACGACACTGTGGTCGTATCAGCATAATCCACCTCCCATGCAAAGTATGCCTAACACTGGATTTTAGCAGACGTTAAAATCCAGCGTTAATGGCCGGTTAGCGCAATTTTATTTATCGCTACACTGGCCGGGGCATTGTTGTAAATATCGCGAAGCTGCCTTCGCGATATTTACTTATGTAGCATATTGAGGCACGCCTACTTTGCATCTCATTAACGTTGAGATGCAAAGCGGGTGCTAACTCACGGAAACACGCGCTAGCGTGTCCTTGCTAATCTTGCGATAAAGTTATCGTCGCTTTTCGGCCGAAAACGGATGCTAAAGCGGCGATAATTTTATCTCCCCCTCTTGTTAATATGCCCCTCTGACCTTAAGGCAAATCTATGAAGTCATGTAGCAGTTCCAAAGCCTGTAGTTCTCTAAATCACAGGGTTTGCGACTGCTAAATATTTTGCCATTCTGTAGCTGGTTACCGAGTCACAAAATGGGTTTTGAAATACATTACGAATCACAAATTGGAAGGTGCATATTTAAGGCATTTCTTCCAAATTCTGATTTGCAATGCTATATGTCAATGATTTGCAACTGAACTTTCAGTGAAAACGCATTGATAGGTTACTGACTCCTCAAAGAAGATGGCAACCTATTCACAAAGGGGAAGTGTTCTGGTATGGACTGCTTCCCTTTTGTGAATGAAAGAAAAGTTTGTTCGTGAGTGGGCTGTGATCAAGGGGACCACCACCAACTCATAAACAAACGTTTTAAAAAAATACTTTTTTTCCTGCAGGAAAACGAGCTACATTTAAAAAACACTGCTGTATTCAAATGCATTCCCAGAAATGATAGCCTGCTGACTCCAGCAGGCCACTATCTCTGTGAAGGCATCCAATCGGAGTGATTCACAATTTGCATGCTATTACATGAATATTGGTAAGTTAGGTGATTTGTGACCCTCTTCGAATTGTGATTTTGCAAACCGAACTGTTAGAACTTAGGCCAGTTTGCAACTAAGTCTGAATCTCACATTCGTTTTCATTCCCTTGAATCTCTAAACCAATGCTTGAGAGGGAATAAAAAGGGCACCTTTTCACACAGTCACACTTCATGTATTTAAAGGTCATCTTGTCTGAGGTCACTTTTCCTAGGGATGTGTTAATGCAGTGCCTTAAAACTGCAGCCAAGCTAGAGCAAAGTGATTCTACTGTCAGCCATATATTTTTGTCAAATATGCGGGTGGTGTAAATACAAACTACAGCCCACATATGACATTTAGCTCCTGTGCCTGTGGTGTATTTCTATCTGTGCCGTCCATTATAGCCTTAGAGGAAAGTGAAATAGACCAATTTTATTCTTACCAGTTTCGAGTCCACACACTGTGGCACTGATGCCAGCGTCACATTCCTTTAGCACTGTCAATATTTCAATGGTTGTCTATCTCCCTCACACACGTTGGGAAGTACATTCGCCCTTATATATTTGAAGTCCAATGGATAAACATTGATTCAAGTATGCTTACTTATTTTACAAAAACGAATTATTTACATACATGGTCTCTGTCATGCTACAGTTTTCTATTGTGACACTATCTTTCAGTCCACTGGGGGGATAGCTCAGTGAGTGTGACATTCATACTCGAGCAAACTGCTGATCCGTATATCACGGGTTCGAGCCCTAACCCTGCTAAGATGAGTAGATAAGTTGGGTTATAGTAGCCCCTGCAATTTACAGCACATGAAGCGCAATCTAAGAACAAGTTATTGATATATTTTGATTGTTCAGAGCGGCTCTTATTCAGTACTTGAGCTTTAATCATGGACAGTTGAGTAAGGGGGGTGAAGAAGGGAGACTGACAGGTGAGAGATCCTCCCTCCCGCAGGTGTCACCAAGCTGAGGCAGGTGAATTGAGAAGGCACAGAACACCATTCTCAGATTTGTCAGGAACAGGGCCGTACTGGCCGTAGCGGGCATCGGGCGTTTCCCCTGTGGGCTGGAGGGGTGGGGGCAGGTTTTCTGGCCCTGGGGGCCGGTTTTGCAGCAGTGCTGCAATATCGGCCCCCGGTAACAAAAGCGGGAGCTGTGCTTTTTACTAGAACCCCCGCCGCCCCCAGGGCCGGTCGGGCAGCAATCTGCCGGGGGTGGTTGCTGTTCCCAGTGCAGCCCTGGTCAGGTACCTTGGAAAGCAATTGCAATGAATGACTCTCATAGCGAGCCGGGCATGGGCCAGTAGTGGGAATACCAGATTCTGAATCAGGTTATTCCCCACCATTACATCGCAGCAGTGGGAAACAAAAGTTGTGACCCACCAATTTAAGGGTATTTATGGATTTGTTCATTGCCCTGTGATTCCCCACCTCCCTTTGGACTGCAGGGACCCAAGCTCAGTGGTGGAATGGAGGCTGGCATTTTCGCTCGCCTTCTTCTGCCTTTTTCAGCCTTCCAAAGGCCTAAGGGGGTATGGAGTATATGAGCAGTGCTCTGCCTCCACCGGCCATCACATATCCCTGTCAGGACGGGTCTTTGTGATCTGTGCTGACAGAGGAATTTCAAAGCTGACCTATCATGGCTCTCAGAGTGCCTGTCAGCATGTTGATGTTGCTTGTGTTGCTGTCTACTCCATGGAGAGCACAGCTTCAGCAGGAAGGTAAGACATCGATGGGTGTAGTAGCTGGTGTTTGCAGACCAGGTTTTATATATATTTGGGTAGGGCGGAGGGGTGGGGCATCAAACGTGGGCGGTGTGAAGGCAGGTCATCAGTTTGTTTTTTTATTTGAGGGAGGTGAGAATAAACAGTACACAGGTTCTTGGCGTGGATGTCAGGATACTGGGTAATGCGCTTTAATGTTGGGAAGTGGTGGTTATTGGTGAGACTGGTGTGGGGCAGCAGCAGGATGACCGTGGGTGGGGTTGGAGCTCAGACAAGTGTTTTTGTGGATTGCTCCTCCAAGACTGTGCTAACTCTGCACAGCGGGGGGAGAAGAAATGGGGGCAGACTTAATTTAAAAATGTAGCTGGGGTAACTACGAGTAAAGGGGACGCTTTTCACCTCTGGGCTTGAGTGAAATCACTTACCAGGCAACTCGAGCTTTGCTCTTGTCTGTATGATGCCACTTCTGTATGATGCCACTCAGGCCTCGTTGATGAACATACCTGGTATGTACAGTTAGCCGTGTATAATTCTGTATCTCCACTTCAGGTGGATAAAATGCAGGCAAAAGTAGGTAGCCTCTTAGCCTATGTAGGGGAACATAGTCCAAGCAAGAGAGAGTTTTGTACAAACGCTGTTTCCATAGCTTTCTGCCATCAGCGTTGGGAAGCGATTTTGCTTATAATTAATTTCAGAAAGAATAAGTAGAGGTTCAAAAAAGTAGCCACCTTCTGGACACAACTTTGCAAAAACATGCTGGCATTACAACACCTAGTAAAGTACTGGGATAAAACAACAGGTGAACTGAAGGAGTTGGGCCTACTCCCCGTGTAATAATGGTGCCAAGTGAAAGTGTTAAAGAATTAACCAGGTGGCGTGAAAGCAAACACATGACTCCCTGAAAATGTAAAGATAAAATGCTTCCTCCGGGAGAACGTATTGAATATTCCCGGTCAAAGGTCAATTTATTGTAGTTGTTAACTAACCCTCCCACTCAAGGTCCTCGAGAACCTGAACAAAAGGTGTCATTCAAGGATCTCTTTGCAATAAGTAGTTTCAAGAGAATGTGTAACATTTCCCTCTATTCTGCCTGACATTTTGAAAACTACAATATTCTTCTAACTTGTGAGGAGGACTGCCATCTTCTCAGCAGACAGCAGACAGCAGTAGCAGGTTTTCTGGGAAAGCATGGGAAAGAGAAAGAAAAGCTACTTCTGGCCTGTGCCGTGAACATGGGCTGCACCTGCACCCAGAACAAAACTTCATGCACATTCCTCATTAAATTGTGCTCCTTGCACTGCATGAAGTAATTCGGTAACACTGGGAGGGAGATAGACTCTGAGCTGCAACCAGCACAGGTCGCAAGCATGGAGAGCCGCACTGACAGGTTTCCCCGGTCCATGCTGGATGTGCTGGTCCAGTCCAGGTTTTTTTCACTGAATTCTGGGAATTGTAGTTTTGTTTATTCCTTTATAAAACAGGACTACAAGTCCAAGATTTCAAAAACAAGAACCTGGACTGGAGTAGCACATCATACATTGGCTTGGGAAACTTGGCAGCTATGGAAGAGGTCATCATTCATGACCTTCGGTGTCTGCAGCTAATGTTCAAACTAGTGCTACTGAGTTAGGACCTGCCCAAATTACCAAAAACACAGGCGCCTAGCCCCATTCTGTGCCTCTGTGCATGTGCAGAACTTCTTCGTCAGGTGTCCACTGGCAGGACAAAAGTTAAAGTGTTGGGGCGATCACCAAAGCATAAGGCGCCTCTGCCATCTTCTGCAACTGGTGGGTGTGCTTGATGGCTCTTCCTACTTCCGTTCTGGACTATCAGGCTGGTGGCTGTGGGGAATATGTGCACCAAGAGAATTGTGACCTTGGGCGACTCATCCGTGGCCCAGCTAGCCTTGGACTCATTTTAATTTTTTTTTTTAAATTTTATTCCGATATGAGATTGTAAATTATTGGCTAAAGTGACTTGCATTTTTTAAATTGTGCATGTTTGAAAGGATCTTGTGTTTGAAAAAATGACATAATATTTTGATTTTGAACCGTGCCCATGATGTATGTCCTACCACACAGGCTGCAGCAGGAGTTTCCCATCGCTACAGCAAGAGTATGAAAGATAAAAACAAATGTCAAACTAACAGCCCGTGGGAAAACTAGTTAGGATAGTAGTGGAGAGCGAAAAAGGGAAAAAATATTTCATAACTAAATCGAAAGAGTAAACAAACACGTGCAAGTCGCAAGGGATAGCACACTATTCCCGCAAAATCCCATTGTCTTTCCCCTTTTTCCTTAAAGCGCACTGCTCCAGTGCAGTCGCGGCTCCTGGAGGGAGTGCTGCGGGGCGGTGGGGCGTGGCGGGGGAGGGGTAAGGTGGGGGTAGTAAACTCCGGCATACAGCCAAACGGAGTGAAGTACATAAATAAATAAATAAAACAAATTACATTGCGCGCGCATTGTAATTCGTTTTATTTATTTCCATTCGGCCGTATGCCGGAGTTTACTACCCCCACCTTACCCCTCCCCCGCCCCGCCCAACCGCCCCGCAGCACTTCCTCCAGGAGCCGCGACTGCTCCAGTGCTTAATTTGTAAAAAGATTAAGTGCTGGGCCCAAACTTTTGCGAAGAATCCAACAGCAGGCACGACCGAATGTGAGAAAAGCTGAATACTAAGGCTCTGCATTTTTATTGCACATCATGCCTTTTTTATCTGCCACCCTAAACTCCCTGCCGACTTATCTCACTCTTGTAGATCCTTTTTCATCCCTACTTTCTCCCTTTGTCACAGTCTTTCTGTCTTTCTATTCCTCCTTCATCTCCCTTTTGTATCTTTTTATCTCTTGTCCTGGGTCAAAGGCTGATGATCAGGGGCGTAGCTTGGTCAGTAAGATTGGGGGGAGGTGTGCGAGCTTCAGGTTTTCCAACAATCACGAGGACATCTAATGTTAAAATACATTATACGACAAGGAGGGCACATGAGAGGGGCTTAAGGGGCAGTGGAAAGGGAGAGGAATGCAGATTGGTAGGGTACTAAGCAAGAGAAAACACAATGGGGCATATTAGCTAGACCGGCGATAAAATTATCGCCGTTTTAGCGGCAGGAAACTGCCGCTAAAACGGCAATAATGGGCTTGCTAATATGCGTTATAGAATTCCAATAGAAGCCCAGGTTAGATGTCCTGCACATCTAACCTGGGCTTCTATTGGAATTCTATAACGCATATTAGCAAGCCCATTATCGCCGGTCTTGCTAATATGCCCCAATATTTTGTAAAATAACGAATATTTTTTAAGACTTTCAAAACAGAGAGAGGGAGAGTGTGTGTGTGTTTTTAACTGTGTGTATGTACAAATCCCTGGTGAAATCCGACAGACACTTCACCATACCGGACTGAAAGCACTTGTTCTCAACTATTTATCAGAAAATACATTTATTGGGGGGTGTAACACCCCATTTTACCCCCCTGAAGCTACGCCCGTGCTGATGATGAAAAATAAGTCCTGTCATACTGCGCCTGCAACCACTGGCTGCCAATAAGCACCGCTGCTCAATCTGTTGCTGCTGGTATAGACAGATCAACTCTCTGAATAATTTGACATTGTCCTGAGTTTTTCTCCCTGGACTGTTGTGTCCTTAAACACGCCTACAACATGTGTTTCATGTAGACTACATGGTGCGTGTCAATAGGAGCCCAACTGGCCTGCAATGAGCCTGCGTTTCTTTGAGTGCTATCCAAATATAAACAACCATAGGGTTCTTGGGAAAAACCTACGGTCCTCTATTTTGGGTCTAATTCAATCTCCTTCCGCTGGTTCCAGGGTACAACAAAGCTGGAGGTGGTTACTGTCCACAATTCCTTGGCATGGAGCTGGATCAGGGTGTGACCTGGGCTCAACGCTTGATTTCAGGAGGTGCTTGGCTGTGACCATGACTGACGTACTCTACAGATGTGATTGAACAATTGAGTGTATTGGATTTTGGATACTGTAGAAAAAGTATCCATTCTGTAATCTAGATTTTGAAGTATAAAATGACCCTCTACGAAACCCAGTGTACAGTACCGCATCATTTGAGGCAATCAGACGCGAACTGACTGTTAGGTCTGCTTGAGGTGTTCTCTGGCTGCCTCTTCAAAGTGGTAGTACTGTGTGTTCTTTAAGCTGGGCCTGATACGTTGCTGAATCTGATGACAGCTGAGCAAATTAAGTAATTATTTGAAGACTCATAACTCTCATAAACTTAGGTTTATTTTGATAAACTTTGTCTTTTATTGACACATTTTATTGTAAAACACTGTTCAACAGACAGTTTCTTGCCTTATCAAATGCCTGTATTGATCAAAGTTCCAGATATACTGATTGGCCTCCTTGCAGAACAAGCACACTCTTTCTATGTAAACCTTCTGCTTTACATCTATGTTTAAACAACCTCATCTCTGTTTGATGCCCAAGGTCAAGGGTACTTACTTGAAGTCCTTCCGGTCCTATGGATTTCCATGCCTCTTCTGGCATTAGTGAAGGTGATGCTTTGTTGAACCTGTGGACTTAAGCTAGAACATTCTCGGTGACTCTCAGATGTGCTTTCCTGTAGGAACTGCAGCACAGCGATAGGTGATGTCCGATCAAGAGTTGCAGCTGGGTGATACCTTACATTTTATATCGGAGTCATTATGCAACTTATGAATTCATTTGGAGGGTGCCAAATGTAACAGGTATCTGACTGCTTTCCTGCCATTAAGGGAAACTGCACTTTTACCAGGAGTCCGAGGAAAGGATTGTTGAAGGGATGTTGAACAACCGTGATAGGATGACCCAAGCCCGCATCATGAGCAGAGACGGTGCGCATCATGTAGAGCTGCGCTGGCTCAGGGCAGACCCGAGCGCCTGTGCTTCTGTGTTTACAGGTATCTACGGTTCATACATGTAACTCAGAATCTCTCTGAGTTAATGTATGAACATTATGCAGACCCAGTGGTGCTTTTCCCTCTAGGGGTCCAGGGCTACGGCCCATTGCTATATATACCAAGAGTGGATAATAATCTCTTATTGACGGGAGGCGGAGCTTGCCTGCAATGAAGATGGCCGCTTAGGCATTGAGCTCCGTAACGCCATCCACTAATTTGACATGAATCCTGCGTAAGAGCGGCATTTACTTCAGCCCGCACTCCTTCGTGGGGGTCGGAAGACTGTCCCCACACATTTAGAGCTTTTCCGACTTCGGGGACGCCCGGAGACCGCAGCTGCGTGGTACGAGCTCCGCGGCAGGCGGCCGCGCTCGGGAGCCTGTGACGCCGCTGGAGGGGAGGGCCCGCCTACGGACGCGAACCCGCGGCTGGTGTTCCTTCCTACGGCCGTACGAGGCGAATTAGCACTCTTGGCCTTGAAACGGCGCTGAAGCGGAACAGCCGGTGATCGGCGGACTCTCTCCTGAGGGCTTCCCGGCTTCCGCTGACGTTCTGGGTCGGCCGCAAGGTGTGGGCCTGATCGCATTGCGGAGCCTACTGGAAGAGGCTGCCTATGAAAGGTTAGTGGCTGCTGTCCAGCGACCCACAATAGTAGCGGATGATCCATGGGGCGCCCCTGCCTTTGCGGACGGAGATAACAGACTACCCCACCACTGTTGAAGTTGGCGCTGGGCCTTTACACACATCGCGGCCTACTTGTGACCTATGAATCATCCTGATTTGCCTACCGAACTGGTGGAAGGCGCAGCTTTTGCGATTTTTCACCCCAGATGTGCCTAGGATCCCCTGTACACACAACGTGCCGCCTGCAGTGTGGGAGACTTGGAGACTGCTACATACTGGTAGTGCAGGCACATAGTGAGGCGCTACAGCATAGAACCTGACACCCCGGGGGGGTCCACATTGCGTAGAGCGGACGCAGACGCGCTGTGAAGGCGAAAACTTCAGCGCTGGACTGCGGCGGAGCGGGCCTTCCTCGAGCCCTACAACTAGTTACAACCCCCACCCAGGGGGAGAAACAGCACGCTGCTATTGCGCAGTCCTCGGACGGAGGCCCCTTTTCTACAGTTGTACTCCTTGTGAGGGAAGCAACGCTACACTGTCCCTGTTGACAGCCAAACTGCACAACACCTATATACTTCAGATCTCTATAATGGGGAGGGTTGACCGGAACCAACCGCGGCTCACCTTTGACCAGCAGAAGAAGAGCCAGACCAGTGGTGACGCCCCGACGGGGACTCAAGCGACGACAGGGGACAGTCAGGAGCAGGTTGAGGGCGATATCCGGACAATGCTCACTTCCATGCAGGCCAGCATTCAAGCAAGTCTATCTGCCATTGACTCCAAATTAGATTATCTGTCATATCATATGGATAGAATGTCAGAGGGAATGGACAAACAAGTGGAGAGGATGGATATGGCGGAGCGTAGAGTCACCGAAGTAGAAGAGTCGCAGACGGAACTGGATGGTATGGAGAAACGGATGACTATAGCGCTGCAGACGCTACAGGATAAAGCAGAAGATCTTGAGGCCCGTTCTCGGAGATGCAACATACGCATCGCGGGCCTGCCAGAAACCACGCATGTAGGTAATATGGAGCTTTTTGTGGAAAAACTATTGCATACATTGTTAGGTCCTGAGCACTTCTCCCATATGTTTGTGGTGGAAAGAGCCCACCGTTCGCTGGGCCCTCAGCCTGCCCCGGGTGCTGCACCACGTCCCATCATTGCAAAGCTCCTGAACTATAGAGATCGGGACACAGCTTTGAGACTTGCAAGAGAGAAACAATCCTTGCAGTATGAAGGCTCGGCGATCTCGCTATACCCGGACTTCACCACCCGAGTACAAGAAGCCCGCAAACGATTTGCGCCGCTCAAGAAACAACTGCGTGACCAGAAGTTGGACTATGCCATGCTATACCCAGCGAGGCTGCGTGTCAATCGGCAGGGTCAATCCAGGATTTTCACTGATCCCAAAGCGCTACAGAAAGTGCTGAGAGAGTGGGCGAAAGAACTTCGGCAGAGCCCAGAGCGCTCTACAGTGGAGGGAGCGATGGGAGGGGACCTAGATGAACAGGACTGACAAGATACCCCCACTTCCTAACAGATAAGATGGGAACATTTTGAAGGTGGCTGGTGAGGAGGATGGTGGTAGCATGAGTTGCTACAAGACTGGCGCCAAATTAGGCAAGATGAAGTACTGATTAGACGGGGCGGTCATGGGTTATATGTACGACATGGAGTTGATATATAGGTGGCTCTGAGGCAAATGTATTATATTTTGCAGGGAGATGGGGAAGAGCTGTTGTGAGACTTAACACGCTTTACGCTAATATTGGTTTGAATGGCGGACGGTAACTGGCGATTCTCTTATAGTAGATTGCATATTACAAGGTCAGGCAACATCCGCCCACGTGTGTGCTCCACACTTTGTGTATCATTCACGTATTTACGTTCACAGAGTTGTTTGATGTGAATTTGTTATGATTATCAGGGGGTCTAAGGGGGAATTACGCCAATGCAAAGTTGGGCATAGCTTGGTGTGGGTGGGGGGAGGGGTGGTACTGAGACTCACATTGCTTGTTTCTGTAGCCTTTGGAAAATATGTATCTGTGTTTTGCACGCATACTAGACTGTCGACACACGCGCTACGATACTGGTATATTGGCCAACCTCATGACAGGTGAGGGGCATTTCAGTAGAGCCGCTGGCCCTGACACTGTTAGTGCGCTAACATGGAACGTACGTGGCCTCAATGACCACAGAAAGGTGCGTAAGATTCTGAGATACTTGGATAGGCATGATATTGACATTGCACTTCTGCAGGAAACACACCTCCCACTAAACAGCCCTATACTGCGTACTAGAGGTCTGCTGGGCAACATCCACGCGTCAGGCTTTACCACACACGCAAGAGGCGTTCTGACGTGGGTGAACCCTAAAAGACTGCTTAAATTGTAGCCTTTGATGACAGACGCGGAGGGCAGGTTTACGATCACTAGATGTAGAGGGAAAGGTCTGGAGCTACTACTGGTCAATGTCTATGGCCCAAATTACGATACCCCAGATTTTTATAGGCAATTAACTGACATGGTGGGATTACAAGTGGGTGGGCGACTTTTATGGGGAGGCGATTTTAACTTTGTCAGGGACCCCATATTGGACAGGTCAGGGGGACCGGAGAGACGCATATCAGCGTCGGCTAGGGCTATGGAAAGTGCACTTCTGCGCTTTGATCTGACTGATGTTTGGCGACAACGTCACCCAACGCAAGGGGGATACACACACTACTCTGCATATTATGATATACATACTAGAATTGATTATTGGTTTGTAGCTAGGCAACTTTCCACAAATATAAGTGCTTGTAAGATCCTCCCCTGCACGTTCTCTGATCATTCCCCACTGTTATTGGTATTAGACGCCCCGAAAGCACGCATACCCCCCTTTACCTGGAGGTTGCCGCCCTATTCCTTACTGGACACAGTTTTCAAGGAAGAAATGGCTGAAGCTATTGAAGTATTTTTTGAAAAGAATGTGGGCTCAGTTGACTCCATACAGACGGTGTGGGACGCATTCAAAGTGTATATACGAGGCGTAGCCATATCTAAACACGCGGGTGTTCTTAAGTCGATCCGGACCCGACTTGCATCTCTAGAACATAAATTGGCAGCTTTGGAACAGGCTATGTTAGCTCGGCCCACTGAAGAGATTACTCAAGAAATAAAACAAACATTAGAAGAGTATTATACTGAGGCAGATGCGGAGATTAAGCACTTGGGCAAATACGCTACTGCTCGGGTCTATGGGGAGGGGGAACGCCCTGGGGCGGTACTCGCGCAACTACTTAGACAACAAAGAGACAAATCTGTAGTCCCAGAACTCACGACTATAGACGGTGACACTTTGATTACTGAGACAGAAGTAGCGGAGCAATTCCGGCAATATTACTCGGAGTTGTATGCCACTCGGGGTGGTAGTACGGAGGAGCACATACTTGACTACCTGGCCCATATTAAGTTGCCATGGCTAACTAATATTCACCGCAAATTTTTGATGCGACCCATTGAACGGGAAGAAATATTACTTGCACTATCCAATATGAGAGCAGGGAGTGCACCGGGCGGGGATGGCCTTACGGTTGCCTTTTATAAGGCTTTTCTCGAGCTACTGCTGCCGCAGTTGCTCACACTATATGAGGATATGTGTGTTACCGGTACGATGCCGCCCTCTATGAGGGAAGCAATCATAGTTGCAATCCTAAAACCGGGTAAACCCTCAGATAGCTATGCATCATATCGACCCCTTTCTCTGTTGAACGTTGATACAAAAATTTCTGCGAAAATACTTGCGAACAGACTAATCCCACTGGTGCCTACCTTAGTAGCGCCGGAACAAGCCGGTTTTGTTCCGGGCAGGAACTTGACGTATAATCTTCGGATGGTATTTTCTGCCATACAACATACTAGGCCAGAGATACCGGCCATAGCGGGTTTTTTAGATATGGAGAAGGCATTCGACTCCGTCGAATGGCCCTTTTTAAAACAGGTCCTTACTAAGATGGGAGTTGGGATGCTTTTTATACAGTTACTTAGGGTGCTGTATAATTCCCCCACGGCTCGTATTAAAATAGGTGACTTAGTCACAAATCCTATCCCAATCTCTAGGGGTACGAGTCAGGGCTGCCCCCTATCCCCCATTTTATACGCCCTAGCTGCCGAACCCTTGGCATGTGCGCTTCGAGAGTATCATAGCCAAAGGGGCATACAATTCCCCGGCTATGGGCTGATTGTTTCCGCCTACGCGGACGATACTTTACTGTATGTCCGTCACCCGGACACTAATCTATCCCCAGTACTGCACGAGGTGGTACTCTTTGGTTCCATGTCTGGTTTACATGTTAATTGGAATAAGTCCATTATGTTTCCTCTAACCCCGGCCACGACTCCTATGGAGCCCGATTACCCACTGCAATGGTCCACAGATGAGGTGAGGTGAGGTATTTGGGAGTTAAGATACATACGGATTCGGAAGTAGTGTTTAGGGAAAATTACGGTGTGGCAATTAACAAACTAGAGGACGACATTGCTAGGTGGGTTCAGCTCCCATTGCCCCTGCTGGGCAGAGTGTCACTTATGAAAATGGTTATCTTACCACGTTTCCTCTTCCTTTTCACAAACATCCCCATAGAGTATTTTTTCATAGGCTCCAGTCCCTCATGATCCGTCTCGCATGGGCAGGGAAACAGGCACGGGCCAGCTGGCGGACACTTACCCTCCCGTACTCCAGGGGGGGCTGGGCGCGCCTGATTTGGACTTGTATTATAGGGCCGCACAGAGCGCACAGGCATACCAATGGATCCATTGTCCATTTGACATACCACATGTCCGTATCGAAGCAGTAGTGGCTGCCCCAAAACCCCTACCGGCTTTGTTATTTTCGCCACCTGATAGACGCACGGGGATCCTTGACTCCTTGAACACGGTGATACACGCTTGGCACTATTTATTACAACTACAAGCTGGAGCGATTCTGTATTCTCCGGTTGCCAGGCTCGAATGGTGTGAATGGCTCCCGCCATGTATGGATAAAGGAGTGGTGAGGGCACTTAGGGCACTTGGAGCACAACGCATAGGCGACGTATTTGCAGATGGAGTGGCTAAGAGCTGGGGAGATATGGTAGGGAATGAGGTACCACCCTCCCCTCTTGCACAATTTCAGTTCCACAGAGTTAGACATGCACTCACCGAGATCCTTGGGGAAGATATGGCCGAGCCCCCTGAATTGTCAGCTTTGACCACTCTCATTAAATCACAGACGCCCATGAAAATGATAACCAGACTTTACCACAACTCGATGTCAAATAGAAAACACAGCTACACTAAAGCGAGATTTGCTTGGCAGCGAGACCTACAGAGTGACATTACAGACGAAATATGGTCATATTGCTGCATGAACACTAAACGCATTTCCCTCAACGGGAGACACAGACTAATACATTTTACATTTCTAAATAGGGTTTATTACACCCCGGAGCGTCTGCACAGATATGGCCTGAGAGAGGAGCCCACCTGTGATAGGTGCAATGCCCAAATTGCTGATTTTTTTCATTTAGCCTGGGCGTGTCCTGGGATTGCCCATTTTTGGGGACAGGTCTTTGTGGAATTGAACCAAGTCGCGGAACTGTCGCTAGCCCCAGAGCCGATGCTGGCACTACTTGGGTACTCCAAGACTCTTCCTAAAGTGTCACGGAGGTTGATAGATATGGGCCTGTTATTAGCAAAGAGATGTGTGGCCATATGCTGGTTGCGAGGGCCCCTCCCTACAATAGCGCAATGGTCAAGAGACATGTTATTCTGTAGTACCCAAACTGAAAATTATAGTGACTTACTGCCTCCGCGTAATCGATCTAAAAATTTCTGGGCGTTGTACAAAACATTTGTAGAGAATAGAGGTACAGTTGGGATGGGCGGTGGGACGGAGGTGCCAGAGTCTGCTCTCGCGGAGTTACAGATTACGGAGTAGTATTGCAGGAGTGCTATTTGTATTATATGTTGTATATTTATAATGCTGAACCGATGACAGTGTTCTGAATCCAGTGAACGATGGGATACCAACACAAACATTGCAAATGTCATGTGAACAGTATAAAGCTTTATTGATGTTTGTAATGGACAGCGTATTGGTAAGCGATGCATTTATGTATAGACAGCAACATTGTACGAGTCTCGTGTTATGTTATGAAAATATCAATAAACATATTAATAAAAAAAAAAATCTCTTATTGACTCTTAGTGAAATAAAGTAAATACCGTCCAGCAGCAGCCGGAGACAGCTAGTGAGAATGTCTGATGTCTGACTCAGACACACAAAGGTGCCTGCACCAGTCATCAGAGATTATCCAGGGCTGGTGAAACCCTCCGCCTTGGCCTCAGGACTCTAGCACGCCTTAGTTCCTCCCAATCTGTAGCCATGGGAGCTGCAGGCTTATATGTGGGTATGTCTGTGTGTCTATGTGTGTATGTGTTAGTCGAAGTGAGTGACAATGAGTGATAGGTAGAGTGAGTACAAGTGTGAATGAGTGAGGGAGAGTGGCAGTGAGTTTAAATGAGTGTTACTGTGTGTGAGTCAAGTCTGGGGGAGTCTTAGTGAGTCAGAGAATGAGTGAGACAGAGTGAGGTAGTGTGAGAATGAGTGAGTCTTATTGAGTCAGACTGAGAGTCAGGGTGAGATTGAGTCAGAATGAGTGTGAATTAGTGAGTCAGAGTGAGTACGAGTGATATTGAAGTAAATCAGAATGTATATGACTGAGTGAATCAGAGAATAAGTTAGACTGAGTGAGAATGACTGAGGCTGACTGTGAATGAGTAAGACGGAGCCAGAGTGAGACTGAGTGAGTCAGAATGAGTGGGACTGATTGACTATGAGTGAGTCACAAGTTTGAGTGAATCAGGGAGAATGAGTGAGTCATGGGGTGACTCAGGGAAGCTAGCTGAGAATGAGTAAGATTAAGCAGGAATGAGTGAGTCAGAATGAGACTGAGTGAGCCTATGTGAGACTGAGTGAGTCAAAGTGAGATTAAGTGACGCAGAATGAGTGAGACTGAGTGGGACTGAGTGAGAATGAGTGGGATTGATTGAGTATGAGTGTGTCACAGTGAAACTGAGTGAATCAGAATGAGTCGAACTGGGTGAATCAGGGGGAACAAGTCAGTCACAGGGAAACTCAGTGAAACTAGGTGAGAATGAGTGAGACCAAGTGGGAATGAGTGAGACTGAATGAAACGCAGTGAGATTGATTGAAACTGAGTGAGACTAAGTGAGACTGAGTGTGTCAGAGTGAGATTGACTGAATCAGAAGGATTGAGAATGAGTGGGACTAAGTGAGAGTAACTGAGAATGAGTGAGACTGTGTAAAGTCAGTGAGACTGAGTCAGAGTAAGTAAAAGTGAGTGCAAGTGAGAGTAAGTGAAAGCGACCGAGTGAGAATGAGTGAGAGATTAAGACTGAGTGCACACGAATTTGAGTAAACCCCTGAACCCTCCAAGTAAGTGAGTCATTCTCGCTCCCTGGAATTCAAGCCAAGGAGTATGCCCTACCACTTTTAATGCTCACCAGCCACCACTGTTCAGACCAAGCTAGAAACAAGAGAGGCAAACTGTTCACTGTGTCCCACGTGTGCTGCCTGCATTTCATGCATTAACGCTGAGAATTCCCGAGTTATGTGTGTGAACTTTAGAGACCCCACACGCTAAATAGAGGTGCGCAGCTTTGCCCTGAGCAAGCAGTGTTCTTCATGATAAGGCCCCAGGTTTTCTGGCTCAGTGGCGAGCTGAAAGCCTGTTTTTATGTGTTTGCACTCTCTAAAGTGCACACGGTTACCTCAGAATGTCCCGAGGAAATCCATGAATTGCAGACAGCGCAGAGGAAACAGTGAGATGGGATGGCTGCATTTCATGCAGTAAATAGGAGAAATCCCAAGTGGTATCTATGCCCTTCACACAGTGCATATGCACTGCACTAAGCCAGTGCACCAGGGCGCCTCTGTGTGAATTGCATAATTGTTTTTATTGATAATGCGATGCCTATAAATATTGTGTTTTATTGTAATGCTGTAATTGTACGTCTGTTTCATTTTACTCTACTGATTTTGCATATGTTTTCATGGAATGTATTTATACTGTGCTTTTATGCCCTCGAGCCGAATAAAGTATTTTGATGATGATGATGTTAATGGTATTTTATTGTTGATTATGAATGTATTGTTTGCATGTTTTAAAAAAAAGATAATTACCTTCGTGGCTAAAAATACATTCATGAAGAAAGTAACAAAAAATAGCTCTCCTTTACCTCCTGCTCTATAATAAAATATCCATTTAAAAATTGTTGAAACGGAAGCTTTACTGTTTTGAATTAATAACACAATGTCCGCACTACTGTGAACTTAGTGTGATCAATAGACACACAGGCACAGGTGTGACATTGTCCTCGTGAAACGGGAGCAGCTGAGCGCATGGCGTGCCTGGCCTGGTGCTCAGCCCCAGTGGCAAGGTCAGCGCGAGCATCGAGGATCTCCTTAAGGGGGGCTGCTTGTATGCTTTAAGTGCCAATTAAATAGCTATCGATTGTAATTTATAAACACCAGGAGATATACTTAGAGAAGCACAGGAGATGTGAGTCTGTGAAGACAGTAGGAGCTAAATACAGACTGGATTTTAAGAGTAATTAGACAGTTAATTCTAATCTAGAATAACACATTGTACTTTGGATAAGCCAGAAATATGTCTTATCTTCTTGTTCGAGTTGCCAGGTTCCATTTATCCAACATTTCTGAAAGCTGTACACTTTATCCATGACGCAACCATGGCCGCATTGTGTCTCAGAGAGCATTTTATAGCCGGCAACGTTCCTTAGTTCACAAAAGCGTCTAAACCTTTTTTATTGCACTGTGCTGTTTTAATGACATACTACGGCTCCCTCCCGGCATTTGCTAAGTGAAGGTGGCAATGAAAATGCGATGACAGTCACTATTGCATATCCCTACTGTAATAAATAGTATTGCATTTTAAATGCAAATTCGCACCCAGTGGTCCAAAATCCACATAAGTTAGTAATAGATGCCCCGACTCCACAAAGACGAGCCTTGGGTGGGATGCTTCGTTATCTTCAAGCCATGAGATGGGATTGGCTTCTGAACTGATAACGCGCACATATCTGTTACCATTGTAATGTTTACTTCCATTTTCAAGTGATGAAATATATGTAAATTCTAGTTATCACAGCCATCGCGTATAGAGGAATACCATTTAAAAAAACATTGGCAAAGCCAATTGGTCTAGATCTTGATGCTAACATTTTGGCTTTGCCAACCAAGGCAGTAGTCAGAAAATTAAAATAGCTCCCACTTACAACTAAAGAGCTGATGCCTCCAAGCAAGCAAAGCAATGAGCCCAACCCTACCTAGAACAGTTTCCATGTCTCTTTTATCCATTCATTATTGCATCCTTCCGTCCACCTAAAGATAGCCACTATTTAACCTTTATATTCTGTCATCCGTTCATTCTTTCATCCATCATTCAATATTTTTCCATTCCATCCACCCATCATCCATCCATCCATCATCCATCCATCAACTATACCATCCATCCATCAATCCACTCTGCCATCCACTAATCCATCCACTCTGCCATCCATCAGTCCACTCATCCTTCCATCCATCCATCCATCAATCCATGCACTGTGTCATTCATCCATCCATCCCTCCACTCTGCTATCCAACCATCCATTCATCCACTCTACCATGCATCAATCCACTCTGCCATCAATCCATTCTGCCATTCATTCGTCAATCCATCCACTCTGGTATCCAATCATCCATTCATTCACTCTGCCATCCAACCACCCATTCATTCATTTTGCCTTTCATCCATTCATTCTGCCATCCATCCATCCACTGTGCCATTCTACCATCCACTCTGCCAACATCGTCAAAGAATTAACCAACCCAACAGCAGCCTCCAACACCATCATCCCCTCACAGCTCCTCTGCGGTGACCTTTCTGACTTTTTCAAGAACAAAATAATCAAAGTCTATACCAAGTACGCAACCTAACCTCCCGTAGCAGACATCATCATGCAACCCCCACCACCACCACAAGCACCCACCTCCTAATGAACTGGAGTCCCCTTATTACAGATGACACCACCAGAATCGTACAGAGCATTCACTCAGGGTCCACCACAGAGGTGTGTCCTGCCTTTCCTGGATGAGTCAGGGCCGGGCTGAATAGACCTGGGCTGCATTTAGAGTAGTGAGAGAAGATTTCCTTGCACCTGAATGGGCCTGGTCTACCTTAAACAATGCTGTCTCCACCTCCTGCTGAGAAGCTGGGCCAGAGAGGACCAAACTGGTTTGGACTAAGCACAGACACTCTCTGCCCAAGAGAACAAAGAGAATTGCAGTATAAATATTGGGGCCCAGACCTCAGAACTTTAGAACTCTTTCGGCACCAAGAAGACTACCAAGAAGAAGAGCTGGCGAAACTGTGAGGTGGAACTACCACTTTGATGTGTGCTTTGCTGTGTTGGCCTGCAGTGGCTGCTTCTGTCTTGAGCAGTGAAAGGACTGGACTGAACTTTCTGCAGCTTATTTGTGTGAGTTTCTTGAAGGGCTTGAGGTAGAGCTTGCCCCTTGTCCAAGAAGCCTCAGGAACAGAAAATACTTCAAGTTCATCTGCTAATAGAACTAGGAACTGTGTGTTTCGTGTTGCAACAGAAGAAAAAGCAACCCAACGCCATCAACGACGATGCTGCTGACTCCGTGTCCTGAAGGCACCGCAGAGGGCACCACCGCACTTTGCACTGACGCCGCCATCCACTGCTGCCACCAAGCCGCTGTTTGCACTGCGACCTGTGGGCACCGCACTCTACACCTCCTCGCTTCACGCCGCCGCCCTGGTATCACCGACGACAACGCTCCATGCTGACAGCGATGCTGCTACTTGGACCGTGGTTCGAGGGCAGTGCTCGTAAGTTACACGACGCACAGCCCTCATCCTGCACTGCAGCTTTGGCCTACCGACGCTAGCGCCATTGACTCCAGTTCGTCAGCCGACGACAGTGCTTCCGCAACGACGCTGAAGCTGCTTGCACCGTTACCTGCCAGCACTGCGACGAGCACCGCATCACTTCGCACCGCAGCCCTGGTCTCACTGACACAGCTGGATGACCGCCACCAAGCGGCTGCCTGCACTGTGGCCTGAGGGCACTGCACGCCGCACCGCTGCACTTCGCACCGCAGCCCCGACGCCTGCCAGCGCTCCTGACTTCAACCGCGAGAGTTCGATCTACAACGCGTGTGACTTCAAGGGCCCGACAACTCCTGCACCGACCTCCAGAACCGACACCTACAGTCGCCGACTCTTTGGGGCTCAAAAAGAGGTCGCCCATGCCCTGCATTTCTAAAGGTACTGTTTTGCGGGTCTTCTCGACGTCGTAGCTGGCCTACGAAACCGCAGTCAGCCAGAATTGTTCAGATTTGTTGTTCACGACGCTGTGATAGCCTTGGATGGAAACATCAACTTCAAGGAACTGTATCTCAAGACTGTTTTTTAGTATTGATATTTCTCAGAACTGTATGGTGGATTTTTATCATTTTTGGTCTTGTTTGCACAGATAAAATATTGATTATTTTTCTAAAACTGGTGTGGTGTCCTTTTGTAGTGTTTTCATTGTATCACTGTTGGTTATGTGCAAATTCTTTACACACTGCCTCTGAGATAAGCCTGACTGTTCGTGTCAAGCTACCAATGGGGTGAGCAGAGGTTATTTCAGTAGTGTATTTCCCTTATCCTGACTAGAAGGAAGGTTCCCTATTTGGACAAAGGTGCAAACCATTGCCAACTAGAGGCCCCCATTTCTAACAGCTCCCATTCTGCTCGACGTCTCGGCGGCGTTCAACACCATCTCCCATGGCACCCTCATCACCAGACTCCTGGACTCAGAAATTCAAGGGCCTGCCCTGAGCTCGATCTTTTCCTGTCTCTACAACAGACAGGAGTCAGACTCTCCACTTTCACCTCCAAACGCAAGACGCTCATCTGTGGAATTCCCTAGAGCTCTTTCTTCAGCCCAACTTTGTACAATGTGAACATGGCACCTCTCATCCTCATAAGAACTCACAGCATCAACATTGTCTCCTATGCCGATGACACTCAGCTCATCCTCTCCTGGACTGACACGAACAACACAACCAGGACCAACGTCACTGCTTGCATGCCCAATATGGCTACCTGGATGCAATAGAACTGCCTGAAACTCAACATGGACAAAACAGAGATCCTGATCTTCGAAAGTAAGAGCTCTACCCCTGTGACTCCTCCTGGTGCCACCCGACCTGAGTCCCACGCTCACCCCCACAGACCATGCCAGAAATCTCTACATCATTCTTGATGACAAACTCATAATGAACAAACTGGTCAATGCTGTGATCGCATTCCGCTGACACATCCTCAGACTGCTTTGCAAGATCATCAAATGACTCCCTATGCACACAGGACACACGGTCACCTAGGCCCTCATCACCAGCAGACTCGACTACGGCAACGCACCTTACGTCGGCATCTCCAACCAACTCACATGAAGACTCCAGACCATTCAAAACACTGCAGCTAGACTCATCCTAGATGTTCCCAGAAATGCTCACATCACTCCCTACATTAATGAACTACACTGACTACCCATCCAGAACCGTAGCAAATTCAAGCTGCTCAGCCACGCCTACCAAGCCCTTCTAAGCTAAGACAAGCGTACCTCAACAACTGACTTCAACTCTACCAACCCTTCAGACAGCTACCCTCCACCTCTCTCTTACAAATTCCCTGCATCCGCAGATGCAAGACAGCAAGGAGCCCTTTCTAGTTCATCGTTCCCAAAAACTGGAACAAACTCATATCAGGATTGCCACTCCACTTCTCAACTGCCACAAGAAACTGAAGACCTGGCTGTTCAACTAGGAGCACCACGGAGCCTACGCTACTGCTCCAGCACCTGGATACCCTCACGGGTGATAAGTTGGGCCATACAAATCTACATAACATAACAGTCCTTCTCACTCAGGCAGCAGTGCAGCAGAGCTGCAGAGTAGCTGTCATTTTTGCTACAGAGCAGCACAGCAGTCCTTCATCTGAGTCTTCCACAAGTCCAAACGTGTACCGAAGAGTTGGGTCTGAGGGTCCAACATTTATCCCTGTGCCAGTTTTGAAGTGGGAGAAGCTTCTGGAGTTACCCCCTACAGAGGTATCTGGAATTTCCTTCCTCAGAGCCCTACCCTAGCTTGTCTGGGGGCGCAGAAGACTTGTGTGAAACCCTTCATGAGTGTGCTGAGGCAGAGCCTTTGTGATGTGTAAATGTGGTAGATGACAGCTACTCCCCCTCATCAAGTCAGAGATAGCCCATACTGCCAACATCTATTCCCCCTTTGTTTCACTTTCTGGGAGCAATACACAAAGCCCAACTGCCAGCTATGCATAGTCATGTGACACAGAATACAGGCTGCAGATACCAATTGGTTGGGACAAGAAAATGGCAACTTTCTGAAAGTGGCATTTTCAAAATTGGGACTTAAAATCCAACTTTACCATTAAAGATGGTTTTAAATTACAATTCTTCAGACACCAAATTTGATATTCCTACTTGCTCCCAATTGAAAGTTTTCCTTTACTAAATATAATAATTTAATCCAATGTTATTGTGTGGGAGAGGTAAGTCTTTCAGTAGCGAATTTTTTCACTGCCAGTACATATAAAACTTAAAAGTACATGCCCAACTTTTTAAGTATGCTGCACCTTGCCCTATGGGCTGTTGAGGGCCTACCCTAGGGGTGACCTATATGTATTAAAAAGGAAGGTTTAGGCCTGGAAAAATGTTTCTTTTGCTAGGTCGAAATGGCAGTTTGCAACTGCACACACAGGCTGCAATGGCAGTCCTGAGACATGTTTGAAAGGCTACTTAGGTGGATGGCACAATCAGTACTACAGGCCTACTTGTAGCATTTAATTTACAGGCCCTGGATACATGTAGTACCACTTTACTAGGGACTTACAAGTAAATTAAAAGTGCCAATTGGGTGTAAGCCAATTTCACCTTGTTTTAGGGAGAGAGCACAAGCACAATAGCACTGACTAGCATGGTAAAGTACACAGAGCACTAGAATCAAACAACTGATTCAGACAACAGGAGGGTGAAGGCAAAAAGTTTGGGGATGCGCCTGCAGAAAAGGCCAAATCCACCACATTGTTTTTACAAAAGATCATTTTCTCAATGTGAATAATCCATTTGTCGCCATTGTTTTGGGCTATTTGGTGCACCCCTCACAGTTTTATTAATAGACAACTCCTTGACATATTTACTTAATGTTAGAAAAAGCTTTCCTATGAAAAAAACACGAGAGTGAGCTGCCCAGTATGATGTTTTTCTCAAGCTGGCTTTTTATTAATATTGCTCTGCCTATCAGCATGGATGGCTTAGTCAGTAGAAATCTCGCTGCTGCAATGTTCTGTGAATGGTTTGTACTCGAATCTCAGCCCTCCCGGTGTCAGTTAATTGAGGGCCATTAAATCTGGTAATAGTAACACCTGTTACCAACAGTGCTTAGAGACTGCAGAAATGTAGTGTGAAGCACTTTATAAACACGAGTAATTATTTTTTCTGACTGCTTATATTATTTATTTTGTAACTGAGATCATTTGTTAGAACTGATACTTAAAGAAGAAAAAGATCCTTCTTAAGGTGCACACTGACTGCTTTTACAAGGCAGTCCAAATAGGAATACAACTGACTAGCTTGACATGCACTTGTTTCTTAGTTGAATATTTTCCATTCACCCCTCCTGGAAGCACTCTAGTTTTATCCTTTGACTCTTTGGCTATTTATATATTTATTGTGTTTTTCATAGAGGAGCAGTCACACCAGATGGCTTCCTGGCACTAAAAAGTCAGTGGAACAAGCAGTACCCTAACCCTGTTTGCATTATGGGTGGTATAAACAAAAGAAGCAGTTTTGCACATTGCTTAATTTGTAAAAGAATAAGTGCCATTGCCCAAAGCTCTGCTGAGAGCCCACTGTCAGTGCAAAGCCAGTGCTGCATATCAAGGCTGTGTAGTGTTAAATTCACATCATTCCTCTTGAATCCACTGCCAGACATTCTCTCCCTCGTTATCTCTCTCCTGCAGATTCCTGCTTTGTCCCTCTGTGACATTTTCTGCCTTTTGGTTTGGTGTGTTTTCCCTCCGTTGCTCTTGGGAAATGTTTAATGCAGAAAAATAGTTGCCAATCCACAAAAATGAGTTCCTGGTGGCGCCCAGCAGCAACCACCGGCTGAAATTAATCACTGGTTTTGCATGTGAATCCTGAAAGGCAGCAGTTCAGGACTCGGCTTGATACTAGGAGGAAGGATGTTCTAGAGGACGGAGTCCCAGAAACGAGAAGGACGAGAATTCTTTTTGCCACAAATACATTAATCAGAGGCCTCACAAACTATGATTATGCAATGCCATTGGCAGTTCTGTTCCTTAAAAAGGTAGGGGCTAACACTGGTCTTAACTCAGAACTTTCTGTGGAAAGGAGCTATGGGGCATATTAGCAAGAACGGCGTTAAAATTATCGCCGCTTTAGCGGCGATAATGGGCTTGATAATATGCCCTTGAGAATTCCAATAGAAGCCCAGGATCACAGCAGAACATGGGCTTCTATTGGTATTCTCAAGGGCATATTATCAAGCCCATTATCGCCGCTAAAGCGGCGATAATTTTAACGCCGTTCTTGCTAATATGCCCCTAAGTTTGATCCTGACCTGGTGGAGGCCAACTATTGTTCCTAGGGAGAGAAGCTAAGCGCTCCATAAGAGGGCAGTTAGGAAGAATCCTTAACCATCTGTGGAAGAGAGGTTGCTCAGTCACAGATCCTTGTCTCATGCCATATTTTATGCGCTGTATTCAGCGCAAGTGCTCACACTAATGCTTCTTCTGTGTTCCGGCAGACTTAAGAATGGACACAGTCCTGCTAGTGCTTGGATCTTCAAATTGGGGGCGTGCCCTGTGGGGGTCTGTGGCTGTACTCCTGGAGGGGGAAGGAAAAAGGCTTACAGGCTGTTTACATGGAGCAGTTGAAGTGCAAAAAAAGCAAGTCTGGAGACTGTAATACTGAGTGCCATGGAGGAAGGGGCAGTGAGTGTGGACCAAAGAGGTGGCTAAAAATAACTAAATATTCAGCATTTTATTGCAGTTTGTACCTTCATTTAATTGCATATAAAATAACATGCACACACCTTAAATGAAAAATAAATGCAAGTTTAAGTAATGGATGGGAAATGTATTCTTTTAAATTATGAAACCTCAATTGGTTAATGTGATCAAAACAGATGTTTGTGTATGTGACCTGCGAGTCACAGAATTAAATCCAAATTGGTGCAGCCAGGAATAGTGACTTGCTTATTTATAGTGCCAGGAGGTCTGCGCCTATGACAGAAAGCACTGTGAATATGTCAATATTTTAAAATTGTATTACACAGTATAAAATAGGCTGCGGCAAAATGTAATGTTAAAGATAAAACAAGTACTTTAAAAATATACACTTTTGCAATAAGTGATCCAACTGTATCTAGTTCCGTTTTTTAAGTGTCCCTTAAAACGATGCATTTCAGAACTCCGCTGATACCACTTTTATATTACCTCTCAAAAAGAATAAATATTTCTCACCATGAAGCGTCAAGTGACTCTATCAATTAAAGCCTACACTAGCTCCAAAGCAGCATTTATATTTAGTGATTAACCAGCTGGACACATTCACGTTTCTTTTAGGAAGCAGGCACCCTGGTGAGAAAGCATGTGTCCTTTTTTGTTCCCTATCCCTCTTCACATCATAGGATCCTCTCCACCCTTCCATACTATAAAAGTAGGCATGGGGCCCATTTTCCTTGCTGGCATTAGGGCCCAGATCACCCTTGCTGAGTGCAGAACAGGACCCAAGCAACAGGGTGGGAGGGAGGGGGTAAGATGTGTTTTTTTTAACACAAAGTCTGCTTTAGGCATCAAGCTTAGGAGTGATGGCCTGGGGAATGGGTAGAGTAGATAGCCTGCTTCGTAAAGCTGCAGAATTACAGTTGTGTTACTATCCTTCCTTTGTTGCATTAGGGGATGAGCGCATACTTGCTGGGCCAGTGTTGCGTTGGACCTCAGTGCATTGCCCCAAGGGAGGAGAAAATTGAAGCAAAGGAGACACCTTGGTTTGGCCATCAGAGAGATGGTAGTGAGTGGGATAGTGCAGACAGCCTACTTTGCAAGGCAGTAGATAGCTATCATTAGTGAAGCAGGTGCAGGGGCACTGGGGCCTACAGGCCTGAGGGGGGTTCTACATCCCAATCATGAATGCCTTACTTTGAAAAGGGGGTATGTGGGCTGACTATCCATGCTAGCATTAGGGCAGAGGTTCCCAGGGGTGAAAAGAGCAGCAACATGGGCAAGCTAATTCTTTTCGGAAATGGACGGACAGCCTGTTTCAAGATTGAAGTGATAGTCGGACATGGTTGGAAGGGGTGAAAGAAGAAGAGGAGAAAGCCTGCTTCTCAGAGCCACAGCTATCATTAGTGCAACAGCAGCAGTTGCATTGGGGTCCAGGAGTGCAAGAGGCTCACAGAACCCCAATTTACCAGCAGTAGTATTTTTGACCAGTTCTGTTTTTTTGTTTGATGCATTTGCTCTTTTAAGAGTCTCATATTTAGTGTGGATTATGAGCTACAGAAAAGCACTCCTGAAATTATCTCATAACCCCCACCCCCTGCGATTATCCATACCCATCCCACTCCCCCATTTTTTTCCGTAAGGTTTTGGAGGGGTGGGGGGGTGGGGGCAACTTCAAAACATTTTGCTTGAGCTGGAGGAAGGCTGAATGCAAAAACTTTGACTACCTCTGTTTCTCGTTTATGGGGATCACCACCACTTGCATTTTCTGCCTGTTTTTTCCCTGGCTTGTGTGCATTTATGCATTACGCTTTTATCGTAGCTGCAAATATTTCCCCTCTGCCCATCGCGTTTTATCATGCCTTTAGCATCATGTTTCAAAATCCCCTTCATCGCTGAGGTGACAGGCACGGCGTGGCGGTTTATTATTTAACTGGAGGCTCAGCATACATTTCATCCTTGAAGTGAAATGACGCTTATCCCAGGATTCAGCTTTGAACAAAGTGCTGTGGCAGATTAGGAAATGGTACATATTTACTGAGACGAGAAGCTAATGGAAGGAACCAGTCCTTGATCTGTCGCTTGTCATAGTTGTCGAGAAAGAAGAAAGGTATCTCAAAAGAACTTAACACCTTAATCTTAAGAATGCAGGCCCAGAAAAGATGAAAAGGCGACCTTGCCAACGACGGTTTAGCACTATAATCACCAAGGAAGTTTTGGCGGCTAATGCTCTAAATCCATCTTCACGTGTTGCTGTCTGTAGCTTCACGACTTGAGGTTCTGTCCGGATTGATTGGACAACCCGGCAGGCTCTGGTAAAGTTTTGAAAAAACACATCCACATTGAGGCAATGTGCTGACATCCATTTTGTTGTAACATGACTGAAATGCCTCATGTTATCACCACAATCTTTCATTTTTTTCATTTAAATGACTTATAACCGTACTTTCCTTTTGGAATTTTGTATTACACCCATGCACTATTGATGATAGGGTATGCTTGATTAAATTCTAAAACCATCTAGGTACTGAAAGTTAATGAAACAGAAACAAAATGAGGCTCTAATTGATGTTAAAAAGTTACCAAGTATTTAAACCTGCCTTCTATTGCTATAAGACTCCGATGCACTGTCTAGTACAGGAAAGGCAGTCAGCTGGTAGTGCATTGTTTTTTCATATGGTTAACTGAGTCACAGAGGGCAGTCATCTAGTAACACATTTTTAAAGTGTGACCTCATAACCTATGGGGAACAAAAATGTTTATTAGTACTAAATTGCAAATTAATGCATGCAGTTTTATGTCAAATTATTTTGTCTTTCTGGGATAGTTCTTAATGCCATTCTCCAGGACATCTGTTAGATCTAAACCTTTAAAAATATCTCAATGAATCGTGCAGGGAAAAATATTATAGATACATTATTTGATACATTGGCGAATAGAAACTCATGATTTATGGTTATAAAAGGAAAAGATTGTTTGCGAAGGAAGGAGAGACAGGAAGATCAACATCTCAATTATTATTCTAACATCTTGCCTGCCCTATAGCGGATAAACCCTCGCATTGTCCAAGTATGGACACTTATTATGCTTTTTTTAAACCACACACAACATCCTCACAATGCATTCTTTGTAGTTCATGTCCAAAACACTCTAAAGTTGTTATTACGAGCAACCAAACACTTGTACAGATAATACGATACCAATTTCTTTGGGTGTTTTAAAGAATATCGAAGGAGTTTATTTAAATGGTTTGTGTGACAAAAATCTAGGGAAGTCTTCAACAGTTCATACTGTCGGTTTTGTAAAATGTTTTACTTTTCCAAGTTTGTAAAATAAGGTGTGAAGTGGGAAACACAAGTACACTCTTTTTTTCTGTTCTCCTATGATCCATTTTTGTTGCTTTTGTAATAGGGAATGGAGCAACCAGATATTGCTCAATTCCTCTTTCATGTAGAGAAAACAGACCGTGAAAGAAGTGTCAAAATACAGCATCTATTTTCTTCTGAAGCATTTAGCCTTTTAAATAAACAAAAATCATCATCTAAGCGTAGCGTCCGGTAAGTTAAATGAAGCAAACTGATCTTTCTCTTTCAGTGTTTCTTTCATAATAAAAAGTGCTTCAAACTTAATTTTACAAGTTGAGAAAATCTATTTCCTATTATGTGAACTCTTTTTTTATCCTACTGCAAGCAGTAACGTTGCTACATGGCGTTAGCACTAGCTTACCACATGTGCTCCTTTCCCTATTGCAACCAAGATTTTGGGGGTTTTATCAGCGGACAAACAACCACAGAGCAACAGAATCCGTGCCCATCATGCATCAAAACTCTAGAACTGTAGGGTGTGTTATTTCTTAGATTCATGACTAGATGCCTTTAGTTTTACGCTCGTACTTCATTGGGTTGTATTGAGAGAAAAACAGTTCCAAGGCATTGCTCGAGGTATTCCACTGATCCCTTTCAGTGGCGGCTAGTAAATGTTGATTGTGGTGAGGTCTTAGTAGTCAATGGCCCACCCCTGAGCATCCACCAGCCCTCCTCTGCCAATCCCCTCCTTCCCAGACATACAAGGTCATACACACACAAGCTAACAGAAAGCCCTCCTTGTTCACACATGCTCACATACACGAGAATAATCAGTGAAAGAACCCCTTACTGTCCTCAACTACATCCCTGTGGCTCCACATCTCCTGGTCCGTTGTCTCTTGGCCCTTCATCCTCTTGTGCTAGGGGTGGCAGCAAATGGTGTAAATGGGTTGCTGTGGGGTGCCAAACCTCAACAGGTTTAAGGAGATAGGCAACTGCCTCCTTAACTCTTCCACGGCCAAGTGCATGCATGGAACAGACTGGGGTTTACAGGAGAGGTTAATACAGGATAGACCATGGGATATCAGCTTAAGTGAGGGGAGGGCAGGGAAGGATAGCAGTGGTGAGGGCAGAGGAGTAGTGCGGTCTTTCTCAGGTTCCACCTCCTCTTAAGACATTATTGACAGAAGACATAACTATTGGGCCTGACTGTAAGGAAGAGAAAAAAGGATTATGATTAATTAAATAAGTAATGCAAGGTCAGGCTTACACATGCTTGAAGGGACTTTCATCAATGATGTCATAGGTAATATTCTGAAATCAGGCCTATGATTTTGTGGGACAACCCCTACCTCTGATATCATTGACCTCTCTGCACATTGATTTTCCCTATCCATATGTTCAGTGACTAGCAGATCACTATTTAGACTATTTAGGCTACCACATTGGCTAAAACTTCGCTTAGCATACCCAATTGGTTGTAGCGCCTGGAATTTTTTTTTCTATACCCTAGTTGCTTATAGTTCCAGAGCACTATTGACCAATGACTCATAATGCTGAACGCAGCTCCCTACTTAAGATTTGGACTTTTATCAAATATTTTTGGAATGTTACCAATAGATCTCATTTATAAATTAAATCATCTATGTACAATTATGCAACGTAAGACCTAGACCAGTTCCATTAAGCCTACCTAAATTATCTACACCACAACCAAAAGCCTAATGTATATTATCTTTTTAGCCTATCTTTTAGGTGAAATTTAATATGGTTCTGTGCCTCTGCCCGACAACAATTGAATTGTGTGTTTTGCATTTAATGCTATTTTAAAAATCACCTTTTTCACCAATACACGTGTGTCACCTCTTAATAACAGTTGGTAGGATTGCCATGAGTGCAGTGGAACACAGCGCGACCAAAAACCACAATATTTAATAATTTAGTTTTTTAGATAATCTGTTGTAAATCAATATTTCAGCTTTGAAAAAGGCCCAGGAATATGCCGTAATAAGAGGCAAAACACATTTTGGCTCTCAGACATGCTCCTGTTTTTTGCCTGATATTTAAAAATTGAAACACTGTTGTGAATATTGAATAAACAGCTTAACATACTACACTAGAGTTTGTTCCAAAAATGTTTGTTCTCTGGCCATTTTAAATGATTTTTTTTGCATGAATGGTATTGGGTGTTTGTATTCCATATGTTTAGGTTGCTTGTTTTGGAGTGGAAAGTGTAAATCTAACCCCTGCAAAGCCTAACACTTCCCCTACTGTTGATTAGTTTGGAGTGGGAATAGTAACTTTAACATCTCCAAAGTTCAACACTTTCTCTACTGTTGCTTACATTGGAGTGACAATAGCAAATCTACCCCCTCTAATGTCCAACACTTTCCCTACTGTTGCTTACGTTGGAGTGGGGAAAGTAAATTAGATTTTTTTCAAGTCTAACACTTTCCCTACTGTTGCTTAGGTTGGAGCTGGAATGGTGAATTTTATCCTTCAAGTCTTTTTTTTCCAGATTTTTTAAAAGTTTTTTCAATAGCTTTTTTATTTTAATTTTCAAATCTTGTTTAATGTCAATTATTTTTTATCATTTACTTTTGCAGTATTTTTTATTAATTTAGTTTGTATTATGTTTTTGCAGTTTTATTTTTCTAATATCTCGCTTTTGTACTTATAAATAATTTTTTGTAGTTTGTTTATTACACACATTTAAAGATTGCATGTATTTTTTCAATATCATATTTGCTAGGTTTTATAAATATTTTGCAGTAGATATTTTTATTTTATGTCATTTTATTTTAAGTTGTAGGGTATAATTTATTAATATAATTTTAAAGTAGTCTATGTGTTTTAAAATGTCATTATATTTTTAAAGGTCAGATAGCGCATAATAATCAAAATCTTATATACTTACCCATTTTTGACAATATTGTGCTCTTCTATGTTTTTGTAATCAAAATTTTTTACTCTAAATATAAAAACGATGTTTATGTCCTTGATATGTTTGGCAATATTTTCGTTGCCGATTTCTGTTTTGGCAATATTTTGTGAGACAGCTGTTAAACATGTCATCACCTTGCACTGCATCCAGTAACAGTATGTCCTTCATACACTATTGTACTTAAGCAGGCCTCGATTATGAGAGCCATGTTTTTACAATTCCTGCATAATACCGGTTTACTTAGGGATCACAATTTCGAATGGTGCAAAGTTTACCCGCTCTAGTATTTACTGGGTGTGATAAAGCCAAGTCAGATGAATCTTAGTAAGAGAGGGAAGGGAATTGATGGGGACATGCAGAGTTAGGTGAAGAAAATAATTCTCCATTTGAAATGGGAATCTTTCAGTGGGAAACAATAATGGCACTCCCAAAAGTTCAAACTCTGGAGTATTAGATTTCAGGGGCTGCAATAATTATCACATACATATATGGGGCACTTGTATATGTGTATAGTGTGAATTGCGTTTGGTTGGAGAGGATGTTTTGACCTATTCCAGTAAAAAGAAGAAAATATACTGGTGACTTTGTAAATCCAGGGGGATATAAAAGCACCTATACAGCGTTTTAGTTCAGTTGGAGGTGACTGCTGTGTTATGCCTTCCCATCTTGTTTAAAGTCCTCTGCCTGATGTTCAGAATTTATTGGGGAATAGAAAAAACTCCACTAGCAGTCAGATTCAATCCCTGTACACCTCCTATAGATCTTCTCTCTAATTCACTCATCACGAATCAATAAAGTGAGGGAGGATGGAAAATCACTTTCATGTATGGGATCGAGGGGGTGGGATAATCTCCTGCTTTATATCAAATCTATACAGACCTATATGGACTTTAGGAGGGCCCTGAAGACCTCCCTATATTGGTAAGATCGAGGGAGGAAGCTGCTGGATTAGTATCTCTGTGCTTGTTTGTCTGATAAGAACCAAGATGCCTTAGGTTCAATGTTGCTCTATATAGATATTGTCCTGTACCTATTTAAGGTGTTTACGGCTTTGTGCTTCATCAGACCTATGTTCAGTTTTCGCTCATCTTTTCAGTTGTTATCCATGTTCGTTGTGTCTGGGGTAAAAAAATTAAACTGTAGTCAGTATGCTTACATATTTATTTAGCAAATTTAATATACACCCACTATTGGTTTTAGCAGTCATATATAAGACAACAAAGTTAACTGTATATATTAGCAATATAGGACAAACACCCGCTCACATCTGCAACTGTTGTAGGGATGCCATGCCATTTTTAACTCTAATTGCTGTCAGTCTGCATAAACATTTTCGATTGGCAGCTATGAGTGAAATCATGGAGAGGCACTCAAAGGCATTTTGTTCAAAAAGAATATAGATGGCGAAATACATTGTTTCCATCTGTATGTGTAAAACATTGTAAAACTAGTAGCCTTAAATATATTGGTGTTATCCTTTTGCTATTCGTACGCCTGCTTTCTTCGAGGATCTCCTGAGCCTAATTCAGTAGTAGTAAGTCATGCTTAAGGCAGGGGAAAGACACGACTACTCACCAGTGGCGGCTCCTCTGCTATGGCGGAGGAGCGTCGCCCCACTGCTCAAAAGGAAAAATACAATGATAATAACGTATCGTTATCATCATTGCATTTTTTCTATTGAAAACAGTGGCTCTCGTGGCGGGGCTGGCCCGAGTAGGGGAGAGGAGTGGTTTGCACTCCTCAAGTGGGCATGACTGCTTGACCGGCCCTCTCGGGCCGGCCAAACAGTCATGCGCACTTTGCATCTTTCCCACCAGGCTGCATTACACAGCCTGCTGAGAAACATGCAAAGCCTCCCATTCCCCATGCTGATTCACGACGCTCAGAGTTGCAGCGTTGTGATTGGCTGTGGGGAGCCTGGGTGGGTGTTTCCTGCTGCCTGCGGAGTTAGGAAGAAGAAGGAAGAGGATTGAGGAGAGGTGGCGGCTGGCCGGCCAGCCCAGGTAAGTGGTTTCTTTTTAAAAAAATGTATTACCCCCACGGCCCCCTCCCTGCCGCCCCCGCCCCATCACTCCCCTCCGGTAGCAGCTGCTACTTCTACTCACAGAAAGAATTTCGTGGACCGTGGTCGTGGGAGGAAGAAATAATCCTCTCACTGGTTGCGTTCTGTTACTGGAGCGTGCTCTCTTTCTAGAGGGGAGTAGCTAGCCCAGCCAAGCTTCTGCCAGCAGCGGTAGCCACGCTTGCATCATTTGGTTCCGTTACTGCAGTGTTGACGGAACTGGCAAGGATACTTTCCGGGGAAGCAAGTGAACACTTCAGGTACTGGATGCCAACATGCTTAAGACAGCTTTTTCAACAAAATGTACAGACAATTTCCAGTATCCTTTTAAGAAACAGACCAGCAACTATTTTGTCTAAAGTATGTAAAAGGGATTTTCTAATGAACTCCATGCTTTTTGCCGAGGATTCCCATGCTCTTTTGCCATATTACGACATAGCACACTTCAAAATACCGTAAAGCTCACTGAAAAACTGCAAGTTTTTTATATCTGACAATATAGTCAGCAAGACGTGTTGTGTGGCAAAAAGCTATTTAAATGAATGCTTGTTTTAGGAAGTAAAAAATAATTCTAAATGTCACAATGATAAAGAACTATATAGCGCTGTCAATGTTACTATAACCCAATTTATTGTACTCAATTTTTACCGACCTTGGAATAATGGAAAGTGGAGTCTGCCTTGGCAGAACACCAAGAAAATCAAGTAGCTCCCTACTCACTCAGCAGTCCAACCACTCATATTATTAATTAGATTTCTTTTTCACATTCACCCTGCATACAGACCATTGTTTCTATCATTTTAATATAACCTTACTGTTTATTGCAAAAGGAGTACAAATGTACAAAAGAGCATTTGAGAACTTTGGTAATGGTGCTGATTTTTTAAAAGTTATTTGTCTCACACTGATGTCATTTGCTGTCAAAAGATACTCCTAGTGTGGGAAAGAAGAAAGTACAGAAGACAACTGTGGATTCACCAGGGTCACACTGGGACAGAAAATAGGCCAACGCACCATATCAAAAGTGGTCCTCATTAGCGAATCAGACAGCCCAAAAAAAACTGCCTATACACAAGGGAACGTTAGGTAATTGCCACCCCATTGTGTGTGGCACCAGTGTAACCAATAAGTGCATCATTTTATAATAAAGATTTTTACCTTCAGACTTTGTCACTTTTATGAAAGTCGAAAATCTCCAGCGGAACGAAGCCATAGGCTGTAGTTAACGAGGGCTCCACAAGAACGCATAGCTTTGCTGAGAGGTCCCACTGAACAGGATTTGCTGCTGAGGAGCAGAACTTAGAATGAGCTACAGTGAAGTCAGGCCAACCAGCGATTCACCTTGGGTGGCTAGACTGGAAGGAAGGTCCTGTTCTTCTGTCGGTTTACAGGGCACTTTTTGGTGACATATGTTCCAAACCTTTAGGTTTAGGTAGGAGCACCACCTCTAACTCTACTGCCAAGGGCACATGACCATGGGGGCAACACTTGGAGGGCTAGGACTCACTCCAGCAGAGGCCTGGTTTGGGGTTCAGGTCTTTGGAGCTTGTTATGTCCCTGTAGCTCATACTTGAGGCCAGCCAGCTAGCCCTTGGAGTCACTACTGGGGGTTCTGGGTTCAAGGAAATGGTCCAGCTCTCCTTCAAGCAGCAAGGCAGCCCTCAAGCAACAGGACAGTCCTATGGTAACAGCAGGGTAGTTCTCTGGGGGTCCAGGCATTCCTTCTGAAGCCTTCCACAAATTCAAGAGTGTACTGAAGTAGTATTCTGAGGGTCCAATATTAACACCTGGTGCCAGCCTTTGAAGTGGGGGGTACTCTGGGCTACCCCTACATCTTGTTCTAGAAAGTTCTTCTTCTGGCAAGGCTACAAAAGGTCTGGGGTGGCAGAAGACTAGTGTCATGTTCCTATGTGTGTGATGGAGGCAAGCCCCTTTGAAATGTAAGTGGGGCAGGGAACAGCTCCACCCCCAGCAATCCAGGCAGGAGGACCCATCCAGCCTACACTCAATCCCCCTTGTCGCACTGTCTGGCAGCAATATACAAACCCCAACAGCAGAGCCATTTACAATCATGTGAGCCAGGACACTGGCAGCAGGTACCAAGTGGTTAGGGTAGCAAAGTGCCAAGTTTCTAATACTGGCATTTTCAGAATTGTGACTTAGAATCCATTGTAACCATTAAAGAGGATTTTAGATTACAAATCATTTGAGTCAAAACATGACATTTCTACCTGCTCCCAATCAAACGTTAGCACTTATTAAATGTAATAAGGTGACCCAATGTTATCCAATGGGAAAGACAGGCCTTGCAGTAGTGAAAAACAAATTTAGGAGCTTTTCATTAGCAGCACTAGTAAAACTTAAATCCACAGAGCCTACTTTTTAAATACAATACACCCTGCCCTGTGGGCCTTTAGGGCCTACCTTAGGAGTAACTTATATGTATTAAAAGGAAAGGTTATGTCTTGCAATAGTTTTATTTTGCCAGGTCAGATTGGCAGTTTAAAACTGCACTACAGGCTGCAATGGCAGGCCTGAGACATGTTTAAAAGTGCTACTTTAGTGGGTGGCACAATGAGTGCTGCAGACCCACTAGTAGCATTTAAATGCTACAGGCCCTGAATACATTGTAGTACCATGTACTGGGGGCTAACATGTAAATTAAATGTTTGCCAATCAGGTGTGGGCCAATTTTACCATGTTGTAGGGAGAAAGCAAAATCATTTTAGGACTGGTTAGCAGTGGTAAAGAGCACAGAATCTGAATGACAACAAAAACAAATTCAGCAAAGCAGGAGGGGTGAAGGCAAAAAGTTTTAGGGGGGACCCTACAGAGAGGACCAAGTCCAACACTGGGCAAACCACTTAATCACCGTTGCCTAAAATTTGGATTGTACCTGGTGTAATGTAGCTGGTGCTCATGTAAGGTGCTCCAGTACATACAGGTCGAGTTCTCACTATATAAAACACACAAAAAAATTATGGCGAATATCTACAGTGATAATAACACCCGTTGACTAACAGCAGATCCTTTGCCACTAAACAATGCTTCTTGAAAGAGCTGCATAAACAAGTATGCATTTTTCTATAGCAAGTTAGTTAATTATTTTCTCATACTATGCTGTGTTTTATTAGTATGTGTGAAAATGTATTTAGTGTTACTTGTAATAATATCAACTAATGATATGAAGTATCAAATGGTAACAGGCTGTAGAGTGCATTATTTCTTAATACTTCAGTGTTTCGTTTCTTCCCCACAAGAGCACATGGCAAGTAAAACAACACTGAGGCATTTAATGTGGGCCTGCTCTGTGCGATCTCAAAGGATCACATCATTTACAGATATTAGTGCTCCAGCATATTCAGAAAGCTTGGGATTTCACAATAAAATCTGAGATCATGGAGGGTCAATGAATGAATTTTATTTTTATTGCACAGTTACTTAAAACCATTTGCAATATAACTTACATACATTTTTAAAAGAAATGAAAAAATTTGGATCACAATTGGTTAAAAACCTTTCATACAAAATGAGTTCACGTACGGCATTATATGAACCAACTAAAAGAAAATGTGTTATATACATTAAAAAAAAGGTGAGAGATTACCAGATCATCCTCATTGCAAATTTAATGTATCTACTAAAATTGGTATTTAAAACGGCATCGTCACAAACTAATTGCTGGAGACTGATTATTTAACAGACTAGATGGTCTTTTATATTGCCTGGCCCCTCTTCTTCAATAAGCCTAAGACACAGCTCGGCCATGTATCTCCCAAATCTGGCCAAGTCTGACGGTAAGGTGCAGGAAAAAAGAACCCAAGTTGCTTCTTTCACTGTCCGGACCCCGTTACACAGCCATATTTGTTTTAAAAGCTTCTGAAGGGGCTGAAGCATGCCGGGACAACAACAAATCAAGTGTAGCAGAGATTCAGATTTAAAGTTGCAGATTCTACATCTAATTTTGAGTTCAAGGAACTTCCACCCTGGGTTTAATTCTTTAATTGGGAGGGGCACTAGTCTGGCCCATAAAATGTTTTTTAGTGCTTTCCTTCCCATTGCTTGGCTGAGATAGGGCTGGGTTTTATGCCCTGCATATGATGTCATCAGCCCGGGTTGACCTCTTCCTGTTACATAGTCCGCTAGGTCGTTTTTATGTGACAGTTGGTAGTATTGTTTATTGATTGAGTTTTTAATGGCCAGATAGTTTAGTGCTCCTTGATCCCAGTTTTGAATTACTAAACCCAACTTTCCCACTGCTTCCTCCATATAACATTGCCTTGGGTTGGTTGACCCCCCGTAGATCGGCTTCAGCATGCTCTTTAAGCTTCCGGCTGGGGCTGTGAGTACTTGATAGTAGTATTTCGCATGCATTCCCAAACATTCTTTGTTTTGTTACCTCAGTCCAAATTCCAAGCGAATTAGGCTGTTGCGAGTGTATTTTGGCAATTAAAAAATGCGTTTATAGGCCTGGCATTGTGCTTTGTCTAGCATTAATTCCATTTTTCCCGGGAGTGCCTGCTGTGCATACCCTGCAGTTGCCCTGATTTTAGCTTGTATTACTTTTCTGATGGGAACTGTCGTTGGACTTTGCATTAGCTCATGTAGTTTGCATAGGGCATAAGTTGTTGACTGTGCTTTGGCCTTCATTTTATGCAGATGTAGTGTTGCTTTGCCCGTTTCACTTAGCCAGCACCCGAGGTAATTGTAGAATTTCGCAGCCGAGATGATCTCTTTGCCCACATGCCATTTCAATAGTGCTTTTTTTGGAAATTGACCGAAAATTACTACTTTGGTCTTTTGAGCATTTATTATTAGTTCATTTCTTTCGTTGTAATTGTTGAGGGCGTCTAGACCCCTTTGTAACCCGATTTTCGTGTGGTCCATTATCACTAAATCATCTGCGTATTGTAATATTTGAAGTTTGTTAGTTCCGATTTTGGGAGTTACAAGACTGGCATTGTGGAGCTTCTTCCCCAGATCAGCGGTATATAGATTAAACAATGTAGGGGCAAGTACACATCCCTGTTTTAATCCACGGTTTGTCAAGCACTTCTTCGCTGTGGTGTTGTCTACTAGCTTTACTTTGATCCAGGTGTTACTGTACAAAGAGATAATGGCGTTGAGAAGACCTGCTGGAATAAGAGGAGGGTGAATTAACCCAGTGCGCAATGAGAATGCTTTATTTGCGGAACAGTGGCCTGGTTAAAGAAAAAAAAAAGCAAGCACAGGAGCCTCCATGTCAATAAACCTGCTAGCCCCAAACGGGCAAGATGGAAAGAAAATCATGTTAAGAAAGGTGAGCTTAACATTTTGGCATTGAGATTTAAATGCCACAAAACCTGCAGACTAAAAATAATGAATGAAACTCACAGCCGCATAACTTGTAAAACGGATGAAATGACAGACTCAGTGGTGAGCATTTCTTTCATTATTTTGTACCTAAGTTGGGTTTCAAAGTAAACATACTCTCTTCGTGACTGTGTTAGTCTGACAGTGAAAACATATATTTTGCTGTTGCTTGCACAGCTTCAATGAGGCATATGTATGGCCAGCCACCACTACAATACACTGAACTGTCAAACCAGCCCTTCGAGTGCTGCCAGATTGCCCTATAATCCAGTCCAACCCTGCTGATCACCATTTGATATGAAATGTACCTAAAGCAACCAGTTGGGGATTATTGCTCTTTTGAAACTGAATTCATGAGACCGTCTTACATAAATGTGGAGGCACACAAGCAATCACAAACTGCCATATACAGCTATTTTGTGCGCTGTTGGACCTGGCACTTTCTGCAGGGTCATTCCCAAGCCTTTTACCTTTACTCCTCCTATTTATGCTGGCTTTAGTACTCTGTGGACTTTGCCACTGTTACGCAGTTCTATATGCTTGTGCTCTCTCCTTAAAACATGGTAGAATTGGCTTATACACAATTGGCACATTTAATTTACTTATTGGTCCCTAGTAAAGTGGTACTCTATGTACCAGGGTCTGTAAATTAAATGCTACTAGTGGGTCTGCAGCACTGGTTGCGCCACCCACTTAAGTCGCCCTTTAAACATGTTTCAGGCCTGACATTGCAGTGCCTGTGTGTGCAGTTTTAAACTGCCATTTCGACCTGGCAAATTTTGCCAGGCCCATACCCTCCTGTTTAATCATATATGTCACCCCTAGGGTAGTCCCTGTACAGCCCAGAGGGCAGGGTGCAGTATAGTTAAAAAGTTGGTCATGTGCTTTCAAGTTTTATATGTCCCAGTAGTGAAAAACTCTCAAATTAATTTCTAACTTCTGCAAGGTCTATCTCTCCTACAGTATAACATGGTAGTTGCCTTATTACATTTTAAAAGTGTAATTTCCGAAAAGAGTGAGATAATTGGTCTTGTTTGGTGTCTCTGGAATCCTAATTTAATGTTCTAACTTATTGTGAAGTTGGATTTTAAATTACAATTTTGAAAATGCCACTTTTAGAAAGTTGCAAAAAGAACAGTTTATGGACAGAATGCTGATCAATGTCAAACATTCACCCCAGTACAGAGATCTGGGCCTAAATCCAATGTTTTTTTGCTCCCCATGTCATTCCAGTTTGAACCCAGACATATACTTTTAGAAAGTTGGCATTTTCTTGCCTTAGCCGTTTGGTGCCTGCACCCTGTCTCTATTCACATGACTGGGTGTAGTAATCAGCTAGGCTTTGTTTATTCCTCCTAGACAGCCCCACACAATGGAAGTCTAGATGTGACTGGATGGGCCGTCACTGGCAGGATGGGAGGGAGGAGTTGGGCCCAGCCTCACTTACACCTGAATAGGCTGTGTGCTGTCTCCACACAAAGGCCTGCATATCCCCTATAGTTAGTCTGGAGCAAGGGCAGGGAAGGCAGGGTATCTGTGCACTTCAACGGAATGGCTCTAGAAGCTTCTCCCCACTTCAAAGTCACAATTGTGGATAAAAGAAGGACCTCGGACACCAGCACTTCAGTACACTTTTGGACCTGCGGATACTCTGCCAGGAAGAAGGACTGCTTTCCTGCTACAAGGACTACCACTCTACTAGACTACTACTCCACAAAGAACTGCTGCCCTGCTAATCTGTTTCCTGCTGCCCTCTTGCCTGGGTAAGAAGAGCTTGACCTGCAACTTCATCTTGAACCCAGCACCCCAGAGTGACTTAACGGGCTAGTGTCCTGGCTTCCTGATCTGATCTTCAGGGACATAACAGGCTCCCCAATAGCTCCGGGATCTGTCTTTAGTGAATTCCAGGCCCCCACAAGGTGCATCTTATGACCTGGACCCTCGGTGTGACTCTTGAGCTCTTAAATACAATCTTTTGAGCTCTTCTCGACTGTGAACGGTCAGTTCACACTGGAACCTCGCTGCTCACACCGAAAATCCCCACAAGCCATCACAAGCCTGTCTCTTTTTACTGCAGCATTGTTAGCCCTGGAGGAACGGCCAACATGAAGCTCCAGCCCACCCATCTGTGATGCCCACCCTGCTCTTCCCGGCATGCTGACTGCCACCTGAGGTGCTCTTCTTGCTCCTGGTGACCCTCTCCAAAGTGAGCAGGACTTCTGCCACAAAACTTGAGATGGTAAACCTTCAGTGGCACTAATCTGGGACTGCGTCCGACCCGCGCTCTATCGCAGTTGGCCTGAACTTTGACTATAACTCAGTCCAGCATGACACTTTATACTTTTAGGCACTATATTGCAGTTTACTCTTTAGAAATTCATAACTCCGGTTCTACTGATTGGACTTTTGTCGTTTTGGTCTTGTTTTATTTATTAAGTTAAGCTCTATTTTTCTAACCTGATGTGGGATCTTTTTGTGTGGTGTTTTCAATATTTTACTGTTTGAAGTGTTGCACAAATACTTTACACATTGCCTCTAAGTTAAGCCTGACTATTCTGTGCCAAGCTACCAGGGGGCTGAACACAGGTCAATTTGAGGTTTGCTTGTACCTTACTCTGACTATGATTGTGGTTGCACATGACCAGGGCTCACACCCCAGTCAACGAGTAACCCAATTTTTTACATGTGCCCTCTGCAAGTTGTTCCCCCTTCTATCTGTAAGTGCCAAATGTGCTGGCAATTGTTTTTTTTTCATCAACACATTGAGGATGGGAATTTTATTCAAGTGCATAGGGACGTTTCCTAGCACCCATCAAATTAAGGGATTATTTGATGCAACAGCACATGTTCCATTAATGGAGATATGCCATAAACAGTATACTTTCCTCAGAGAGGGTACTCTGAAGGCCAGCTTCGGTTACATTCCACAGAGAAGGGCCAGTTACAGAGAGCCTGGGTTGAGCTGTTTCACCATGCAATAGAGATTGCTATTCCATGTATGCAAGCTGTTGACTCATCTGTCCTGCAGGGGCAACTAATTACACCCACGGTGTGGGAGTGCAGTCTCTGAACCACCCTCCTCCACTCACAGAGAGCGCTACCACAAGATTCAAGGGTAGAGGGACAATACCTCTGTTAGTATTCAGCAGGTGCTTCAGAGACCCAGTAGACAATGAAGTCTGTTTTGAGGCTGTATGTAATGTACATATGTTATGTCACGTTATGTTATCATTTATGTTATAAAGCGCACATGCACTCATAGGTTTCACTGTAGTATTGCACCAGACTATTGTGGCCTAAACATCACCTGAAAAGATATAGGGCCATATTATCAAGAACGGCGCAAACATTATCGCCGCTTTAGCGGCAGGAAACTGCCGCTAAAGCGGCGATAAGGGGCTTGATAATATGCCCTAGAGAATTCCAATAGAAGCCCAGGTTCTGGTGTCAAGGACATCAAACCTGGGCTTCTATTGGAATTCTCTAGGGCATATTATCAAGCCCCTTATCGCCGCTTTAGCGGCAGTTTCCTGCCGCTAAAGCGGCGATAATGTTTGCGCCGTTCTTGATAATATGGCCCTTAGTGTCCTAAGTATCATTTACAAAAAATAGCACAGCATTTGAGTTAATAATAGAAAATCTACAACCAAAGGAGCAATGTTTTTAAACCATATTTAGGCCAAGATTTACTTGTGAGATGATATATTTGTTATTGATGTTCTGATTTACAACTCCCTTGGTACTGGCATAGCAAGCAATACGAAGATCTCAGTGCATCCAGACAGGATTTAAGAAAGCCGGCAATTCTTGAGTTGTTTTCTAAACGTGAGAACATGTGAAATTGCTCTCAAATCCAGTTGATGTGAATGCAATAGAGCTGGAGTGAGAACTGAGAAGAATAGTCCACTAGGTTTCCCATTAGTGAACACTGGATCTTCAGTAGAAAGCGATGAAAGATTGTAAAAGATGAGGAAGGGGAATCTAAACATTAGTGTTTAGGAAACCTGGGAGAAGTCTTTTATAGTGATCTATGTGCCATGCATACAAATGTAAACCCATTCCTGTTATGAAGAGTAATCCACATGCGGCAACTTTTTCATTCATCCAGTGCACATTCCCCAGTAGGCTACATTAATCAGCACGTGATGTGGTGCTGGTTGATAGAAGTATTCAGTATCTAAAATGGCACACTCATCTCTGTTTATAGAATAGGGACAGAGTGCAACTAGTGTAAAGGGACTGGTTTTGCTTAATCCACCATATTCTCCTAAATATCTTAGTCCACTTTAGTTCACCTTAATGTCAGAAATCTGACAATAAAATCTAGAAACAACAACAAAAGCAGCTGTCTTTTTAATATATTGTTGCAAGTTTACACCTAAAAATCCCTCTAGCATCTTCCGAAAACATGTTTCTTTGAGAGTTAATGTGCAGAAATAAGGTAAATCTAAGAAGTAACCTAATCTGAAATGCTCCTCCTACTTAAGAGTCACCTTCTTCAATCTACCTTTTAGCATGTATTAGCAAATGGGTTTTGACTAACTTAATTCCCTCAGGTGTTTTTGTTTTTATTTTGGACCTCTGGCATCTGGATCTCTATTGTGGGTGCTTCTCATTAATTGAGTCTGACTGTCTTTTAATAAAAGGCCGTCTGGGGTGAGATGTTCTGTGCTGGTTACACAGCAACACATTTGTACATGTGTGTGGGCTGAGCAAGGGTGCCTCCTTTCAAACTCAGCTGGTTACTTGCGCATAAGTAGTCTGTCACAGATGGTACCCTGAATAAATCAATTATAGGCTGTGCAGGCCAGATAATGGAATTGAGCATCCAAAAAGAAGTGTCACATTTCTTTTGAACTAACATATAAATATGTAGTCCTTCACTGTATTTATACTTTGGGTGAAAACTTTTACAAAATACTCATATTGAATTGGGTCAACATAGAGAAATGGTTGATGTGACTTTCCCGATGTTTACAGAGCAAAAGAAATATGCATTTTTTGATATTATCAATATTTTCCGGGGACCCACTCTGATGAGATTTAAACTACCCTGCTGGGCCAAGTTAAATACATTTGTAGCCTGCTGGTTGTTCAAAGCTATTCATGGACAATAGGCCCATTTTCTTGAGACTAGCCTTCTCTGGTAAAAGTGGGAGAAATCTGCCTAAGATCACGAACTGACAATCCTGGGCATGCACTTCTCAGAGGGACAAAGGGAAAACTAGTTGAACTCTAGCACCAGTCACACTGGGGGTTCCCTTTGAAGTCTTGAGAAGAGAGAACTTGTTTTACAGTGCCAGTTAGGGGAGAAGCTAGGGTAAAGGGAGAGCTTTTCCTGACCACAGCTTGATTATGTCATTTTAAAGATACCCAAGATGCTGTGCAAGGGATTGGGCCATCCTGTGGGCTGCTTCTAGAAAGTGCCTGTCAGGTTTAAGGGGTGATGTGGCATCTCTTGGCTTGGCAAAGTGTCTCGCTTTAGAGAACTCTTCACCTCCACTTTTAACCCACTGTCTTAGTGTGAGACTTTGAGAGAAGAAAGATCATTCACCAAAAACTTCAGTTTACCTCATTAGGGATTACAGGGATACCCTCGGTCGACAGCCTCATATTGAAATTTGAATCGCCTCAGTCCTTCTTCATTTGCGCCTTATTTTACCGACCCCCCTATCACATGCCTCTTTTCCCCAATCGCTAGGTGAAATGATCTCCCAGCTAGTCATTAATAACGCTAGAATTATCATAATTGGAGATTTCAATTATTGGCCGAATGACACACAGGAGAGTGCTAGCTCCATAGAACTAACAGATCTCCTCTCGGGAATGAACTGTAACCAGCATGTGAACGCTGCCACCCATATAAAAGGACACATCTTGGACCAGGTATGGACATCTAACTTGGAAATCTCAAAGTTACTAATCTCCCCTTGTACATGGTCAGACCATCACCTTATTACATTTATCATGGCCTCTACTCCCCTATCCAAACCCTCCCAGATGGGAAATCACCTGGCTAGAAACTGGAATCGGGCCAACATTGGCGATTTCTGTACACTACTCAAGGCCACAATGCCTACCGAACAGGAGTCACTCTGTAATCAGGCAATAAGTATCAAACAGTGGCTCGAATCGGCCAGCGACAGCATCGCCCCCTTTAAGAAAATCAAGCATAATCGCCCTCATGATGCACAACGCTGGTTCTCCAACGACCTGAAACTAAAAAAACTCGCCTTAAGGCAAGCTGATCGCAGCTGGAGACGGGACTATTCTCCAGAAAAAAAGGCCATCTATGTAACCCAGCTAAAAGAATATAAAAATTCTATCCTTCAGACCAAGGCAGCATATTTCTCCTCAAAGATTATGAACTCAGTTAATAAGTCCAAGGACATTTTTTCTATAGTCGATGAGCTCGCACAACCGGACAGAGTGATGGTGAAACCTGCCCCCTCGCAATACCTTTGTGACTCTCTCAACTCTTACTTTATTGAGAAAATCGCCACCATTAAAGCGAGTATCCCTACCCCCATCCCCTCTTCAACAGCTCCTATTACATGTAAAAACTCACTCCTACTTGAAGAAATTCCCCTAATCTCAAGGGAAGAATTCCCTGCCCTACTCAAAAAAGTCGGATCTGGCTCCCCCACCGACTGCTGCCCTCCTCATATTTTACAGGAGGCTTTTCTCACCTGTCCAGATCTGCCCCTCTCATTTCTAAATAACTCTCTTAAACAAGGCATTGTCCCCGACTCATTCAAAAGCGCAGAAATTGTCCCGATCCTGAAGAAACCCAACTCTGACCCTAGAGTCCTTAGCAATTTTCGCCCCATTTCCTTACTCCCCTATTTAGGCAAAATTCTAGAGGCCCACGTAGCAAACTGTCTTAGCTCATTTATTGAACACTCCCATTTCCTCGACCCCCACCAGGCAGGATTTAGACCAGCACACTCTACGGAGTCAGTTATCCTAGCAGTCATGGACGAGCTTAGGAGAGGGGCCGACAAAGGCCTCACCCAGGAACTGGTACTCTTGGACTTGTCAGCTGCTTTTGACATGGTCGATCATGGTCTCCTGATCGACCGTGTCAGCAATGCCGGAATACAGGGTCTGGCGTTGAACTGGATCTCTTCCTTGCTCTGTAACAGATTTCAAGCAGTCCGCATTGCCAGTTTCTCCTCCAAGAAAATGAAACTGACCTGTGGGGTCCCCCAGGGTTCTTCCCTCTCGCCCCTTCTCTTCAACCTGTATTTGCTACCATTGATCTGTTCTCTGCGTAAAAGAAAGGTTGAAACCTTTAACTACGCTGATGACCTTCAGCTGGTGTTTGACATCGACTCCTCCACCTCTTCAGTATCCAATTTTCAATCTACCATGAGCTTTATTAGCGAATGGATGTACGCCAATCAATTGAAATTAAACCCTGACAAAACCGAGCTGATCCTCACAGGAGGAGCTGCCAACCCGTGGAACTCCAATTTTGGCCCCGCTGCTGGGCAGTCCCCTCGCCCAGCAGGCTCCGTAAAGAGCTTAGGAGTCATAATTAGTAACGATCTGTCCATGAAAGCCCAGATCGGCTCAGTGGTCTCCACTTGCTTTTTCCATCTACGCAGAATCCGCAAGATCAGCAGATTCTTGACCACTGAGGCCTTGACTCTAGTCACCTTAGCCTTGGTAATCTCCCGAGTTGATTATGCCAACTCTCTTTATGCTGGCATTCCTGCTTATCAACTCCATCGCTTACAATTGGTACAAAACCAAGCGGCTAGGCTAATCTATCATCAACCCAGACACCATCATGTCAGCCCTCTGATGAAGAGTCTCCATTGGCTCCCAGTGGTCAAACGCTGTGCCTTTAAGCTGGGTTGTACCATCTTTAAAGCCCTTACCGGGAACAGCCCAGCTTTCATCTCATCAAGGATTCAGCGCTATATCCCTTCTCGGGAACTGCGCTCTTCCTATCTAAATCTGCTGACTACCCCCGCCTTTAAACGTAAAAACCATGGAGGGCTCAGTTTCTCAGTCTTGGCTCCACAATTCTGGAATTCGCTTCCCGAGGGACTGAGGTCTGCGACTTCCTATACTCAGTTCAGAACACAACTCAAGACCATGCTATTCTCCCAGGCATACGAGTAAGCTAACTACCCTGTTGACGCCGCCTCCCCACTTGCTCTCAGCGCCATGAAACCGCTTGGTGTACGCGCGCTTAATAAGAACTTTTAACATAACATAACATAAAGATACAGACAACAGAAGGGAAAGGAAGGGCCCACTGTCCAATGTCTGTCAGAGTGATTCACTCGTCACCCTGACAGACATTACTCTATCCTTCAAACTTAAAATAAGGCCCTTAGTATGCCTTTAGGGCTCCAGGATTTTGCACTGGAAGAAACCCTGCCACAATATTTCTAGGAGATGCCGAGAGAGAATTTTCTGAGATCTTAGTGAACAAGAAAGAGCTGTCAAAGTAAAAGTTTGAGAAAACCTACAAAAGATTTTGAGGCCAGATGGCCGTACTCCGTTACTGCTGGTGGCTGGTGCACCCAACCAGGAACATGATGCAGCCGACCTTGAGTGAAAAAGTTCAGTGAAATTGGAGAAACCATAATTTGAGTGTCCTCTTGTATGAGGGCAGCCCAGTGAGTCCCTGAATCTGTAGTACACAGGAAATGAATATACCACTTGCTGTGGTTAATCAAAAATCCCCTGGGGAGAGCCAGTGCTTTGAGGATCAGGATGTACTGAGCTAGTGGTGTTCCACTGTTATTTGTTTATTTCTCCCCCAGGGAGGCCTGAGGCCCTGGGAGGTCAGCGTACCAAGAATGCATCACACTTCAACATTCTTATTGCCCCATGTAGTGGCAGAACCACCCAGGACCCAGCTTTCAACAGCCCCGTTTATCTCCTGGGCCTGCTTCCATACTCCTGTAAAGCGGGAGGCAAGTTTGGGCCCAAGCGTTTCCACTGCACAATCTTTCATTGCTCCCCACGCTGAGCAGAAGAGAGTGAGAAGAGCAGGACTGTGCAGCTCTGGGACTACCACATGATCCCCAAATTATAGAGCAAGGGTGTCCCCGGAAGGAAAGAGGTGTTTGCGGTGGAAAAACCTGGAAGGTGCTTTAAAACTAAAAATAACAAATGAAGAAACAAAAGTAAAGATTTCCTCGGCTATATCTAATTCAGGTGCCCCGAAAACCATTGACACAGGGCAAATATTTGCCCTATAAGTCTCTGGGAGGGCTCTTAAAATTTGCGAATAGGGAGCGGTGGTGCCCTAGAAGTCCAGAGAGAACACGAAAAGGGTTACCTTTTGGTTTTTGGGGCTGCCAGAAGAGTCGAAGGGCCCCCACCCAAGGAGCAGCCTCATTTGTGGATTGTAACACCTTACGTCTCCTGGGGCACAGAAACAGTAATCCCTGGAGAGTTTCCAGGCATGTTTAAATACTCATGGATGTTGGAACTTTGTTCAGAGTCACTGGTGTGTTTCTAGCTTTGTTTTTAGCCTTGACAATCTGGGGCCAATATGAAAATAAAACTCTGACACTGAATTGTTCAACATTTAAACACTTTATTGGCCTATACCAAAAACAAGTTTATATCAGTGCATAATATAAAGTTACAAACAGTGCATATCCTAGCATCTCTTGAAATAGTTTTGGTGATGTTAAAAGGCGTCATGGATCAATTCTTATGTTGTACATTTGACTGTTACAGTGATTGTTTGTATGAAGCTAGTAGAGTAGACTATTAATGTACTCCTCATATTGTGTTACATGCATTGGGGTATATTGTGTTTTTAGGGTTAGGGTTTGTTCGTGTGTAGACTATTAGAGTTTCCCCCAGCATAGGGGCACCAGGGTAGATTTAGGAGCTTACATGATCTTTGTGACCCTACTTCAGTGTGAGTCCTGCACAGCTTTAGAAGGTTTCTCCATAGATATTTGCACCTGCCATTTTGTATATATTTGTTAATTTGTATTTAGTTTTGTGTGCAATAAAGTACTTTTTCCTTTTATGAGAAAAAACATAGGCTGAGCAGTAAATTAATTGTTTGTTTCGTTGCTTGGACTGCTCTGCCTCACTACCCTAATGGTCAAGAGCTGAAAACGGGTACTTGACTCCCTGTTTTGGGGTATGCGGTACAGGTGTTTCAAGACATGATAGAGGAAAGACCTCAGTTGTTACGAGTGGGACACAGCATCTTCAGGCTGTCGTGGGACGCTCCAACTTTGATTTCTCAGAATTTGTAAACCACAACACTGAGACAATTATTTAACTTGCAACATCAAATCAACTTCAAAAGGATCAGCATTCATGTTTGTCACTTTCACTGTCATGCTGTTTTTTTTGTCTTTGTGCAATCTTTCTAAACTTATCACAGCCCTACCATGATATTAATCTATTGTAAATGTTGTGGCAGGTAATTTCTTCAATGGACTATGAAGGAGTCTAAAGTCACAGCAAACATATGCACGAAAGTTATAATTGAATAGCGCTGTAAACTCTGTCTTAGCATGCTTTCAGTATATGTGTGTGTGAGGGACTGTGTTTATTTGGTCCATTTCCAAGAGGCATATAAATTGCTCTAAGGGTTTCTTAGCTCACCCTTATTAGCTTGATCTGAGCAGGAAGGCAATTACCAAAGAAAAGGTGTAATGTGGGATGTGAAGTCGTGCAATCAAGCAACAACACACTTTACAAGGGAGGGAGTTAAAGGTCCTCACCATGTTTAAATCAAAAAGCTAAAAGTTGAATACGACATTAATAAGTGATCGAAGAAGGTGTTTAAAGGTTTTAGAAATGGAAATGGAAAAGTGTTATATGTACACAAAAAAACTGTACAAAAGAATAAAAAGTTAATAAAAGAGAGAGGTCTGAAAAACTCCCAGAAACAACAGTCTATGGTTGTCAGTCATCAGAGAGTAGTGCGGGATTTCACAGAGTGATATGATAGGCTTTCAGTCCAAATCATAACTCAGCATTTCCACCAATTGGTGTCTGTCTGGGTTCTACTTAACTGGTGACTAGAATTTCATTAATACAGGCTCATAGACTTTGGTAGGATCAACTAGAAGTTGTCCAACCGCTAGCTGGAACAAGATGAAGCATCCAGCAGCAAGGAGTTGAAGTGGGCTCATTACCACCACTTGATCTGGACTTCCGCACAGAGATGTTGAGTTTGTGATTTGAAGTTCACAGGGTGCCCAGTGCAGTTGTGGCAGGAATCCTCCAGCCAGCATTCCTGAGGAGGCAGATGGGTCTTGGAACTTTTTTAGCTGGACGGTTGCATTTTCTCAATCTACAGTTTCTTGAAAATGACTTCACCAGCAGTCCATCATCCAATTTAAGCAAGTCAAGATATCTTTGTTTTAAAAAAGATTGTGCGCAAAGAGTCAAACCAAGGATTTTTCAGTTCTATTGTGTCCTAATCTGGCTCTGAAGTTCTAGTAGGCAGACCAAGTGTTTCTGTATGGTAGGTAATGCTCCCTTAACCAGTCTGCAGAAAGCTCTCACACCTGCATTCCCATGTCTAATAAGTTCCCACAAGGGGTATCTTGGCATGGTGAGCACACTGAACAACCAAAGAAAGGACATTGTTGAGCAAAGAGAAAAGTATTCAGTTTCCTACAAAACTCCATGAACCTGAAAGAAACAGCAATCAATGTGAGTGCATTTAAGCTGGGATATCACCAAGAGATGCTGATTATTAACTCAATCAGTGGGAAGGAGGAGGTCACCAAGATAGAAAGAAAGTGTGAACCAGTCCCATGATAGGCCCTTGTGCCCAATATGATACTTGAATTTGAATACATTGCTTAAGAAGAAGGCTCGCCTGGCCCCAAAGACAGGTTCCGAATACCTGAGGGCATAGACTACCCTGGCAATAATATTTTGAAGTTGCTGCTGTAGATTCAATGTTTTAACCAGAAGTCCCAGGTTCATCGAATTACAGTAGTCAAAGTGTGACAACACACAAGCCCCAACCACTGTGGCATGTAAGGATGGAAGAAAAAAAGGGGACATTTTATGAAGAAGTTTCAATTGTTGGAAGGCAGCAGCCCACACGTTTTTTGTGCTGGGGCATTAAAGGTAAAATCACAAAAATCACTCCCAAGCTTCTAACATCTAGCCTCTTGACCTAGTTTTTCCAGCCAGCAAGAGGAGGTTCAACAGAAGGGGCAACTATCTACTACCAGGACCTAAGTTTTGTCCTTAATATTCATCAGGAAATTGACAGCCATCCCCTTGTGGCACAGAAACAATCGGTTGGTAGTACTGAGACTATTAGGGTTGATTCTGAGGTGTAGTTGCATGACCTTAGCATATCTCATTGTGATGCAGGTCCTGTGCCTCGTGACAACAGCATTCTCATGTAGTCTTTTGATCACTACACCCATCCAAGAGACTGAGGCCCATCACCCTTGCACCAGACAGGATCACCCTTTTTATTCTACTTCGAGAACTGACCAAGAAACAAGGCAGAGGGTGTATCCCCTACTCCACCAGCATCAGTGGTGTGCTAACGTACCGTTTCAGAGTATTAAAGTGGGCATTTGACAAGAAAGAAAGAAATTAATTAATAAATAACTATCGTGGGCAGTAGTGCTAAAAAGTCACAAACAAGATATGGAACTTAAAAAATGTAAAGGGCAAGATTTACTCAGAAAGTTATAACTCTACACCCACAGATCAAGAACCTCTTATCAATGCAGATTTCTGAGATGTAGGAATTCACAAAGTTTTCCAGAACTATACCTAAAAAGCTGGGACGGCCAGGTTTCCAGAACAACTTCTAAAAAACTTTGTGAATTCCTGTGTGTGACAATGCAGAGGTATCTTTGCATGAGTATTGTTCATTTTGTACACTTGCATTTAGTGAAATGCCGTTGGCTTTGTGCAATGGCATAGTTTTTATCAACATAGAAAATGCTTTCTATGTGGATAAACACCTTCCCTAAAACCCACCAGTTTAGGAGATGTTCCATTACTCTTTCTATCCTGGAAAGGGATTTACTCCTCCACTTCACAGAATTAAATCGCGAACAGTTTCCAGGGAGGGGCAATAGAGGCGCCTTATGAATACCCACAAACTTTAATGTTATGAGTGAAGCTCTCCAAACAAAACCCGCCTTGTAACTCCCACCCCACACCCTATGAGCAAAATGTATTCAGGCATTATGTTACTCCTTAGTGTGATAACAGTGTGCATACCTTGCACTCATAAACCAAGTCCTTTGCATGTGTAAGTCAGGATCAACATGCAGAAAAATCTCTGTGAATGGGGCCCAGTATCTACAAGCATGCACGCCAAGTCAAATCAGTTAATAGCTAAGGAATACAGCCTAATTGAGACACCTACTCTCTTGACACTTTCCTTCTGACTCAAACCACAATGGGGGGATATTCTCAAGAACGTGTGTTAACTATCGCCAAATTCGCCTAACGCAATTTCTCACATCGCCGTCTATCGCGGGAAAATAACACCGTGTTAACACAGTATTCTCAACCCGGCGGCACCATGCGATAGTCTCACGATAACGTGACAAATGCCTGCGTTAAAATTAACGCGACGCCGAAAAAATGCGAAACACGAACGCTAAAAAAGTTGCGATGTCCCAAATCGCGAAACAAAAATCAGCGATAACCAGCGACAGGCCTGCAATTCCCACGCGACATGTGGGAAAATGCACTATATAAGCAGAGAAAAAAAAAGATTAAAAAATTTCACTGCCTAGCACCATGGACGCACTCGGACCGAGTGCAGAGGACAACGCGAACCCCACAAGCCCCACAGACGACCAGCCAGGAACCCCGGGGCCGGGGAAGGGCAAGGAGAAGAGGAAGAGGAAGACGGGGTTCAGTCCGCAGGAAAACCGGATCATCGTCACGGAGGCGACAGAACCCTACCAACAACTGTTCGTCACCTCCACTGTGTCATCGGCAACACAAACGGAAATATGGCAGCACATCGTGAACAACGTGAATGCAGTCGGAGTGTCGAGGAGGACAATGGAAGAGGTCAAGAGGTGCTGGAATGATGTGAAGGGCAAAACCAAGAAGAAACTCGATGCCAACATGAAAGCAGCAACGCAGATTGGAGGTGGGGGACCAGCGGCACACCAGGAGCTGGATGACATTGAGAAAATGGTGGCCACAGTCATCAGTCGGGATACGGTGCCAGGAGTTGGGGATCGGGACACTGCTCAACATGACCTGACACAACATCAACAGGGTGAGTACCGACCAGGGACTGGGGAGACGGGGGGAGATGGGCACAATGGCACACATCCACAATTAAGTAGAGAACACTGCACACCCACAATGACTCTGGATCATGTCCCTGATCCCCGTCCCACACTGCAGCACACATACAGAAACTCAGGGAATGTGTGTTGAAATGAATTTATTTGCACATGCTGTGCTTGTGGTCATTTTGTACTGTCTCATGATTGCTAAGGACTGTCACAATGTGACGTCCTCATGTGAAGAAATTGTCAATGATGTTGTTCCTACGGGCTATTCCTGCTGCAGCTGCAGTGGGGTGTGGTCCACCAGCCTTATCTTCCTCATTATCGTCTGGTGCATCTGGCACTGGTAACCATGGGGCATTGGTGCGTACACATATGTTGTGCAACACACAACATGCAACAATCATCTTACACACGATGTCTGGGCTGTACAGGAGCCTCCCACCTGTGATGTCCAGGCACCTGAAACGTGACTTCAACACGCCAAATGTGCGTTCCACGATGCCCCTGGTGCGTTTGTGGGCCGCATTGTACTGCCTCTGTGCCTGTGTGTTCGGGGCTCGGAGGGGTGTCATCATCCAAGGGCAGAGTGCATATCCTTGATCACCTGTGACAGTGCAGAGAGACATGAGTCAATAGTTGGTTCTGCATGATGTGTTGGCAGGCTCACTAGTTGATTGGCGTGTGTATGTGTGTCATAGTGATTCCTGTTTGACATGTACTGCTTGTAGCAAATGAGCGCCATCAATGTGTATTACGTAGCCTCACTGCTGCTCCTCCCTCCCCCCGAGCCTATTCACTTGTGTGCGCTGCGCGGTTGCATCACTTGCACTCCTACGGCACACCATTGTCATGCCTGTCTGCGCATGTCCACAAGCCTGACAACAACACTGTGATGTTGTGCGTTGAAGGTGGGCGGCCACGTGTGTGTAGGCCTATGGTAAGGATAGGGCGGACACAGATGTAGAGTTCATGGCTGGCTGAACCCACGATGCGGTCGAGGCAAGACCTTTGGCTTATGCTGCGGTAATAGCGATACACACACAACAGTTGGCATGTAGGATCCCGGACCCCGAGCGGGCGTGCGCTCATTCATTTATCCCTTCGGCCGAGCCCGCGCTCCGGGGGCATGTTACATTGCAACTTTGTCCATTGCGGGACGGGTGGCGCCGACACTACAACAGAGACACACGCATTAGGTACTTCATTGGCAAGCCCAACACTTAACCACGCCCAGAGCCCCGGGGTGAATATCCACACCCCTACGCTGGACTGTCGTACGCCAGCCCACTCTGGCAACGCCTACAGGGGGGTACGACACAGCTACATGTCCCAGGTCTCCCCCACTGCCTGAGGTGACATGGTTGCGTCCGCTGTACACAGCACAATGCAATGTGGTAGGGCCCGGGGCCCTCATGCATACACAATGACCACACGGACACACTTAGATAGCTTGTGGAACTGGCTACGGGCACGTGCGCCCGGCCCCTTTTATTGCCAGGGTCACATGTCCAGTGATGCCTGTGCTGGATGAGTGTGGGGTGAGTGTGAGCCAGCCCTCAAGGAGTGGTTGGTGCTGGCAACAACTACAACAGTGATCAGACAATCAGAAATTCACAGTACAAACAGCAAGGGTCCATGACTTGAGCTGCACAGAGTTAGTGGCCCCGGATGCACAGTGGCCGGCACATGGAACACCGCCACGGGACGGTGACTACCGGTGCACTGAGGTAGGGCCACGAGAGCTGAGCGGGTCCTCGTCGATGTCCAAGGTGAATGTCGCGGAGGGTTTTGGGGGACAGTGGAAGGTGTTCTTCCAGGGCATGATACAGAGGGCAGTACCAAGCAGACACAGGCAATATGGAGGAGATGAATGCTACAGACTCATTTTTGACACCAAGTCAGTTTCAGCTACATGATGATGAAGACAACCCCCAGGCCATAGACTCAGACGCCACCAAAGCTCAACCAGAGAGTGCCCATGAATTTCGGGGCACGGAGTCAGTGGCACCAGAGCTGAAAGGGGATGCAGTCTGCGATGAGGCCTGTACAATGGTATAAACTCTGCCATAAATAAATCAAGAGTCAGTTCCAAATGTGTGACCTACTTGACCGCAGTGTAGGCTGGAGGCAGCGGTCAGCGCGGGCCAACCGCTGTTCAGGCAGCTCCTCCTGGTACTCTCACACACGGCGTTGGAATGCCATGTGGCGAGGATTTGTGGTTGATGGAGTTAGAAGCACCAGAGCTGAGCGTGTGTGCAGCCTGCGACGATGCCGTGTCCTGCCTGGCCCGGACTGGATTGGATTGGTGTGAGGCCTGCTGGACCACAGTGTAGGCAGTACACAGGTGACCCCGCGGTGCTGGACCGCAGTGTAGGCCGAAGGCAGTAGTCAGCAAGGGCCCACAGACACGTGTCGTTGGAATGCTTTGCACAGAGTTGGTGGCACCACATCGAAGGCAGTACGGTGATATAAAATCTGCCATAAACATATGTACTCTGCCATTGTATAATCAAGACTCAGTTCCAAATATGTGACCTACTGGACTGCAGTGTAGGCCAAAGGCAGCGGTGGAGCATGTCAACGAGAAAGGAGTACTGGGGCCCTGTGTCGCGGAGGCCATGATGGTCTGAGGAGGCTACCAAGGTCGCGGGCCTCGGGCTTGGAGCTTGCACCGGCATGTGGTGGGCCCTCTTTGACACACGCCGGTGTCGGCAGGTGAGCAGTGCAGCCTGGGTGCACTGGGGCGGGCAGGACGGGTCTTGGGACCAGCGGCCTGGGGTGCAGCAGGCGCACAGGATCGCAGGCACCGCCGCTCACGGCGTCGGCCTCGTGGCGGGGTGAGAGGCGCCGCCCTGGCAGACACGTAGGCCATTCCGGACGAGAACCACGCCCAGGGTAACGGGCTTTTTATTCACACCCCTACGCTGGCCTGGCGTACGCCGGGCCAGCCCACTCCGCTCACGCTTACAGGGGGGAACGTAGCAAGCTACATTTCCGCGATCTTCCCCACTTGCTGCGGCAACATGGTTGCGTCCACTGTCCAGTACACTCCAGACACCAGCAGTGTATGTCGACATGGAAATGTCTGTGGTCTGCATACTCAAGTCTGTCCAGCACATCCACGCCACACTTGGCATTGTGTACATTCGCGGGTCACTTGCATCCTTCACACATGCCTGGTTCCAACCTCTCCCCACATTCTGCTATTGTGTGGCTGAGATGCCATGCCGTTGATGGCTTGTGTACATGGCCAGCCCAGGTTGCCACAGTAAGTTGTGTTGTCGTGTCTGGAATGTGGGGATGTTGGTTGTCATGTTGTATGTGATTTTGTGATGTGTGTATTCCCAGAGTTGTGAGTTGTATGTTGATGGAGTTGAGGTGTGTGGTGTGTTCAGTTGTTACTTACCGACGAGCAGTGCATTTCCATAGGTGCCATCCTGAAAGCGCTGGTTGATGACGGACTGTCGGAAGATGAAGGAATCATGCACACTGCCTGGGTAGTTAGCGACGACATTGGTGAAGAGTCCCCGGTGGTCCACTATTGCCTGCACATTGATGGAATGCGTGTGTTTCCTGTTGCGGTAATTGTGTGCAGTGGTGGCAGGGGGCACGAGGAGTACATGTGTGCAGTCGATTGCCCCAAACACGTGCGGGAAGCCAGCTATGGCGTAGAAGCCTTGCTTGATCTCCAGCTGTTCCTGCGCAGTGTGTGGGAAGTAGAGTTGCTGGGATACCAAGCTGATGATGGCATTCAAGACAGGTGTGAGGAACTTTGACAGGGCTGGCTGTGAGACTCCTCCGACTCTGGCAGTTGTTGGTTGGAAGGTCCCAGAGACCAACAGGTGCAGCACGGCCAGCAGCTTTGTCTGCGGAGGGATGTTGGTTCTCCGCTGTGTTGGTACCGTCAGCCTATGGGCAATGAGGGTCAGGATGCGGAGGATGGTTGTCCTTTTGAGCCTGTAGTGGGCAATGACTTCCTCTGGTGTTAAGTCTCCGAGGCTGGTGCGTTTTCGGAAGGTCCGGTGTCTTTGTCTGCGCTGCCTCTGTGGTAGTCCGGGGGGGGGATCCTGGGGTGTGGGGGTCCTGGCGGTGGTGGCGGTGGGTGTTGTGGCCCTCTTGGGGCTCCGAGCTGCATGATCAGTAGCTCCATGGCATCTGTTGTTCTTCTGGTGTGGCTGTGGGCTGGGCTCCCTTTTATGGTGCAGGTTGTCGTCCGACTTAACACCAGGTAGGAGCAGGTGTTAAATCCATGCTGCTAACGCGCCTTATCTCATGTTTTTGAATCTTATCGCCGATCTGGCTGGTCGTTGAGAATGTTGCGAAGTGGTGTTTCCGCTGCTTTTTGCACGGGAACGCCTACTCTGCATCTCATTAGCGTTAGTTGCCGATGTCATCCGTGGCAATGTTTTTTGCAGCTGCTATCGCAGGAAAACTGGTGATATCGGCTGTTAGCACCAGCTTGTGAATGGTGCGATGAATTTATCACCACTTTGGCTGCGATAAAGTGCCGCTAACTCGGCGATGAGTCCTTGTGAATATGCCCCAATATTGCTTAGCGTGACTACTTACCTAATAAGTAATGTAACCCCCACCAGTGTACATTCAGCTAACGTTCTAACTCCCAAATAAGCTCCACCTGAATGCATTTAGATACTTCTGGTCTAGGGTAACCGCTAATGAGCCAGGCTGCAGTAGTTTGTGAAGAGATAAAAAAATGTGCCTGATTTACTAAAAAACTGGAAATTCTATTGACATTCTTTCTAGAAGTAAGCCTAGAAAACTGTGATAATTCCATCTTTTCGGCATTCTTCTAGAAAGATTTTGTGATTTCCTGTTTCCTGTAATGCAGAGACTTTTAACGGTGGTACATACTATACAGCTTGCTTGGTGAAATGGCAATGCAACAATGAGTTGGTGAAAGGTAACATTAACAGTAAAACTAGCGAGAAAATGGAAAGAGGTAAAGGCTTGAGATAGAGAAAGACAATAAGAACAAGTAAAAAGCGGATAGGGAAGAGAAAGGACAGAAATAAGGATGTTAGAGAGCTCGGGAGAAATGAAATGAGCAAAACAGAGAGAAGTCAGCTCAAGTAATAATAATAATAATAATAATAATAAATGAGCTTGTATAGCGCCTGGTTACACTAGCTAGTGTGTCCCCGCGCTGAAAGTAATGAACGTGAAGAAGAAACGGAGTAAGCGGATAGACAGGACAGGGTGGTCGAGTGGAGGTTGGGGGAGAGAATGGTAGGAGGTAGAAAGAAAAGACAGAAGAGGAGCATAACATGAGAAAGAAGTAGGGAGAAAGGAAGAGGATGGTAAAGGAGAACAAAGAGAGGAGAAAAAAGGTGAGCAAGTGAAGGAGATAAGAAGGAGAGTAGGGGTGCCGAGAAAGACTGGCAGAGCATGGAGGAGAGAGGGTTAAACGAAATGAAGATGAGAGGAGGGAGGGATGGAAATAGGGATGAGAGAAAAAAGACAGGTGCAGATACCCATAGGTGAGGGTGTAGGTGTCATTAGTGTAGTAGTTCCAAAGGCTCTGGTGAATGGGGCTTCCAGCACCCCAATGATTACAACTAGGAGTTTCTTTTAATACCAACCTGTAAGGTGTGTGCACCCAGTTTTTTTTATTTGTTTGCTTGCAGTAGGGCCCACGACGCCCTTGCTACGTCTCCGCATTGAGGCGTAGTAATGGTGTTAAGTAAAAGGAATTACCGGGAATTTGCACCCATTTTATTACGGTGACACAGGGCCATCAGGTAGAGCCGTAACTTTCTGTGGTCCTAGTTAGGTTTGCTTCTTCTTCTAACATTATGCAAGTGCTTTATTCTAACACAAAATCAATGAAAACAGAAATATCCAAAGTTTCACCTTACTTATGATGGGGTGCCACTAGAATTGAAGTGCTTTTCTATTTACACATCACATTCAGTTTGTACTATTTTCTTATGTATATCTAGAGAGCAAAGACATTGAATATTTCCTCAAATACGAGTTTGACACTTAAAATCATAAAATGCTGAGTTGTGGAAACCATTTATTGCAGTTTGTTCATTAGCTTAAAAGAAATTGCTCCAGTGTTGCTTCTACTCCTGGGAACCCTAGCTGAATGGCGTAATAGTGATGCAGCAAACAACCTGAGTAAGGGGGGCCAGGGCCACACTACGCACTGAAGATTGATGGGGTTTAGACATTTTGAAAGACTAAAAAGTAATCATCTTAAAATTATTGTGATCGTTGGAATTTAAAACTTTAATCCAAAACATGGTTGGATATTAATATGGAGACCAAATGCAGGATGGATTACATAAAAATATGAATACTGTAGAAAAGCCTATAAAATGGACTACATAGGAGAATGACTTTCTCTCTCTGGCCGCTCCCTTTTCGCCACATAACCTTCCTCCAGTTATCCTCTCTGTGTGTAAATATGTCAGTTTTCACCTATTCGTATGTTTTAGCCCTTAGCTTTCCTAAACATCCGTCAATCATTTGGATCTTGCTTGTTCCAAATAAAGTGCTCCACTGTTCTTTTGACTAGGCCCACACTATTAAAAAAAAAAAAACTAAAATAAATATCACAATTAAAATGCAAATTTTACAAGATAACAATGGATTACTGGCGAGCTAATTTTCAAGATTTGTTTCCATATTCCTGCAGTAGAATATTGTTTTTGACAAATGCTGATGTTGTTTTCAAAACATTGCTAACATTGACTGCATCGATAAAGTTATTTTCACTTTCTAAATGTTATATATTCACTGTTATTTTTTATTCATTTTGCAATGTTTAGTCAGACAATTTCCTGTAATTTGTAAAATGATGTGTTCGATTTTCTTTTTTTAGAAGCCCCTCCCAAGCCCGAAGAAAATGCTGCTGAAGCTTTCACTGATTCCTCTCTATTTGCACACTGGGGTCAGGATCTCAGCCCTGAGAACAGAAGAATTGCCCTGAAACAATTTCAGTATTATGGATATAATGCTTACCTGAGTGATCGCTTACCAATGGATAGATCGCTGCCAGATCTCAGGCCTAACGGGTATGTACTCGCAGCCAAACACTACATCCCTCTTTTACAAGCCATTATGCAACTTCGTCATGACTGTAGGGAGACCTGAAGATTATCTGTAATTATGGTTGAATTTGTGCTTGAGCAAGTTTAGGATGTTGGCGACATTTGTTGTTCTTCCTGGGAGCTTTCCCCTGCAAAAGTAAATAAACAATCGCAAATAAGTTTGTGAGCATCCGCATACCCACTGCGTGTTGTGTGACAACATGGACATGCTCACAACTTTACTGTCAAGGGCATAGGCAAGCGGAAATGGTCAGGGAGCAGCGCCAAATTTATCGCAAGTTTAGTTGAAAGGGATCCTGAAAAAAAGCCCAAAAATGAAATGCACATTTGTATGAAATGTTCATATTACCTAAGAATCCTGATTGTGTAAATGTTATGTATGTCAGTACTGCTGGAAAAATATCCCGGATGTACTCAATGGGTCACTTGTGGAATTCTTGGTGAATTACATAAAATCCATAAAGGTGTTTGAAATGTAGGAACGCCATGTAATAAATCTTATGGGAGCAAAAAAAAACAGCTGTAACATTGTTGCTAAATCTCTGTGAATGGGGAAGTTATGTTTTTCTGGGTCATCAAATTATTGAAGTAGCTTTGGAGAGGAAATGCGCTTTTTGATTTAAGCATCTGAACTCGTATTTCTTTGAACTTTTGTATAGCAGGTACGAATTCGCTGTAATAATTAGCTCTTACCGCAGTACAAAGTTGGGATTGGTATTTCTATAGTGTTTTGTTATGTAGGGTGCAATGTATACTTTCACTAGATAACGGAGAGAAAATGTTAGTCAGTAAAAAGAGGCAAATGATTTAAGCAGGGGCATAATGTAGGCCCCTGCAGCCGCTGTGGTGTCGGAGACCCGCACCACATTTTACAGGTGGGAGGGCGTCCTTATGAATTACAGAACTCGATTTAGCATTGTGAAGGGAGAGATTCATTTGCGAGTCGCAAATTGCGTCGTTTTGCGACTCGCAATTTGCGACTCGCAAATTGGAATGTACAACTTTGCGATTCCTAAGGTTGTCGTAAATTACATGCCTCATTAATATTCATGAGGCAGGTGCAATTTGCGACCCCATTAGGAATGGCTAGCACTCCCAGGAATGGTGGCCCTCTGGGGTCAGCAGACCACCATGTCTGTGACTGCTTTTTAGGTCGAGCCTAGAGCCACCGCGCATGCGCTGCTCTGCGAGACTTGTTGTGGTTGAGTAGCCAATAGAAGCCCCGCCCACTCTCCCATATTTACCATTGGCTTGTGTCATTGTCCATCCTAAATGCTGGCTTCTGATTCGTAAATAGGCTTGTTAGTCCCACCTTAGTACCGCCTCCTCTTCATTTGTCACCTCCCATGGCGACTTGCCCCTTTACTTCGGTTGTGACACGGTAGCTGTTATTTAGACTGTGAGCACTATTTTCTTTAATGAGGTTCTACTGCAGGCACGACATGCTTTGGTGCCTTCTTTACCCCACCCCGCCCTCCCTCCTGTTGTCCGTGCCTTCTTCCCCCTCTGTCCGCCCTCCCTCCTGTTGTCCGTGCCTTCTCCCCCCTGCCTGCCCTCCCTCCCGATGTCCGTGATGTCTACTATTTGCAATGCAATAGGTCTCGCGTAAATGCGAGACCTATTGCATTGCAAAGGCTTATTTAAATAAAGCAGTCTTGTTTTTTTTTAAATGCAGTCCGTTTTCCTTACAGAAAAACGGGATGCATTTAAAAAAGAAAAATGAAACGCTTCTGTTTCATTTTTTAAGGGCAGGCTATGGTTCCTGTGACCACTGCCTGCTCTTAAAAAATATTTTCGCATCCATTCATGAAGGGGAAGGGGTCCTTTGTGGACCCCTTCCCGTTTGTGAGTGGCTTACCACCTACTTGAAGTAGGTGGTAAACTGTGAGTGTTTTGCGGCCACAAATGCGGTCGCAAAACAATGGTACATTCCATTGTGACTTCCTATTAGGAAGGGACGCCCCTTCCTAATAGCGAGAGTCGCAAACGCTATTTTGCGACTCGACGACTCGAGTACATGCCAGGACCCTTTTTTGCGGTTGCACTTAAATGTCAGCACCAGCTCTTATAACAGTCTGCCTAACTAGGGATGAGCACAACAACAATTGTTTATTAATTGAATACACATTAACAATGACCAATAACTGCTGCCCAAGCCATTCTTTTAGCTTTGGGGGCCTGGAATAGTATGAATTGTCATACTTGTTAGTGTGATGGTTAGTAGTTGAGTTGGTATTGTCATTGGCAGCACTGGAAGGGGCAATAGATGGTGCAAGTTGCAGTGGCCTCCTGTCGCGGTCCGTGTAGGAGTGCCGGCCGGGCGGTGACGTGGGGCGGGGGAGGGGCAGGGTGGGGGTAGCAAAGTACGGATTATGGACCAATACAGGTAAGTAAACATTTAAATCAATAAAACGAATTTCGTTGTGAGCGCTGCATCGCCAAATGCGATGCAGTGCGCGCAACGAAATTCGTTTCATTGATTTAAATGTTTACTTACCTGTATTGGTCCGTAATCCGTACTTTGCTACACCCCACCCTGCCCCTCCCCCGCCCCACGTCACCGCCCGGCCGGCACTCCTACACGGACCGTGACTGGTGGCCTCCTGACCAGGGCCCTGGCACTTATTGTTTTTACAAACTAAGCACTGGAGAGATTTGATATGCTGGTGGCATAAAGGAAAAAAATGCACACCATATTAATAGGAAATAATATTTCGATAGCTCAGAAATGGGGTGTGTGCCCACTGACAGATCCAATAACAATATTTGTCTGGAGCACAGCAAACGAGTTATTAATGCAAAATGTGATGTAAAGTATATTCACTTAGTTCGCCTTTATTCTATGTGACCCCCATAACTGTGTTTCATTTATAAAGCACTTAATGCGTTAAGCATTCATAGTACAGTGAGAAAGCACAGATGTGTTCATTACTATCTAACATAGGATGCACTAAGTTAATATGCAAAGAGGTTTGGCGGTTGTCCTGTTATTTCCAGTTGTTACCTGATACAGCCAACATGTTTTGTCACTGTGAGTTTTTCATGGCTGTGAGGCAAGTTATTAAGACAGAACCTAAGGAGAAGAATGTTTTGTGGTTAAGTTGGTAAGAATAAAGGAAAGAGACGTTTCACCTCTTGATATCATGCTGAAACAAGCATTGGCAAAGCCAGTAGGTCTCGTCTATGCAAGAGCTATTAGATTTGCTAATATGTTTTAGCCATTTTGTACACTAGCTTGCTAGCTGTTCAGCAAGGCTAAAGGTAATTGTGGTGTAAAGGAGAGTGTCGTGGAGTAGAGTGGGGTGTTATTGAGTGGTGTAGAGAGTTGTGGAGTGGCGTGGAGTTGTGCAGAGTAGAGTGGAGTGCCACGGAGTGGTGCAGAGTGAAGTGGCATAGTGTTATAGAGTTGAGTGGTGTAGAGTAGACTAGAGTGTCATAGTGGAGTAGAGTGTCGTAGAGTGGAGTGGCATAGAGTGTTGTGGAGTGGTGTAGAGCAGAGTGGAGTGGTGTAGAGGGTGTTGCATAGAGTGGAGTAGAGTGTTGTAGAGTAGAGTGGTGTAGAGTGGCGTAGATTGTTGTAGAGTGGAGTGGCATAGAGTGGAGTAGTGGAGCAGCATGGAATGGCATAGAGTGGAGTAGTTGTTGTAGAGTGGAGTGGCATAGAGTGTCAAAGTGGAGTGGCGTTGAGTGGCATGGAGTATAGTGGCATAGAGTGGAGAAGTAGAGTTGCGTAGAGTGGAATACTGGAATGGTGTAGAATGGAACAGAGTGGAGACCTGTGTCATAGAATAGAGTGGGGTAAAGTGGCATGGAGTGGTGTAAAGGGAGCTGTGTAGAGCATCGTAGAATGGAGTAGTGTTGCAGAGTGGAATAGAGTGTTGTAGAGTGGAGTGGCATAGAGTGGAGTAGAGTTTTATGTAGTAGAGTGTCATAGAGTGGAGTGTTGTAGAGTAGAGCAGAGTGGCCTAGAGTGAAGTGCCATAAATTACAGTGGTGCAGAGTAGATTGGCATGGAGTGCAGTGGCTTAGAGTGCATTGGTTTTGAGTAAAGTGGTGTAGATTGCATTAGTGTAGAGTGTGTTGGTGTAGGATGCATTGGCGTAGAGTGCAGTAGTATAGAGTGCAGTGGCGTAGAGTGCAGTGGTGTAGAGTAGATTGCAGTTGCATAGAGTAGATTGCAGTGGCATAGAGTGGAGTGGCAAAGGGTGGAGTAGAGTTGCATAGAGTGCAGTGGCCTAGAGTAGATTGTTTCAGAGTAGAGTGAAGTGGTGTAGAGTAAGTGGAGTGGTGCAGGATAGAATGCAGAAGTGTAGAGTAGAGTGGCATAGAGTTCAGTGGTGTAAGGTCATGTAGAGTGCAGTGGCATGGATTACACTGGTGCAGAGCAGATTATAGTGGTGTAGAGTGTAGTCCCATAGAGTGCATTGGTATAGAGATGAGTGGTGCAGAGTAGAGTGCAGTGGCATAGAGTCCAGTTGTACAGAGTAGTGTAGAGTTCAGCGGTGGAGAGTGCAGTCTTACAGAGTAGAGTGTCTTTAAGTGCAGTGGTATAAAGTGCACTGGCGTAGAGTGCAGTGGCATAGAGTAGATCATTGCAGAGTAGTGTGCTGGAGAGATCAGTGGCATACAGTACAGTGGTGCAGAGTAGAATAGAGTGACCTAGAGTGCAGTGACGTAGAGCACAATGGTTAGAGTGGTGTCACATGCAGTGGCATAGAGTTCAGTAGCGGAGAGTGAAGTGGTGTAGGGCGCAGTGGGACACAATAGATTAGAGTGGTATAGCGTGCAGTGGAATAGAGTGGCATAGAGTACAGTGGTGCGGTTACATGGAGTGCAGTGATGGAGAGTAGAGTGGCGCAGAGTAGAGTGGCGCAGAGAACAGTGTCAGAGAGTGCAGTGGCAGAGAGTGTAGTGTTGCAGTGTAGAGTGTCATAGAGTACAGTGGCTTAGAGTGCAGTGATGCAGAGTAGAGTGGCAGAAAGTGCATTGCCGGTCAGTACAGTGGCAGAGAGTGCAGTGACGGAGAAAACAGTGGTGCAGAATAGAGTGGCAGAGAGTAGAGTGGCAGAGAGTAGAGAGGCGCAGAGTAGAGAGAATTCGTGTACAATGGAATAGCGCAGAGTGGAATACAGTGGCCTAGAGTGCAGTGGCATAGATTAGATTGTTTCAGAGTAGACTGAAGCGGTGTAGAGTTCAGTGGCGTAGTGTAGAGTGCTATAGAGTGCAGTATAATTGAGTGCAGTGATGCAGAGTAGATTAGAGTGGCTTAGAGTGGATTGGCATAGAGTGGAATTGTGTAAAGTGAGGTGGTGAAGAGTGCAGTGCTGCATAGTAGAGCAGAGTGGGGTAGAGTGCATTGGCGAAGAGTGGTGCAGACTAGAAAGGCGTAAACTGAAGTGGCATAGAGTGCAGTGCTGCAGAGTAGAGTGCAGCGACGCAGTGTGGAGTGGCGGAGAGTGGATTGGCGTAGTGTGAGTGGTGCAGAGTAGAGTGGGGTAAAGTGGAGTATGCATGATGTGGTGGTGCAACACATCCTCAATGTCAATGATTGAAATGACCATCACATTTGCACAGACATACAGTTTTAGTGATAACAGTATACAGCGCAAAAATGTGTGGGAATTTCATCACCTATATTTTGACCATATTAAAATATTTGTTTCCACTACACTTCAGGATTACCCACAGTAGCCGGCATGATTGTAACATAAATCCTCTCACTTTGAAGTCAGAGAAAGAAAAGTAAACACGAGTCTGACATATGACCTCTGTCTTTGAATGCACAGCACATGACAAGATAAGGACAAGATTTAAAGGCCTGTTTACAGAAAGAGAGCACTCAGAAGGATACTGTAAATAAGTGTTGGGCAAGGAAAAGGACGAACTCAAGCTGGATAGCCTAAAATAAATAACGCCAGCAAATATAGAGCAAGAAAATGCGTGTTACAAAGAAAAAAGCTACTGATAAGCAACTGTCTGAATGCATTCCCAGGGAAGCTTTCTGAATGTCTCCAAGACGTTGTTAGCAAACCAGACAGCTGTGCTGTGTGGTAGACTTTGGCCTAAAAAAGGGCAAGAGAGAAAAGACCAGTGGGATGTAAATGCACAGTAGTGTGCTCGATACTGATGGTTGGTGAGTCAGGGATGAGAAAATAGAGGCATACTTTAAAGGTCCAATGTGAGATGTTGCTATAGGGACGCAAGTTCAGAGTGGACAGAAAGTACACCAATTCACCCGATTATGCATGTTATGAATATTCTGTCTAAGAAAGGTTATAAAGTTCATACATATTGCTTGCAATGCAAAATGTAATTTGTGGTATGGTTGTTGATAGGGAGGAAATTGAACTAAGTGTCCTGTTAAGGCTAATAATATGTAATAATAATTGTAAAAATAAGAGAATTTAATGTGAGTCACTTGTCAATTGTATGTCTTGTATGTGATTACCCAAATGAATGGTGAGGTGCTCACAGTGGCTGATTGAGCCGCCTGTCCCAAAGACCCTACCGAGCTCTCAACCATCTATCATGTATGGAAGCGGAATCACTCAACGAATCATACATCACAAAACCCCTGCAAGTGGACCCCAAACCTCCTGCCAAAATCCCTGTTATTATGGGCACAAATATAATTCCTTGAGCTAACATATCGGCCAGAACACCCACTCAATACACTATTATCCAGACACTCCTCTCCACAAATAATAGTCCCAACTCTCTAACATGCATGCTCCTGAACTGCCAATCAGCAGTTGAACATGCCACAGAAATTGCTGAAACTATACTTGCTGACAGAATCGATATTGCATTCCTAAGCGAAACCTGGCTTAACAAACACAGAACCCCTATACTTGATCTTCTCACACCACCTGGCTATTCCATCATTAGACAGGACATACCTGGACATACAAGTGGCGGGCTAGCGATCATCCACAAATAAGAAACCCAGCTTACCACCCTAGTGACCATGAATTACTCGACCTTCAAATACTTTGAGGTCAAACTTGCAACCAAAGGCTACACTCCTACCAAACTCCACACCATCTACCACCCCCCTGGTGATCGCACACTCTTCTCAGTAGAACTAACCGACCTAATAACACGGTTCTCCCTAACTGACACTAATGACATGTTCCTAGGTGACTTCAACCTACACTGGAATGACACAGAAGATGCCACAGTCCGTAACCTACTAAACCTTCTTGATATAAATGACCTCAAGCAACTCTACAATGAACAGACTCACAATAAAGGCTCTACTCTAGACGCGGTTATTAGCAGAAGTAAACTTGTCTCCATTCGATCCATCATGCCCATTGACTTGTCAGACCACCATCTAATACTGTTCAATCTCAAAGCCTACACCATATACAACCAACAACCCACACACTGGGCTAGTAACATCAAACAAATTCCACCAACAGAGCTGGAATCCAGGAGCAGCACCCAACTACATTTGTAATTTCTCCTCACCGTAGATGACCTCACTTCCCATTACAGCTCAGCAATGACACACATTCAAAAAAACCTATGACAGAAGGAGAAGGCTTCAATATTATTGAGCACCTGAAGCCCACATCCAACATTTCTGATCCCATCCCCTCCTCCCTAGAACCATATCATCTCCCCATATTGGACCAAAATCATCAACATCGCTCTCTCATCAGGTCATGTACCTCACTCCCTCCAACTTAGTCAAGTCACACCCATTCTAAAAAAAACCAGGGGAGGACCCCAATGACCTCAATAAACTCATGCCTATCACCAACCTCCTTTTCCTAGCCACAACGAAGGAGAATTGTGTCCTGTTACAACTCAACCAACACATAGACAAATTCAACCTCCACAACACATTCCAATCAGGAATCAGAAAAAGCTGTAGCACTGAAACTACTATGCTCAATATATCAGATGACATTTACAGATCCCTAGATGAAGGTAACTCCTACCTCCTAATCCTACTTGACTTATCTGCCGCTTTTGATGTGGTAAATCACTCAGCTTTACTCAAGACATGCAAGAATCGCACAGTCCTGAAATGGTTCACATCCTATCTGCAACACTGATCTCAACAAATACAAATTAACAGCTGTCTCCTGTTCCACAAGTGGTACTTCAAGGCTCAATCTTCGTTCCAGCCCTATTTAATCTCTTCATGGAACCCCTCACAGTTATTCTGAACCAAGCAAGGGGCAACTATCACCTATATGCCGATGACACTCAGCTCTACTACAAAATTAAATCTCGCAGTGACATCCAGCATCTGAACAACACTTTATCTAAGATGCAAACATGGCTACACACCAACCACCTAAAGCTGAACCCCAACATTACTGAACTACTACTCCTCTCCCCAATTAATAAACCACTACCAATCCAAGAATGGCTCAAGAATCTGGACGCACTTAACTGTTCTCTCTTACTTTCCAACTCTGTAAAGTCCTTGGGCATCACCCTGAACAAAAAACTAGTCAATGAAGGAGGACATCAACAACTAAGCCAAAGGAGAGCTCTACACACTAAAACATCTCAAGAAAATAAAACCGTTCATTCCCTCTGGCGAGCTAACGGCAGTAGTGCAATAACTAGTTCTCTCAAAACACGACTTCGGCAAATCCGTCATCACAGGAACTCCAAAAAAGTCACCTCCCCCCTTGAGAGTTGTTCTCAATGCGATTTCTAGGCTCCTCACAGGAACCAAGCGGTTTGATCACATCTCACCTACTCTCAAAAGTCTCAACTGGCTTCCCAGTGAAGAAAGATGCACCTTTCAAGCAGCTTGTATCACCCACAAAGCCCTTCATTAAAAAACTAAACAAATACCTAGAATCCAAACTATCTAGAGCAGGAAAAGGCCAGGCACTATGAAGCTCATACTCTCTTCATCTCATACCTCTCAATCTGAAGAAGAAATCTTCCCAGGGGCGCTCTTTCTCAGGAAATGCTCCTAGGATGTGAAACTCACTCCCTAAGGATCTCCACTGCAATCCCTCCTTTTCCTTCTTCAAATGGGACCTCAAAGTTCTACTGCTTACAACTACCTCAACACGATCCTAGCTGATCATCATTCCCAGAGACTCTACCCTCTTCAAACTAGACCAGAAGAGGCAGCCGTCTGACTTGTTCAGTCTACATTCTGTCTCCAATGCCATTACCATAATGCTGTATTGTTATATATTTTTTTGACTATTTACCACTACCTCAATTCTGTACTTTCTATACTTTCTTTACTATATTGTATGAAGACTGTTCTGTCCCATATGAATCCCCACATGTACTTCGAGTAAACTTACTTACATACCATGTAAAGCGCTTTGATACCTTCGGGTCTAGCAAACGCTACATAAAACTCAAAAATATATGACCAGGTCTGAAGGCTCTTCTGGTCAGCTGCAACAGATACACTGTGGAATTTATCCCTTTGTCAGTTTTAAGTAATGCTGGTAGGTAAAGGCGTGTAGGAAGTAAGTAAGTAGCAATACTCAATGTATTGGACATTAGTAGGTAGACATATGAGAGGAAGTATTGTGGTGACTAATGAATAGTACACATACTGGGTTCTCATGTAACAGTGAACTGTTGAGTTCATAAGCTTCTAAAACTGATTTGTAAATAACAGCGTAAGCGCAACTCTGTGGTAGCTACACCTATACATCCACATAACTCCAACCCTACAAGCTCTGTGCTCATTACTTATGGCAAAATGCTCCTTTCTCAAGGCTCCCTTCTTTGCCCACAGAGGGTTACCTTCATCCAAGTGAAACCTTAGAGATGCACACAAAATAGCACTAGCTCCTCAATATTGACAAGTCTTCTGTTTGATCTGTTTTTCAAGAAAACATGCATCACTGATGCTTCTTTCTGACTTCAGAAAGCCAATCTCTGGAACTCACTGCCCATAAAAAATAGTGAACATATAAGATAACCTGGACTTCAGGAAGATGATTAGACTTTACTGAGCAGAAATGTAATTTACCTATATATTACATAGAAGCTCTTACAGATTTACTCTTAACTGGTGGTAAGAGAAAGAGAAGGGATATGCACAGATGAAATGTTATAGTCAGCCAAGGAATAACCTCATCAGCTCACTCGTAGGGAAAGGGAATTGAGCACGGTGGTGGACTACATTCCTATGTAGGTTTTAATCCAGGTGCTCTTCCCGAACACAAAGTTCTTGCACAAAGAAGTGTGTCTGGGGGGGCGTGGCCAAGACCCGAACCGAGATGGCCGCCTAAAGAGGGAGCTCCGTCGTAGCTGATCTCCCCACGACTATCCGCCACACAAATCCGAAACCCGAAGGTCGGGAATTGCACCGGAACGATAGCGGAAGACATTGTGCCGGGCGCGAGGGCCGAGCTCCGCCTGAAATAGACACTGCGACCCTCGTGAGAGAGGGGCCTGTGAAGCCGGGGGCTCGATTTTCGAGACAGGCCGCCGGAGCGCACCACAGCCTTGGCCTCTACCACCTGGGGCTGACGGATCGGCGCGGTGCCATATGCGGACCGGACGAGCGGCTGAGACCTGCGGGGGCGCTGGCTGTGATTGAACCAGGAGGCGGATACAGCCTGAACGGAGAGGTGAGGTGGCAGGAGACCCCATTAGCGAAAGCACGGGACGTGAGGGTGGCGACTGACCATCATTTGGGTCAAAGAATATAGTCACACTGCAACGAGGGCCCACAGACAATCTAAAGCCGGGGGCTCGATTTCCGTGACAAACCGCTGCACTCTAGTGCGCCCTCGTCTCTCTATATCCGTGCATGCTGGGACCAGTGCGGCGCCGGGGACTGTTTGTGGCGGTGCGGGGATCCAGCGGAAGCGCCGTGGACAGTGGTGTCCCTGGCACGAGAGTTGCCGGGAGATTGGTGCAGACTGGAACACCGGGTTCAGAGGCCCAGGGTACCAAGTGACGTGGTGTGGCTGCAGAGGGCCACCTGGGAGTCGTGGGCAAAAGCGGTTTACGGACCCTCATCACCCTCTGAATTTTTCGCATCCCGTTGCGGGGGCGATTAACTGCCCTCCCCCATTGATCCGTGATACGAGGGGGAGACGGGGATCTACTGGAGCTGTGTGAAACCCTGGATGGTGGCCTTGAAAGCAACAGCCTGCCTACACGCCCTTGTCGCGGATAGACGGCGCCCAGCTGGGAATGAGGAAGCGGCTTTGCGGCCCGTGCTGCGGTCGCAGGACATCGGACTGAAATTCCGGACGCCCGGGGCCCGGGGCATGGTGAACGTGACGTCTCCCTCTCCCTGGCTTGGGTGCCGCTGATTTCGGTGAGACAGGCGGTGAAGGGCGCCGGTGTCAGTGACCGGGCCACGGCTCAAGAGAGAGCCAAACTTGGACATCTCCAGGGACACAGTGAGTGTCACTAAGCAGACATGGAGAAGGGCAAGGCGGCAAGTGCCAGGGGCTCTAAGGCGGTGCAGTCCAACAAATTGGATCGCTACACCCTCCCTAAAGACGTGATCCAACGCCGTCAATCCAGAGACAGCCCCGCGAGTGAACAAGGTGGGGAAGACCAGGAGCTGTCCCTGAGGGATGTCATGGATGCCATCTCCAGTGTAAAAACCTCTCTGGAACACAAAATGGACACAATCGCCATAGAGGTTAACTTAATCCGAGCAGACCTGTCTAAACTCAGCGACAAAGTCAAACAGGTTGAGATTACCACCTCTAGCTTGGTGGGAGACGTGGCACAGATCCAAGAGGAAATGCAGGAGATGCGGACATTCCGTGTGGCGACTGAGGTAAAGCTGGATGACTATGAAGGGCGGCTGCGTCGCAATAACCTACGGATCCTAGGAGTGCCGGAAAAAGCGGAAAGGCAGTCCCCAGACCTCTTTGTGGAGGACCTTATCCTGCACCAACTGCAGCCCAAGGGTCTCAGCAAGTTCTTCGTCATCGAGCGGACCCACAGGGTTCCCGGAGGCCGCCCCAGGCCGGGGGCTCCGCCTCGCCCGTTGTTAGCTAGAGTGCTAAATTTCCGCGATCGAGATATAATCCTCCAGAACGCCAGGGCCCGACCTGGCCTCCGCTACGAGAATGCAGACATTTCTTTCTTCCCGGACTTCACACAGCGAGTGCAGAGACAAAGGAGGTCCTTCCTCCCTGTTAAACGAACACTAAGAGACCAAGGTTTCAAGTACGCCATGCTATTCCCAGCACGTCTCCGGGTGGAGGCGGGGGGAAGGGCCTGGTTCTTTGAGCGGCCGGAGGAAGCGGCGGAGTGGCTGGACTCACACTCGAATAGGGGGACGGACGGCAGCGGAGCTGCGGAGGTGGAGGCCTCTCAACAGCGTGAGCAAAAGGACTAAGAGAAATATAAGCTCTCCGTGGAGCGGACGCTCTCCTCTGAAGCCCTGAGACAGGTAACGGGCGGGGTGGGGGCCGAACTCCATCACAGTGGCCCCCCCGGCCCTCGGTCTCTACCCAGATTTGTGGTGCATGACTCTCTGAGGGACTTTCATACTTATTGACTGGGGAAGGTCAGCTAACTGGTATGGCATGCCCCCACGTTTACTACTTTTAGTGTTCGTTCTGGGCGACAGGCACTCTGCAGAGTTTTTTATGGGCAGTTCTCCGCTCACAGTGCAGGGAAGCTGGGTGGGGGGTAGTTGGGAGGGGGTTTCATATTTTTATGTTTGTATTGTTCTTGAATTGTTATTTCAATTTTATTTTGCAACAGAGGAGCCTGTAATTTTTGAACTAATTAATGGGTGCACAAGGGGGGGGAGACATTAAGATATTGAGTTGGAATGTTAACGGACTGGGAGACAAGATCAAGCGTAGTGTAGTCCTCCAGTATGTCAAACGCCACGCCCGGATGTCGTCCTACTACAGGAAACACATCTCATTGGTAACAAATGCAAGGCAATGCACAGATGGGGATACAAAATGGTGGCCCATGCAGGATTCACCTCGAGTTCAAGGGGGTGGGCGTCATGATGAAAAACTCCTTTCCCCTGACTGTGAGCGCCACGTGGGTGGACGACCGAGGCAGATATGTGGGGGTGTCGGGCATGTGGGAGGGGCGAACCATCACATTTATGTCAATCTACGTCCCACCGGGACTACAGAACACAACATTTATAGACCTGAGCTCTATCCTACTCACTATCCCAGAGGGCCACTTGATTGTAGGGGGTGACTTTAATGCGGTAGTCTCTGGCACATTGGACCGTTATCCCCCGCGAGACATGGGGCCTTCTTGTCAATGGTTACCCGACTTCCTCAATTCCATGGGACTGGTAGACGGGTGGAGAACATATCATCCAGAACAGCAGCAATATACCTTCCACTCCGGTGCGCACAATAGTCTCTCCCGGTTGGATTACTGCCTAGTTCCGGCAACACAGGCCCACTGCATACAGGACATCAAACACTTAGGTAGAGGCATTTCGGACCACTCGCCAATATGGACACATATGGCCCTTAGTCGTTCCACGGTGGGCAGGATCGCTCCCATTAACCCCTGGTATCTAAAAAACCCCAAAACTCGAAACGAATTAGTGAAAGCTATGGACACCTATTTCTTGGATAATGAGGGTTCTGTTTCCTCACCTCAGATACTGTGGGAAGCATTCAAGACGGTACTCCGAGGCCAGGCACTGTCATTGATCTCCGGAGTTAAGAAAGACAATCGTAAAGAAGTGATCGACATTGAGTCCGAAATCAGTGCCCTGGAGGGAGACCCTGAACTCGGAGCCACGCCAGAAAAGCTCCACCTGTTGAGCCTAAAACAACATGAATACAAGGCCTTAGTGACAGACAGGGCGAGGGCAATGAGCAGGGAGCAGCTAGGCAGGGTCTATGACCTTGGAGATAAAGCAGGGAAACTTATAGCGTGGCTCGACAAAAAAGAGCACGCGAATAGGCTGGTGCCGGAACTTAGGGTTGAGGGAGAGGGGCCCATCACGGAGCCACAAACCATAGCGGACAGATTTGCTACTCACTTCTCCGCGGTATACAAAACTGTAACCCCACATTCCGAAGAAGACTCACAGGAACTACTGCGTGACATTAAGCTCACCCGACTCACTTTAGAAGACCGTCAGTATATGGACAGTGACCTGACAATAGATGAGATTGGGCAAGCAATTCGCGCTTTGAAGTCAGGGAAGGCACTCGGTCCTAATGGAATTCCTATTGAGCTATACAAACTTCGGCCAGATAAGCTGGCACCATACCTGAAGGCCATGTTCGAGGAGGCCAGAGAGGGCGGGGTGCTGCCTAGAGAGCAAAGGCTCGCGACCATAGTGACAATCCACAAAGAGGGCAAGGCCAAAACCGAATGCGCATCATACAGACCCATCTCCCTTCTGAACGCCGAACCCAAAATATTGGCCAAATTATTGGCCACGCGCTTAGCCAAAATAATCAGCGGCCTGGTTCATCCGGACCAATCTGGATTTATGCCACATAGGAACACGGCACTAAACCTGCGCAGATTGCATGGAGTGGTGAGTAGAGCACACACTATTCAAGAACCAGCGGTGGTAGTGTCCTTAGACGCCACCATGGCATTTGATACTATGGAGTGGCCATATTTGTGGGCAGTCTTGGCCAAACTGGGCTTTGGGCCTAACTTTATCCAATGGGTACGTCTTCTGTACAGTGACCCCCTAGCCCAAGTGGTAGTCAATAACAAACTTTCTGCAGCCTTCCCACTTAGCAGGGGAACCCACCAGGGATGTCCGCTCTCGCCCCTCCTCTTTGCCCTGGCCCTTGAACCTTTTGCTGCATGGATCCGAGGTGACCCAAGGATAAGAGGACTGAAATGGTCCGTGGACTGGGAGGACCGCATTTCCTTGTATGCGGACGACATCCTCCTTTATTTAGCCTCGCCGAAGCACTCCCTGGTGGTGATACTGGATATACTGGAGGTCTTTGGCAGATTTTCTGGCTTCACCGTAAACTGGAATAAGTCCCTGTTATATGCCCTTAGTGGTGACCCACCTCTTCCCCCAGGAACTGTCCAATACAGATAAACACAATCGGGTTTAAATACCTAGGCATATTTGTTTCCCTAGATGCCGCACTTCGATACGAGCGGAATCTCCTTCCACCCCTTCGCAGACTCCAGAAGGATATTGCTAGTTGGAAAACACTCCCCCTTTCGCTTTTGGGTAGAGCAGCCCTTTTTAAAATGATGTCCCTCCCTAGGTTTCTATATATCCTACAGAACACGTTGGACCCTGTCCCAGCTCACTACTTCAAAGAGATTGAGAACCTCCAGCGCACTCTGCTGTGGGAAGGAAAACCTCGCATTGCTTTAACTAAACTCACCCTATCGTGGTATGAAGGAGGCATTAGCCTTCCCGACATTAAAAAATACTATTGGGCAGCACATCTTGCTGCCGTTAACCACGGCACCTACGGTCGCCCAGATGACCCTGGCTATGCTATGGACAGATGGCTCCTCCCGGGAGGGACGTATGGTAGAGCACTATACTCAAGGCCTGGACGGCTTGCCCTAACTGGACCCACTGCACACACCGTTCAAGTTTGGCACAGCGCAACTACCTCACTGGGGTGGGGCAATACATTGACACTAGCCACTCCACTGTGGGACTCAGAGAAGCTAGGTAGTTTGTGGAAGACGAAAGGGTTTGACAGGTGGGACCTAATAGGAATCTCACACATCAAAGATATGTTGGGAACCAGCGGGATCAAACTCTTTGTAGACCTCCAAAATGAATATAAGCTGGCAGACACTGAACACTTCCGCTATGTACAAATCGTGCACTCACTACGTATGCACCTGACACGAGACTCCGTCCCTCCCGACTGGAAGATAGAATACTAGACGGGTCACTACCCGAGAAAACCATTTCTCTCATATATAAGAAGTTAATCAACAATGGGGAGGACCAGCTCCAAACACTGCGGGAGAAGTGGACACGGGACGGGATTGAATTGGATGAGGAGGATTGGCAGGAGGCGATATCCTCTCCCAGGGTGGTAGCCATATCAGCGCGTCTCAGATTAGTCCAGCTTAAAATCCTACACAGGATTTACATGACAGGGCCTCAACTAGTACACATGGGAAGGGAGATAAGTGGGGAGTGTAGGAGGAACTGTGGGCACACAGGAACATTTCTACATATTCTTTGGGAGTGTCCAGTCATCAGCACATTCTGGCGCAGGATTCAGGGTGTCATCAACTCGGTACTCTCGATCTCGCTTCGCCCTGAGGTGAGACGCTGCCTCCTGAATATCTGGGAACCTACTGACTTGAATACAGCCCAGACACAATGGTCCACACTGGGATTCATGATAGCAAAGAAGAACATTGCGCAGCGATGGGGAGTAGAGCAACCTCCCACAATAGAGGCCTGGGAGAGGGATCTAGACTGGTGCATGTATAGGGAAAAAACGGTGTACATGGCCAGGGGTTGCCCGAAAAAGTGGTCCCGTGTATGGGGCTCTTGGAATATATATCGAGGAGACATATGCTCACCGCCTCGCTGTATTGATATTACAGACCCGCCCTCACCGTAGCATTCCTCATTTCCTGTAATTATGTACAATGATTTTCCTCCCCCAGGATACCTCATGCCCTTAAGTGATTGACTCCTCTGTAATGTATTATTGTATTTATGTTTGTTTAATAAAAAGAAATATAAAAAAAAAAAAAAAAAAGAAGTGTGTCTGCTGTGTAAGAGTCACACTGGCAAATCTTCCCAAATGTTCCTATATTCATTCCTTAGTGTTAATGTCCTTTCATCTGAAGTTGGCATATGAATATTCTAGGACCTCTTCTCAAGAGGCGTAACTTAGATGTGTAAACTAAGTAAGGCACAATTTACAAATGCAAATTTGCTTAGTTTATTACTGTTTGGTAATCAGAGACATTCCGTCATGACTCGTGTAAAATATACATGCCATATTGCATGTGTGTCTCTTAGTGGTATTTACATGTCTTGGGTGTTTCTGCATATACAGCTATCACTACATGCACATAGTGGGCAGAAAATTTCCTTTGAATGTTGCAAAGTGCAGTGGTGTAGAGTCAGTGATGAGAAAAAAGAGAAGGTCTCAGGCCTGCCATTGCAACCTGTGTGTGCAGTTTTAAAATGCTATCTCGACCTGGCAAAATAAAACTTTTGACAGGCATTAATGTTCCTTTTTAATACATATATCACCTCTAGGGTAGGCCCTAAACAGGCCTCACACACCACCTGGTGTCATGCTTCATCATAGGCCGTCCTCGCCCTCTAAAAACTCCGTTTGATAGAGGGCGGGCATACACCTGAAGACAGGGATGCACTTCTAAAACTAAGTGGTGGCCCGTAAGTGAGTGAAAGTGTAATTTAAAAACCATTAAACTTGTCCCCAAGTAGTTTAATTAAGGGGCAGATCTATGGTATTAAAACAAGTGAGCGGTAATCTGGGAATTCATTATCCCTTTACCGAGATAAATGGTCAACATGTTTCTCTTCTCCGTCCCATATGGGTACATAGCATTCGTCAGGACCGAGATGGGTAATGGGCTCTACCTTTTACACGATGTGTATGAAAGGGTTACCACTCTAAGAAACGGGGTGAAGATAACAACCCCCATATAGTGCAAAATTTAAAATATGAGAGTATCTGTAGGTAAATAGGAAACAAAAGAAACAAACAAACCGGACGTGTAAGTAAGATAAAAGCACACTATGCTGTACGTATAACACCACACATTATGCTGCGCGTGGTAGGATCTAAGTGAAACACGTGTCAATCATACGTGTTCACACTTATTAAAAAAGCACTTAGTTATACTGCTTACCCAAGGACACTATCCTATAAGCTTCATGGGAGGTCGAGGGTGGAAGAGCCTACTGTGGCTTATTCTGAAAAAACACACAATGCATGAGAAACTAGGCTACTTAGTTTATAGCCCAATTAAAAGTATTGCTAGCAAACACTCATACAAATACATGCCTTATATTAAGTGCATGCACATAAGGCGTTAGAGGTACTTCAGCATTTACCCATGACACTCATACTCTTACTGTCATTTTCAGCGCTTCCAGCAGTTCCATCTATGTTCATCCGCTTCGCCTCCCCGCCGATAATGAGGGTTAGTGGGGAGCGGGTTTTTATACTCGTGCGCGCTGGCTCTTTCATAAGTAATTGAAAGATAAGGTGATTGTTACCGCCTGTGCGGGTTCCGGTGTGCGCCTAAACAGCTGCCTGGTTGCCTGTTCTTGGGCGGACAGAAGGATCTAGTGGATGAGCCCCGGTGGCACGCCCATAGTATCAGAGAGCGCATGCGCTGACCTCGCTCCACCGCTCTCATCCCCATCGATAAGAGGCACTGTACGCCCTAACTGGTGGCACGCCCATAGTACTGAAGGGCGCATGTGCTAAACTCGCTCCACCGCTCTCATCCCCATAAATGAGACTGAACGGCACATAACAGTAGCGGTCGCTAGGGGAAAACGAATACGCTTATATATAGCGGTTTGTTTTTGTTAAATGTGCATGCATGTCTCTAAAGACCACTCAATTTTGGAAAAAAATGCTATCTAGTGTCAGGAGGACACTAGATTATATTAAAGGCACAATTACACTAGTGTATAGCAAATCATATTGTATGAAAGAGGAACAAAGAGTCGCATACAATAATGCGGACCCTTCTGTGTATTTACATTACGTGCATGTACACAAGATGAATTATGGAAGTGTACTGCTCATGGTGCCTCACAATGAATCACTCTAGGTAACGAGGTTACCAGAGATGGTAGTCGTGACTCAATATAACAAGTCATTACTAGGCACATACTATTAAAGCAACAGGCCATCATAAGAAAACATTCAGTTTAGGGGTGGTAGTATTGTATTTTGTATGTAATGGTCACACCTCTGTCAAGACTACTGATGGTAGACAGTATGTATTTTGTTAAATTAGCGAGATAGTTGTAGCCAAGATATTTCGTCATTGAGCCCGGTGTCGCATGAGCGCAACCGGTACACCCAGCGTTGTTCCCTAACATGCAGTTGTTGGCTTATGTCGGTTTTCTGTTTTCGCATCACCTCCATGACCACCGATCTCAGATCGAATTCAGTGTGATTCTTTTCGAGAAAATGTTTGGTCAGTCTGGTGTTAGATTTCTTGCACCGAATTGTGCTACGGTGTTCATTAATACGTGTTTTCACCTTCCTTGTAGTCATCCCAATGTACTTCAAGTTACACGGGCAGTTCAGCATGTATATCACGTTTTCAGTGTTGCAATTACTGAAGTTTTTTAATATCCATGGTCTATTTGTGCCAATATCCACTTCTTTTGTGGTGGCAGTGAACTGGCAACACACACAGTTACCACATGGGAAATGACCGACTGGTTTGGGTTGGCTCCAGAGAGTAAACTGATTATCCTCTTCCTCCCGTATACTTTTTGAGTGTACCAGATCGTCTCGTAGGTTTCTGCTTCTCTTAAAAGCGAAGAGGGGAGGTTCCCACTTTCTTGTTCCGCTATTAAGTATCGCCCATTTCTTTTTGATGATATTCTGCACTTTGTTGGACACGGGGGTATATGTGGTCACACATACCAAACGGTCGGTTTGTTCCTTTATTGTAGTATCAAGCAGGGCTTCTCTATTGTTATTTCTCGCCCTTTTCTTGGCTTTCCTGACCATACGTTTTGGATAGTGTCTTGCCAGGAGTTTGGATTCCAGTTCTTCTGCCTGTGTGTGAAATGACTCTAGTTCTGAGCAGTTTCTTCGCACTCTTAAGAATTGGCCCACAGGCAGATTTTGGCGTAGTGCCCTTGGATGATAGCTCTCATATAATAAGAGACTATTCCTATCTGTTGGTTTTGTGTGTACTTTAGTGGAGATCCCTCCCATCGTCAAGGTGATATCCAAGTCTAGAAAAATAGCATGGTTTTTTTCAATAGTGTGGGTAAATTTAAGATGCAAATCTTTACTGTTGATCCACTCTACAAAAGTACTGGCTTCCTCCATTGTGCCATGCCACACGACAAGAATGTCGTCTATATATCGTTTCCACGTCTTCATCTGATGGTTGAAAGGGTTGTTATCACTGAAGATGTGATCTTCCTCAAACTGGTGGACGTACAGACACGCCAGACTCGGCGCGAAGGTACTGCCCATTGACGTGCCTTTGATTTTCAGTAAGAGCCAACTCTGCACACTCCATAATGAAGTGTGTTGGTGTGATAAAAGACCAATCTTGACTTAGGAGGATTAGTTCTACCACCTCCAATGTACGTCTCTGGGGAATACTTGTGTAGAGTGCCTCGATATCCATAGTTATGAGCAGGTCCTCCTCGATGTTAATATCCAGGTCCCTCAGGTGGCATAAGACATCCTTCGTATCCTTCAGATATGATGGAGATTTTATTACGATGGGTCTTAGGAACCAATCGCAAAATTGGGATAAAGGTTCCAATAGTGATCCGATGCCCGACACTATCGGTCTCCCTGGTGGTGGTGTCTTGTTTTTATGGATTTTGGGGAGCGTGTAAAATCTTGGTGTTCTTGGTTCTGTATTTATGAGGAAATCAGCCTCATGTTTCATGATCCAATCACATGTCAGTGCTTCATGAACCATGCTCTTGATTTTATTCATAATCCATGTAGTGGGATCATTCAGGTGTATCTCGTAACTCGTAGTATCAGATAAAAGGCGGAGGCACTCCTCTCTATACATGGTATAATTCATGAGGACTATGGCCCCGCCCTTATCGGCTGGCTTGACTACCAGATCTTGGTTATTACTCAGTTTTTGGAGTGCTGTAACTCCAGGGAGACCGATAGTGTCTAGGTGGTAGAACTAATCCTCCTAAGTCAAGATTGGTCTTTTATCACACCAACACACTTACTGAGTTGGCTCTTACTGAAAATTTCTTCGAGTTCGAAGATAAATTATATCGGCAGATCAAAGGCACGTCAATGGGCAGTACCTTCGCGCCGAGTCTGGCGTGTCTGTACGTCCACCAGTTTGAGGAAGATCACATCTTCAGTGATAACAACCCTTTCAACCATCAGATGAAGACTTGGAAACGATATATAGACGACATTCTTGTCGTGTGGCATGGCACAATGGAGGAAGCCAGTACTTTTGTAGAGTGGATCAACAGTAAAGATTTGCATCTTAAATTTACCCACACTATTGAAAAAAACCATGCTATTTTTCTAGACTTGGATATCACCTTGACGATGGGAGGGATCTCCACTAAAGTACACACAAAACCAACAGATAGGAATAGTCTCTTATTATATGAGAGCTATCATCCAAGGGCCCTACGCCAAAATCTGCCTGTGGGCCAATTCTTAAGAGTGCGAAGAAACTGCTCAGAACTAGTCATTTCACGCACAGGCAGAAGAACTGGAATCCAAACTCCTGGCAAGACACTATCCAAAACGTATGGTCAGGAAAGCCAAGAAAAGGGCGAGAAATAACAATAGAGAAGCCCTGCTTGATACTACAATAAAGGAACAAACCGACCGTTTGGTATGTGTGACCACATATACCCCCGTGTCCAACAAAGTGCAGAATATCATCAAAAAGAAATGGGCGATACTTAATAGCGGAACAAGAAAGTGGGAACCTCCCCTCTTCGCTTTTAAGAGAAGCAGAAACCTACGAGACGATCTGGTACACTCAAAAAGTATACGGGAGGAAGAGGATAATCAGTTTACTCTCTGGAGCCAACCCAAACCAGTCGGTCATTTCCCATGTGGTAACTGTGTGTGTTGCCAGTTCACTGCCACCACAAAAGAAGTGGATATTGGCACAAATAGACCATGGATATTAAAAAACTTCAGTAATTGCAACACTGAAAACGTGATATACATGCTGAACTGCCCGTGTAACTTGAAGTACATTGGGATGACTACAAGGAAGGTGAAAACACGTATTAATGAACACCGTAGCACAATTCGGTGCAAGAAATCTAACACCAGACTGACCAAACATTGTCTCGAAAAGAATCACACTGAATTCGATCTGAGATGGGTGGTCATGGAGGTGATGCGAAAACAGAAAACCGACATAAGCCAACAACTGCATGTTAGGGAACAACGCTGGGTGTACCGGTTGCGCTCATGGGACACCGGGCTCAATGACGAAATACCTTGGCTACAACTATCTCGCTAATTTAACAAAATACATACTGTCTACCATCAGTAGTCTTGACAGAGGTGTGACCGTTACATACAAAATACAATACTACCACCCCTAAACTGAATGTTTTCTTATGATGGCCTGTTGCTTTAATAGTATGTGCCTAGTAATGACTTGTTATATTGAGTCACGACTACCATCTCTGGTAACCTCGTTACCTAGAGTGATTCATTGTGAGGCACCATGAGCAGTACACTTCCATAATTCATCTTGTGTACATGCACGTAATGTAAATACACAGAAGGGTCCGCATTATTGTATGCGACTCTTTGTTCCTCTTTCATACAATATGATTTGCTATACACTAGTGTAATTGTGCCTTTAATATAATCTAGTGTCCTCCTGACACTAGATAGCATTTTTTTCCAAAATTGAGTGGTCTTTAGAGACATGCATGCACATTTAACAAAAACAAACCGCTATATATAAGCGTATTCGTTTTCCCCTAGCGACCGCTACTGTTATGTGCCGTTCAGTCTCATTTATGGGGATGAGAGCGGTGGAGCGAGTTTAGCACATGCGCCCTTCAGTACTATGGGCGTGCCACCAGTTAGGGCGTACAGTGCCTCTTATCCATGGGGATGAGAGCAGTGGAGCGAGGTCAGCGCATGCGCTCTCTGATACTATGGGCGTGCCACCGGGGCTCATCCACTAGATCCTTCTGTCCGCCCAAGAACAGGCAACCAGGCAGCTGTTTAGGCTCAGGCGGTAACAATCACCTTATCTTTCAATTACTTATGAAAGAGCCAGCGCGCACGAGTATAAAAACCCGCTCCCCACTAACCCTCATTATCGGCGGGGAGGCGAAGCGGATGAACATAGATGGAACTGCTGGAAGCGCTGAAAATGACAGTAAGAGTATGAGTGTCATGGGTAAATGCTGAAGTACCTCTAACGCCTTATGTGCATGCACTTAATATAAGGCATGTATTTGTATGAGTGTTTGCTAGCAATACTTTTAATTGGGCTATAAACTAAGTAGCCTAGTTTCTCATGCATTGTGTGTTTTTTCAGAATAAGCCACAGTAGGCTCTTCCACCCTCGACCTCCCATGAAGCTTATAGGATAGTGTCCTTGGGTAAGCAGTATAACTAAGTGCTTTTTTAATAAGTGTGAACACGTATGATTGACACGTGTTTCACTTAGATCCTACCACGCGCAGCATAATGTGTGGTGTTATACGTACAGCATAGTGTGCTTTTATCTTACTTACACGTCCGGTTTGTTTGTTTCTTTTGTTTCCTATTTACCTACAGATAATCTCATATTTAAAATTTTGCACTATATGGGGAGTTGTTATCTTCACCCCCGTTTCTTAGAGTGGTAACCCTTTCATACACATCGTGTAAAAAGGTAGAGCCCATTACCCATCTCGGTCCTGACGAATGCTATGTACCCATATGGGACGCAGAGCAGAAACATGTTGACCATTTATCTCGGTAAAGGGATAATGAATTCCCAGATTACCGCTCACTTGTTTTAATACCATAGATCTGCCCCTTAATTAAACTACTTGGGGACAAGTTTAATGGTTTTTAAATTACACTTTCACTCACTTACGGGCCACCACTTAGTTTTAGAAGTGCATCCCTGTCTTCAGGTGTATGCCCGCCCTCTATCAAACGGAGTTTTTAGAGGGCGAGGACGGCCTATGATGAAGCATGACACCAGGTGGTGTGTGAGGCCAGTCCTTCACCTTTTGTGAGATGCCCTCAGTGGATTTACATCTCTAGAGATTCTGTAGGAACCTGTAGGAAGCCTTACTAGGGACAGCCCTATTTGTGTTTAAATGCTATATAGGAGGCTGGCTCGTCCCTAGGCCCTGTGCCTCTAGTTCCCTCCCCTAGTTTTACACTAGGGCTAGTGTGTGTGACTTTAGGCCCTAAACAGCCCATAGGGCAGGGTGCAGTATATTTAATAAGTTGGACATGTACCTTCAATATTTACATGCCCTGGAATGGGAAAAAGTCTAAAATTCGTAGGAGAAATATGCAACTTACTTTTTGATTGTCACAATACATTTGCTTCTGTCTAAAATGATTTGGCCACAAATTACACCTCCGCCACATTGATCCTGTAAAAAAGCTAAACTGTTTTCTTTCTGAAGTATTTAGACTAGTGTAAGACATACTATTTAACAAGTTAGTGAACACTCACAATGTTACACCTTTTTGAATAGTGAACTGGTTTTCATTACGTGTCTCAAAGAAATGCCCTTCTCTGTGAAAACTCTATAGATCCCATATTGAGATGTTTTTTATTTTGTGTGTAAATAATGCCTAGAAAAAACAAACAATATCCTGGTGTGGATTATTTACTGGGTATTCAAATCAAATCAAATTATCTTTATTCGGCACTTAAAATGCCATAAAAGCGTGCATTCATAAAATGCATAAACACATAAAACATATCCAATAAAATGTCAAAATAATTTAAGACTGGAATCCATTAAAATCTTAGAAGCAGAACGATAAAATCCGATGCATGGAGCTAAAAAAGATCTGTTATGAGTTTAGCTGTTCTTAATGGTTTCTTATTCTCAGAGTGCCCTTTAGAAAATTCAATATTCCAGTGCATATATCGAAAGAGGGGAGCCTCTGTAAAAACTCCATAGCGGGCATATATTTTTTACAAACAGCTTGGCGCAGTAAAGGTTGTAGGAAAGCGGATCTCGGACTTGCATACAGGGGGCAAAGCAGAATAAAGTGAAATGTGCATTGTTTGGATACCTGATTACAATTACATGGTGGCAAATCATGTTTCTAAGTACATTGAATGGGGAAAGCCTCTTAAAAATGCATAAGATTACATTTAAAAAGGGTTAAAAGCAACCGGTTAAAAGGGTTTTCAAGCCATCACAAATATGGTTCAAGGCTTTTAACTGCCAGAATCCACAGTCTTCAAGTTCAACATTTTACATAATCTTTTGTTGACACAAAATTCCTGGAAGCGTGACTTCACAGTGTCTTTTGCATGGCCGTTAATTAATGATGGTTCAGTAAACATTTCCTGGAGGCCTAAATTGTCAAAGCATGTTTTTACATATGCCAGCCATGGTATCTTAGACATGTTTTTGAGAGACAAACAACCAGTTATACACTGTCTTGTCAACCCCACCTTTGGATCTAGCCAACATTTCAGCCAGAGCAAAAGTGGCGCCAATTTTATTTGAACTTCTAAAAATGAAAGGCCCGCTTCTTCATGACAAATGAGATTTGCTACATTTTTGGGGGCAGCCAGCAGCCTGTATATGAAGCCGTTTTTGATACCCTGGAGAGTCTCTGAGTTATAATTCTCCCATATTCCCCCTGTATTTAAATAACGGCTGAAATGCATTTAGTTTTGAATAAAGTAATTATCTCTGGCAATGGTCTAGTATCCTTGAAAAACGGAAAATAGCTTCTGTGTTTCTTCCTATCTGTTGTGATTTTATCTGGATATGCGCCTTCCAGCTTAAGTTAGAACTAAAAGTAATCCCCAGATAATTAAATTTTTTGGCCTTACTAAGCATGGCCCCCATGCTAAAATGTTTTTATTTTATGTCTAAGGTTCCACATGTCATTGTATAGGATTTAGACTACTGGGTATTCAAATTACGCATCTTTCTGAGATTACCAGGCCGGATGAGGCATAATATGTGGTGTCCGAGTTTGGACAACTGATTAACTCATGTTTGCCCTCTTTGGAACCATTTTTCCTTGGGCAAATTGTGCCAGGTCTTTCCATTTTTCCTTGGAAAACTGTGCCCGAGACAAATTGCTAAACTGTGGCAAATTGAACTCAAGAATTTGGACAGAAACTCCTGGAATCAGGATGGGAGAGCATTTTTAATGAGGCCCTGTGTTTGTTATGTACATAGTAGACAGCACGCCCATATAAAATGCCTTTAGGCATGTGGATCGTGCCCCTTTCTGCATATATAACGTTTTCCATGAATAATTATTTGCATTTAAACAAAGCCGAAAAATAAAAATGGTTAACTTTGAAGTTTTGTTCTCATTCTCTGGGCCTCTGTAGATTTACATCAGAGTTAAACATTATTTGGATAATGCAAGCTGGAGATTACATATAAAACCTCCTGTTATAAAATGTTTAATGACCTCTTACTAAAATAGAGAATGTTGTAAACAGTAGTGTATTTGGAAAAAACAGCAATAGACCGTGGCCATTCACTCTGCGCGCTCAATTGGTTTTCCTCCCAGAAGCTGGTAACCTTTCTTCTGCCAGATTAAGTTCCCAGAGTGAAGTACATCCCTGAAACAAAAGAAGCATTGTTCCTTTCTCCTTTTGAGGGATGAGAAATGGAAATGCGCAGGAAGCTGATCCATTGTGAACAAACATTTGTGGTGAGCTGCAATTTTCCATAGCATTTCAGATGAAAAGAAAACTAAACAGTTTTGTAAACCAGTGTCTTTCTCATTGTGCAGTCCCTTCGCATTTTAACATTCAGTTAGCGCAAATAATGTGGTTGTAGGCCATGCTGAAAATGATGGGTACAGTATCCCAAGGCACTGACAGCGAGTTGGGAGCAGAGCCAGACTGGGAACGCAAACCGGCCCTGGCAATTGAGTCGCACCGGCAATATTGCCAGCTGGTAAAATCATCTGAGGCTTCAAGTGCAGCCCAGCCCTGGTCCATTGGCTCCTCTATGCCCCAGAAACAATTGATGGACGGAATGCTGAACAATGCAAACATTCACCCCCAGTCACAATGTTCTGCGTTTAATCCAATTTTTTTTTGCTCACCACGCCACCCCAGTCTTGACTCTGTTCCTTATGGGAACAGTCCAGCCCGAACTGCCAAGCCAGGTCCTCCCTGGACTGGAAACAAGCATCCTGGGACCGGTTTCGGGGCATCACCCCTCATCAGCCAGGCTAGCTTTAATCCAGTGGTGCAGTGAGCTCGGGACCCACATCTGGGCATACCCTTCCCACTTAGGGTGACAAATGCAAAAGAAATAATTGATGGATGGAATGCTGAATAATGCAAACATTTACCCCGAGCCACAAGGATCTGTTTTTTTGCTCACCATGCCAACCCAGTTTGGAACCAGCCATATGCAAATCAGTCTTGCCCCTTTTCCTTATGGGAACAGTCCAGCCCGAACTGCCAAGCCAGGTCATCCCTGGACTGGAAACAAGCATCCAGAGACCGGTTTCGGGGCATCACCCCTCATCAGCCAGGCTAGCTTGAATCCAGTGGTGCAGTGGGCATACCCGTCCCACTTAGGGCGACAAATGCAAAAGAAACAATTGATGGACGGAATGCTGAACAATGCACACATTCACCCCTAGTCACAAGGATCTGGGTTTATCCCAAGGCACTGACTGCGAGTTGGGAGCAGGGCCAGATTGGGAAAGGAAACCGGCCCTGATAATTGAGTCACACCGGCTGCGGGGGGGGGGGTGGGGGGGTTAAGGGGGTGTGAGCGTGGAAGACACTGCAGCTGCTTTTGTTACAGGGGGCCGATATTGCAGGCCCCCACCTGAGGGCTCACCAGGGAAATGCCTGGTGCCCGGTATGGCCAGTCCGGCCCAGGTTGGGGGAATAGAATTCCCAGGTCCAATACCGCTCCACCTGATTATAACTGGTTCATTGTACCTGTGCCCGGATTTCCTCGTTGTGGGAACACTGGGCCCAATATTGCCAGCTGGTAAAATCATCTGAGACTCAGGCTGCAAGTGCAGCCCAGCCCTGGTCCCGTGGCTCCTCCATGCCCCTTCCAAAAGCATGGTGAGGAGAAGATTTTTCCCGGAATGAGTATTCCGCACGCATATTCGATTTTGGACACAGTAAATCTGTTTCCTCATCTTATTCTCCAATACAGGGATTCAAACTCAGAATAGCCAGGTTTAGGTGCAGGGATTCCAGCCACCCCGTATCCCCACACCTAAATGTGGCTTTATTGTTATTTATGTCTGTAAATGTGTATGTCTAAATGCATTATGAGATGTGCATTGTGTTGTATCTCAGAATATTGTAAGAAAACATATAATCTAACAGTAATATTGTGCCTCAAATATCATTTAATAAAATATTGTGCCCTCGGGTGTAAATGTTTGGTTATTAATGACAGTGGGCCAAGATTTTTATAAATGATATTTAAGACACAATATTTTTGTCAGCCAATATTCTGATTGTGATATTTTGGCACCATACCTTGGTATTGTGTAGCAATAGCATCTTTACTTGAAGGACAGTAATGAGACATCCACCAAAAATTGGCGGAAGTCAGGCCGGACTGGCCATAGCGGGCACCGGATGTTTCCCGGGTAGGCCAGAGGGGTGGAGGCTAGTTTTGTACCAGTGGAGGCCAGTTTTGTTACAGGCAGCCGCTTCTGCAGCAGTGCTGCAATATCGGCCCCCTGTAACAAAAGCGAAAGCGGTGTTTCTCACGGTCGAGCAGCAATCTGCCAGGGCTGGTTGCTGATCCCTGTCCGGCCCTGGTGAAAGTGATGTCTACCTTGCTCTTATTATCCAAACATAATTTAGAATGAAAAGAAATGTGGTTTCCCGATGCCAGTGCACTGTTGGATGGTCACCAAGAAAAGAAGCATTGGCATAGCCAATAGGTCTCGCCTTTGGGGCCTTATAAGTGTTTAGCCAGAGCTATTGACTTTGCCAATGTCTTCAAGCTGTGCTGTAGAGAAGTGTGGCTGCTGTGCGGCATGCTGAAAAGTTATAATAAAAAAGTGTCAGAAGCATTTTTGTTACTTTATATATGACCAAGAAGGAATTATGTAAAACTGAACGACCATATTAAAAAAAGTATTTACAATAAAAAATGTCCTCAGTTTTCTTTTGTTCTTGCAATGCTGGCAACTTGTTTCTGCCTATTGCAATGGTTGTTTGTTAAAGCTTTTTTTTTGAGGGGGCATAAACAATCGGAGGGTGAAGGTTGGGAACTAGTACCTGTATTATAACACTAGCAGCGGCCAGACGCTAGGGGAGAATCAACAGATGCCAGATTCCGAGAGCAGGCTGAGGTGGTGCTGAGTGATGCTGAGGTGGTAGTGGTGGTGGTGGTGACTGTTGCGGAGATGATGCTGAGGTGATGCTGAATGATACTCAGGTGTTGCTGAGTGATACTGCTGTGGTGCTGAGTGATGCTGTGGTGGTGCTGAGTGATATTGTCTTGGCGCTGAGTGATGCTGTGGTGGTGCTGAGTGATATTGTCTTGGCGCTGAGTGATGCTGTGGCGGCGCTGAGTGATGCTGTGGCGGTGCTGAGCGATGCAGTTGCGGTGCTGAGCGATGCTGTGGCGGTGCTGAGCGATGCTGTGGCGGCGCTGAGCGATGCTGTGGTGGCGCTGAGCGATGCTGTGGTGGCGCTGAGCGATGCTGTGGTGGCGCTGAATGATGCTGTGGTGGCGCTGAGTGATGCTGTGGTGGCGCTGAGTGATGCTGTGGTGGTGCTGAGCGATGCTGTGGTGGCGCTGAGCGATGCTGTGGTGGCGCTGAGCGATGCTGTGGTGGCGCTGAGCGATGCTGTGGTGGCGCTGAGCGATGCTGTGGTGGCACTGAGCGATGCTGTGGTGACGCTGAGCGATGCTGTGGTGATGCTGAGCAATGCTGTGGTGGTGCTGAGTCATCCTGTGGTGGTGCTGAGTCATCCTGTGGTGGTGCTGAGTCATCCTGTGGTGGTGCTGAGTCATCCTGTGGTGGTGCTGAGTGATGCAGTGTTGGCCCTGAGTGATGATGTGGTGTCGCTGAGTGATGCTGTGGTGGCGCAGAGTGATGTTGTGGTGGCGCTGAGTGATGCTGTTGTGGCGCTAAGTGATGCTGTGGTTGTGCTGAGTAATGCTGTGGTTGCACTGAGTGATGCTGTGATGGCGTTGAGTGATGCTGTGATGGCGTTGAGAGATGTTGTGTTGGTGCTGAGTGATGCTGTGCTGGCTCTGATTGATGCTGTGCTGGCTCTGATTGATGCTGTGGTTGCGCTGAGTGATGCTGTGCTGTTGCCGAGTGAGAGATAGAGTGAAGATATAATGCCCAATTAGAGAGGGTGGTGAGAGAGAAAGAGAGAGAAAGGGTGTACATAGAATAAAGAGTGGAGCGGGATAGAGAGAGAGAAAGAAGGGGAGAGAGAGTGAATGAAGGAGTTTGAAAGAGAAACAGATAAAGGGGTGAGAGAGAATGAAAGGCTAAAAAAGATAGAGAGGGGAGAGTTAATTAAGTTGAGAGAGAATTAGAGAGGGGAGAGAGAGAGAAGGAGAGAGACAATAAGAGTGGGGGTGTGGAGTTTAAATAGAGTGAAGAAGTGACGCGGAAAAAGTAACCTTAAATATAGCTTTGTGCTTTGCGCGAATAAATATTAAAAAAAAAAACAGTGAGAGACAAAAATACTGGTAATTAGGCTGTGACTCCCAATATAAAACAAATAGCGATATAAGGTGAAATCAACCCACCGAAGCAATATTTCTAACTAGACAAAAAAAAAGCTTGCATTTCAATGCTAATCGCTGCTGTTTTTCATGTGACTGTAGTCCAGGGCCCTCAGTTGGTAATGTGAGCTGCTGCTGCGATTGAAACATCAGAGTCCAGAGAGTTAATGAGCCATGACGAGGAAATGAGGAAGACCAGATGGCAGCTGCGCGTGCATGCCATCGTGAACTCAAGCTGGTCGCCAGCCGAAAGCCAGTGTTTGCACTTCAAAATCCCGCTTACTAAAACTCTCGGCCAGACCAGCGCAAGCGCTGGTGCAGGCCGAGACCTAAAATTTTTTATTTTCAGCAAAATGACTGATGTCAGTCGCTAGAGCAAAATAATTGATAACAAGCGTAGGGGAAACGATGCATGTTTGGCGTGGCAAAAACACAGCTTCAAAATACTGCGATATAGTCATGACGTTATGTACCTGCAACCAGAGACGTTTTAGGGCATGGGAAAAGTGGGCAATTGCCCATGGCCCCCACCTTCCAAGGGGCCCCATGGAAAGTAAACGCTCTCTCTCGACTATTTCTCTATCTCAATCTTAAATGTCTTATTCAATATTGTTTGGCATTACTGAAATTAGCAGAAAATGGGTACTATAATGTAAAGTCGTTCCATACAAGGGCCTCTGAAGTATGCCAGGCCCTGTAACCCCCCCCCCCCCTTCCAAAAACAAAGCTTAAGATGACCCTGTCTTCAACAAGCACAATATAATGATCGGAAAAATTAGTCCTGCTGTGGCTTTTGGGGCCGATTCACAAACAGGGGCTATCCGACAGGAGGCAAAGCCCCTCAGTCATTCCAATATTTTGAATTCAAAATGTAGCCCTTGAAGCGGTTCACGCACAAAACTGTCAACAACATTGCGTAACAACTTTCTATTGTTAAAACAATTCAATGGATTTGCAACAAATCACAATCTGCATTGGCAAAGCAAAAAGGCCTGGGCTATTTTAGGTGAAGGTGTTCTTTGTTGTAATGGGCTTAGGTTGGAGGACAAAAGGTTGCAGTACATTGGAATGCAGATCACAGCAGCCTGCTGAATGTGGTGAGCAGCAAAGAAAGAGAACTGGCAAAAGAAGCTGTCACTCTCAAAGAGCAGTATAAACTGGGATAGGACAAAGTTAAAGACCAAGTAAGGGTAAGAAAACATCAAAATATGTGGACCTGGTGGTGTTTTTCTGCTGATAGTCTATAAATGTTTGAAAAACTAAAAGGAGTTAGTGTACCTGTGCCTGGGCACCACTCCCCCCCCCCCACCCCCGCCATTAAGAGCTCACAACCTGTTCTATGTCATTCTTAGCCATTCATGGGGTTATCGTTCACCCCACTTTTAAACAAGCGCGCGCCTCGCGCTGAAGGTAAAAAAAAAAGAAGCAAAAGCGCGCCTCGCGCGACAACAGGGGGGGAGGAGGGTCTGCCGATTGCCTTGCGGGAGCCAGCGGCTATAATTGATACCATATGGCGCTGCCGCTCGCTCCCGCAAGGCAATCGCCACACGTGCACGCGTTGCCATTGAAGGCAATGGAACGCGTGCACGTTTTGGGGGAAAAAAGGGAACTGATGGCTAAAGGTCTCCTCCTATGCAGCGCATGCGCGCTGCGTAGGCGAGACCTAAAAAACATGGTAGACATTACACTGGATCAAACTTAGGGTGACCCTTCAACACCATTTTTACTTGTGTTACTTCTGTCAAGGTACATCAGGTAATGCATTGTGGTCTCAGGCAGAAAAAGTTCACAAACGTCTCCCACATACTGGAAGAAAATTATCAGTGTATTGAGGGCCTTAGTTTTGTTATTTTGTGCAGATGAGTCTTCACTTAAGGGGGTCCATCTTTACAAATAACATAAACGATGACAGTGTGTAATGCCACATAGAATCATGCACTTAGCGTCACTTTATTTTTACTAGTCAAGCGACTTCTGTCCGGGACCCAGGATTCAATTTCAGTGAAAAATATCTGCCTCCTTAACAGACATTTCTAAATTAGAGGGCCTAGATAGCTAGTATGGCAGGGGAGGGCCTCAACCTGACCAGTCTCTCAGACTCCAAATGACCACCTAAGTATTTATACTCTCACCCCTCCCCCCAAAAAGCAGTCACTTTAGTAGTAAATAAAATAAATGCCATATTTCTTTAAAATTGTTTGAAATGCTGTTGATTTTAAAATATACATCAGCATTTTACGAGTTTTTTTGTTTTTTTTGGTTTAATTAACAAAACACAGTGAAAACTGCTACTGCTCAGGCAAAGAGTTCCTTCTGTCTCTGGTGCATCTATAATTTACAGTTGGACTATGGGGGAGGTTCAGCTTGCCATGAAGAATCATTATGGAGGTCAAAAGCAGGCAGATGTGCGAGGAATTCAGCTACAATAAGAAAGGAAAAGGCCAGCTTAGCCATTTATTAGCTGTGTCAGGAAGGGTTATATATGGCTGGGAATATTAAGAGATAGTTAAAATTCTGTGTGAAGTTGGTTCATGCTGTAAATCAGGGGTCTCCAACCGTTTGTGCTCAAATAGGCAGCATGTGTGTCAATCCATTCGAACCACAATGGAACACATCTGCATAGAAGAGCTAGTAAAAGGATTGCACGCATTATGCATAAATAATGCACATATGTTTGCATCAATCAGCAGCACTTTTAGGGGAAAGTTACTGCCACATTTTGCTTTTAAAGCACAACATTGTCCAGCAGCAGTGATCAACATGTAAATGATTTTAAACCAAATTGGCCAAAGTTGTGGCTTCTTCTCTAGGAATATCTGAAAAATAATTCTCAATTTTTAACTTTAAATAACGTGGGGGAAAACCTATTGGCAGGAGACCAAGACCACTCAGCCAGGAAAAGGACAGTTGTCTCCTGCAGATTTTTGCGACATTAGTGGCAAATGGTGCATTTGCAGCACACTGGGCTAGTAGCACAGGTGCAAATAATTTGCCATTTTTGAAGACAAAGGATTGGAGCACTTTACCACTAAGAACCAGTTTTCATTACGAGTAGCCTGAGAAATCGGCCTATTTCCCCACTCCTATAGTTATTGATTCCAGGAGTACTGGTAGTGGACTTGGCCCTTTCTGCAGGATTATCCCAAACATTTTGCCTTCATCCTCCTGTTTTCTGAACCTGTTTTTGTAGGCTTTTATGACGGTGTGTAATTTACCACTGGTAACCAGTGCTAACGTGCTTGTGCTCTCTCCTTTATACCTGGTGACACTGGCTTACACTCAATGGGCACTTTTACTTTACTTATAAGTCCCTGGTAAAGTGGTACAACATGTACCCAGGGCCTGTAATTTAAATGCTACCAGTGGACCTACAGCAGATTGTGCGAATTTTACTTAAGGAGCCTATAAATTCAGCCATGGACCGTGCAGGTAAGAGCGGTGGGGCGGTGGGGCCGGGGGGTGGGGGGGGGAGAGTTTGACAGACGAGGGAAAATTAATTATTTATTTAATTTTCCCTCATCATTGTCCGTCGAATTCCCCCCACCCGGCACCACCACTCTTACCTGCAGGGGCCACCGCTGTTTAAATTAAGTCCGGGCGGAGTTCCGCTACGCGGACGTTGATCTCCGCGAAGTGACAAAAAAACTCCGCCAAGCTATGGGGAGTTCTGTGAAAGGCCGAGTGGATTACCTTGCACCGTTCGCACTGATTTTTACTGCCGGGTGTTTGTCCCGCGCTCTAAAATCAGCTGAACGGCATCTTGCACAGTGCAAGAGGGCGCTGCTTGTTTCTGCAGCTCGAGTAGAAGTTCTACCCGAGCGGCAGCTTCCTCAATGCAGGTTTTTCAATGCGAGCAGTAACGACCATCCGTGACCGCCCGCGTTGAGAAATGTCACAGGGAAGTGGTCTAGCGCTGGATTTTCCTCGCTCACACTCGCCAACTTACCGCTGGGGAGCATGAGGGAGGAAAAAAACTCGGCTCCGCTCTGCAGACTTTTTTGGAACTCCGTGAGTTCCCCGGAGCACAAACTCTGCGAACAGAGCGGAGTTCACCACCCACGCTTACTTTAAATATGTCTTAGACCTGCCATTGCAGCCTGCGTGTGCAGTTTTAAAATGCCATTTCGACCTGGCAAAATAAATCTTTTGCCAGGCATAAACGTTCCTTTTTAATACATATGTTACCCCCAGGGTAGGCCCTAAACAGCCCATAGGGCAGGGTGCAGTGTATTTAAAAAGTTGGACATGTACTTTTAACTCTTACATGCCCTGGTAGTGAAAAACTCTTAAATTCATATTGGAGGGACAAGGCCTGTCCCTCCCATCGGATAACATTGGGTTAACTTATTACATTTAATAAATGATAACTTTCAATAGAAGCAGTTAGGAATGTTAAGTTTGGGGCATAAAGGATTGAAATTTAAAACCCTCTTTAATGGAAAAGTCAGATTTTAAGTCACAGTTCTGAAAATGCCATTTTTAGAAAGTTGGCATTTTCTTGTCCTAACCATTTGGTGCCTGCAGCCTGTATTCTGGTATGTGTACCTGGCAAGTTGGTGTTTGTGTATTACTCTCAGACAGTGTGACAAAGGGGGAATAGGTTTTGGGAGGATGGATCATCTCTGATTTGATGAGGGGAGGATCTGTCACCTACCACACTTGCACATCACAAAGGCTCTGCCCAGCACACTCATAAAGGGTTTTGACACTAGTCTTTTGTGTCCCCAGACAAGCTGAGGCCAGGACAGGGAGGGAGAAAATTCCAAACGCCTCTCGTGGTGGAGACCTCCAGAATCTTCTCCTACTTCAAAGCGGGCACCAGGTATAAATAGTGGACCCTCAAAACCAACTCTTCAGTCCACTTCAGGAACTGTGGAAGACTCAGAAGAACTGCTGCGCTGCTCTACAAGAAGTATTGCTACTCTGTTGCTCTGTAACCCTGCTGCACTTAAAGGACTGGACCTACATCTTGATCCCAGGACCACCAGAGTGACTCCAAGGCCTAGTTGACTGACCTCCTGATCAGAGCCTCAGGGTCAGAGAAGGCTCCAAACACCTTGAACACAGCACCTGGACCCTGTCTGCTGTGAGTCTTACCCCCCCCCCCCATGTGATGCCACCCTAACCCTGGACCCTGGGAGCAGAACCAATGGAGCATGATGCATCTCCTCGCAGCTCATCTTCTGAACCACCACAATGCGGCTCATCCCCAATGCTGGACTTCGCATCGCAGCCCACAGTCTCTAATGAAACGCCGCTGCGCGACCCATCGCCAGTACAGGCCTTTGCATCGCAAGCCCCTCATCGACAGCATCCTCAACAAAAATTCAGGAGTTTACATCGCAGCCCTGCAGCTTCTTCAGAACCTCTGCTGTGAGACGCATCCTTGATGCCAGATTTCACAACGTAAGCCCCTCATCAACAGCATCCTCGATGACGACGCAGAACTCCATATCGCAGCCACACAGCTTCTTCGGATCCACTGCTGCACGACTCATCCTCAGCATGGGATTCCACAACTCTCTGAAAACCAGGGGGCATATTATCAAGGGCTTTATCGCCGCTTTAGCGGCACTTTTTGCCGCTAAAGCGGCGATATTTTTAACGCCCTATTAGCAAGCTGTCGCTAACAGGCGTTAGCGACAGCTTTCCGGCGATAGCGGCCGGGTTTTACATCGCCTTGCATGTCAGCGATAATTATCGCTAATGACATGCAAGGTAGGCGTTCCCAACTAAAAGCGACAGAAAACAGTCGCTTACATACCTATCGCCTATTAGCAATACCCGCGAGCGATAAAAACGCGCGCTAACCCCGATTAGCGCTTGTTTTTTAGAACTGATAAAAACATGACTTAGCAATGAAAGTCAATGGGAGGTGGATTGTAAGGTTAAGTCCCCAGAATTAGCGATAGGATTTTATCGCTGGATTTCTCGCGTTAAAGCTGGGTTTCGCCGCTATCGCTGGATATTTTATCGCAATGGAGATAAACCTTGCTAATAGCATGTTATTTCCGCGGTAATATCCAGCGATAGCCAGCGATAAAAAAAGGCGCGCTAAGCAAGGTTTGCGATATTTATCGCATGTTCTTGCTAATATGCCCCCAGGATTTAAGGTACATTAATGAGCGGCACTAACTTGGTCTCTGTATTCGGCCCGCGCTCCATCGTGTTCGGCCTGAACTTGTGATTTTGTCCCTGTCCGGCACAGGCAGCTAACCACAGTTCGCGCTTTGTGTTTCTAGGAACTATTTTTACTTAGAACTTTGGAATTGCACATCTCTGGTTCTACTAAATGGACTTTTTTATCATTTTGATCTCAATTAATTTATTAAATGTCCTCTATTTTCCTAAATAGGGGTGCGTCTTTTCTTCTGTGGTGTTTTTACTTTATTGCTGTTTGAAGTGCTGCATAAATACTTTACACATTGCCTCTAAGTTAAGTCATTCTGCTTTATACCAAGCTACCTGAGGGTTAAGCACAGGTTAATTTAGGGTTTGCTTGTGACTTCGCCATGACAGGAATTGTGGCTTCTGCTGGAGTAGGATTTCACCCCTTTCAAACAGCAACCCAATTGCAAACATGTGGTAACTACAGGTGTGTGAAAAATCCACCCAAATACAAGTTGAAACCTGATTGTCCACTAATAAATGAGGACTTGCCAGGTAAAGCAATATTACTGGGTCTGATTTCCCTTGCAGTTCCTCATTTGGCACACGCCTTACACCTGGAGATTTTGTCTGCTTTCAGCAGATAAAATCTCTTGGTTAAAGTAAACAGATCCATGGTGTTCTCTTGGATCTCCTAATTCCTATTGGGCTGGTTACTGCTGTTATTGGCCCCATCAAAATTAAGTGGTCACTCACAATGAGGGGCCTTAGGGATAAATGATACATTTAAAGTACATTTTCCCTCCAACAATGGTCAGACCTTGGAAGGATTGAAAATCAATTTGCTTAAACTGTTCTCCCATGTATTTTCTAGCAAAGATAGAAGAAAACAATACATTTTAATTATGCAAGCCTCGTACCATTGGTCAAAATATAATAGGATATGAAGACCATGTTGCGTTCTCACCAAGGATGTTTGGAAGGTGCCATGGCTCTTGGATTGCATTTTATAGCACAAGAGACTGGTGAATTTGGTCAGTTATCAACATTTTGCAGTTTTTCATAATGCCTATATTGCTGTTTCTTATACATGCTGGTGTACGCACAAATGTTATAATGCTTTTTTAGCATAGTGCATGGTCCTTGCCTGAGTTTGTCTAGTTGCGCACTTACTCACTCGTTAAAGTCACTTCACAGATGTCAGACTTTTTTGTGGTGTTTTATCTGGCCATACATTGGACTGTCTTGTCTCCTCACAAAGGAGAAAGCATAAGCACTGGCAAGGCAGAGGCAGCTGGCAGATCCAGTGCTAACGGCAGGAAGTCAGGAGGAGGAGGTGGATTCTGCCTCTATCTTTCTCTAGCTCATCTTCTACCAAGAGGCTCTGCGCCTTTGCAGCCACTTGATGGTATCCGATCTTTACCTGACTGGCGGCTTCAGGAGAAAGCTCAAAGCTCCCTTGTATAGAGATTGCAACTGCCATTAAACATTATCCTTCCTTCATGCCTCAGACTCTAAGAAGCTAGAACTTTTGTGCTTCTTCCAGACTTTCCCCCAGGAAACAAGTGTTAGGGAAGTAGCCAGACAGAGGGGAACAAAACAGGACAGACTCCTTTTTAAAACAAATTAAATACCTGCCTGTGGCTCACTGATATTATCATGCACTGGGGACACTACTTGTTTGGACTAGACTCAAGCAGAACTAGACTTGTGATCACAATGGCACATCAGGTTAAGTGGATTGCTTGTTCCTCTCATTCCTCATCACCATACATTGCTTTTGTGGCTTCCCCTTCCTGGTTTCATTTTACTCAAATCAAGCTGGATTGGGGGTTGATGTGTCATGCTGCACATGCACTTTCGATTTTTGAGGTCCCACTACCTTGGCAGTCTGTTATGGCCCTTGCTCCAGTTGCAGCAAATTCAGAGCTTTTCAATTGAAGGCAGAGAGACTCTCTTTGTGGCCTGCTGAATTTTACTGTCTTGCTGCTCCTACTTTCCCTGCAAACTAACACAGGATACATTGTCTATGGTAGAGGAATCAAGATCTTCAGGAAATAAATGTCTGACTGAATTTTTATTGGAAATCTGGACCTGTCCCATCTGTGGTGAGAGATCATTTGCAGAAGAGGACATCAAGTTCTTTGGTTTTAATGGCCACTGTATTGAGTATACCGAGCTTAAGAGGAAAACCCCTTGACTAATGGGTAAACAATATGAGGACATCAGAAGATAATGGGTTCTTTGTAGAAACCAGAAATCTATGAGGTGATTATAGAGTAATGTAAGATTACAGGCCGTGAGTATGAAACCTAAGATGGTTTGAACATTATAGCTGTGGAAACATACCTTTAAACTATATCTTTTGTCAAAAATTTAAAATCTATTTAGCAGTCAAGCAAAACGAGTTAGCTTCTCAAAATAGCACCATGTGTGTGAGTAACTTACAAATTCCACACAGAAGATGAACAATTAAATCTTGAATTTGTTTTGCAGTTAATAAGAACTAATCAGGTAAGATTTGTGTTAAATTTAAGAGATATGATTTTAATCGTACATTTAGATCAATGCAGAAACTGTGGGACTGCAAACTGCATTTTCCCTTGTTAGAAAGTGATTGCATGAGTCATCCCCATTGCCGCTTCCAAGGCAAAATAATTTGCAAGGTGTTTTAGTACTTTGTTTGGAATTAAAATGTCCCTAATAAATGTAGAGGTCTGCACTTCAGGTCAGGACTTTCATCCTAAAGTGGCATTGCTATGTACTTAACGTTTACGAGCTAATGGGGGATTTTAGAAAGAAGATCCTTGCTAAATCTTTCGGCTGGTGATTGTATGAGCAGTACTGCTTTTGTGCTCACTGGAATGAGAGTTAATTACCAAGAGGGCCAGCAAAGGTTTACTCCGAAAAGCTTTTTTAATTAAGTAAAGCTTTTTTAATTATTCAATTAATAAACAAACATCTGTCTATTTGACTTTTATATCGGTAGGGTCGTATAAATAGAGACTGTTGCTGTGGGGTGTAAAAGCAAGCTTCTAAATGGGCACTTTGCTGTCCCCACATGCAAGGCCCACTGAGGGCTGGCACGCTGCCTGTGTTAAGAGAGCAACCGTGGTTTCACCATAACATCTGGTGATAATGTTTTGCAGAAGCATAAGTCTAAATGAAAGATTGTAGCATAATGAGAGCACTCCATTCGCGCGACATAACATCAGTTTCTTACTCGAGTGTTCTTACTAGACTGTCCAAGGAACAATTTACTAAAAGTAAAGCGGACCTATTTGTGTTGCAGCAATCTCCCTTAGTGAGCAAGTGAAGGGCAGGTCAGAGTCATGCCGCTTAAAACTCCCAGAGTGAAGTCCATCTCTTTCCCTGTAGTCAGTATTTCTGTTTTAGTGTATGTCCCTTGGTTTTTTTGGGGGAGTAGAATATAGCGCGAACTCAACCCAAAGGTATTAGAGCGCTTTAGATGAGCCCCAGTTGTTACAGACGGACACATTCATTTTGATAGGCTCGGGAAGATTAAGTGATTTGCCCAGAATCACAGGATGTTGCGCGTCCCTGCCAAGACTCAAACCCGGTTCCCCAGCTTTGAGGTTCACCGCTCTAGCCATTATGCCACAACCTCTCCCCAAAGGGTTCCTTTTAATCGGACTTTCCCCTCATAAGTGCATCAGAGACCCAAGAGTCCATCAGAATTTTGCCAGGACAATAGTATTAACTATTCATCAATACGCACAATTTTTGGTTTCTGCAGCACAGCCTGGGACTGCACAAAAAAGAACTCTGTGATGCAAGGGGATGTATGCATCTCTCACAGTCCAGTACAGGATGGTGTTCTTTCATGTGCTGGTCTTGTTGATTAACCCTATTGCCATGGGATACTCACTGCAGGGCTGCAGTTTTGGGTACCTAGGTTTTGGTCTACCCCAACCCAAAGGCTCCTTGTTATTTGGGCCATCATTTTCCAGTACAGTATTTCCTTGTTCAACCCAATGTAATCTAGACCTTTGGGCAAATTGGTTCATTCTAGGTGTACCCCAGAATGCACTGGGTAGACAAATGAATTGACAGAACTTGTTCATTGTATCCCCGACTTTTAAATGATGTATTATTACATTTGTAAAGCAGGCCATGAAACTGGTAGCAGCTTCGGAGCAGTTTGAGTGGGGCACATGCAGACTGCGATCACAAGGCTGGTGCTTGCAGATGAAGCAGGAAGTTGTAGAGCGTTAGAGTAGTGGCAATTCTTCAATCTGCCACTATTGGTAAAATGGTAGAGCTCTTCATGGGATGCAGAAGGTGTGTTCCATCTTTAGGATATTTATTTAGAGTCTGGCCGTGAGCTTTGGATCAGACAGGGTCCAAGGAAATCGAGGAGTGCAGGACTGCGGTGAGGTTTGAATAAAAAATAAGGCGCAAAGACATGGGTCTTCAGACCTCATTTGAAATTGAGGAAATCTTCTTCAAGTCTAAAGTGCGTAGTGGGTTGTTTTACAGTGTGGAACCTTACAACCGAAGAGTTCTCCAGGCAAATCATGTGCATCTGTAAGGTCTATTATGAGAAGGTTGTGACTAGATAACCGTAACTAGAGAAGCATTAACAACACCAATTACAACATGACAGTGAGCATGTGTTTCATCATCCAGGCCAATGTGACCTATTTTGCTGTTTAGTATGCAGTGCATTAACTGCTAACTTTTTATTCCCTCTTGTTCACATCCTCCAGCACGTTCCCATGGACATAACGAGCTCTGGAAGCATACGTGCCTCAACCATTGCGTAAACCATATGCCATGATCAATGCTATTGTAGTACCTACAGCCTGGCTATTGTCGCCTGGCATCTTTTTTAAGCTCTCAACTGTAGTTACTTGCATCATAGCCAAAACTGAAGGCCCAGAGAGGTAAAAAGGTTTCAGAAAGAGTAACCATGGTTCACCTTCCTTTACTAACTATTATTATTGTTATTATCATTATTATTATTACTACTGCTATTATTATTATTATCATCATCACTATTATTATTATTGTTAACAGTAACAGCAATAACAACAACAATTACTAATATTATCATCATCATTATTATTGGTAATATAATAATACTATTATTATTATTATTATTATTATTATTATATACATTGCTCTTGTTTATCCCTTCATACTACATGTTTGCCATTTGTAAGCTCTGTAAATAACAGCTGCTAGTGTTACTCAGTTTAATGATACTCATGGTACTCACCTCAGAAGGATGGAAGGTGTAGATGGCCTTGCGGCAATGAAAACTAGTACATCACAGCAGATGCAAGCGGAGAGCATTTTACTGTAGCTTGCCAGGCAGTTTATGAAACCAAATAAGCAACAATATACTTAACACAACAGATAATTTTAATAGCTATACCAGATGTAAGCTAAAAGAATAATAAATATATTGCAAAAATGAAGATTAGTGGATAAAACTTCAATGGCTATGAGACACATTTAAAAACTCTTGTTAAAACAATAAAAATAAAGTGGAAGAGAACTGTAAGGTTAATGCGTGTGTGTGTGTGTTGTACCGTAAAATATGGATGATGTCAGCCCATACACAGGAAAATGGATCACTGTAGAAATTCTATCTAGAAGAAACAAAACTCATTGGAGTGTACAAACGTAAATGTTCTACATGACAGGGCAATGTCAGAAAACTTGATTTTGAACTATTTTTTTTTTAGCTTTATATTTAGCATGAACTCGACCCGAAGGTATCAGAGCACTTTACATGAGCACCAGTTGCGTTACAGATGGGCCCATTCATTTTGTTACCCACAGGGAGATTAAGTGATTTGCCCAGAATCACAGGATGCTGAGCATCTCTGCCAAGACTTGAACCTGGATCTCCAGCTTTGAGGTCGACTGCTCTAGTCGTTAGGCCACATCCTATCCTGCTTTGGTTGCCATGCTTATTTTAGGTTTGGCTACAGCCAGCTTTACTTGGCTGGAAGACCTCATGTCATCAATTCTTCAAAAAAGTACAATAAGATGTTTAGCAAGAGTGAAATTTGAACCAGCCTCTTTCATTATTGCTTTCCTTTGTTTTTCATTAATAGCCATTGTTTGGATGAGCTGTTTGTCAAGGTCATAGCATTTAATCTATAGCTACATTGTCCCATTGGTGTTCCCATTAGGTTCTGGCAATGGCACATCATGTAGCCCTTTTGTTATACTGCAGATGTAATATGACATTTGGATGGCTCAGTCTGTCATAGAGGCACAGTGTCCTGGTTTACTTTGCTGTGATGATTACAAATTATTGGATTTAAGTATTTTTCTTTGTTCACAAAGTAAAGACATGCACTCACATAGGCTTAGTTAAGTAGGGAATGAAAATACTGGCACTTGGTCAAAAGTATCTTCTGTGAAATATTTTTCTGTCTATGACTTTTCATTTCACCCCTTACAACGCAAACTTCACTTTCTCACTCTCGTCTTTGATGGTACTGCTTAATTTTGCTAATGCATTTTTTTCAACAAACAGGCTGTCCTTTCAGCCCCTATATTGTTGTAGTTCATGATGATGCTTCACTGTGTGATTTTCTTCCTAGGACATCAGGGAATAAAATGCACAATGTTGCCCAAATGTTAACACACACTTCCCCTGACAAAAAACAAGATCTGTTGGTTTTGTCAGTGTTTGGTATGTTATTGTTGCATATGTAAGCCTAGCATCCACTGTTTCCTACTCAAAATGCCACGTAACATATTGCAGTCCTGGGGACATAACTTCACTACTGAACAAAATCAAGTTATAGACAGGACCGGATACTGTTCACCAGGAGACCTATGGAGGTTTGGCTTGCATATCTAATTCTATTTTCCATTCTTATAGTAGAGAAAACCACCATATAATTGTTTGTTAATAGGCTTGAAGAAGCTCAAATGTTAAAGGTAACTGTAAAAATACTACTTCATACTTTAGAGCAGGGTTCTCCACTGTCGGTTCTGGAGGGCCGGATCCATGCCTGGGGGCAGATCTACAAGAAACTAACGCAGCGCGGTGCCGTATGTCATTTTGCTGCGCTGCGTTAGTTTCGAAGCACAGAGATGCAACATATTTACAACAATATGTCGCATCTCTGTGCTTCCCCCTCAGCTGGTGCACAAACTGCTGCCATGCGCCGGAGCAGGCACCCTTGCACCACGGTGCAAGGATGCCTGCGTCGTGGGGAGATTGTTTTTGTGCAGGAAGGGGCACCTTCCTGCACAAAAACAATCAATTGAGGTGATTTCCTCTTCCAATGTGTACTGTAGAATGCAGCACGCATTGAAAGAGGAAAAAAACGAGGAAAAATGAAAACATTTCTCCTCGTTGCACCTCGCTACGCCACCCGTAGGGTGGCGTAGCATTCTGACGCATTTCCAGATTTACGATTTCTCGTAAATCTGGAAATGCATCAGTGGACATGGGTCTTGCGTGGGAACACCCACAGCAACACCCATGTCACGCCCCTAACACGCAAAATGTTGCGTGAACAGGGGCGATATTTACAAGCACAGGTTAAGTCACGCAGGGTGACTTTACCTGTGCTTGTAAATATCACTCAGCAGGCTGCGCCACCGGTGCGTCACGCAACGTGATGCACCGGCGGCGCAAGGGGCTTGTAAATCTGCCCCCAGATTTTTAAGATAACTACATTTATCTAAAGTAGATATGCTAAAAATCTGGAATGGATCCGTCCCTCAAGGACCGACATTGGAGAACCCTGCTTTAGAGCACGTTGAAGTTTTAAACATTATACCACAGTTCACATTTTGTACATCAAGCACGTCTCAAACATTTTTTTTATGTAGCCAATGTTTCATGTAGAAAGCTGAATACATGGAGATTCAGATCAACAATATATGCAGTGTTGCAGATTTAAAAAAAAGTTTTCTTTATACTACTATTACTTCATGCCAATTTCATGTGATAAACTAGGATGAATGCTTCATATTTTATTTTCTCTGTTCTCAAGTCAATGGTAAAAAAGATTGGAAGTGGATATTTCCTCATTAAATTTGTGCCCAAAATTCATTGAGGAACAAAGTACGGAATGTCCTGAAGATGAAACAGAAACTTGCAAAAACATTGCTTTCTATACAATGACTTTGTAACTAGTTACTTTCAAAGGTTTGACAATCTCAAAATCTGATGATGTCATTATTATTTATAAAATGGCTGGCTTTCTTTAACTTGAAATATAAACAATCTGAATAGTCTTTTCCAGGACTGTATGAATGTCCACATCTAGAGGCAGTTTAAGAGAACTTACTAAAAAATAAGTTTTTTTTTATTATTGTGAATAAACAACTGCAGAGATTAATATGGCCTAATAGGCTCTCCTCAGATTCAGACACAAACCTGATCATCTTCCTCTAGAATGCACACAGTATTGAATGCAGTAGACAGTTTGAATTTCAATCATCTCACAATTTTCCGAAACCAGGTTAAAAGTCAAAGCACTTAAGAAACTAAGCACCTCACATTCTTAAATATTTATGCACTGAAGGGCCAGCAAAAAGGGGGATATGGCTAGAACTTATGCAGGTTCGTCGTTCCTGCCTTTTTAACAATTACTGGTGGTTGCTCTTTAAGAACTCTGAAGACTGAAAATGGTTTGATCTATGCATGAATGCGAAGTGATAATATTTCACTATCAAATATAACTTGTCAGAAAAGAAATGGAGGACGAGCTATAAAAATAACCTATTAAATTGAAAGTAAAACAGGATCAAGTGTCTTGTTAGGTTTTCAAGAGAAGCTCTGAACGAATGTCTTGAGAATTTACCTCTCAATAGTTGCAGGGTTACCTTCCAAAATGTGGGTAGCCTGCAAATATCTGACTAAATAGAGCTCCAGGATTCTGTCATAAACTTAAACAAGCATCTGCAAAACCAATAGATCTGGCTGCAGTTAGGTGGTGCTATGGTTACCTCTATTTATAGCAAGCATATGTCACAAAAATGAAAGGAAGGAAAAAGAGAAAACATAACGTCACCTAAACTTTGCAGTAATATGCTAGCAATAAGGTTTTCAATTAAAAAAGAAATAACAATTGACTATAATTTTAAGAGAACTGTATCGGTGCTTCCTAGCAGGTAGTTGTACTTAGAACATGCATTTTTACAATGTAATGTACATTCAGGAATACATGTTTTTACTGACACAAAGAAAATTCACTATTGGCTTTTAATTACTATATCCTCAATACATAGTTTAAATAGACAAGGAAGACTAAAAATAATTAACTATGTAAAGAAAAAAATCATTTGTAAAGCAAGGAATTGTGCGCCAGCCCTGGTACTGAAGTGTACTTCTTTTTAGGTGGATGTGGACATACGAGCAGACTAAATGCCATCACCCACAGTGCAAGAGTGTCATTGACTGATTTAGGCCCCATTGCCCCATTGCCCCATTCTTTATTCTGTGGTGGGCCGAAACAATATATGAGTAACAGATGAACAGACAAATGGATGAAGTGCACTGTTCCAAAGCTTCTGTGTGTCTGTGTGCGCACATGTGTGTTTGTGTGTGTGCGCAAGCGCATATATACATGGTTTCACTAAAAATGGTAAAGGGTGAGGTATAGTTTGGTGACAATGTCAAGTAAAACAACATACCATTTTAACCAACAAAAGCACTGAAATTCCACCGTTATAGTTATCTCAAGTAACTAAACTTGTGCCCTAAATTAACAATAACGCGTGACCTTGCCTGTTACTTCAACCTTTCTTTTTCCGTGAATTTCTGTGTTTTTTTAATGTAAAGCAAGATGTCCATAGCGTTCGTGTTGTGGTATGGGGTGCAGGGCCTGGCTACAGGCCCAACTTCCCGCTGGCGCCCAACCCCCGCCGCACACAGACTTTGTCCCAACCCCTGCAAATGACCTACCCCCTGGAGTGCACAGCATGGAGTTGGGTGCATGGCCTGCACAGGGGCTAGACCCTGTGCCAACCATGCTGGTACCTAACCCCCACAGCGCACAGCCTTTAAAAAAAAAAAACATGCCTTTGAGTCTTTTTTTAACATTTTTCAGGAAATAAAATGTAACCTTAGAACCCACCACAAGAGATTTCGGCACTCCAGCAGAAGAGCATACAGCTCCAGCTCGGAGTGCTTTAAATAAATATGGTAAGCTCTCCTGGGTTCATTGTTTCATGGACCAAGGAGCCTTACTGTATTTTTTAAATGTTGCTGGAAGGCTGCTGCACTCTCTGCAGCCAGCTACAGCATTAAAAACAAAATTCTTGGTGGTACCCCTGCCTTTTCGAGGGATGCCACCAGGAACTAAAAATATAAGCAAAAAGCCCTTACAGGGCATTATGATGTGCTCCTTGTCGGGAGCAGTGAATGATAAGTGAGCGACTCCTGTACTCATTTATTATTACTTTTATTTCTTTTGTTTTTAATACTTTTTTGGGTGTCCCAGTGTGCCACCCAGGGCACCCACACCTTTTTTTTTCTTGAGTGCCACGGGGGAGCTGCAAGGCCCTTCTGCCTCCCCAGCTCTGCTAGTGAGAGCTGTTGTTTGTTTTAATGTGGATTCCCCATTGCGCACCCAGGGCACCCACAACATCTCAAACGTTGGGGGCTGAGGGGCAGGCCCAAGTCCCCAGTGGCCCCTTCCAGCTCCCCAAGTGGCAACCATGGTGGGTGCCGGGGAGCTGGCAATTACTTTATTGCGGATAACCTGGTGCCCACTCAGGGCACCCACAAAACCTCTGTCATTGGGGGCTACAGGGGGGGGCCTGCTGACTCCCCAGGCAGCATCCATTGTGCTTCTAGCGGGAGCCGACTCTTTAACTTTGCTCCCACCCAGGCGGGAGCAGCTCTTATCTGTGCATCCACCTAGGCAAGAGCAAAGTTGTGTTCCCTGCCTGGGAGAGAGCAGGCAGGGAATGCCTGCACTCTCTCAGACAGGAAACAGCAGAACACTTATTGGATTGGGCTCTAGAGATAGGGTCCCTGGAGCCAGTCAACAGCTCGGGGAGGTGGGCCCAGCGTGAAAATGTATACTGAGGACCACATTTCGAAAGAAAAAGCATGAAAAAGCATTTTTGGTTTTACATTTGGTGCTGTTTTTACCCCCAAAAATATTCATCCACCACAGCTCCTTCCTGAAATGTTTTGGAGTGATCTGGCAAGCAGGGGTCAAGAAAAATGCGGGGTCCCAAATCACAGCGATACTGCAAACCCTGCTGAATGGAATTACACCAAATTTGGCAGAAAGCAAGATCTTGGTCCAGAAAGCATGCTTTTTGTAATTTGATGAAAATCCCTTAGGTAATTTTTGAGGAAATAAAGGTTCAAAATGTATGTATATATCATGCTGCAGAAGATTTGCCGATCCAACATATAAAAAGATTTGATCTGATCCTTTGCCACCACGTCAGCAAAGATGTGGCAGGAGCCATTTTAGAGCTTGGGGACTCAATCCCCTGACCTGTGAAAAAAGTTTAAAATATATATATATATCGGTGAAGGATACCAGCTTCCCTAGGCCTGCTAGGTGTTTTCCCAGAGGACCCTCCCTCTCACCCCGAGGGCCCAAAAGTATTTCTTTTATCATTATCAACGATATCATGTAACATGCCATGAGTGATGTAATAAGTGATGTAATGTGTGGTCATAAGCAGTGGGGGCGCTCAATAATGCATAACTAGTAAATGTCAGTGTTTTAAAAAATATTTTTAAACATTCGTTTTTATATTATTTGAAGACGTAACTGTAAAGTCACTTTAACCTTTGCTGTTTTCAGTATGTCTTTTATTACCTTTCCTAACTCTAACTTCACTTTAACCTTTTGGTTTTCTTAGTGAAATCCTGAGGTTTTTTAACGTAAAGTACAATCTTATTACAATACCCAACTATAACGTCACGTTAACCTTTCTTTGTTTTTACAGTAAATTTCTGTTTTAATTTTTTTTTTATTTACCCAACTCCTTCAACGAGCACAGTTTTAGGCTGTGTGTGGTGAGTGGGTTGGCTGCAGGGCCTGGGCTATGACCACGTCCTACACCAGGATGGCCAATCCCCAGGCCCTACACCCCCCCATTGATGGCCAATCCCCTGTGGGAGGCCAACCACCTATGGATCTCCACTTCACATCTTCTTGTTTAATGTTGTTTTTTACGTTTTTTTTGGTACTCCCATGGAACAGCAGCTGAAGTGGCACCGCGGTATAGCGAAACCATGCAGGCTTCGCTTCTTGATGCTTGCGTGGACTTGTGGTACCACGGATCCCAGCAAGATTCTTGAGATTTACACGGGAGACTGCATTGGGTCTCGAGGGAGTAATGTGGGACCCACGGCACAATTTGTTAACATTTTGGCTCCAGGGGGCTCTGCGACCTCCCAGCAAAGGCCAGTGGTTCAGGGTACCATTACCGTGCCCCCTTGTATCTTATTTCTCTTTCTTAATTCAGGACACTTGGACCGAGTTCCCAAGTCCTAATATTTCTCTTCGTGTTGCAGCCAGCCAATCATATTGCTTGGCCCTGCTGGATTGGTATTAGTTCCACGGGACTGAAGGGGCCGACAGAGAAAAACCTCTCTTGGGCAATTAGAATGATTAATTTTGTCAAATTGTTATATGCACAACCCATGGCTCATGTTTCAGTGAACAATCATCGCTCTACTTCTTTCCCACTGTGCCGTGGCACAAGGCAGGGATGCCCGTTATCACCGCTCCTTTTTGCCATGGTCTTGGAGCCGCTGGCGGTATGGGTAAGGGGAGACCCGGGCATTAGAGGCCTTCGATGGACGGCTGAGCACGAAGACCGTATATTGCTCTATGCGGATGATATCTTGCTTTATCTTACCTCACCGACACGCTCGCTGCACCGTGTACTCCATATTTTTCATATTTTTGGGGCACACTCTGGGTATCAAATAAGCTGGTCAAAGTCCCAGATGTATCCCCTTTGGGGACAACCACCGCGGAGTCCTCGAGGATACGATATTCCGGTAGCCTCCCAGGGCTTTCGGTACTTAGGGATTTTATCACTATGGATGCCACACTGTTTTTTGAGCGGAACCTGTTGGGGCCGCTACAGAGGTTTCGATCAGACGTCACGCATTGGAAAACACTCCCCCTTACCTTGTTAGGGCGCGCATCCTTATTCAAAATGCTCGCTCTGCCACGCTTTTTATACATGCTACAAAACACTCCCATTCCGATCCCCGAATCTTACTTCCGGGAGATTGATGCGGCCGTACGTGATTTATTATGGGACGACAGGCCGCCTCGTATAGCCATGGCCAAGCTTACTTTGGGATGGTATGATGGGGGAATAGGTCTACCGGATCTGCGCCTTTACTATCAGGCTTCACAATTGATAGCCATCAATCAATGGGTGTTCGGGCGGCATGATGATCCCAGCTTTCGCACTGACCACTGGCTGCTGGGGAGAGGAGGTTACAATAGAGCTCTGTATACGAACCACAGGAAATTGTGCTTGACCGGTCCTACAGCACGTACGGTGGAAGTGTGGCACGGTGCGCAGAGGCGGATGGGCTGGCAGGGGCGCCTCACGAAGGCTACCCTCTATGGGAACCGGATATCCTGGGACGGCTTAGCGCCTGTGCAGGATTTGATAAATGGGACAAAATTGGGATCTCTACAGTTAACGACTTGTGGATCAAGGACAAGAAGGCGTCGTTCTCGGACCTCCAGAAAAGGTACCAGCTAGCGCCGATGGAGAAATTTCGATACCTCCAAATCAGTCATGCTATTGACTCTGCCCTCCCTGGGGATACCCCCCTTCCAGATTCCTCTCCCCTGGAGGACCGGCTCTTGCTGGATCCTATGACCCGCAAGGCCGTCTCTCTCACATATAGGAAATTGATTAATAACAGAGTCGATCCAATGTTGAAGCTGAGGACGTCTTGGGAGGGTGACCTGGGAAAATTAGCCGATGAAGATTGGCTAGAAGCGTTATCCTCACCCCGCGAGATAGCCATCCCGATGCGACTTCGCCTGGTGCAGATTAAAATTCTTCATCGAGTATATTTTGATGCCATTCTACTACATCGCTTAGGTAGGCGACCCGACGCTCTCTGCCTCCGACACTGTAACCAACCAGGAACATTCCTGCACATCCTATGGAGCTGCCCTCACATACAGCAATATTGGACGGACGTGACCAGACAACTGACCAGAACGTGTGATAAGCCCATCCTCTCAAATCCCACACTGTGTCTTCTCAATATCTGGGAAGCAACAGACCTCACGCAAGCAGAGCAATCGTGGGCCACGATGGGGTGGTGCATAGCGAAACGAAATATAGCCCAGAAATGGGGTGTAGACACTTTACCACTGCTGAGAGATTGGGCAAAAGATATGGACCATGCCATGATCGCCGAAAAAACAGTTTATAAAGGCAGGGGATGTCCACGTAAATGGGATCACAAATGGGGACGCTGGAATAAATATAGGGGGGAGATATGTGTCTCTCCAACAGTTGAGCTGAGGAGGGAAAGACTCCAGGTGTTGGAGGAGGACATGGATGGGAGCAAGGCGCACACTGTGGGCAATCAGCACTAGGTATATGGTATTTGAATTTCCTGACCCAAGAACTTATAAGTGACCCACCTGGGATTGTCCTGTACTGACTGAACTATGCTGCCATGGGCTTCTGCCGGACTAATGATAAAAAAGATAATGCTGTAATCTCTTGAACATCTTTACCTCAACTGTCGATGTACTGTCTTGATTGCTGCGTTGTTACTAATAAAATTGTTTTAGAATGATTAATTTTTTTAATTTGTGGTACTGCCGGAGCACCGTGGCACCCCCCTTGGGTCCACCATCCAGCATTCACTACAATTTAAATGTCATTTTCTCAAAATAGACTGAATGGATTGACTTGTTTAAGACATGTTTTAAGGTACATTTTATTAGATCACATTGTACTCTTACATCACATGCTTACTTTGTCCATGAAGAATGTCAGCCAGACTGCTTGTAATTGTGTCTTGCTTTTTACATGGCATTGTTAAATATGCTTTTCTATTCACATCTGGTTGTTTGGAAGGTAGTTCCAAGATGGCACCAGCCTCACATTTATCCAGTCTGCTTTCTATCTATTTTTAGCATTGTTTGCATTGTATTTAGGGTAGCACTGGTCTGCTGGTCATGTGATCAAGACCGTCAGCTGCCGAAACGCATCATCAGTTGCTTCAATAAATCACACAATGCTTGCTTCATCTGTTCCTGGGAGAGGGTTATTTGTTTTGTATTTCAAATATATTTTCTTTACTGGTAATGCTCCACCCTCACCAGGCAGAGGGTCCTACTGAAGTTAGTTGTAAAGATATATATATATATATATATATATATATATATATATATATATATATATATATATATATATATATATATACATATATATATATATTCCAAAAGAACACACAAGCCAAAAGCACAGCACCGTGAAACAAGCCCACCATCCGATCCTCTTTTCATCATGTGTTTATTCACAGCAAGGATTCCAGCATAACGCGTTTCAACCTCTGCAGGTCTTAATCATATGCCAAATGTCAGGTAACCAGTTACTTTTGCTTTTAAAATGTAACTTCCATCAACAGTAAAGAAAGACTTCGAACATGATGACATTAGCTCTTACAGGTTACACTTTGTGCAGCGTACCATTTGTTGCAGCAGTGAAAGAGTACAGCCTTGATACTGTGTTCTTAAAATAACTTTAACATTAATTTCACGTTGTTTCTTAAAAATGTTAACAGTCACATGACCCGAGAGGCTGGGTGTCCGTTTGGCGTCAGATTCAGTGGAAATATTTTGGATAATGGATGTGAAAGTAGCCCGAACTGCTGAACGGAATTACACCAAATTTGGCAAAAAGGTAGGTCTTGGTCCAGAAAGCACTCTTTTTGTTGGTGTAAATCCATTCAGTAGTTCCTGAGAAATTTAAAGATTTCTCAGTTATACAACTGTGGCCGAGGTGGATCCACAAACCCTTTCGATCTCGTGCCTGAGATCTGATTGGCTGCCAACACTTCAAACCAGGAAATGTTGGCAGCCATCTTGTGACTTGGTTGAACCAAGTCACAAGCAAAACAATTTAAAAAATAGAAAAGGGGGCAGGGTAGAAACACCCTGACCCCCTAGGCCTATTCAGGGGGTCCCACAGGGACCCCCGGGACCAAGAAAAAGCATTGTTTTAAAGAAATTCGACAGGTGTCTCGAGGGATCCACAAATCCGGCCAAATATTAAAAAAATAAAAATAAACATGGGCTCCCACGCTTCGTTTAATTTAGGCCACCTGGTGGGCCAGGTCCCAGGGGCAATGCAGCCCCTCCCCCTTTTTAAAATATATAAATAACAGCCTGGCCCCGGGGGATGGAGTCCCTGGGGTCAAAATTGGCCTTGGGAAGGGGGCCGCATGTCCCACTTTCCCATTTTAAAAAAAAGAAAAAAGAGTGGCCCGGGGATGGGGTCTTTGGGGCTGAAATCGGCCTAGGGAAGGGAGGCTACGCAGCCCCCCATTCCTAAAAACAAAATGTTTATAAAAAAAAACTTGCCGGGGCTCACGCCCCCTTCACCACCACTCTGCAAACGCGCCTCCTGGTGCAATTGTGGCTGAGGATTGAAATCCCCTTGAATGCTGAGGGTCTTTGGGGGCCAGCAAGCCCTCTTGTTACCTTCAGTAAGTCCCAGAGAGCGGGATTGCTGAGAGGATTTGAAGGCTACACCCCCTTTCTCCACCACTCTGCAAACGTGCCTCCTGGCATGCTTTTGGTTGGGGAATTAATTCTACTTTACTCCTGAGGGCCTCAGGACTAAAGTGGACTACTTCCCCCAACCAGTAGTGTGTCAGGAGGTGCGTTTGCAGCATGGTGGAGAAAGGGGACATGGCCTCTGACAACCTCTCAGCAATCCAGCTGTGTGGGTGTTACTGGAGGTGGCAGGAGGGGTAGTTGGCCCCCAAGGACCCTCAAGAGCCAAGAGGACTTCATCCCCCTGCTAATAGTGCGCCAGGAGGCGCGTTTGCAGAGTGGTGGTGAAAGGGGGCGTGGCCTCCTATCAGGTCTTAGCAATCCTGCTGTGTTGGATTTACTGGAGGTAATAGGAGGGGTAGTTGGCCCCCAAGGACGTTCTTGGGGGCCAATTACCCTTCCTGTTATCACCAATAAGTCCAATACAGAGGGATTGCTAAGTGGTCTTCGCAGGTCATGACCCCTTTCTCCACCACTCTACAAAGGCAGCTGGTGGTGCACTACTGGTTGGGGGATAAAGTCCACTTTACTCCTCAGGAACCTTGGGGGCCAAGAAGCCCTCCTAGTACATCCTGTAAGTCGTACACAGTGGGATTCCTAAGAGCTGATCGGAGGCCCAGCCCCCTTTCTCCACCACTCTGCAAACACGAATACTAGTTAAAAAAAACATGGAAATTCACTTAAAAACCAAAGGTTGCAAGGATGTTATAGTTAGCAAATAGAATTAAAAAGCCTTAGAAATTCACTGAAAAAAACAAGCGTTACAGGGACGCTATAGTTAGGGTCAGATTCCACTCGTACAAAACCAGAGAAATTCAGCAGTTATAGTTAGCTGAGCTAACTATAACTTACGCCCCCGCAATGCACTGCTTATGACCTTACATATCACATCACTTATGACATGGTCAGTGACATCACTGATGACATCATGGATGACATCATGGATGACATCACCGATGACATCATCCACAGAACCACTCACACACCTACTCAAACCCCGATAAAACCTCTTGTACATCCGCACACACACCCGTACAACCACTGACATACCCATTCACAGACCTATACCAGTACTCACACACCCACTCAGTCCTCCATAGAGCCACTCACACACCCACTCCCTCACTCGTACACCCACTTACACAACCATTCACTCACCCATACAGCACTCATACAATCAGTTACTCACCCATACAGCCAGCTACATAACTCACCCATACAGCTACTTACACATCCACTTATTTACATACAAAGTCACACCCACTCACTCACACAAGCAGCCTCTCAACACAGCCACTCACTCACCCTTAGAAGCCCCCATACACTGAATCACACAACCACTTAGATACCCATTCACATATCCATTCAAGCACTCACACATTCCTGTACTCACCCATACAGCCATTCACACAGTCACTCACACACAGTCACGTAACAAAATACCTATTCAAACAGCCACTCACTCAGCCATACAGCCCCTTACACACACAGTCACACACAGCCATTCAGACACCCACTCACTCACCCATACAGTCACTACATACCCACTTAACCACTGATAGAGCCACTTACACCGTCACTCACACACCCATATATCCACTGACACACCCACTCACTCACCAATACAGCCACTCGCACAGCATCTCACTCATTCACACAGCTGCTTATACAACCACTTATACACCCATACAGGCCCTCACACACCGATACGCACAAGGATACATACAGTCACACAGCTACTCACATGATATATATTAAAAGTAGTATCACTCATTAGTAGTACACCTAGTATACTACTTTACGTTTTGTAGTAGCTTAGTATATATGTTTAGCAATTATAAACTCTTACAAAATACTTACACTCACTGGATGGTGTCATCGTTGATGGCATCAGTGATGTCATTTGAGATGGCATCAGATGTAACCCTGGGCAAAGCACTACGCTACGCTCGCGTAGTTTGCGAAGTTTGCGCTACTTCGCACAACGCGAATTGCACGTAGCACAGTGCAAACAAGCGTAGCGTAGCATAGTGCAGCGGTCATTTTTTGCTTGCTCGCGGTCCTCAACGTCAAGTTGGCGACCGCGAGCAAGCAAAATGACATCCCGGCGAGACTTTTTCCTCGTTCGCGATCAGCAACATCAAGTTGCCGATCGCGAGCGTGGAAAATAAACCTCCCGGCGAGATTCTCAACGCGGGGAGGTCAGGTTTCTCATTGCGATTGGTCGCGTATGCTCGCGACCGCTCGCGATGAGAAACTACCAGTCCGCGTTGAGAAAGCTGCTGCTCGAGTAAAAATCTACTCGAGCGGCAGTAAAAGACAGCTCGCACTGTGCAAGATGCCGTTTTCAATGATTGCACAGTGCGGACAAGCATCCGGCACTGTGCAATCATTGCGAACAGTGCACTACGCAGTTCGCGTAGTGCTACGCGTAACTCGCGTAGTGCGAACTGCACTTTGCGTAGCTTCGCGTAGCGCTACTTCGCGAACTACGCCCAGGCTTAATTCAGATGTAATATGTGTGGTCATAAGCAGTGCATTGCATTCACATATATATACACACATATTGCATCACTCATGACATGGTCATTTTTTAGTGACAATATATAAATATATATATATATCTATATATATATATATAGATATATATATATACAGACGAAGATAGAAGCATTGGAAAGTGACATTAAGCAGCAGGAACGAGATTCCCATTCCGGGCAGAAGCTGCGGGTAGAAATGACAATGAGGTTGTCCAAAGAGGAGGATAAAATCAAAATAAGGAAAGCGTACAAATTTAAAAGGGATCGTGATGACTATGCCAATGGCCAAATTTTTACATTTGCGAGGCGATACGACTCACTGAGAACAGCAACTGCAAATAGACGCATGCAGGTATGCAGTCAAGGGGGCAAAAGTCAGCAACCGTCTGAATTGACATCAGTATCGGATTTAAGTTCGGTGACAGAGAGCGAGTCCGACAACGAGACTGCAAGAAGGAATCCGGAGCAAGGTGGTATTAAGTTCACTCTGGGGGAAGAGTTGAATATTTTAAAATGGGGCAGAAGAGAAACACTGCGGCCTCGCAACAAGGGACCTGCCGCAACACCAATGCACAAAGGAGAAGGGGGGGACGTCAGGCCTGTAGGAGGCGCGGAGGCCAAGAAACGGGGTCGGGGACGAGGCAAGCGCCAGTAACCAATGCAAAAACAACAGTTGATGGACAGAATGCAGAACAATGTCATACATTCACCCCAGTACAGAGATCTGGGCCTAAATCCATCGTTTTTTTGCTCACCATGCCATTCCAGTTTGAACCCAGCCATATGCAAATCAGTCTTGACCCTGTGCCTCATGGGAACAGTCCAGCCCGAACTGCCAAGCCAGGTCCTCCCTGGACTGGAAACAAGCATCCTAGGACCGGTTTCGGGGTTTCACCCCTCTTCAGCCAGGATAGCTTGATTCCAGTGGCATGGAGAGCACGGGACCCACGTCTGGGCATACCCGTCCCACTCGGGGTGACAAATGCAAAAACAACAGTTGATGGACAGAATGCAGAACAATGTCATACATTCACCCCAGTACAGAGATCTGGGCCTAAATCCATCGTTTTTTGCTCACCATGCCATTCCAGTTTGAACCCAGCCATATGCAAATCAGTCTTGACCCTGTGCCTCATGGGAACAGTCCAGCCCGAACTGCCAAGCCAGGTCCTCCCTGGACTGGAAACAAGCATCCTAGGACCGGTTTCGGGGTTTCACCCCTCTTCAGCCAGGATAGCTTGATTCCAGTGGCATGGAGAGCACGGGACCCACGTTTGGGCATACCCGTCCCACTCGGGGTGACAAATGCAAAAACAACAGTTGATGGACAGAATGCAGAACAATGTCATGCTCACTACGCCACTGGAGTCAAGCTATCCTGGCTGATGAAGGCTGATAGCCTGAAACCGGTCCTAGGATGCTTGATTCCGGTCCAGGGAAGACATGGCTTGGCAGTTCGGTCTGGACTGTTCCCATGAGGCACAGGGTCAAGACTGATTTGCATATGGCTATGTCTGAACTGGGGTGGCGTGGTGAAGCAAAATAACGATGGATTAAACCCAGATCTGTGACTGGGGGTGAATGTTTGCCAATGTGCAGCATTCCGTCCATCATTTTGTGTGTTTTGCAGTAACCAATGCAGCAGGCGAGGCCAATGGTAATCTCCAAAGACATACAGGGATACAAGAGGCCAACACCATCATCAACTTAGCCAATATTGACCTCACAGCAGCAGAAACCCAATTATTATCTCTTGGATTATCTTACTGCCCTGAGTCAAACTTTAATTATACACGGACGAGAGCCGATATTTATAAATACATCAGGAAATTGAAGCTCAAAAAATATCATCAACAACGACCAACCCCTGATCAAATGGACACTATTACACCATTACAGAGTATTGAGGGTCCATCGGGGTTAACGGTCTCAGATGTTCGACTGCTCCAGGATTTGCAAGAATTGGAAAGTGGAACCGAGACCATAAATAGAGACCAGCACCATTTTCCTTTAGGAGTAGGCAGAAGACCGATTACTCCTTTCAGGACTAAATCCAAATTTGTCCCCATTATGGCTCGCGATGCCTTGGATGTTTTCAGCGAACACGTTGTAGCTCAAATAAAGAAATTGAATATCACCATCAATGGATCAACTAGAAAATATTCCAACCAGGAAAGGAAATATAATCAACTAATTACCAAGTTAAGAGAGGAAAAAAATGTGGTGATTAGGAACTCCGATAAGGGCGGTAATATCGTCATATGGCCATTGGAGGAATACATGAAGGAGGCATACAGTCAATTGAATGACCAGGAGTGTTATAAGAAAAGTTCTCCACTCAAATTTAAAAATATACAGGACTCATTTTTTAAACACCTATTAGCATGGAAGAGTCTGGGACTTCTCAGTTGGGAGGAGTATAAATTTATCAAAAAGGAGCATCCCATGGTCCCGGTGATCTATTTTATTCCAAAAATACACAAGAACATCAAGAGACCACCGGGGAGGCCCACCATTGCAGCCTGTGATGGACCCTTGGAGAATATGTCCAGATATATAAACTTCTTCCTGCAGGTGTATGTCAAACATTTGAAGTCCTATGTGCAAGACACATGTGATTTTTTAAGAAAAATTAAGGATATATGTTGGAGGCCAGAATATTTGCTTATAGCCCTAGACGTATCCTCTCTTTACACATGTATCAGGAATAAGGATGGTATTAGAGCTGTGGAGTACTTTTTAAACACTAGGCCAATCATATATGCACAACATACTAAAATGATACTTGACATGTTGCTCTTCTGTTTGGAGAATAATTTATTTTTGTTTAATGGTCAGATGTTCCAACAGACACAGGGAGTGGTGATGGGGGCCAGCTTCTCCCCTAGCTATGCCTGCTTGTTTATGGGCTAGTGGGAGGAGCTGGTCCTCATGCGGCTATATGAGGATATTTACGACACTAAGATTATTTCCTGGTTGCGTTTCATTGATGATTTATTCATAGTGTGGAGAGGGAGTGAAGAAAGTGCCATTGAGTTTATTGATCAGATCAACCATAATGACATCAACTTGAAATTTACATCTACCATCAGTAGAGACACAGTGAAATTTTTAGATGTGCAGGTCCAAGTCAGAAATAACTTTTTATCAACTACCCTTTTTAGAAAGCCTACGGCCGGCAATACGGTGTTGCATGCGTCGAGTGCTCATCCTCCCCATCTTATAAAAAGTATCCCTTATGGGGAGATGTTACGCATTCGACGCATCTGCAGCAACAATGATGATACCAAAATAAAGCAGGCAGAAAGCCGGGCTCGGTTTCTGGCCAGAGGGTACAGAACGGAAATTGTGGACGCAGCAATAACTAGGTCCAAAGAGCGGGCCCGCGATGACCTATTAATATATAGGGTTAAAGAGGGAAGTGGGGATGCTAATAAGGAAACTGAAATACAACAACCCACTAGGCTCATTCTATCGTTCTCCAGACAGGAAAGGCAAATAAGGGCTATAGTTAGGCGTAACTGGCATTTCATTCAGGATGACCCAGTGATCGGTAAGTTAGAACCATCCAATCCATCAATAACATTTAGGAAAACCATGAGTATGGGTAATATGCTAGTGAGCAAGCCAAGAAGAACACCATAAGGATATGTGGCTTACGGCTAGAAAGGGCTTTTTTAAGTGTTTAACATGTAAAGCCTGCCAATATGGCATAAATAAGAATTCCTATACAACTGCTTTCTCTACTAAGGTATGTGAGATCAACCAGCATCTTACTTGTAAAACAGAATTTTCTGTTTATGTATTAGAATGCAGTTGTAACCTCCAATATATAGGAAGTACAAAACTAGCCGTACACAAAAGAATTTTACAGCATATTTGGGCCATATCCAATAATGACCACAGCTACCCAGTGGCTAGGCACTTTAAGGCAATTCATGACAGCAATCCTAGACATCTAAATATTATGTCATTGAGGCAATCCCATTATCAAAAAGAGGTGGAGATCGGGAAGCCAAATTAAGACGCCTGGAAACTAGTTTCATTTTGGAATTTGATTCGAAACAGCCTGGTGGTCTCAATACTACTGAGGACCTACACACGTTTTTATGAATGGTTACTTTATGAAATCTATATATATAAAATAATTTTTAAATCTGTCGTTATGAATTTGTTCTAAGGAGCTGGAAAATAACTGTGTGGGTTTTGTTAACTATGTGTATGCATTAATGAGGATGCAGTGGTCTAATTTAGAATATTTAATATCAGCAATTTCAGGCCACTAACAAAGTACAATATTTTTATCATATCCTCCTGTTTACAATCCGAGAAATAAAATGAATTGGTCCAAAACAGTTTTTTTAAATATATTTTCTATATATATCTTTTTGGGGGTTTTATTCATATTTATATCTATATTTATGTGTTTTAACAGTTGGTCCAGGACATATTGTCATCATTTTATGTGTCTTATTGGGAAACAGCTGTGATTTGTTACATTAGTGATATTTATTGATATATTTATGGATGACTCCCAGTTCCCTTGAACCCCTTGTACTTGCACTTTTTTGCTCTATTTTGCACATGTTTGGTTATCCTTATCAAATGGCAATTATGGGGTCCACATCCTGTTTTATACAGAGTGTAGCTCTGACCCAAGAATTCTTTAGCATTTAGCACTTTATAGTTATACTGGCATTTTGAAATCGGTACTGTAGCACATCGTCACTTTATTTTAAGTTAGATGTAGGGCGTAATAATTGTAGGGTCATAAATAAGGGCCCACAGGGAAGGGAACGAGAGTTATTAAACGGATCTTGTCCATCATTTAAGCCTTACATATTACAGAGCGTCAGCAATTTGGTGCTCTGAATTCTGATTTTTAGTGACGGTAAGGACAGGTACCTGGTTTTAATTTAACTTTTTCACCACATTTGGAAGGGGCACTTTTATAATTCACTTATTTCAACCATGGACTATAAAGGAGATTTATTAAACTAGCATTTAAGCTGTTATGGGTTTAAACTGACATCATTGATATCTATATGGCAAATGTCTTATCTGATTTTGAAATGTCTATGTATTATACAGTTATTTTACAGTTATTTATAGTATCAAAAATGTAACAGTTTATCCGGCATTTAAGCACAGCAAGAAGTTTATACATGAAATATGTCTTCTATGTCCATTGTTTAATTAGTTGCACTAGCACTTTAAAAGGCGGTTGTATAGTCTAAGCTTTGTCATGTGATCAAGGCCGCTAGTTCGGCAGAAACGCGTCATGACAGACTATTTTTGGCAATAAAATTATAATTGCACTTACTTTGGGTCCGCGCTCGTTTCCTTGGAGGTGGAGTGGCAGCGAGGTTTTGAATATATATATATATATATATATATATATATATCACGAAAACCCTCTCTGCCAGAGAAAGGAATGAGCCGCACACATTTCGGTGAGATAAAAGGATTTAATTCAATTTTAACAGCGCTGGCGTTCCTAATGCATTTCGGTCAACTTGACCTTTTTCAAAGGGGGCCAAAGGCATCTTGAGGCTTAACAACACACTAACCCAATTGCTGCTTTTCAAGTGTTTGCCCCCTGGTGGGCGCCGCGATGGGCTGAGTAATTGGAGCTTGCGGGTTTTTGTAGTGCGCCGTAAGTCCCACAATTATTTCCCTTCAGTGGGCGATGCCTTGATAATCTTGCTGCTTTCTCGGATCACCGTAATCCCCACGCATACCAACTTTCAAGTTGCTGGGGTCCTACCAAGGTCAAATCCCTGGCGGCTGCCACTGCCCTTAATGCTTTCACACACTCAAACAGGGTCCGGTTTCGGGCATTTTTGGCGCTCTTTCACGGTGGTGCGTTGCTCACGGCAGGACCAAGCCGTATAAACATCACGAAAACCCTCTCTGCCAGAGAAAGGAATGAGCCGCACACATTTCGGTGAGATAAAAGGATTTAATTCAATTTTAACAGCGCTGGCGTTCCTAATGCATTTTGGTCAACTTGACCTTTTTCAAAGGGGGCCGAAGGCATCTTGAGGCTTAACAACACACTAACCCAATTGCTGCTTTTCAAGTGTTTGCCCCCTGGTGGGCGCCGCGATGGGCTGAGTAATTGGAGCATGCTGGTTTTTGTAGTGCGCCGTAAGTCCCACAATTATTTCCCTTCAGTGGGCGATGCCTTGATAATCTTGCTGCTTTCTCGGATCACCGTAATCCCCACGCATACCAACTTTCAAGTTGCTGGGGTCCTACCAAGGTCAAATCCCTGGCGGCTGCCACTGCCCTTAATGCTTTCACACACTCAAACAGGGTCCGGTTTCGGGCAATTTTGGCGCTCTTTCACGGTGGTGCGTTGCTCACGGCAGGACCAAGCCGTATAAACATCACGAAAACCCTCTCTGCCAGAGAAAGGAATGAGCCGCACACATTTCGGTGAGATAAAAGGATTTAATTCAATTTTAACAGCGCTGGCGTTCCTAATGCATTTCGGTCAACTTGACCTTTTTCAAAGGGGGCCAAAGGCATCTTGAGGCTTAACAACACACTAACCCAATTGCTGCTTTTCAAGTGTTTGCCCCCTGGTGGGCGCCGCGATGGGCTGAGTAATTGGAGCATGCTGGTTTTTGTAGTGCGCCGTAAGTCCCACAATTATTTCCCTTCAGTGGGCGATGCCTTGATAATCTTGCTGCTTTCTCGGATCACCGTAATCCCCACGCATACCAACTTTCAAGTTGCTGGGGTCCTACCAAGGTCAAATCCCTGGCGGCTGCCACTGCCCTTAATGCTTTCACACACTCAAACAGGGTCCGGTTTCGGGCAATTTTGGCGCTCTTTCACGGTGGTGCGTTGCTCACGGCAGGACCAAGCCGTATAAACATCACGAAAACCCTCTCTGCCAGAGAAAGGAATGAGCCGCACACATTTCGGTGAGATAAAAGGATTTAATTCAATTTTAACAGCGCTGGCGTTCCTAATGCATTTCGGTCAACTTGACCTTTTTCAAAGGGGGCCAAAGGCATCTTGAGGCTTAACAACACACTAACCCAATTGCTGCTTTTCAAGTGTTTGCCCCCTGGTGGGCGCCGCGATGGGCTGAGTAATTGGAGCATGCTGGTTTTTGTAGTGCGCCGTAAGTCCCACAATTATTTCCCTTCAGTGGGCGATGCCTTGATAATCTTGCTGCTTTCTCGGATCACCGTAATCCCCACGCATACCAACTTTCAAGTTGCTGGGGTCCTACCAAGGTCAAATCCCTGGCGGCTGCCACTGCCCTTAATGCTTTCACACACTCAAACAGGGTCCGGTTTCGGGCAATTTTGGCGCTCTTTCACGGTGGTGCGTTGCTCACGGCAGGACCAAGCCGTATAAACATCACGAAAACCCTCTCTGCCAGAGAAAGGAATGAGCCGCACACATTTCGGTGAGATAAAAGGATTTAATTCAATTTTAACAGCGCTGGCGTTCCTAATGCATTTCGGTCAACTTGACCTTTTTCAAAGGGGGCCAAAGGCATCTTGAGGCTTAACAACACACTAACCCAATTGCTGCTTTTCAAGTGTTTGCCCCCTGGTGGGCGCCGCGATGGGCTGAGTAATTGGAGCATGCTGGTTTTTGTAGTGCGCCGTAAGTCCCACAATTATTTCCCTTCAGTGGGCGATGCCTTGATAATCTTGCTGCTTTCTCGGATCACCGTAATCCCCACGCATACCAACTTTCAAGTTGCTGGGGTCCTACCAAGGTCAAATCCCTGGCGGCTGCCACTGCCCTTAATGCTTTCACACACTCAAACAGGGTCCGGTTTCGGGCAATTTTGGCGCTCTTTCACGGTGGTGCGTTGCTCACGGCAGGACCAAGCCGTATAAACATCACGAAAACCCTCTCTGCCAGAGAAAGGAATGAGCCCCACACATTTCGGTGAGATAAAAGGATTTAATTCAATTTTAACAGCGCTGGCGTTCCTAATGCATTTCGGTCAACTTGACCTTTTTCAAAGGGGGCCAAAGGCATCTTGAGGCTTAACAACACACTAACCCAATTGCTGCTTTTCAAGTGTTTGCCCCCTGGTGGGCGCCGCGATGGGCTGAGTAATTGGAGCATGCTGGTTTTTGTAGTGCGCCGTAAGTCCCACAATTATTTCCCTTCAGTGGGCGATGCCTTGATAATCTTGCTGCTTTCTCGGATCACCGTAATCCCCACGCATACCAACTTTCAAGTTGCTGGGGTCCTACCAAGGTCAAATCCCTGGCGGCTGCCACTGCCCTTAATGCTTTCACACACTCAAACAGGGTCCGGTTTCGGGCAATTTTGGCGCTCTTTCACGGTGGTGCGTTGCTCACGGCAGGACCAAGCCGTATAAACATCACGAAAACCCTCTCTGCCAGAGAAAGGAATGAGCCGCACACATTTCGGTGAGATAAAAGGATTTAATTCAATTTTTTTTCACTAAAAACAACAAAGGTTACAGGGATGTTATAGTTAGGCTCAAATTTTACACAGACAAATCCATAGAAAGTCATCAGTGATTTCACTAACCATGTCATGAGTGATGTAATTTGTGAGGTCATAAGCATTGCATTGCAGGGGCGTAAGTTATAGTTAGCTCAGGTAACTATAACTGCTGAATTTGTATGGTTTTATGAGTGTAAATTTTGAGCTTAACTAAGATGTCCCTGTAACCTTTTATTTAATTTCTAAGGTTTAAAAAAATGTATTTCCTAACTATAACATCCCTGTAACCTTTGGGTTTTTTAAAGTGAATTTCTACATTTTATTTCCTAACCATACCATCTCTGTAACAGGTCAACATCTACACATGTGCCTTCAAGAAGGGCCTTGTAATCACCCGATGTCCAGCAATGTTCATCAAAAAAATAAAATGGTTAAAAAAGTATGAGAATTAGGCAGAGTGGACTCATACAATGCAAAACACGTGTGTAAACTTAGGGGCCCAGATACTGCTATTACAAAAGGCGTTTATAAAAGAGCTATTTGTATGAAGCATTCGTTTAAGCAGTAAAATTCAAGTCTGAAACAGAAAAGAAATGAAACAGAGGCAGAGAAAGCATGTGTCTAACAAGTTCCTGGTGCATATCAATGCCAGCAAGTTCAAGGGTTATACCCTAAATGTCTCTGAAGGCGGAAATAAAAGCAGGAAGTGGGGTTCGCAAAAAAAGATTTGTGCGAGACAAATTTGACAGAATCCACATCATTAGGAACTAAAACGCAACACAACAAAAATCAGAGCATAATGATGTCCCTAAATGAAGGGGGAAATGTTGCACAGCTCATTTTATTATTCACTGTCAATTTGACACTGACGCCAAACCCCAGCGCTACTTCGCTGGCGTGGGATAGGGCGGAGGATGGGACTTGCCTCTCTTCCCTTGTCTCTCCTGCTCTACGTGGACAGGACTGGCTGCTCAGAAGTGCCTCCATTATCCTCTGACAGGGGTGGCTATTTATTTGCTTATAAACCTGTTACAATAAATGAGTCCTCCGGCAGCATCACCCGCACCTTAATGAGCAGCCGCACTTTTTGATGAATGACACTCAGGCCGGGGAGGATGTATGGTCACTATGGCAGCCACTGCTCCAACACCTCGCTCAGAGGGAGAGCACACTATTGAGAGGCCATCTCCCCACTGGATGTGAATCAGCTCCTGTTTCAGATCATCATTAGCGTAAGTAAGTAGGACATTTATAAAGCTTGCGAATGCCGAGGCGTCTTGGTGCTAAGGAGTGTGACAAGTGCTGTTTGGCGAAACCATGGGACTTATTTGGGAGGAAATAGCCAAGTCTTTATCATTTTCCTAAACTGGAGCCTATTTGGTTGCAGCCTGATGGGGGTCGGCAGCCTATTCCATAGTCTGGCGGCTAGATGGGATAGGCTCCTGCCTCCCCATCTTGCTTTCCAAATTTTAGGAACCTGGACCAGACCAGTGTTGGCTGATCTGAGATTCCGTATCGGGGAGTACCATAAAAATAGACTCTGCATGGCCAAGGCTCCCCCACCATACAATGCCTTGTGTACCAGGCAAAGAGCCTTAAATTCTATACGTTGCGTGTCGGGAGCCAGTGGAGTAACCTAATGCCAGCAGAAGTAGAGTGATACCTAGGGATGTTCAGTAGTAACAGTGCAGTGCGTTTTGCACTGACTGCAGTTTGGCCAACTGATACTTGTCAGTGCCCAAGAGCAGAGCGTTGCCGTAATCCATTTTTTAAAGGATTAGCACGCTAATTACTGTTTTCCTAAGCTCCGGGGAGATAAAAGGTAGGATCTTGCGTAGAGTCTTTAGTAGAAAGAAGCAGGAGGATGTCACGCGATTGATCTGTCCTGCAAAGCTTAGCTGGCTATCAACAATCACTCCCAAGTTCCTCGCCTTGGTAGACAGAGGAGGGCAGTTACCTGCCTCAATTGGCCACCATTCTGGATTCCATAAGGGTGGACCCTTCCCAAACTCCATGACCTCAGTTTTATCCGTATTGAGCTTGAGGCAGTTGTGGAAGCTAACAGCTGTGATTTCAACCCTCTGTGCTATAGATATAACTATCTGGGTATTGTCAGCGTATGAGACTAACGTGAAACCATGCTGTGTGATTAGCTTGGCCAAAGGGGTGACGTAGATGTTAAACAAGGTCGGTGATAAAGCCGAACCTTGTGGCACCCCACATGGGAGGTGGAATTTCTCTGATTTGAGATTGTCCCAACACACCCTCTGCTCTCTGGCTTCTAGAAAGGAGGAGAGAAGGGTTAGAACCGTCTCTTTAATACCTATTGCCTCCAGCCGCCGCACTAACACCGCATGATTAATGGTGTCAAATGCTGCTGATAGGTCAAGTAGGATAAGGACGGCTCTTCCCCCCATCCAGTTTTTTACGAATCTCCTCCGTGGCCATAATCAGGGCAGACTCTGTGCAGTGACGTGGTCTAAAGCCATGTTGGGTGTGATCTAGGAGGTTATTGGAGTCGAGGAAGTAGACAAGCTCAGTGTTTACTGATTTTTCTAAGATTTTGGCTGTTATTGGTAGACATGATATTGGACGACCAGCCCTGTAACTTTCACAGTTTTTTTCCCACTCAAGTTGAGAAGATGGAGAGAATCAGAAAATAGATGGTCCTGATAGAGCAGAGGTGGCAGAGTCCCACCACAGTCAAGAGTCTCTCCGGGCTGTCAGACTCCACTGGAAATGCTGTGCTGGAGGCCCTGGAAAATACCCACCACAGATCCTGGCTCAGCCCCAGACTCACTTTCGCCTCCATGCATGGCACCCTGGGAGACATCCAAGGAAAGGGGAAGCTCTAGATAGACTCACTATTCGGCCTCTCATACCAGAACGAAGACAGCCCCGCCATTTTGGACCTGGGCTCTGCGGACTCCGGCAAGAAGCAAGGCCTCTACTCCAAGGTGGGGCAGGACCCGTACATGAGCAGCGATGTGGAGGTGCGCTGCTGCTCCCGGTGCTCCCCAGGCAGACTTCACATAGGCCAGCTCAAGGAGAACAACAAAGATAACTCGATCGGCATTCCGGATCCAAGTGCCAAACACGCAGAAACGTCAAAGTGGTATCCTAGGATTAGGATTACACAATAATGGACAAGCAAACGCCTTTAGGAAATAAACACTGTCAGGGGAGGTGGGCCTGTGGCCGCCCAACCCTGAGTCTAATTAGGCAACAGAAACTCCATCCCCTGGGGTGGTTCATTTTTTGTAAAGGGAAAGGGGCAAGGTGGCCCCCTCCCTGAGCCTTATTAGTCCCCGGGTATCCTATCTCCTTGGGTTGCATTATACTATACAAGGGATGGGGGCTACATGGCCTCCCTCCCCTGAGCCTTATTAGACCCCAGGGCCCCCATCCCCGGGGCTGAGAAAATACTAAAGGAAGAGGGATCACAGCCCCTTCCCTGATCCTAATTAGGCCCCAGGGACCCCATCTCCCAGGGCCATATTTATTTCAAGGGAGAGGGGGGACACGTTGCCACTCTCTCTGAACCTCATTAGGCCCAGGGGACCCAATCCGCCAGGAGCCATATTTTTTCAAAGTGGGGCATGGCCCCCATCCCGCGCCTCATTAGGCCCTTGGTAGAGCCTTATTTTATTTTAAGAGAGAGGGAGGCCGCGCGGCCCCCCGTCCCGAGCCTGTTATGGCTTTGGGGACCCCATTGCCCAGGGCTAACCTCTATTATAGGTAGGTGGTTTCGGTGCTCACATGGGGCACCCATAGACAACATGTTGGGGGCTTTGGAGGAAGCCCCAGGGCCCCTGCAGGCTCCCCACATGGTGCGGGAGCTGGCACCTCTCTGGCCTGGAGAGAGCAGCTGCCTTTTTGCTGCTCCCTCCAGGTGGGAGCAATATCTTGTTCTGTTTCCCTGCCTGCATCAAGGCAGGCAGGGAAACAGAACACAAGTCTGCTCCCAGCTGGTGGGAGCATTTTTAAAGATCACACAGACTTTGTGTTTGCTCCCCTTTGGTGGGAGATTGAAAAATGCTTCCACCAGATGGGAGCAAACACATGTTTCCCTGCCCAAGCAGGTGAGTGCAGAGAAACCACTGTGTCCTGGTGTAGGGCTCCCCGGGACACAGCAAGTGAGCCATCCCAAGGGGCTGGGAATCCCTGGGACATTACAGGCTCAGGTAGGGGGGCCACATGGCCACCCTCCTTTTAGACTTAAGTGACAGCCCTGGGAAATGGGGTCCCGAGGGCTGAAAATGGCTTGGGGAGGGGGACATGTGCCCCCTCTCCCCTTAAATAAACCCATTCCCGGGGTCCTAAATGGGCTGTAGAGGGGGGCTCTACTGAAGCCCTCTCTTCCATATATATATGGGTATTCAAATGGCGGTAGTCTTCTTGTTTTGTTGCAGTGATCAAGTGGCAGTCCGCAGATTTTTTACTTTTTTATTTTGGCCTCGTCGGGTGGGGGAGGGTCCCTCTGGATCCCCCCATGGGGCCTAGAGTGGCAGGGTATCCCTCACCTGCCCCCTTATATATTTTTCTTCTTAAAACTTCAGGACAGGGGAATAAGGGCCTTATTTAGATTTTGGGCGGACGGGTTACTCCGTCACAACAGTACGGATATCCTGTCCGCCGAAATATAAATCCCACAGGATAATATGGGATCTATATTTCAGCGGACGGGATATCCGTCACCATTGTGATGGAGTAACCCATCCGCTGAAATCTAAATCAGGCCCTGAGTCCCGAGCCCTTCAATGACTGGCAGCAATATTTTTCTCATTTTGCTGGCAACCATTCAAAGCTCCCCCTCACTCAGGAGTTTGACTCCTACGGGAGCGAGATAGCCCAACGGAAAAAAAGCTCCCTGGGCCAATCAGAATGCTCTATTTATAAACTGGAGCTTCCTTAAGAGTCTCGCGACCTCTTGCGGACTCAACCATCTGATAATAAAACATTTTAAACTTTAATTTCTCAAAAACTACTGAAGGGATGTACACCAAATCACAAAAAACACAATCTGTGTACCAAGATCTAGCTTCCTGCCACATTTGGTGTATTTCTGTCTCTCTTTTGCAGGCTATTAGAGGTGGACGGGCCAATGAAAGCTTGAGCTAGATGCCTAGTTCTAATTCAGTTCAAGATCCTCTTTGAATCTTGAGCCCAAAACGAGCTGACCTTTCACAGAAGGCAATGTGGCCTATTGTCTACAGCTGCCCACCATGCATCATGGGGAGGCAGGATTAAAAACCCAGCCTCGATTCAGCATCCTGTGAACCCAGACAAATCTCCCTGTGCTGAAAATTTTTTACTTTGAACGTAGTCTGTGTATATTGTGAAGTCCTCATATTTTAATGGGCCAGGTTTGCACTTTGTAAAACTGCCAAAAGACAATGTGGACCCGGGCTGACATACACGCTCTAGTCTCAACCTCCAAGAATTAAAGACAAAGCATTAAACTTTATTAGCATAAAGAGATACCCTTCTAGTGGCAGAATTCCATAGTGAGAAACTGAAAAGACTAGGATCAATCTTGACTTCTCCGTTTCACCACATTGTGTGATCCTAGGCAAATGCTTTATTTCACAGAGACTCAATTTTGTCCATTATCACACATCAAAGCACTTTAAAATGTGGGCTTTCAGGATGTGTGCTGTACTTGAGCTTGATGTAATAGACCAAGGGTCTTCAAACTGGGGGATGTGCCCCCCTGGGGGGCCTCAAGTGATCCGGGGGGGGGGGGCATCAGGCTGTGGGCAAAAGAAGCATTATGGTGATAACAAAGCTTTGTTTTCAATAAGGGGGAGGAGCGGCAATAAGTCGCTCTGTAATGGGCCACCACTAACATCTTTTGTCACTTACATCCTGGCTGGGAGAAAGTGTCAAAAGGGAAGGGACTCCAAATATTCTTCAGAACCCCCACCCACATTTCTGATAATCACACTGTGGATACTTTTAAACGTTAGCCTGCTTGACCAGAATAGTATGTTTGGCAATCATGTATTTGATTGCATTTTAAAAATGGCAACAGAACTGAACTGCAATGTTTAAATAGGTCTAGACATATTTAGACTTTGCCAGTTTCAATGAATAATTGTAAAAAATGAGGGGGAAGGGACGATGTTTTTTTTTTTTTTTTACTGGCGGGGGGCATTAAAAAGTTTGAAGACCACTGTAATAGACTATCATTTTGCTCTATGTATAATAGGAACTGAGCAAGCTGCAAATTTGTTAATGAAAATTTTACCACAAAATAATATAGAAATGAGTTAAAAACTTTAACATAGAAATGCATAATAAAGTAGACGTAAATAAATGTGCTTTTATTAAATGTGCAAAAATGGAAATGTTGCTTACATTTGCAGAAAGATTTCCTTACCATCCTGCTCCAACTGTTAGGCCGCACTATTCTTTTATTCTTCTCCATCCCTTTAGGAAAAATAAATGCCTTTCATAAACAGTGATTAACGTTATAACTGAATTATAGAGCCAGGCCTTTTTGTGAAATGTGCTGTTTAATGCAAAATGTATTTCGCTTCTTCTCACTCTATATGACTTTATTGTATTTAGATTGTTTTCATTGCCACATATTCATAAAGAACAAGTGTATTTATGAGAAGAAAATGCTTAATGCAACTTACTTTTCGTGATCTAACCAGGACATACCAGAATTCAAATGTTTCATTCCATAGAGATGCCCATTGTTACACAATGGGACACCATACATCTAATAGAGTAGGCTTGCAAAAGGTTCCCATGAGAACCTTCGTAGATGTAACTTTTTGTAATACTTTGTAGCCACCTCTCAATACCTTCATGTCAACATAGACGTCTACCGAGGGAGTCAAGGAAGAAGATGACAGACCATCTGAAGATCTTCCTCTGATGGATGCTGATGACATATTCACCTGTTTTGCAACATGTTTAGTGGCCTTTCGATATAGTACGTGTTCCTAGCTAGAGAGTCAAGGCATTCTATGCACTCCTACCCTGCCATGCCCCTTACCACTTCATAGTGCTAGCTCAAATTACCATAAGCTATTGCTGACAGTGATTTTCTTTGAGTTCTCCTTACACAGATTGAGGAGACTTTCTGCCTTTATGCTGATCATACCTTCTGCTGTGATTTCTCTCACCCTCTTGCTCATTTTTGACACTAGTTGCTGCAACTGTCCAAAGTACTCATCTGAGTCTCCAGAACTACCCTTTATGGGAAGTTTGATCCTTTTCTTGGTTATCTGACTTTGCTTCAAAATTCTACTTGCTCTTTTCCAGAAGGAACTATTTACGGGTTCTTGTTATGCTAGGATAGGTCCTTTAGATTAGAATAGGGACTATATTCTGAATGGAACACACTGTTATTTTCTGTGCCTGCTCTAACCAAATGTTTTGATTATTTATGTAATAAATCTGATCTGCCTAACCTGAATAAAAGAAACAAAAATATCGACTAATTTTCTAATGAGAAAATAAACTTTTAAAACTTTACCAACCCTCTCTTTATTGGCTGAACATCAACTGCAAAAGATGATGTTGTTGTTGTGAAAATGCTCCATTTTAACACAGTGGCAAAGATTCATTGGCTTAGGAAAGCGCGGAAGTTCCAGGTTTATTAAGTAAGTTTGAAGTGACGTTATTTCCATGCTTGCAGAACCTAGTCCACATACAGGGTTAACATGAACCCTGACGTTCCTCTCAGTTCAATAATACCATTATCATCACTGTGGGGGCAAGAATGTTTCTCAGTTCCGCTTTAACAACTATTATTTTTACTAAATACTTCTCAATGCAGTGATACATTCTTATCTACTAACGTGAAACGCTTCTGCATGTTAAAGCAAAATGCTTTTTTAAAATTTGGTAACACCATATCATATTCTAAAATTATACTTGTTGCATGATTTACAGTCCAAATATTTTCAAGGCTTGGCTTGTGTACGGGCTCTTAGAGTCAGAGTCCACCCTTGGTTAGGCACTGGCTTGGCTCTTGTTAATTTGGAGGCTTGTCCCACCTCTACATGCTATACCTTTCACCTCATCTCTCTCATAGGTGGTATATTTACTAAAATGTCATGCAATGTAGAGCAGCAACCAAAAATGCTGTTATGTGTTGATTTAAAGGTAGAAAGCAGGACAATGCCATATCTACAGAGATATGGGGCTATCATGCTCTCTCCCTAGTGCTGGCGCACAATCAGGCTGCCAATGCCACGCACACACCTTTGCACCGTAGTGGAAAAGTGTTGCACAGTGCAGTACACATGCAAAGTCGGAAAAGATTGGAGAAATAAAAGCATTTCTACTCGACAGCATTGTGTTACTTTCAGGTGACTTTCCAGTATAAAATAATGATGCTCTGGAAAGTAAATTTCAAATAAACTGTTGCTCTGATGTGCATCACTTTTGTGATGCAAACTCACTGCAAAATGTTAGTAAGTCTACCGCTAGACTCTTCCCATCTCTCACTGATTCTGCCTGTCACATACTCTACTCCTCTCCCATGATCTGTTTCTTCCAGCATCTTCCAATTTGTTGCCAATTCTGCCACTCCTACGTTCAAGCTGTTGTCTTTCTGCTGTACTTTTCCTGTCATCTCTCCCCACCTCTTACCTTAGTTCTTTCCTTTGTCTTACCTCCATTACATTCACTGCCGTTCCATTGTCTGTGCTTCTCCATTTTCCTTCATCCTAGGTGAGCAATGCCCATTGTGATGGACATGATACTTTTATTGGCAGTTATTTATCACAATAGAGAGTGAGAGAGAAGCAGATCAGTTGCAATCTCCCAAGAAAACTTTTTATCACATATGAGCAACTGCTGTCGCATGAGTTCCTTACCGGGTCTCAGGCATTCCCTAAAAGCAAGCAACGGCAATGTGCCAGGTCTCTAGGTAGTGTAATGTTGTCCTTTGTCAGACCTCTGGGTGGTGGGGTATCCAAACATATTGGATTAGACGCCTCACTCACTTATCGTGACATGCTTCATCATAGGCGTCTATCCACACCCGGGTAAGATGGTACTACCCGGGCGGACTCAACCAAAGATGTGATGGGAGTTCTTATATAAAGCAAAAGCTGGTCACGCAGGGAACCAGATGAGTGATCATAAAAATACCTACAGGTATACCCAAACAATAAGTTTATTAGGAGGGTATCTGGGGTATAGATAAAAACGTGCAAAGTTGGGGGTTATACTGACTATAATACGTTCAGTTGTACCCCATTAAAAAGTGCCAACATGTTTCGGCCCACGCTCATGTGGGTCTGGGGCCTTCGTCAGGGTTATTTTTCTATTTAATGTCCCTGCGTTGTGAGAGGTGCACGAATTGCATGCCCTATCGTGAGGCCTAATGCGCTCACCTGTCTTCACTGTGTCCTTCAGTAGATTTTCTAAATCAAGAACAAGAAAATATAATCAGGGTTATTGGACCTAACCAGCTTCAATTTCTAGGCCGATTACACTGTGATGCCTCCCTTAACTATACTGGACCGTGTTGTCTATACTTTAACAATTATTGTATGGGGTGTGTTCATGTGCACACTCAACCCTCTCGGAACTACATTCTACTCATATTGATCATGCAATGTTTAGAAATCATATCCATAGTGATCCAAACAAATCATGGTGGACTGGGTGCATGATATACCTCTGTTCTGTGATGTTACCGTGTTGGTGCTACATAAGGTCCAGTACTAAGGACTAAGTGCAGTGGTGAACGATTTAATTTGTACCTTAATGCATTCTATACATCTCGTTTATTGTAGGTTCAGGTCCATTGTGCTTACTTACTGGAAGTTTCTTGTTTTCTCTATGCGGATCACGTGGTTGGTGCCATCTTGTAGTCACACACTGTTGTGGGACAAGGAGTGTGTCATGTGTTCTACAAAGTTCATAATGTACCTTTCATTATTTTGTTGCTCTCACACTGCTATTATTGTTGTTTGCTACGATCCTTTTAAGGTATAGGCTCTGTGCGAGTTCAAACATTCATGAATACATTGTAAGGTGTGTTCAGTTTTTATACAGAGAGAACAAAGATCGCTCACACCCTTCATACACACCTCATTCTCAAAAACTTGAGATTTTTATGGGCTCAGGTTCTTAACCCGTATATCCGGTCCTAAGCCGATATGATGCCACCCGGTTGGTAAGGTGGTGATCTCACCCGGTATGTATGGTGGTTGGTTGTAAATGAGCCCCCGGTCTAGCCCATCTTATAGCACTCTCTGAGAATGAGGTGTGTATGAAGGGTGTGAGCGATCTTTGTTCTCTCTGTATAAAAACTGAACACACCTTACAATGTATTCATGAATGTTTGAATTCGCACAGAGCCTATACCTTAAAAAGATCATAGCAAACAACAATAATAGCAGTGTGAGTGCAACGAAATAATGAAAGGTACATTATGAACTTTGTAGAAGTAGAGGTATATCAAGCACCCAGTCCACCATGATTTGTTTGGATCACTATGGATATGATTTCTAAACATTGCATGATCAATATGAGTAGAATGTAGTTCCGAGAGGGTTGTGTGTGAACATGAACACACCCCATACAAAAATTGTTAAAGTATAGACAACACGGTCGAGTATATAGTTAAGGGAGGCATCACGGTGTAATCAGCCTAGAAATTGAAGCTGGTTAGGTCCAATAACCCTGATTATATTTTCTTGTTCTTGATTTAGAAAATCTACTGAAGGACACAGTGAAGACAGGTGAGCGCATTAGGCCTCACGATAGGGCATGCAATTCGTGCACCTCTCACAACGCAGGGACATTAAATAGAAAAATAACCCTGACGAAGGCCCCAGACCCACGTGGGCTCAGAGCGTGGGCCGAAACATATTGGCACATTTTAATGGGGTACAACTGAACGGATAATAGTCAGTATAACCCCGAACTTTGCACATTTTTATCTATACCCCAGGTACCCTCCTAATAAACTTATTGTTTGGGTATACCTGTAGGTATTTTTATGATCACTCATCTGGTTCCCTGCGTGACCAGCTTTTGCTGTATATAAGAACTCCCATCACATCTTTGGTTGAGTCCGCCCGGGTAGTACCATCTTACCCGGGTGTGGATAGACGCCTATGATGAAGCATGTCACGATAAGTGAGTGAGGCGTTGTTAGACCTGGCATCCTTGGCGTGGGTCTCCCTTCCATTTTTTCGTAATGCCTCCACTGTTGCCGATATGTTTTTGCTGGACTAGATGCTCATGGGCACTTTGCCGCTGCTAATCAGTGCCAAAGTGCAAGTGCTCCCTATCGTAAATTGATATATGTATTAGTGACTCCATGATTGGATGATTGGTTTACTTGTCAGTCCCTAGTACAGTGCACTCAGTGTGCCCAGGGCTTGTAAATCCAATGCCGCTGGTGGGCTTGCAGCACTGGTTGTGCCACCCACAGAAGCGGCTTGTAAAATGTGTCTCAGGCCTGCCATCGCAGAGCCTGTGTGCAGCCTAGGGCTGCCATGTCGACTTGGTGAGTACACCCACTTACCAGTCCCTAAACCTTCCCTTTACTGCATGTTGGTCACCCCTAAAGTAGGCCCTAGGGCAGGGTGCATTGTAAGTATAAGGTAGGACATGCCCTGGTGTGTGTGGCATGTCCTAATAGTGAATTACAGCCATTTTCGTTTTTCACTATTGCAAGGCTACCTGCTCCCCATAGGCCAGAATGGGCAGACTGACTATTACACCTTACAGTCAGAACTGACCCAGGGAACATGGTAGAAAAACGAATGTAGTATGCCTGAACTCAGGATGATAAAATACATCTTTTAGTGAAGTTGGTTTTAACATTCTGTGTTTGAAAATACCACTTTTTAGAAAGTGGGTATTTTCTTGCCTAACTATCCAAGCCTGCCTCTGCTAGGTTGTGTATTCCTTGTCTGGAGATTGAGTGACAGGGGCTGGGGGTGGCTACAGGAGACAGGGTGAGTCAGCACAGCGCTGAATAGAAAGATCTGCATCCAGAGTGGAGGGAGGAGTTGCCCCTGGGTCTGAATAGGGCTGTGCCTGCCTTCCACAATGCTGGCTCCACCTCCTGCCGGGCGGCTGAGCACTCTGCCCCACATTCTGAAAGGAAAGAAGGAGTCAGAAAAACAAAGTGCTCCAGGACTGACCAGAACTGGTTTTGGACTAGGCAGAGGCCTCTCTGCCTTCAGAGAACAAAGAGAAACTGGGTATAAAAAGGGGACCCAGACCCCTAGGAAATTAGATCACTTTTGGGAACAAGAAGAAACCTTTGCTGAGGAGCGGAACCAAGAAGAAACTGAGGAGAGACTATCCCTAAGCCTGAAGTGCTGCTTGGGGGATTGGCCTGCAGTGGTTTTCCTGACTGCCAAAGAAAGGAGAAAGGAACTTTTGCTTTGCTGTGACTTTCATCAACTTGTGAAGGATCTCCAAGGGCTTGGAAGAGAGCTTGCCCCCTGACCGAAGTCCCAGGACCATTGGACTTCACCCCCTTTGTGAATTGCTGCTGGAAACTCTGTTTCAGTGGCTACAGAGGTAGGGAGCTGTGACCGACTCTCACGACCGACTCGGTGTCCTGTAAGCACCGCAACGAAGCACCGTCTCGCCCTGCAACGCACGGCCCTGGTCTCACCGACTCCGTCAACGAGCCGCTGCCTGCACCGCATCGAGGGACAACGCGTCCTGCAACGCTTCGCTACGCCGAATCGAACTGGTCCGACCGACACGGTCACTGCTGCTGAGTTCGAGTCCTGTGACCGCACTGGAGTTGGGCACCGCTCGCACGCTTTGCGACGCACCGCCCGACTCGCACCGCTGTCCGTACTGATCGACGCCAGCTCCTGAATCCGGCTCCGTCGCCGCACCGCAACCTGCCAGCACCGCATCGAAGCACCGTCTCGCCCTGCAACGCACGGCCCTGGTCTCACCCACTCCGTCTCGACGACGTCAACGAGCCGCTGCCTGCACCGCATCGAGGGACAACGCGTCCTGCAACGCTTCCATTTTTGCATCGCGACCGCGACGAACAGCCATCCGGCTCGCACGCCCGTGCCTGCCGCTTCAAGTAAAAGGTACTGTGACCGAGTCTGTCTACGCTGTGTTGGCCCGTCTCGACGCGGTCAGCTGGATCTGTTAGACTCTGTTTATTCTCGACACAGCCGGAGGAGGCTACCGACTCGCACAGAACCTTGAATTAAGCCTTTTTGATCAGAACTAAGCACTCTTGACAGTATTGTGGATTATTTTTGTCGTTTATGGTCTTGTGATAAATCTATATAAAGTATACCTATTTTTATAAATATATAACCTGTGTGGTGTCCATTTGTAGTGTTGTCACTTGATTACTGTATGTGTTCACAAATGCTTTACACACTGCCTCTGAACTAAGCCTGTCTGCTCGTGCCAAGCTACCAAGAGGGTGAGCAGGGGTTCTTTCAGGAGTGTACCTACTTTCCCTGACTAGACTCAAGGGTCCCTATTTGGACAAAGGTACCTACCTCTGCCAACTAGAGACCCCCAAATCTAACATTGGTGGTCAGCGGTGAGGATTCTGGACTTGCATTTGTGACTCATGTACAGTGATTGGTGAACACTACTTAGTGAGTGCAGACCAAACCGCAACCACATACTTTTATAGCATTTTTTCTGGGATTTCCTATTTTTGCAAATGCCAAGTTCAATCACTATGGAGAAACCAGCATCAGTAGCCTCTGTTGAGTGTGATTGGGAAGAAGAGAGGCTAGAATGCTACACCCTCAAGCAGCTCAGGCAATTCTGCAAAAAGTTTAAAGTGTCCATGACCGGGCTCTCCAGGAAGGAGGACCTCCAAAAGGCGCTGAGGGCCTGGGTCGAATCAAGGAGTGCCCCTGTGGAGGGGGCTGAGAATGCAGAAGGGCAGCTGGAGGGGCTATTGGGTCTAGGGGCTAGAAGACCACCTTCCCCAGTAGATAGCAGTGTTTCTGCCAGAGGACTGTCTCCAGAGGAGTTGGAGGACAGGAAAGAGAGTAGGATGCACGAAATGGAGCTGACCAAGCTCAAGCTGAATGGGCAGTTAGAATTCGAAATGCAAACTAGGAAATTAGCCCTAGAGGAAAAGAAAATGCAGTTTGAACATGAGAAAGTTTTGAGGGAGTTGGAATTGAAGGCCAAAAGCTTAGAGATTACTCCCTCTGGTGGCAGTGTACCGCCTGTGCCTGTTGAAACTAGGGTGTATATTCCAAAAGATGTGGTTAAGGAATTTTTTTTAAATGATGACATAGGGCAGTGGTTCAAAGCCTATGAGGTAGCCATTTCTTCCCACTGCGTCCCTGAGAAGGATTGGGGAGCGGGGTTGTGGGGACGGTTCCTCACTGAGGGGCGGGATACCTTGTTGGATTTGCCCTCTGAAGTCTATAATTCGTACAGCCACATGAAGGATGCCTTAATGACTAGGTATGGTTTGACCCCTGAGCTTTATAGGCAAAGGTTCAGGAACTGTAGTAAGATTGAAAGCAGTACCTGGGTTGAATATGTGACCTTCTTTTGCAGAGCCTTGGATGGTTGGGTAAAGGGTAGCAAAGCGACTGATTTTCAGGCGCTCTTTGATTTGATTGCCTGGGAGCACTTGTCCGGTAATTGTTTTCCTGAGCTACGCCAGCACCTGATTGATAGTAAGCTGACTAACCCTAGGCAGCTTGCTGAGGAGGCGGACCGCTGGGTGAGTACCCGGGTCCACAAGGGTCACGTGGGAGACTCCGCCAAGGGTGGGCAGGGTCCCCAGCAGAAGAGTGGGGGGACAAGGGTAAACAGAAGGAGTTCCATAAAGGGCCCCAAAGTAGACCCCAAACTGAACCAAGGGAAAGGTTCCCAGCCTCCCCTGAGAAGAAGCCAGTGGCCCTGACAGGCCCCCCTGTTCACCAGGGACCACTGGTATGTTACAAGTGTGGCGCCCTGGCCACAAGGCAAACGATCCTCGTTGCCCTTTGCATGGAAAACCAGCACCCACTAGTGCAGTCCCCCGGCAGTTGGCTAGTGTAGCCCTGGGGGAGGAGTTGGGTGCCCAAGGTGGGGGATCCCACAGTGTTTTCCCTTGTCTCATTAGGAGACTCTGAGATGGTCCCTAGGACCCCGCTGCCTGAGAACACTAAGAAATACAGGCAGTGGGTGACCATCAATGGCCATAGGGTGGAGGCTCTGAGAGACACAGGAGCCAGTGTGACAGCTGTCAAGTGTCACCTGGTGTCTAAGGAGCAGGTCATCCCTGATGCATTCTATCCGGTTGTTGCCGCTGACAACACAGAGAGTCACTGCAAGGTGGCTCAGGTTCCCTTTGAGTGGGGGGGTCTCGGGTACTCTTCAAGTAGCTGTGAGGCCAGCCATGCCTGTTGACTGTTTGTTAGGGAACGATTTGGAGAGCTCACCTTGGGCTAAGGTGGAGCGGAGTGCGCATTTAGAAATGTTGGGCTTGCCTGATTGGGCATGTGTGACCACCCGGTCAATGGCAGCGAAAGGTGTTCAAGAGGACCTGGAGCCTGAGAGGGAGGCCCAGGTGCCTGCCGGAGAGAGAGGAGGCAGGGGGCGCGGAAACCGGCCCCCGAAGTTCCCACGGTCCAGGAGGAGGCAGACCCTGAGGGGGATGCCCTGGAGCCTACAGGGGAACAGGTAGCTGAACTGGGGGACCTACCTGAGCTGACCCATTGGCAGCAAGAAGGAGGACCCTCCAGGGAAGAGTTCTGCGAGGAGCAGAACACATGCCCTTCTCTCGTGGGTCTGAGGCAACAGGCCACAGACCAGGCAGCAGGTGATCAGTCTGGATCACATTGGATTTACTGGGAGAATGGTCTCCTGTATTCAGAGCCTAAGGTTGCTGAGCCTGGGTCAGCCCGTGTGCTGGTGGTACCCCAGCGCTTCAGAGCCTTCCTACTGGGGTTGGCTCATGATGTACCGTTAGCAGGACATCTGGGGCAGGACAAGACCTTTGACAGGCTTGTTACCCATTTCTATTGGCCCCAGATGCGCAGGAGTGCCGCCACTCACTGCAGGACATGCCAGACTTGCCAGGCAAGTGGAAAGAGTGGGAGGAAGCACAAGGCTCCTCTCCAGCCATTCCCTGTGGTCAGCACCCCTTTGAACGGGTGGGTATTGACATTGTGGGGCCACTGGACCCCAAGACAGCCATGGGCAACAGGTTTATCCTGGTCTTGGTGGACCATGCCACCCGGTACCCTGAAGCCATCCCTCTGAGGACAGTGACGGCCCCGTGGTGGGACGGGCACTGATGGGAATTTTCTCACATGTGGGATTCCCTCAAGAGGTGGTGTCTGACAGAGGTACCAACTTCGTGTCCAAGTACATGAAGTCCCTGTGGCAGGAGTGCGGTGTAACTTACAAGTTCACCACTCCTTACCACCCTCAAGGAAATGGGCTGGTTGAGAGATTCAACCGGACCCTCAAGGGCATGATTATGGGTCTGGAAGAACCCATGAGGCGTAAATGGGACTTCCTCTTACCATGCCTGTTGTTTGCATACCGGGAGGTGCCACAGAAGTCTCTAGGGTTCAGTCCCTTTGAGCTCCTCTATGGAGACCCGGTGCGAGGACCTCTGAGTTTGGTCAAGGAAGGCTGGGAGCAATCTCCCAGGAAACCTCCCCAGGATGTATACAGTTACATGCTGGCCTTCAGGAACCAGACTAGGCGTTTCAGAGAACTTGCTGAGGCAAATCTGGAAGCCAGCCAGGAGGAGATGAAGCGGTGGTACGACCAGAATGCCACTCTGGTAGAGCTTCAGCCTGGTCACAAAGTGTGGGTCATGGCCCCTGTGGAGCCTTGTGCGCTCCAGGACAGGTGGACCGGCCCTTTACGGTGGTGGAGCGCAAGAGTCCAGTTACCTATTTGGTGGACTTGCAGTCTCCCAGGAACCCCTTGCGGGTCCTGCATGTGAACCGCCTGAAGCCCCACTTGGAGAGGTCCCAAGTGGGCATGCTCTTAGCTACAGATGATGGAATGGAGGAGGAGACCGAGCCTCTTCCTGACCTCCTGTCAGCCCGAGAGCAAGATGGATCAGTGGAGGGAGTAAACCTCTCTACCTCCCTGACACCTGAGCAGCAGGGTGACTGTCGCCAACTGTTGGGACAGTTCCCTGACCTGTTCTCCCTGGTTCCCAGTGTCACTCATTGGTGCGTCCATGATGTGGACACTGGGGACAGTCTTCCTGTGAAGCACAAGGCTTAAAGGGTGACTGACAGGGTCAGAGCCTGCATCAAGGAGGAGGTCTCCAAGATGTTTGCGCTAGGGGTGATTGAGTCCTCTAACAGCCCTTGGGCCAGCCCAGTGGTCTTGGTTCCAAATGCTGCCGCGCTGGTGCCACACCAGAACTCCGGTTCTGTGTGGACTACAGGGGACTCAATTCCATCACCAGGACTGACGCCCACCCCATCCCCAGAGCTGATGAGCTCATAGATCGGTTAGGGGCTGCGCGGTACCTCAGCACGTTTGACTTAACGTCTGGGTACTGGCAGATCGCCTTGACTGATGGGGCAAAGAGAGGTCAGCATTCTCCACACCAGATGGGCACTACCAGTTCCGGGTGATGCCCTTTGGGATGAAGAATGCCCCTGCCACCTTTCAGAGGTTGGTCAACCAGGTGTTGGTTGGACTGGAGGATTTCAGTGCCGCCTACCTGGATGACATCGCAGTGTTCAGTTCCAGTTGGGAAGAACATCTGCGTCACCTCTGGGAAGTGTTGATGGCGCTGCGGAGGGCAGGCCTCACAATCAAGGCGAGTAAGTGCCAGATTGGGCAGGGTTCTGTGGTGTACTTGGGACACCAGGTTGGGAGCGGCCAGGTGGCGCCCCTCCAACCGAAAATTGATACCATTCTGGCTTGGGAGCCCCCAAGACCCAGACAGAGGTGAGAGCCTTCCTAGGACTCACCGGGTATTACCGGAGATTCGTCAAGGGGTATGGCAGCATTGTTGCCCCCTTGACAGAGCTGACTTCCAAGAAGCAGCCCAGGAAAGTGATTTGGACTGACGCCTGTCAAAAAGCTTTTGACACCTTGAAGACTGCCATGTGCACGGCGCCTGTGCTCCAGGCACCCAACTTCTCCAATGAGTTCATTGTTCAGACCGACGCTTCAGAGCATGGTGTAGGGGCTGTTCTATCACAGATCAATGAGGAGGGCCTAGACCAACCTGTAGCCTTCATCAGTAGGAGGTTACTTCCCGGGAACAGAGATGGAGTGCTATTGAGCGGGAGGCATTTGCTGTGGTCTGGGCACTGAAGAAGCTGAGACCATACCTGTTTGGGACTCACTTCCGGGTTCAGACAGACCACAGGCCCCTCAGATGGTTGATGCAGATGAGGGGTGAGAATCCATAGCTGTTGAGGTGGTCCATTTCCCTACAGGGGATGGACTTTACGGTGGAACACCGCCCTGGTACAGAACACGCCAATGCTGATGGTCTGTCCAGATTTTTCCGCTCTTAGCGATGAGAACTCCCTAGGGGTAGGATAGTTCTCCCCACATTTCAGCTGGAGGGGACACGTGTTAGACCTGGCATCCTTGGCGTGGGTCTCCCTTCCATTTTTTCGTAATGCCTCCACTGTTGCCGATATGTTTTTGCTGGACTAGATGCTCATGGGCACTTTGCCGCTGCTAATCAGTGCCAAAGTGCAAGTGCTCCCTATCGTAAATTGATATATGTATTAGTGACTCCATGATTGGATGATTGGTTTACTTGTCAGTCCCTAGTACAGTGCACTCAGTGTGCCCAGGGCTTGTAAATCCAATGCCGCTGGTGGGCTTGCAGCACTGGTTGTGCCACCCACAGAAGCGGCTTGTAAAATGTGTCTCAGGCCTGCCATCGCAGACCCTGTGTGCAGCCTAGGGCTGCCATGTCGACTTGGTGAGTACACCCACTTACCAGTCCCTAAACATTCCCTTTACTGCATGTTGGTCACCCCTAAAGTAGGCCCTAGGGCAGGGTGCATTGTAAGTATAAGGTAGGACATGCCCTGGTCTGTGTGGCATGTCCTAATAGTGAATTACAGCCATTTTCGTTTTTCACTATTGCAAGGCTACCTGCTCCCCATAGGCCAGAATGGGCAGACTGACTATTACACCTTATAGTCAGAACTGACCCAGGGAACATGGTAGAAAAACGAATGTAGTATGCCTGAACTCAGGATGATAAAATACATCTTTTAGTGAAGTTGGTTTTAACATTCTGTGTTTGAAAATACCACTTTTAGAAAGTGGGTATTTTCTTGCCTAACTATCCAAGCCTGCCTCTGCTAGGTTGTGTATTCCTTGTCTGGAGATTGAGTGACAGGGGCTGGGGGTGGCTACAGGAGACAGGGTGAGTCAGCACAGCGCTGAATAGAAAGATCTGCATCCAGAGTGGAGGGAGGAGTTGCCCCTGGGTCTGAATAGGGCTGTGCCTGCCTTCCACAATGCTGGCTCCACCTCCTGCCGGGCGGCTGAGCACTCTGCCCCACATTCTGAAAGGAAAGAAGGAGTCAGAAAAACAAAGTGCTCCAGGACTGACCAGAACTGGTTTTGGACTAGGCAGAGGCCTCTCTGCCTTCAGAGAACAAAGAGAAACTGGGTATAAAAGGGGACCCAGACCCCTAGGAAATTAGATCACTTTTGGGAACAAGAAGAAACCTTTGCTGAGGAGCGGAACCAAGAAGAAACTGAGGAGAGACTATCCCTAAGCCTGAAGTGCTGCTTGGGGGATTGGCCTGCAGTGGTTTGCCTGACTGCCAAAGAAAGGAGAAAGGAACTTTTGCTTTGCTGTGACTTTCATCAACTTGTGAAGGATCTCCAAGGGCTTGGAAGAGAGCTTGCCCCTGACCGAAGTCCCAGGACCATTGGACTTCACCCCCTTTGTGAATTGCTGCTGGAAACTCTGTTTCAGTGGCTACAGAGGTAGGGAGCTGTGACCGACTCTCACGACCGACTCGGTGTCCTGTAAGCACCGCATCGAAGCACCGTCTCGCCCTGCAACGCACGGCCCTGGTCTCACCGACTCCGTCAACGAGCCGCTGCCTATACCGCATCGAGGGACAACGCGTCCTGCAACGCTTTGCTACGCCGAATCGAACTGGTCCGACCGACACGGTCACTGCTGCTGAGTTCGAGTCCTGTGACCGCACCGGAGTTGGGCACCGCTCGCACGCTTTGCGACGCACCGCCCGACTCGCACCGCTGTCTGGACTGATCGACGCCAGCTCCTGAATCCGGCTCCGTTGCCGCACCGCAACCTGCCAGCACCGCATCGAAGCACCGTCTCGCCCTGCAACGCACGGCCCTGGTCTCACCGACTCCGTCTCGACGACGCCAACGAGCCGCTGCCTGCACCGCATCGAGGGACAACGCGTCCTGCAACGCTTCCATTTTTGCATCGCGACCGCGACGAACAGCCATCCGGCTCGCACGCCCGTGCCTGCCGCTTCAAGTAAAAGGTACTGTGACCGAGTCTGTCTACGCTGTGTTGGCCCATCTCGACGCGGTCAGCTGGATCTGTTAGACTCTGTTTATTCTCGACACCGCCGTAGCCGGAGGAGGCTACCGACTTGCACAGAACCTTGAATTAAGCCTTTTTGATCAGAACTAAGCACTCTTGACAGTATTGTGGATTATTTTTGTCGTTTATGGTCTTGTGATAAATCTATATAAAGTATACCTATTTTTATAAATATATAACCTGTGTGGTGTCCATTTGTAGTGTTGTCACTTGATTACTGTATGTGTTCACAAATGCTTTACACACTGCCTCTGAACTAAGCCTGTCTGCTCGTGCCAAGCTACCAAGAGGGTGAGCAGGGGTTCTTTCAGGAGTGTACCTACTTTCCCTGACTAGCTCAAGGGTCCCTATTTGGACAAAGGTACCTACCTCTGCCAACTAGAGACCCCCAAATCTAACAGGCGTCTAATCCAGTATCTTTGGATACCCCACCACCCAGAGGTCTGACAAAGGACAACATTACACTACCAAGGACCTGGCACATTGCCGTTGCTTGCTTTTAGGGAATGCCTGATACCCGGTATTGGCAGCCCTGCAAGATACTCTGACTTTCATTTAGGGCGGGGCCGTTGGCTCTCTTCACAATTATTGGCACTTCAAATACCCATCTTATCGCTGTTCTTATGCAGATGCGGAGATTAGATTTCTGAAGCCCTTTCAAGCCATGTCTGGGAGGCCAAGGGGAGCCCCCCCCTCCCTTAGCCATTGCAGCTCTGCACTATCCCTGCTCCTGGGCCTGGTAACACTGGACGCTTTTTAAAGGTGGTGCACATATGCGAGGCCCCATGGATGGGAGCAGGCACGGGGCCATGGGCAGCTGCACACACTGCGCCTGCCGGCCCTGCCTATTTTGCTGTTTTTTTCTTCTGTGTGGAGTGTTTAAGGGGAGGTATCCCTCATCAGATTGGTACTGGTCGGCGAGCTACCAGAAATTGATGGGGAGAGGATGTGGTGTGACAGTCAGAGCTGCCCACTTTGGAACTGTGGAACAATCAACATCTTGTGATTCTCGCCAAATCACTTAATTCCCCTGTGCCTAGAAGTAAATGTGACCTTGTGTAATTTAAAGCGCTTTGGACCAAGTTTGCTTTATATATAAATGCAACAACAAAAAAACTGATGGAGCTTTAATAAGATAAGTGGCCGTCAGTTAACCATAATTATTTGTAATGACTTTGCAATTCAAATGCACGTACCCCGGCCCATTGAAATTCATCAAGGACTGACTGAAAAATAATGTCACTTAGCCTGAGCATCTAGGGGGCACAAACTTGATTAGCTAAAAATTAGATTCCAACAGCAAACAAAGCAGAGTCCAGTGATATCAGATTCCTTGAGCCTAAGCCCGACCGGGAAGATTCTGTTGTCTTGTCAGGAACGCAATGGAGGCACCCGTAGCCCTGTCGGCACATTGAGGGAGGGCAACCCTTCAAGGGAGCCCCATTCAGCCCATATCAAGGAATATTTGTGAGGTATAGGAGACTTTGGGGCCCATCGTCACATTCTGCAGGGTGGGCTACTTTTTGCGTTACACCACTGTTTCTTGGCCCTAGCTTTGCCAGATGTAGAATGGTGGGAAGGGTATCATGTTTGTGGGAAGTGAACGATGGTGCTATGGTAATTAGTAGGGAAGACAATGTGTAGCAATAGTTTTATGACCACAGTATTCCAGGGAGGAGAGGCATGAGCAAGTTGCAGTTGTGAAGGAAAATCTCCAAGCATCAATGTGAATTTCAACTTTTAAGTCACACCTGGGAATGTCTGCTTCGGCGCATCTTCCACACGAATATGCCCTGATACCAGTAATGATGCACGCATTACAAAGGATTCTTATCTCCATTATGCTTCTATTAAAAGAGCTGTGGCCAGCTTTGAACAAGTCCCCGCTCTGCTAAGGGTGTGCTAGAAATATTGTTTAAGAAACTTGAGATTGTCCCAAGAAACATAAGACCCTGTGTGCCGAATAGAGTACAAACTGGCGTAGTTAGGCTGACATTGGGGTTAAAACGGTGGTGAGCCCTCTTGTGACTGACAGTCACCCAGACAAAACCAATCGACCTATCCAGGACTGTCTCTACCCCCCCCCCATTATAGTAATAAATATGAATTTACCGAAAGCCAATACAGCAAATTGCAGGTGAGGACTGAGAGCCAAGTTGGGGCGGGCAGGGCTGAGCTTGCCAGAGCAGAGTGAGGAGTGGCTTGCACTCCCTAAGTGCACATGACTGTTTGGCCGGGCCTCCAAACAGTCATGCGCACTTAGCTTGGTCTCCACCTGGCTGTGTTTCACAGCCTAGTGGATAACGTACCCAGGCTCCCAGGCACTGCCTGAGCGGCCAAACAGGCCGCTCAGATGAATCACGACGGTGCTCATGCAGCGTCGAGATTGGCCGGGAGAGTCCCGGAGCCTGGGTGCTTCTGGTGCTGAGAGAAGAGGACACAGGAGAGGCGTGCGGCGGCGGGGAAGGCTAGTTTATTTTCATCCCCCCACCACGCCCTTTCCGAGTGGTGAATTCCATGATACAATTTACTTCCTAAGGAAGCACTTAGCAGAACCTATGGTCACTCACGCACTGTACTAATTCTACGGGCAAAGGGCGGTCCTTCCTCATATGAATCGAATTCTGCTATATTTCCTGTTTGCAGAGGGAGGGAGGATACTGAGATAAGGAAGCCTCCCGTCTCAACTGTAAGTCTAAAAAGAAAATAAATAAGGTGTATGTCAAAGAAACTCCCCCAGAAAGAAAAGCTTAGGTGTGAAGAAGAAGCTAGTGGAATAACTACAGCCCTTACCAGAGAAGAGGGCGCCCAAATCTTTCTGAAGCATTGACGTATTGGCCGAAGATCCTTGACCACTCAGACGCATCCTCCTGCCAAAGGTGGTGGACACAGCCTCCCCATTTGTAAGCAGAAGAACTCTCTGTCTGCGCAACATAACGCAATTGGGCTTTGTAGACCTGTTCTCTGATACCACAGCATACCGTCCATTCTATAGGTCTTGCATCCTTAACCTATTATGCTATTAAATGTTTGTGGTTATTGAACACAGTGGTCTAAGTGCATTAAAAGCATTATGGGAACTGTGATACTGAGAGCAATGGGGGTTCAATTTGAACCCAATAGATATTGTGGTAGTAAAATTTCCAAAGGATGAGACAACGAACTGCATACAATTTATGCATAAGTCAAAACAGTAACTTACAGAAAAACATTTGGCATAACATCGATTGCTTACACATTATTGGTATAGATTACTTACCTTGTGTTTAGGATGACACATTTAAATCTATGCAGCCAGGTGCTGAGTCGAGTATTGCCATGCCCACAAATGATTTACGTACTCCAGGAAGTTTCCAGCTCTCTCAAAGGGCGTAAATGAAGTATGATTCTTGCCCAAAAATGCAAGATTGAAGGTCTGTGAGTGATTGGTTCCAAACCACAAATAGTGGGGATAGTAAAGTGCAATTGGAAGAGTATTCGTGTGTGTGGTTGGCAGCTGCTCTGAACGGTCAAAAAGGGCAAGGGCAAGAGTGGCAGGCCTTTGCCAGAGACCTAGACAGAGCCTTGTGTGCGAACCCTCCACAAACAGCGGCGGCTCCTCCGCTATGACGGAGGAGCGTCGCCCCCCCAAAAACGGCAGTAAAGGAAAAATAAAACAGCACTTGGTTAATTTTTCCTTTCCAGACGAGTCTTAGGGGCGGGGCCTGGTAGTGACAGGCACTGAGGGGAGTGGTAGTGCACCCCCATCACTGCGCATGATGGTTTGGCCGTCCGTCTCCGGTCGGCCAAACCCAACCCAATTCCAAACCAGCAACGCAGCTGGGTTGGACAGAGCAGGCACAGACTCACAGTCTGTCCTGGAGCGCAAATCAAGGGCACTAAGGCCAATCCTGAAGCTGCTCTCATGCAAGAGCAGCTTCAGGATTGGTCGCAGGTCATTCTGGAAGCATGTGCCTTCCTGAAGAGGAGCGCGACGACCTGCTGAAGGTAGGTTTTTTACATTTGTTTTATTCCCCCGTAACTCCTTGTGCCCTTGTCAGAAAGATAGTTTATAAGCTTGAATGCTGGGCTGTTTATATGGGCAATTTCTTGGGTACTGGCGGGTGTGGATTTTCTTGATGGCAATTTCTCAAATGGAACAGAGAGAGTCACTTGACAGGCAAGGAATTCGAGTTACCTTGATAAATAAAGGAGGTATACACCTTAAGGGCTTCTCGTGTGAAGGTTCCTTAGACATACTAGGCAAGTGTTTCCTATCCCCCTGGGTGCTTGCTTTCTTTGTGACTGCTTCCTTTGCATGTGAATGCTCCCTATACCTGCAATTGCTTCCTATACCTGTGAGTATTTGCTATGTATATGACTACTTCCTATGTCTGTTACTGCGGATGGTGCCACCTGCCTGTATTTCATGTGTCCTAAAGCTCCTAGCCAGAGAAGCGTCCACTGATCTGTGATGACACTCACCACAGGGCACTCATCCCGAACTTTTATGCCTCACCACTTTCAAATGTCACCATCCACCACTGTCCACAGAGTGAAAACAGATACAGCTCACACATGACCCCTTACATGTACTTACCTGAAATATTAACAGGTTCGGACCAAAAATGAATTGTACTGTTTAGTTGCATTTTATTGAACAAAAATCGTATTTATATTTTCTGCTCTCATGAAACCTGAGCTGTCAATGAAATCGCTCTGGAAAGCTTTGAAATGTATTTTACACCAGCAGTAAAAGTCAAACAAGCTCAACCAAAAGGTGGCCTCCCTATATGGGTCTCCAGGGCACTCCAAGTTAGCATGCAGATTTTTCCAGTGAAGATCCCACACATCCTCGATATTAAACTAACTGGGGTTATGGTCTGAAGTGACTGATTATTAATGTATATATTCCACCTAGGTGCGACACGAGGGAAAATGCATTTTTGCTAGCCCTTGAGGAGAAGATTGTGTTGTTATGGAGAGAGGTTGTTGTCATAGTATAATGGTGTACAGTGACTTCAATGCACCTCTTGTTTAGGATATGTGGCTATTATGTCACTGGAAGAGGATTGTGATTGGATGAACCCTGAGGCTGATGTAAGTTAGTGCAGGCATGCAGGCCAGAAAGATGTGAAGTGACAGCAGAAGCCTCGGAAGAAAGTAAATAGAAGTATCCGCCTTCCTTGCCTACCCTTTGCCATGTCAAACTGCAGGCGAGGAGCCACAATGCAAACCAGAGAGGTGGGGGAGGCGCTGGCAAGGTCTTGCTCCCATGCTCTTTTGACTCCTGCTGTTATCGATAGACAGCGTTAAGGAGGCTGTCAAACTAGACATGTGTGACCTTGGTAATAATTGTCCTTCTGGGAGTCCAGGAAGTAAGTTGTTTATTAGGACATCATGCACTAACCTTGTGATAGTCTTTTAGCTAGTCCCAGTGGACTATACCAGCCATTTAACACAAGCTACATTATTACTGACACTTGCCTTTGGATTGGCTATTGACAATGAAGCAGACATTTAAGGCACATGCATGTTCTCATCATATACTCTGTTCTCAAAGTCACAGTCTTTTCTATAGGGCATTCAAACTTAGAAGACTCTAGAACATTCGGCATCTTTTTTAATCTCTTAAACCCTACAGTACATCCTAATGATGATATATAGGAAATGTACAATACTGTTTACAGAGCTGCTATAATGGAAAGAATTTCCACATAATTCCTTTATAATTTCCTTTCCTTGCCACCTAGATTAGTCAACCATGCCACATAATTTGACACTCCTCTGTCATACAATTCCAGAAGCTCTGGCTATTGCCAACTGCAATGGGCTACGAGCCTACATAACTTTGTTAGAGTTATGGTTTAGGTTATATATACCTCTGTAGCTGAAGGTGCAGGAGTCTGTTACCTCTCGGGTATCAAACACTTCCATTCTTAGCCAGATTCTTTGATAAGGAGGAGAATCGCGTGGCATACTCTGAGCCTTTCTTAAAATGCAGGAACTGATTTTAATGGAGCATAATGCTCTCGATCAATAAAAGGATCAGGACATCTATTCTCGAAAATTATTTTCTTCTTTGTTAGACGTGCTGGAACATATTTTAAATTTGAAAGTGTTTTTATTTGTAAAATATAAAGCTTTTCCTGGCACACATCCCCCGGAGATGAAGTTAACCAGAACTAAATGTTCCTCTTTCCACTGGTAACTCCCGCGCTATTTATGAGTCATGTGAGATTACATTCTGCCAACTTGCGGGAGAGCACCAGAGACTGACTTATGTTTCCTCCTGAGGGCACCTTGTGCCTAAATGTTCACCGAAACATTTTTAAGTGGAGCGTTTCAAAGTGGAAACATATTCAAGTGAAAGTTAAACACACATGTATGTATGTATTGGTACTTATATAGGACGAACCTAGCTGTGAAGCAGCGGGGCACTGTGCATTACGTAAAGAGGTCGGGAACAAGATCGTGTACGTCAAGTGGGGATTATACAATAACTATTTACGCACATTTTGGCATAAGGAGATTATGTGATTTGTCTAGAAACACACAATGCTGAGTCTAGCGCTGAGGCCGGAAGACGAATCTGGGTCCTGTAATGTCGTGGCAGATGTAGAGCCACGGGCGCTAGGTCCTGGGACAGGAAAGGGGAGGAAGCGGAAATGGAAAGGGCGGAGATGCGCAGGACCAGGGGCAGTCGAGAGAAGGAAAGAAGGGATAAAGTTGGATTACAATAAAGCTCCGTAAAGATACCTTCAACGTATCCTTGTCATTTGTGCCAGGCAAGGGACACGACAACTGGCGACGAAGACGGACCCTGCCTGCTGATTGCTACATTGCTTTAACGGCGGAGTGGAGTCGGGTGCCTACCCCGTATGCAAATTCACTCCGGACTGTCTTCACGACGCAGCCTCGGGAGCCCACCCCGGGCGCACCTTATTGCGGCTGCCACAGGTCCTTTGACTCGCCTCTCCTGGCTGCGACATCGGGAGCCCACCCCGGTCGCACACTGCTGGTTGGTGCGCGTTTCTGCACCGCGACGCGCTGTCAGGAGCCCACCCTGGGCGCGTGCTCTTCCCGTCTGCCTGGGGCCTACCTGTGACCCTGGAAGCTGGATCTGGGCACAGGCCCCGCAACCCGCTGCTTTGTTTCCTCCTGCCGAGTGTCCTGCCTCATCGTCCTACCGGCTGAATTCCCAGCTTTGTTCACGGACTCTTGCATGGCTAGCCCCGCCCAGCGGCCATTTCCAGGTCAGGCCAGTTCTGCAATAGGCTGGTCTCCTTGGCGGCCATTTTAAGGTCAGGCGGGCCCTCCAATAAGCTGCCAGACACTGTGACCGGCCATTTTGAAGTCAGGCATTGGCACTACAACTCCAGGGAAGCGTCAAAATAAATAATACTACCAGATGAAGTCATCCCTCATTCTTCATGTAAAACAAACTCTACGCATTACCCCTGCTACATTCTCTGGTGCTTTGCTGCTCCCCTCCTCTGCTGAGTCACCTGTTCACTTCTCCAGTCATCCTCATCGGCTGCTGCCACGAACGTGCAGTATCAGCGCTGGGTGATTTCTTCTTTGCGGACTCCTCCACCTAACGCTCGCTCACGTCTTGGTCGGTCACAAACCATGTCTCACCGACTACCGGCCGAAACTCCGAATTCCAGAACAGGGGAGCTACGTCACATTCTCCCACCTCATCGTCGCAGGTGGTAGGACACACCCTTGCCATGCTGGGAGTTCCTTTTCTGTGCCCTCCGGAACCGTTGCCTCTCATACCTGGCGGAGGTATGGGTCTTCGCTGGCAGGAATGGCTAGAAGACTTTGAAGACTTCATGAAAGGCTCGCAAGTGTCGGATCCTGATCAACAACTCATTGCACTGCGCAATCTCATTGGGAAAGAAGTTGGCCAGATAATCAAGGAGCTTCCAGTTGATGTTGCGTCTTCTTACCCAGGTGTGCGTGAAGCGCTCAACAGAACATTTCTTCAGAAATGGAGCATTGACTATGAACGCTTCACCTTCAATCTAGCCTCCCAAGAAAAGGATGAATCTATGGGAGAATTCATTTTGCGCCTTAAACAGCTAGCACGCTACTGTGCGTTTGACTCCTTCATGACTGAAGATGCTCTTCACCTGCGCATTATTGAAGGTTGTCAATCTGAGTCCCTATGCAGACGCCTTCTAAAGAAAAGATACACCTTGGATGAAATTGAAGAAATGACGAGAGTTAATGATCAGGCAGAAGAACATGCAAAATAAATGGAAGCTGGAAAAGTTGAAAAACGGGAACAAGCTTTCCGAATTCAATCTCGTCACACGGATAGTCACTCCTCTGCAGGTCGAAGACCATACAAGTCCAAGGAATATTCTCACAGACCAAGTCGTCGTCGCAGTCCTAACCAGACTGACAAGGGACGGGAGCGACAGCTCCAATGTTATCGCTGCGGACAAGACTTCCCTCACAATGAGACCTGTCCAGCATTAGGTTAGAAATGTCGGCGATGTGGTAAAGAAAACCACTTTGAGAAGGTATGCAGAGCAACCCGCAGAGACACCCACAGACAATCCAAACAATACAGCTCTCGACATCATGCTAAAGCAGTAAGAGACTCTGGGGTATGTGACCTAGACCCGGACCGCTCCCGCCCCCCTCTCTTGGGGGCACAACCCATCAAGCTGGCACACCACATGAAAGAATGGGTTTCTAACATGCAAGTCCATGATGCATGGCGTAGTAAACATCCTTTGACATGCACATACTCGCACTACTCGGCGGTACACGCACTGTATACTAGGATAGACATTATATACTGTTCGGATAATGCACTACGCAACGTCATACAGGCGGACTACTTACCGCGAACACTATCTGATCATAACCCGTTAGTGGTAAGCCTGTCCTGGGGTGCGAAAAGACCTGACATATCGACTTGGCGATTGCCATGCGCCACGTTAGCTGACTCATCATACCGGGCCACTCTCTCGAACTCCATCGACTCATATTTTTCAATGAATGCCGGTACTGCCTCATCCTTAAGTATAGAATGGGACGCTTTTAAGGCAGTCCTTCAAGGACATGCAATCAAAACCACGTATGGGGCTTGTAAATCACTGACAGACGCACTTCAGACTCACAAGACGGAAATACGGACGTGTGAGCAACTCATCCCCAACGACCCTCAGGTGGGCCCTTCCCTGGCCCGAGCCCGCCTGGCATACAAGAGCGCAATGGACGACCTCTGCGCGTTGGACTACAAAACATACCTAGCACGAAGACACAAAGAGGGAGACAAAGCAGGCAAGCTGCTAGCATGGCTACTGAAATCTGACACCTCTCAGCCCCCCATTACTGCCATATACACGTCCAACGGGACTCTTGTGAATACACAAGAGGCGATTAATCAGTCCTTCCTAGAATACTATACAGCACTGTATGTGGCTCTTGTCCTCCAAGACCCTGCCCCCATACAAGATTTTCTTGCCGGGATTCAACTTCCACAAATTATACCAGCGAATTACAATATCCTAGAAGACCCCGTCACGGTGGCTGAGATAGCGGAGGCAATCGGGCAATTAGCAACTGGAAAGACGCCGGGAACAGATGGCTGGGCGTCGGAGTTTTATGCCACGTATTTTAAGCAGCTAATGCCGCGGTTGGCTGGCATGTATGCCGAAGCCTTTGAGAAAGGTGAACTCCTGCTCACTCTGAGGGAAGCGACACTGGTGATTCTACCGAAACCAGGCCGAGACCCCTTTTTAATGGCCTCATATCGTCCCCTATCGTCCCCTAATGCTGAACGTAGATTATAAGATTCTCGGAAAGCTACTGGCGAATAGGTTAATCGCAATGGTCCCTTTGCTGGGCCATGAAGACCAGAACGGCTTTATACCAGGGAGAAATACTGGCTTGAACTTGCGACGTTTATTTACATTGCTGGAGTGGGCGAGAGGAGAAGCAGAAATGCCCTGGATAGCATCCCTAAATATCGAAAAGGCTTTTGATATGTTGAGTTGGGACTACTTGTTGACGGTGTTATCGGGGTTTGGCATTGGCCCTAATTTCTTAAGATGGATACGGTTGCTGTACCACAAACCGCAGGCCAGGGTGAAGACAGGTCGGTTTTTTCCTCACTTTTCATGATAGCGCGGGGCACGCGTCAGGATTGCCCTCTATGGCCAATACTTTTTGCCCTGGCTATGGAGCCACTGGCATGTAGATTACGACGGCGGGTGGTGGAGTGGGGCCTGCATGCGGACCGCCGATGGCACATAGTGTCGCTATATGCGGACGACGCCTTAATTTATCTACGTGGCCGAACCGACATACTACAACAGATAATGGACCTGTTGAATGATCACGCACTGGTGTTGGGACTGCGAGTTAAATGGTCTAAATCGGTGGTGTTTCCGATGATATCTATGTCATTGACCCAGAGACAGGCCACACCACAAACGGGGCTAGAATGGGCGTTTGATACCTTTAAATACTTGAGGATACAGGTGTACCACTCGGGGGTGGACACTATAGATGGTAACCTGGGGGGTGCCATCACTAAAGCCCGATCAACCCTTCCGTTATGGTTAAGCCTTCCCTTATCTCCTATGGGACGCGTGGCGATCTCCAAGATGTTGGTCCTTCCGCGTCTCCTATACTTCTTTTATACACTCCCCTTTTGCTTGCCGCGGAAACTCTTTAAAGACCTGGAATCTCTTCTGATCTCCCTCATTTGGGGACACTCTAGGGCCAGGGTGGCTTTGCATAAATTGTATCTACCATTATCGGAGGGTGGCCTGGGCGCTCCGAATTACGAGCATTACTACGCTGCAGCACAGTTGCTATGGCCAATGAGATGGTTAGGTAAGAGCAATCTCACTGAATTGATAACGGAGGCCATCACCTGGGATCGTCCGACAATATTGGAGAGGTTGGCGGGAACCACTACACCGACCCAGAAACACCATGGCAACATACTAATGATGGCGGCTAGACTTAGTTGGCCCAGATACGTGCTCCCCAAGGGCCGGATTGCCCCGTATGCCTCAAGTTTACCGCTGGAAGTACTCCCTGGCACATTCACTTGTCACAGACGGCCAGAGCTCGGCTCTTGGAGAGAGAGGGGGTTGGACACATGGGGAGACATTTACGCAGACTCACAATTGCAAACGTTCGAAAGCTGGTGGACACGTTTGAGATACCACAGGGTTCCTTTCTCTTACATACTCTACTTACGCACCACTTCCTACGAACGTGGGGTAATGATCGTGTAGAACCACCCACATCACACCTCTTGCAGACACTATTGACACATGGGAGGGGCGGATACGCAGTAACCCCTCATATACACTTCTTTTAGACTAGACGATGCGCCTGCGTTGGCGGCCTTGCGTGAGTACTGGGAAACTGAGTTGACAACCACTATATCAGACAAACACTGGGCGCAATGTCTCGGTCACCCAAAAACGGTCTCAACTAATGCTAGGCTGAAATACACCCAATTTAACTACCTACACCACACGTATCTCACGCCCTACAGGCTAGCGCGCATGTACACAACATCTACTGACAGGTGATCCAGATGCCATGACCCAGAGGCCACATTCATACACATGATATGGACATGCATAAGCATACAAAGGTACTGGAGCACAATAGCCGCTGTACTTACAGAGGCAGCTGAAACCCAAGTGTCAGTACAACCCACTCATTTCCTACTGGGTGCTACAAAGCGCTATGCATCGCGTAAAGCTCTGAATAAGTTGCTAGACCTAGCTCTAGGCCTGGCCAAACGCAAAATAGCCATGACATGGAAAGCCCAGATAGGCCCCAGCGTGCATTCGTGGCTGCTGGATCTCCAGAGGGCACTGGTATCAGAACACACGAACCAGCTGGCACAGACTTCACGGGCGCTGGCACCCCCGCGATAGCCTCCTACTCGGTGGGGGGAATACCTGTCACGAGTTGAGATCAAGCTGGCTGAGACGGGTCCCCCTTCATAGGTGGCTCCCCCCCCCCTCGTTATTTTAATTTTTTTCCTCTTTCCTTTTTTCATTTTCCCTCTTCCTCCTTCCCCCCTTCTACTCCTGCCGCTTCCCCCCCCTTCGCCTCCCTCTTCGCCCCCCTCGTTGCCCCCTCTATTGGCACACCCATGCTGGGTGGTACACCGTGCGCGACTATCCCCATATGCACATATGCGATACCCACTAAAACGTTTTACTGACAGGTACACTCTGCTCTGTACCCTTCTGCAGAGATCGACTTATAGTTTTGTTCCTTTATATATTATTTTACATTGATGCCCGCATGTGAACTCGTAACGGAATTGCTTTGTGTTGTGAAGAAGGACCTTTCTATGTACTGGCAATCTGTATATATGTTGTATGTAGAAGCACTCTAATATGAACATGTGTGGTGCCACAGAGTATATGACAGACCTTCCTTATCGGTGGCTGGAATTTTCCGGGCATCCCGCCCAAGCCATTAAAACTACTGTTATTGTATTATCAATATTGTAATATGTTGTAATGCAGAAGCTAACAATGTTATGTTGCGGAAAATCAATAAAAATTATTTTTAAAAAAAAAAGCAGTAAGAGACTGCAGAGATACGTCCTCCAGTTTGTCACGATCGAGTCTCTATTCTCACGTCACCTACGGATCGCGACGATCAGAATCTCGGGAATCAAGGTCTCTCACACCGGTATCGCAAGACAGCGAGGAATACGTCTGCATGGTTGCAGATCCTGACAGGCTCAAGATTTATCCATGACTACACGTCCAAATGGGTGAGCACCTAGCCAAGTTTGTACTGGACAGTGGGGCATCTCTCAATTATATCTCAGTTGCAGAATACAACAAAATGAATCCATGACCGCTCCTGTATAAAGCCGGGGTGCGAGTATACACATGGATGTCGAAAGAGCCCCTTCCATGTTTAGGACAATTCCAGACCTCTCTCACATACAAAGATAGAACTATTTCAGCTCGCATTCACGTCATCAAAGGGCCCGAAGCTGACTGCCTCCTTAGCTTGCCCACAGCGGAACGACTTCAACTGGTGGAAATATTATACCGAGTGGATGATGAACCTGACATAGTCCACAAGTTTCCAAAATTATTCACAGGACTTGGAAAAATGACCAACTTTCAAGTTCGTCTGCATATTAATGAACGGGTGACACCCATAGCTCAATACCACAGGAAAATACTGTTTCATCTTCAACAGTCAGTGGAAGAAGAGCTGCAAGATCTTCTTCAGGCAGATATCACTGAAAGAACTTCTGGTCCTAATCCCTGGGTATCTCCGGTAGTTATAGTACCAAAAAAAAGGCTCAGAAGGCAAAGTCCGTCTTTATGTTGACATGAGAGTGCCCAATACTGCCATTGAAAGGGAAAGACATCCTGGACCTCATATCAGTGATATGATCACGTCCTTGAATGGTACACAAATATTTTCCGAACTGGATCTTAACAAGGGCTATCACCAGCTCGAACTGCACGAAAGGTCAAGATATATTACCACATTTTCAACTCATCAAGGTCTATTCAGGTACAAGCGACTCAGCTTTGGAGTCTCTTCTGCCGCTGAGATCTTCCAGGAGGCAATCAGAAGAGTTATCCACCACATTTCCAACACTCTTAACTATAGTGACGACATTCTCTTGTTTGGAGCAACCGTACAGGAACACAATAAAGCACTGGATCGAGTATGTCACGCATTACTGGAAGCAAATCTAACACTCAACAAAGACAAATGTGAGTTTTAAAAATCCGCCTTGAAGTTCTATGGACACATCTTCTCGGGCACAAGGATGAGACCAGATCCTGAAAAAATTGCAGCACTGAACGACACCCCTCGACCTCGAGATGCTGGAGATGTGCGGTCATTTCTAGGAATGGCCAGCTACTGCGCACGTTATATTAAGGATTATGCCACCATCAGCTATCCACTGAGGAAACTGACCAAACAAGGTCACATATTCCAATGAACCACCAGATGTGATCAAGCATTCCACTCGATTAAAGCATCCGTTGAATCGGACAAAAATCTGGCGAACTTCTACCCTCGTCGAAAGACGGAGATAACTGTGGATGCCAGTCCTGTGGGACTTGGAGCCATATTGGCTCAGTATGACAAGGAAAGTGACCAACGCCACATAGTGGCTTATGCCAGCTGCAGCCTGACGGACACCGAGAGAGCATATTCCCAGCCGGAGAAAGAAAGTCTTGCAGTATTCTGGGCCTGTGAGCACTTTCATATCTTCATCTATGGGAAACATTCCACACTCATCACGGACCACCAAGCTCTGACAACCATATTTGGAAACCCCCAGGCCAAAATGCCACCAAGAATAGAGCGCTGGGGAATTCGTCTTCAAGAATATACGTACACAATCATCCACAAACCTGGAAAAGCAGCAAATCCAGCGGATTACATGTCGCGACATCCCAAGAGGTGATCAAGCTCGAATCCGTCGTTAGCGGAGGAATATATACACTTTGTTGTGGCTCAAGCAAAACCACCTGCAGTCCATCTTGAAGCCATCATTGAAGCCACAGCCGGCGATGCCACTTTACAGGATGTGAAACATTGCATTCAGACAAACAGTTGGAGACACCTAGAAGAGTCCGGACACAAGAATCATGTTGACGGCCATGAGCTAATCTCTTTCCGACATGTAAAAGATGAACTGTCCATTGCCAAAGATGGCCTCTTGTTAAGAGATAAAAGGATTGTCATTCCAAAGCAACTGCGTCAAGGAATTGTTAATTTAGCACACGAAGGACACCGAGGCATCGTAGCCACGAAGAGAGCGCTGTGGGAACAGGTCTGGTTCCCTTCTCTTGATCAGATGGTCGAAGTCACCGTGAAAGACTGCTCTCAGTGTCAACTAGTCAGTAGAGAGGAACCACCTGCACCTCTACAAATGTCAGAACTGCCGGAGGGCGTGTGGCAACACGTTGCAGTAGACTTCTTTGGTCCAATACAATCAGGCAAATACATTCTCGTCATAATGGATGAGTACTCCTGCTTCCCCATTGCTCACCTAATATCATCAACCAGAGCAGCCACCACCATACCAGTGTTGGATGAGATCTTCGCAGCCTGAGGAATTCCCAAAGTAGTCAAGACAGACAATGGCCCTCCATTTAACGGACAGGAATTTGCCGCATTTGCCAACCATCTCAGTTTTCGACATCGGAAGATCACTCCCCTATGGCCACAGGCCAATGGGATGGTAGAAAGATTTATGGCTACTCTGAAGAAGGCCATACAGCAAGCGGAACTATCCAAGCGAGATGTTCATACAGCACTGAACGAGGTGTTAGGAGCGTATCGAACCACACCACACAGCACTACAGACAGATGTCCAGCAACCTTGATGCTGGGCCGCACAGTGTGCACAAGAATACCGACTTGGGAAGACTTCACTTGTTGTATGAGTCAAGATCCAGAATATGAGGCGTTAGCAGCAATAGACGGAGCTAAAAAAGCCAAGATGAAAGAATATGCGGACAATCGTCGGAGAGCCAAACCATCATCCATCAAAGAAGGGCACTGGGTACTTGTCCGACAAGAGTAACAAAGGAAATCTGACAGTCGATATCATGCTCACCCACTGCTGGTAACAAAACAAAAAGGGACTATGATCACAGCTGTCTCAGATGACAAGAGAATAACAAGAAACGTTGCACATTTTCAGAGATTCAAGCCAGTCACCAGAGAGACATTAGATGTACTAGAAAGTGCAGCAAAAGAGGACATTCAGGTGACAGGAAGTGAGCACACGTCTACTTTTCTCTTGGCTTAAAGTGAAAGACCCGTTCAAGGTGATGCTTGCCGGCCACAGCATATTCATCGGAGGCCTACACGTCTAATTGAAGAACTGTAACTATGTTCTTTTTTTTCGCTTTGTTTTATTGTTTACTGATATCAGTTCAAATTGTGTAAGGAGAGGGGAGGTGTAATGTCGTGGCAGATGTAGAGCCACAGGTGCTAGGACCTGGGACAGGAAAGGGGAGGAAGCGGAAACGGAAAGTGTGGAGTTGCACAGGACCAGGGGCAGTCGAGGGAAGTAAAGAAGGGATAAAGTTGAATTACAATAAAGCTCCGTAAAGATACCTTCGATGTGTCCTTGTCATTTGTGCCAGGCAAGGGACACGACAGGTCCCCAGGTTACAAGAGCAGCAGCTCAGGCCACTAGCCCACATATTCTCCGATGTGTATGCTTCTGATTGAGCAATGGCCCAACAATCCTCATGCTAACATTTTCAAGTCTTGAATACCGGGGATACTGTTTTTGTTTACTTTTCTTCCTCCGATACCGGATCAGTCTTTGACATTTACAAACCTGAGCGGTACATATACTGTATTCAACATATTTTTAGAGTACGTGGTAATGAGCATAATGAGCAAGTATAAAAAATATAATAACCCAAAGTTGATTTCCTTAAGCAAGTAGTAATGCATGCTTATGCACAATGATAAGCAAATTAAGCTCTGTTTGTTGGAAGCAATGATTTGACTGACAAGTTACTGATGCCAACCTACCTATATGACCATTGTGCCTACGGCACCTTTTAAGCCATCATGTTTGTAATCTTTTTTGTCGATTTAATCGAGCTTTTTAAATTATGTTTACAATGTAGGCCACAATGTATTTGTGACCAATTAAGAAAAAATAAAAACCAAAGAAAAATGATGTATTACACAATATTCAAAAGTTAACACTTCAGCTGTGATGTCCCTTGAGAAGGTGGATGGGGAAATGTCTTTGTGTGCTTTAAACGTCTACCTAAAGCGATCAAAGGTCATATTATAATATGCAGAAGACTATCCTGTCTGCTGCGTTTCTGTCCAGGATTGACCATGGTCAGATATCAGGTTTGGTCCTTCTTATTCCTAAACGAATAATCCAGGGGCACCATATTTTCGTTGAACAGTAGTGATTTAGTGGTAGTAAAACATATCAAGCATTGGCATAGCCAATAGGTCTCGCCTTTGGAACCTTATAAGTGTTTAACCATGCTGCATATTATCCCCCACTGGCATGCCCACACACTCTTAACATCTTGGATTAATCGTACAAGTTTTTTCTTTTATTAAAGTCGATATGAAACGAGAAATATTAAAAATTATCTACATGCACAAGGTGCATTGGAATGAAGCTTAGGCGGTACTCCCCGCAATTCCACTCTGTATCCTGTACTTGTGGCTTCTAAGTAATGTACCTTTATACGGTGAACTGGCACTGAATGAAGATACAGCAATACTCCTCCCCTTATACCGTGGTGTATCCGGTGCTCATGAATTTTACGTAATATACCTGCGTATGGTGCACTGAAGGTGCAGCAGTACTCCAGTCCTTAGACTGCAATCTAGCCTGTGCTTCATAATCTGAACTTCAGTCAGTCAGTAACACGGTTGCAGTGTATACAAAGACTAAAGACTATACTTTGATAGTATGGCATAATGCAGAGCGTAATGTGCTACACGTCTACTGAAAGCGCTTCAGTGGCTCGTGATCGACACGAAGCATTATGTAAATGCAACTGCAAACAAATACAATATTTGGAGTGGTTCCATAGTAAATAGCATGCTTGAAGCTTTTAATACGCTGGCAAAACTATACTATGGTTGTCGACCCGCGGTGTGTACCTAGGGTGGCGCATGCACACCTTACCTCCTGAAGAGAAGAATATCTTGATAGGCAGACCTCCACTTGCAGAGGAGCTCCTCCACCTCTAGGGCCAATACCTTCCCCGTCCACAGGATGCTGGCCTCCTGAAACCAGCAGTCCCAGATAAGGGTCTCCATGCTAGTAGTTGGGCATTGAAGGGCCGGAGCATGGAAGGATGGTAAATCAAGACCCGCCTCACACAAGCTGCTACAGGTTTGACCTGCCAATAGGAAGCAAACGCAGGCTTTGCTCAGGCAATCAAAATGTTAGCTGTGTTGAAGGGCGGGGCCGCTGAACAAGCCAGTTCAGGTGTCCTAGTTGCAAGATCAAACTTGCCCATGTGGGCTTCTGAAATCGTAGCACAAGTCAGTGGTAGACACTGAATTGGGTAAAAGTGGAAGGTGCTGCGGTGTCCATGCGACAAAACAATTAGATAAAGTGCAGCACTCGTGATACAAGCGCATCGCTTGTGAAACGGGCACAGCCCTGAGTGAAAATACGGTAAAGTTTCGGAAGGTGCTGCGGTGTTCACATGACACAACAAGTAGATAAAGCGCAGTAATCGTGAAACAGGTGCAGCACTGAGTGAAAATATGCTAAAGTCTCTTCCAAATAAACAAAATAGAAGAGGGCGAGCTGCGCCGTACAGAACAAAAGAAAGGTGCGGCCGCTATACTTAAACATAAAGCACAGTATGACTTGCTGTTGATGGGAACAAGACAGGCGACAGCCGAAGTGAGAAGGTGGGTGGGGAAATGTCTTTGAGTGCTTTAAACATCTACCTAAAGCGATCAAAGGTCATATTATAATATGCAGAAGTCTATCCTGTCTGCTGTGTTTCTGTCCACGATTAACTATGGTCAGAATGCAGGTTTGGTCCTCTTAATTCCTAAACGAATAATCCAAGAGCTCCATACTTTCTTCTGAACAGTAGTGAATTAGTGATAGTAAAACATAACAAGCACTGGCATAGCCAATAGGTCTTGCCTTTGGAACTTTATAAGTGTTTAACCATGCTGCACATTATCCCCCTCTGGCATGCCAACACACTCTTAACATCTTGGAATAATCGTACAAGTTTTTTCTTTTATTAAAGTCGGCATGAAACGAGAAATGTTAAAAGTAATGTACATACACAAGGTGCATTGGAATGAAGATTAGGCGGTACTCCCCGCACTTCCACTCTGTATCCTGCACTTGTGGCTTCTAAGTAATGTACCTGTATACAGTGAACTGGCACTGAATGAAGATACAGCAATACTCTCCTCCCCTTATACTGTGGTGTATCCGGTGCTCATGAATTTTACGTAATATACCTGCGTATGGTGCACTGAAGGTGCAGCAGTACTCCAGCCCTTAGACTGCAATGTATCCTGTGCTTCATAATTTGAACTGCAGTCAGTCAGTAAAACGGTTACAGTCTAAACTAAGACTAAAGACTATACTATGATAGTATGGCATAATGTAGAGCGTAATGTGCTACATGTCTACTGAAAGCGCTTCAGTGGCTTGTGATCGACATGAAGCGCTATGTAAATGTAACTCCAGACAAATACAATATTTGGAGTGGTTCCATAGTAAAAGCATGCTTGAAGCTTTTAATACACTGGCAAAACTATACTATGGTTGTCGACCTGTGGTGTGTACCTAGGGTGGCGCATGCACACCTTACTTCCTGAAGAGAAGAATATCTTGATAGGCAGACCTCCACTTGCAGAGGAGCTCCTCCACCTCTAGGGCCAATACCTTCCCTGTCCACATGATGCTGGCCTCCTGAAACCAGCAGTCCCGGATAAGGGTCTCCATGGTAGTAGCTGTGCATTGAAGGGCCCGAGCAGGGAAGGATGGTAAATCAAGACTCGCCTCACATAAGCTGGTGCAGGTTTGACCTACCAATAGGAAGAGAACGCAGGCTTTGCTGGGGCAGTCAACATTTTAGCTGTGTTGAAGGGCGGGACCGCTGAACCAGCAAGTTCAGGTGTCCTTGTTGCCAGATCAAGCTTGACCACGAGGGCTTCTGAAATCGGTGCACAATTCAGTGGTAGACACTGAATTGGGTAAAGTGGAAGGTGCCGCAGTGTCCATGCGACAAAACAAGTAGATAAAGTGCAGCGCTCATGATACGGGTGCAGCGCTCGTGAAACTGGCACAGCGTTGAGTGAAAATATGGTAAGGTTTCTGAAGGTGCCGCGGTGTTCATGTGACACAACAAGTAGATAAAGTGCAGTGCTCGTGAAACGGGCGCAGCTCTGAGTGAAAATATGTTAAAGTCTCTTCCAAATTAAAGAAATTGAGGAGGACGAGCCGCGCCATACAGAACAAAAGAAAGGCACGGCCGCCATACTTAAAGTTAAAGCACAGCGTGCCACGCTCACCATGGGAACATGACAGGCGACAGCCAAAGTTGCAACCACAGCTAAATAAATGAAAAAACAGTGCGCCAAAACTATATAAAACCAATAAATAAACATATGGCCAATATTGAAAGGCTCCATGTAGCAGGGGCAGTCTCCAGGGAAGAAGCAAAACAGCCAAAAGGTGGGCCAGATGTAAATATTCACCAATGACAGCAAAAGAATTTCGAAAGCCAGAGAAAACAAACAATGAAAAATGCTGGGCGTGCTCAAAACACATAGAGTGAATACCGCATGTCTCGAGGTCAGCGCATGCATGCTTCCTATGCTCAATCTAAAAAGGCAATGGCTAGTGAACTGTTCGTAACAATGATTCAGTGGTTACCTAAGCTAAACATTAATTACAGTTTATTTCTGGATATATCTTAGAATGAGAATGTTCTGTGGGCAAGCTGTTTTTGAGAAGATGATCTGAAATAATCTGCCTTTGTTTCAGCTTTTACTGAATATTCTAGTGGGGAAGGTTTGGATAACATTGAAAAAATCTAGGGCACGACACATAAAGCCAGACATAAATGTTCGCAGCCAAATGATTCTATTTACACCTGGCAGGAATTCATAAAATGATTCTTAGAGTTGTAAATGATATTACTGCTATGATTTTGGCTGCCACAAGTGTGGAGAAATCTGCAGTTGTAAACCTCACATAACAGGTGGTTAGTGGGCAGACCAAGGCACAGTTTGTGTGTTTGTTACCGTTCAGATATTTTGAACTGCCCCTTTCCCACCTTGTAAGGAAAGCACTAGGAAGGGAACGGAACATCTCCAAATGTGGTGGGATATATTGGAGGGGGGGTTCCATGCGAAAAAATATTTTCTGCTTGGGGGAAATAGAAAAGAAAAAATTGTGTCATTTCACACCAGGCTGGCTTTCCTCAGGGCAGAGATGTGCACCCTGTAGAATTTCATTTTGAGGAAATGGGTGCCCTAGGATCATGTCACATGACATTCCCTATAGTAAGCCGGGAATCTGGAGCCTGACACAGCTTTCGAGTCACGCTACTGTGAATGTTTGTGATTTTCCAAAGCTGTAAATATGTACTCATTTATAGGAGTATTACTTTGGATTCTGATTTACTACTTTTTAGTGAACTGGGCCCAAAGGATCGCACTCTTTAAGCAATACACTGCCAAATGTATATCGGTTTGATGTTAAAATAGAAGGGACCTGATTAACAATCTATTTATTGTCCTAAACCTAGGTTTTATGTTGAAAATTGTTTCTCTAATGAGTGCCAGGTATCCACAGAAAGATAGTTGCCACAGCTAATTGGATTTACTATTGCATAATTCTGTGTCACTACTGCATAGGATTACACTTTTGTAAACCCTATGCAAGGGGCAGGGAGTTGGAGGAAGGAGGTATGGTTGGCCTCGTAAGTTTGTGAACACTCTCAAACTCATCAGTTGGTGGACATTGGAGTTTTACTCCAGCAAATGGCCAGAGTAACTTTTCTTTCAGGATAGACAGGAGAGTGTGTTACCCACAAATCTGGTAGCGGCATACTGGAAGAGATTCCTCTATGGGAATATACTTTCACTGCAACGAAAAAAAGAAAAACATGCATTTGCAGATATAATTGCCTTTCATCAGTGTGTAATTGTACATTATGTGCAACTACACATTCAGGAAACGGCACGTCATAAAAAGTCATGTCATTACCAGGGGTTGGCCTGGAAAGGTATGCCTTGTGCAGCCTTCCAGGCATGTTATTGGGAATGTGCATGAATAGCAAAAAGTGTGACAGTGTGCTTAAATGGAGATGTGTATTTCGGCACATACTTTTACTCTTTTATTGATGAAGAATGCCCATTGACTACAAAAACACAGACTGACAAATTATTAACAATATAGATACTAACTAGTTTTCAATTCCTAAATCAAGCCTAATTCACTTTTTGCCTAATATTGTACTGGGTTAATTTACTGTAGAAATTTCATGCCTGTCGAATTCGGGCGCGAGAGCCGAATAATCTGTTTTAGGTGATTCTCAAATGCTTTGTAAGTGTGACATCTGTATATTGGTGGTAGTGTAGCAGTTGATGATTTTGAAACTTTTTTGCAGTCCATGTTTTGAAGTCTGGCCTCTCAGAGAGTTTTAGGTGCCTCACAAAATTACTGCTTTTCCAAACCGTTCATATATAATATGCACGCATAGAAAGGCTTTTGGTGGATACATTCTTATTCCTATTCACATTGTGATTCCTTCTTCTTGCAGCTTACTTCATGGGGCAATGGGTCAGCCAACTTTGCCCATTGGCTTTCTTCACTTTGAGTGACTGCACAAAGCCGGGACACCCCCGTTGGGGGTAGCTGAGCGCTTTATAAGTTTCTAAATAAATAAAAATAAAAAAAAATGCTCACATATGCCTAAAAATAGTTCCTTTCGCTTCAGTGACAAAGCTGGTGTGCTTTGTAGGTTCTTTAAAGGACTTTTAATATTAGCTTTTTATTTTGCCTGCACATAGGGTGCCCAGGGAAAAAGTGAGTTACTTTTAATCTCTTTTTCAAAGTAGCTGTAACAATTATAGCCCTTGAATTGGAGGCAATTTATTCTTGTCTCCTTCATAAATAATAAAATGCATGGCACAACTGAAAGGCTTGTTATTTCTAAAACATCACTACTAAAGTAACTCCTCAGTGAATGTTTTTTAATTTTAATATGTTTCTATTCCAAGAATATGGCAGCTGCTTTTAGGTTGCTACATGTTTTTTTATTTTGTTTTATGGCATATGCTTGCAAAACAAATATTAAGCATCGCACCAGCAAAGTTTGGTTCTATTGTCTTTGCCAGTGCTTGTTTCAGTCTATTTTCACATGCCACCAGTCTTTCCGGAACTGGCCATTGTACATTCAGGGCACCAAAAGACCCAGTAGCAAATGGTTTTCTCACAGGATTAGGGTCAATCTCAGATACATTTACCTGCGAGTCACTTGGTTCTGTGCTCGGCTTGTACTGCGCTATCTGCATTAACAAATCAATTATTCCTAACAAAGAATTATTTAGAAAGCCTACAAAATGCACTTTAACATACTTGCTGTTTACACAATAAAGTCAAGTTATAGTTTCATAAAATGCTACTGAATTTAAACCAGTTACTGCTGCTTTATTGTCCTATGAATTTTGATCACCAATTAATTTGTTTTCTCTTATGTCTACAATTACTATCTAATTACCAATCATAAAAATAACATGAAGAAGTTAACAAGCAGCACTAAACAATTGGAAGCAAGGACGGTTGTCAAAATCTTAGAATATTATCCCTAAGGAATTATCTACCCATAGTTATGTGATTGTTTAAATCTTACATTAAATTTTGGCATTTTGTTCATATAATTCTTATAGCCCTATTTCACACAAATTCCCACAAATCCACATCAAACTTTAAGTTTTGTCCTTAATCATAACTAAGTAAACCACTGAATTATTATTAGAAACCATTCAGTATCTTTCTGCCTTTTTACCTTTATCATAAGTAAATTGCTGTAAATTGAGATTGTTCTGGTTAGTCAACTTGATTTTCCTCACTGGATTTTTGAGACCCAAAGCATTCACGTGAATTCATCATATGTAAGTACCTAATCTTAATGCAAACTTTTATTTGAATGTATCCCATACTAGAAAAGAGTGGGCTGAGAGCTAAATAGAAGTTAAATTATCACTCCTTAAGGTTGCAGTCTTGTCATAATATATTGATTTTAGCTGGGTAGTTTTTCATTGAGTGTTTCTAAGTGACATCATAAAAAGTAGCATTTGAAGTTGTGGCTTGAATCCCCTATGTTCATCCTAAAAAACAGATCTTAAGAGGTATGGGCGTCATGGGGTACCTGTACAAAATGGTGCTTGAACACCTTCTCCTACCCCTTTTACCACATTTAGGGGCTTGTTCCGATGTCGATGGGCCCGCCACTGACAGGCCGTCGGTGGAAGGCCCACAGTCATCTACAGGAGCGGTCCGACTGCCAGATTCCGATCCGGCAGTTGGAGGCATTGGGCGATGGGACAGACCTCTGCTTTTCTGACGGGCTCAAGGAGCAGTGGACGGACAGTAATCCCTACAATGGGGCGGTGCCTGCTCAGGCACCGCCGTAGGGATTGCAATGCCTGTTTCCCTCTGAAATGGCAGATGGGAAGGGACTTTTGGGGCCCCTGTCTCCCCTGGGCCTCCGCTATGGGGCCTAGGGGCACATGAGGTGCCGCCCACACATCCATGGGAAGTGTGCCAAGCACCAAGTGGTGCCTGGCACAAGGTGCATTAATGTGTAAAATATGCCTTTTTTCAATTGCAGCTTGTGCTGCTGCCCTTTTTCAGGCCGTGGCACAAACTACAATTGGAAAAGGCATATTTTTGACTGCCGTGCTGGCAGTCGCCTTGGAATACCGGGAGTGGAACTGCCGACTACTAGTCAGGCGGTTCCACTTCCACTGCGATGTTGACATCGGAATGAGCCCCTAAATGTATAAAATGAATTCCTGGTGCTAAGGGACCCTATCCACCTTCTTCAGCATCTCCTCCTTTTACCACTTCCAGATAAAATGTATTGCCTTATTTGTGGACACACTGCTAAGGCACCTTGATCTGCTCTGTTTCTGTGTTACAGAGCTACGTACAAGCATGGCAGAGATCTGCTCTCTCCTGTGGTTCAGCAGTAACAAGCAAATGACAGGGGAGATGGCAAATTATGCTGCCATCACATCAAATACCCACTCCTCTGCTTTCCCTGAATTTGTTGGGGGAGATGATGAATCACCTTCCACCATTCCAATGCCTCTTTCAGGTCCTAGGATATGTGGGGGAGGTGGCAATTTTACGTCCACTTCCACTGTTCCTCTACACCTCTAGAAACCCAGGACATACAGGGGAAGACACGATCTTGCTTCTTTCCTGCACTTCGACACCACACTAGTGAAACACTACTATGGTTGATCACTGCGTTGATATCACGACAGTGAATTGCCAGGATTTGATTCTTGTATCATTGCTGAAGAATTTCATCGGAAGCCATTCAAAACAATGTTTTTTCCGTAATTATATTCCACAACGGACAGTTAAAAAACCACACCATGAAAGCATTGGTACAAAGAAAATTATAAATTTTGTAAAATGGGGAGGTGCCCCCCATAAAACTGATTGCAGCCAATAATACATTGGTAAACAAAGATTAGTGCAAGGTCCTTATTTTCAAACTCGTCCCACTGAACATGCTTAGAGGAAATAGCATATTGTGCCAAAACCTACCACAGGTAGTCATTCTGAAATGCACACCCCCTTTCCTTTTCCAAAACTTTGCAACAGTTGGTGTCAGATAACCAATATCGTTAAACGATGTAGTGGCATCCCCTTCGCTTCGAATTCATATTTACCTAGATAAAATCTTGTCCTTACTGAGTGTACAGAAGATAAAAGGGACTGGGGTGCACAACTGACTCCAGTGCAAACATTCCTTAAGGGCAGACACATTCATCCATTAGTTTCCCCACTCATCTGCCATAAACACTGTCATGTGTAATTGCCGTATCATGAACTCAGTGTACATCATTCTTATGCCTAATAAAATTATATATTCTAAATTCTCTTTGAAGCTGTTTGCTATACAGCCTGTTCTCACCCAATACTCAGAAATGCCATTGGGGCGTATTGTTTATGCACCATTTGGGTGGATACCTAAGGGACTGTCTTGCCTGGATGTGAAGATAGAATGTGACACTGCAGGCTTCTGTTTTGAATAATAATATTAACTTGTTTTATTTAGCTTTTTATGCCATAAATCTGCAAATTCAAAGCATTATAAAACAGATGCTACTGTTATTTAATTTAATGGCAATAAATTCACACACCTGAAAAGGTTAGAAAGTTTAAGTGACCTTACCAAGATTCAGAATCAAGACCTGCAGGTGACCATGTATGGTAGAGTGAGTATATAACACACTGAGCCATCTTGCTTGCTGTAGAATTGCGAGCCTATTGGTATGAATAGTTTATAGATTTTAGACTGAATTGGGTCTTTTTTGCCTCTGGTTAGGCAAAAGTGCAAGGGGTCTTTGGTCTAAAAACTGCCTTTCTACAGAGTAGCTTCAGTGCTTTTTCCCCCTTTTTTGAACACTTCATAAACGGGTTGACTCTCATAGCACTATATTGGGCCATCAACTACTTCAATCTCCGCCATATCAAGATGGGCAATGTTAGTTGACATATCCTCTAAAGATCCTCTTCTAGTCCTCTAAAAGACTACACCCATACCATGAGGAGGAATATACCCCTCATCTCCTCGTCAGCTTGACGAGCAGGCTCTGTGTGTCCTGCCACAGAGCGCTCCACTGATACAATTGCCCGTGCAGGTATCCCCTCACACACTTCTCTTAGCAGTTAACCGCCAATTGCACCAAAGAGGACTCAGTACTGTAGGCCCCACCTTCACCTCTGATAGCTGGTTGAAGTCAGCTGTGATCCACCTATCACATTTTCGGTATACAAATATGGGGTGTGCACAATTGAGAACTTTGCTCCTGGGTAACTTTATGCATTTTGTTTTAAAGTTTTCAATTTTCATGATGTGCAGGCTTGTAAAGTTTAAAAACGGAAGGCGGGCAGCTTTAATGGCTCTTTACTGCATCAGAAAATTATCACACTTGCACAAAGAGTCACTCACGGCTCCTGATGAATGTTGCTGCTTATCAGATGTTCCGCATCTCCTGATGTTAGACCTCTCCATCTTTATAGTATCTTCCGTCAATGACACACTGCCATCTGTCTGTCTCCCCAACACTCACACTCTTGCTTACCTCCCTATCCTGTGGTAAGGCATAGGAGGGTTTCTGGCTCACACATAAGTTCCTCCTGCAGAATGTCTCACTTACAGGCGATTCTATCTCATGATGTCATCATCTGCAGCTGGTCAAAATGCATTTCAGTAAAATGAGGTGAATTTAAAATAATTACCCCACCTACGCAAGGGTGATGTTTCCTGATTAAAGCCAAATTCATGGAGGAAATTTCAGTGTTTGTGCACCCTTATTAATTATTCTGAGGAAAATTGCATTAGCAACTGGAGTCTGCGTGTCCATGAGTTGGGTGTGTTTCTCAGAAAGGTGCAAGACACAAAACAGTGTGCTTGTGCGCATGCTGCACTGGATCGCATAGGGTCCTAGTACCTACTAAGCAACTGCCTATCTATGCACTCCAGTGCCATGAAGTAAGTATGAAGTATCGCTCAAGCATCAGCTCATTCATTTTTGAAATGCACTAATTGCCATTGAATGATTTTGTTTTGTTCCCAAAATACTAGCCGATAGTCTTCAAACATCAGGTTTTCTTTTTCTGCAATACTCTGTTGACCCAAATATAGGCATTTTTTTAAAAGCACACTAATATTGTCTTTTTATGCTCCTCTACATACTTTACTAAGTTTACACATTTTATGCTGTTGTGAAATGTATCATCTTTGCAAAGGATCACCTGTGTTTGAAATTTAGAGTAACACGTTTTTGCAGATGTTTCCTTGCAGATTGTTCCCTAAAATCAGTAGTATTTGTAGGTTATTTGTTGTGCAAAATGTATCTGTTGTGGAGTTTTAGGGCAGTATTAAAAAAAGTTGACAACTTTGTGATGTTGGAGAACTTCTAAAAAATCTTCATGATGTTGGTCAAGTCCATCTTTGCCACGCCCTAAATTTCTATGAAGGGCGCCAGTTTTTTCCCTGTGCAAATTATTTCTGATGTATCCCCTGAGTGAGTACATTTAATTGAAACAAACACATTTGAAGTGGCTAAAATTCATTCATATTCCCCTTGATTGGTATTCCTCTTGTTTGCTCTTGTTTGTTGGCCACTCAAAGGTGGGAGTGAACTGTTGTTTACATTGTGTGATTAGTCTGGGACCCTTGATGGACAGACGTGCAATCCTTGTTATTGTTTAAAGATTATATGTGAAATGTTCTATACAACATCACTATGCTTTTGGCACATTGGAAGTGGATAGCCAGAACATGCGGCCCGATTCACAAAAGTAAAATGAGAAGAAAGTCTAACTTTATGACTTTCAGTATTCACAAAGGGCCTTTACTACTCGTAAATGCCCTTTGTGAATACCGAAAGTCATAAAGTTCAACTTTTGGTATTCACAAAGGGCATTTACCAGTAGTGAATGCCTTTTGCGAAAAGTCATAAAGTTAGACTTTCGTCTCAGTTTACCTTTGTGAATTGGTGCCTCTATCTTTATCTTTAACATTTTATGATCATTTTGTAATAATCATAACTTTTGTGTGGTTGTAAGCAAGTGCCTGTTCAATAGCAATATCAGTTTGTGCTGCTCCCCCTCTCTTCTTTCAGATCCACCTTTGAGGGTTTGGCAGAGATGTGATTGGGAAGTATGCTGTTCACTGTAAGGACTAGATGGCTCAAAGGTGTTTGGAGAGGCTGCCAGAATCTGGAGAATGAAGCTGGTGGTCGGAAGCTCACATGATCGAGGGCCTGTCATGCATCATATGTTGGCAGAGAGACTGTATTTAGTAAGGGAGGACCTATCACACAGAGAAACTATATCAATGCCTTGTCACATGAGAGAGGTATGTGCTCCTCGTTGGTGCCCTGAGGCATGTGTTATAATTGAGCTATTGATGTTCATTATTTGGTTTATGTTGTTTGATTCAGTCGCCTTATACCTGCTGAATAGGGACCTCTACCTGGTATGTTCTCAGACATCTTGTTGTGAAGTTGTGCACCCACACTATGCACCCAGGCTAATCATCTAGTGAGCTGTGTAGAAGGCAGTAGGGCCTTTAAAGTCATTTGCTATGTGGAGGAGCAGTAATCTCCTTAATGCAGAGTGATATGAGACAGTATATCACTGTAATCACTGCCGTATTTTCTAATGAAATATACTTTTAAACAATAGAGACATGTTCATTCCAGTACAATGGAAAGTCTTGACATTCAATGTGAATATGTGCATCATAGTACAATTTAAAACTGATTTTGTATTTTGTTTATAGGCAAAGAGCTCTTTGCCAAAAAAAACCTAGCTTTGATCCACAAAATATTGAACAAGATGTTTCACTTAAAAATCCCAATATACTTACCCACTATGTAAAGGAATTGTCTGCAACAAGTAGTCAATTCAAGGAATATGTCTTGTGTTATTTATAAGTGATGCTGGGATATTTGCAAATGTTCTCTTTCAACAGCTCTACAGATAATTTGTGAGCTTCATACAGCTAAGGGGCAGCTTCGTAGCTCAATCAATGTATATGATTTGCATTTCCACATATCCAGTTGCAAGTTTATCCGCTATCCAACTGTTTTGTTTTATACTAAGTATAATTTGAAGTTAGTCGGCCTTGGCTTTTTGTAATTATCTCCCAATTATGCACATTAACTATTAGTTAATAGCACAAGAGCTTGATTATGCAAATGCAGCTTTTATTTTTAGATTGTAAGTAACCACATGGATTTAGGCAATAAGATGGTTCTGATATATATTGGTACTGTGGGGAAAGAGTATAGAACTAGATAAGTGTTAGTAATAAGGCTACCATGGGGTCGGCTTTTACAGATTACTACAAATATGAGTTGGGGAGTAGACATGCAAATACATAAATAATACATGTATTAAGGGGCTCCCAAGAGGATAATCATCAATTTTCCATTTTCCAAGTCTTATGAGGATAGTAGTGGAATTCCATTGAACTCAGTATATATGGTAACTGCAGGATAGAATTATTTTTACTGTGTTTCATTTATAACCACAAAACATACAAAATCACAGGAGAAGGGATTCAAACCATACCAAAAGAGCAAACCAATAGGCTGACACTTTAATGAAAGCCAAGCCAACCAAGGACCCATGACCAAATGTAAAATAGTTTCGCAATCTCAGTTCATTCAAATGAGAGCAAGTTGTGGGTAATATCTGTTGGAAAGTTGATTATTAGTAGTGGCAGATATGCATTTACCACTGGCACTAATGCCACTAACACGCTATAGGGCTCAGAACAGGTCTTAGAAAATTATTCCCATGCTCAACCCTTGGTAGCTAGGCTGCGAGCAGGCAGGCTTATCTTCAAAGACAGGTATGTAAAGCATTTAAAAACACCAATTTAATAAAACATTGAGACACAACACACAATAAAAATCCAACACCAATTTATAAAAATAGGACATATTTTTATCTTTAAAATGACACCAAAACGAAAAACATCCACGGCAGGGAACCAGAAATATGAATTTTTAAAGATTAGACAATGTCTAGTTTTGGACAATTTGGTTGCCTCTGACAGGGACAAATTCACACTTAGCAACTTTTCTGGAGGATTTCTCACCACACTCGTGCAGCCTTCAGTTTCTCCAATCCACTTGGACAAAACTCTTACACATCCACTGGTAGTTCTCCAGGCTGAGGATTCTTTGTGGTGATGGTCCAGGTGTGCTCTGTTAACCTGTAGCTTGTAGGGAGTCCACTCTTTAGTCCTTTTGAAGCAAGTGTGATCCACAGGGCTGTAGTTTCAGATGGTGCAAGAGGCACAATCTTCAGAGTGCAGGGCCTGGTAAATGCACATCAAACTCTTTAGCATAGTCCCTACTTGTTCTCTTAGGGTTCAAAAGGCAGATCTGAGAGGCACTGCCTCTATCAGATACTTATTCAGTGTTCTCTGGGTCAAGCAGGAGGGCACCCCTGTCCAATGAGTTTCAGGGCACAACCCCAAAGCATGACCACTTCCTCCAAAGTGTGGCTCAATGATATCCCAGAAAACACAATTCCTCCAAAATTCAATATGTCAGAATTTACAGCAGGGATAGAAGAGCTGGCTAAACACACCCCCAGGATGGCTAATCTCCATAGTCTCTCCCCCTTGCATCTGCTCATTCCTTCCTTAAGCCTAGCATATGCTTAGGTTCAAAGAGGAGAGTTGTAAATGAAAACTGGTTTCTCTAGCTTGTCTCCTCCTTCCCTTGAAGAGCATTATTTACTACCCCTCCCCCTGGCTCTGGCATTCCTATGCCCAGCAACCTCTCCTCCCAGAAAGGCTACCTAAGCCCAGGGATCATTTATCATATCTTCAAAGCAGCCAGGCGAATCCATTTATCTCTGACCAATCAAGGAAGAGCACTAGAGGGCTGAATTTCGGCTTACAGACAAGAAAGCCTTTTAACTTCTTGTCTGTACATTTTAGAATACATTCAACAATACCATATTGTCATTACCATTCTACTGAGTCCTTTAATCCTAGTATTATGGATTTTCTTTCTCTAGTTATTAACTAATAACCTCTTCCAGTGTTAACCTATGGGCTGGGGATCAGCAATGGAAAAATGAACTTGGCCATGTCTCCAATACCAGGGCTTATAAAACAGGTTTTATAAGGACCCTGCTTATACCTATCGGACCGCCACCCCTGGAACACCTAGGGAAAACTTTAGGGGTTCTGAATATATCAAAATATTGTAGATCCTCATTTCACAGTGCTCCAAGAACAAAAGTCGATTTTGGGAAGCACTTTACTACAATGTGGGGAGTGAAATGTGCAATTTCACTAACCCCAGGGCATATAAACACCTTTTAATAAGGTTTCTCCTTGTAAGTACCTGACGGTCTTATACCAATTAGTTGACCTATATATGTATGCAATATATAAAAATACTCGGCACTACCGATATTACCTAACTTGTCAACTAATTCCAAGGCCCCTATTTACTCTGGCCTTAGAACCTCCTCAATCTCTTTTCTTTTCCAGTGATATCAGGTGCTCACAAACCTGCCCTGAAGATGATCTCATATGTTTGAGATCGAAACGCCATTGAACTCATAACTATAATAAACTCCTGTTTTCACTATATAAATTTATGTAAAGGAGCTCAATGCTCTGCTTTTCTAAGAGTGTGTGTTTTTTTACTACCCTTTCACTCACTAGAGCACCTTTTTGTCACTTACCTGTGAGCACTGGATCATATATATTTATATTATCTAAAAACGAATAGACTACAAAATCTCTTGATATACTGCAATGAATACATTAATTGTGCTATAGATCAAAATGTTTGGAGGTTGTGTTTCTTCATACAGTTTTCATTATATTACATATTATAGAGTCCAGATCAAAAATGTACGGAACTTATTTCCATTTTTGTTTTTCCTTTCATGGAAAAGGAACATATAAGTGACCACGGGTGTGTTTTGAGCCACTGTTCTCAACACATGTTGTGTATACCCCAGGTTCTCTAATTGTGGGGTCCCCTTGTCTTAAAAAATATACTTTTAAAAGCTGGCATTTTCTTGTCCTAGCCACCTCTGCATTCTGTCAGTATTCTTGATCACATGACTGTGACTGGCTCTGCTGTTGGGGTTTGTGTATTCCTTCTAGACAGTGACACAAAAGAAGCTTAGGTGTGGATAGGCTGGGCCATCCTGACAGGATGACTGGGGTGGGGCTGCATCCATCCCCACTTGCAATTCAGAGGTCTTTGGCTCCTACCCACACAAAAGAATCTGACACCAGGCTTGCCTGCCTTTTGTCACCCCCAGACAGTCTGGAGCCTTGCTAGGGGAATGGAAAGAACGTTTCCTCCACACACAAACACTGGCACCAGGTATCGTTATTGGACCTTGAGAGCCACTCTTCAGAACACTCCTGGACTTGTGGAAGTTACAGAAGAAGGACTGACCTGGTGCCAAAAGACTGTCCTGCTGCTTGAACATGGCCTTACTGTTTCAGAAGGAAGATTGAATCTGCTTGCCTTCATCCTCGACTAACTAGAGGGACTCCAAGGGTCAGTTGACTGACCTCCTATGTGAGCTACAGGGACATACAAGTTTCAGAGGTCTCCCTACTCTGCGCTACAGCAACATCAGTCCCCAACAACCACCAATGTGAAGCTACAGCAACAACTGTCCGCAATACCTGACCGTCTCTTCTTAGTGCTACATCGATGACCATACACAACACTCGACATACTCTTCGTGCTACAGCGATGACCATCGGCAATGTTCAGGCCTCTCCTCAGGGTCTACTCCAACGCAAACTGAACTCTTTGTAGCCGACTTCGAAGATAACTTTTCAGCAGGACTAACTTGGTTCCTGTGTCCAACCCATGCTCCATCGCTCTCCATCATGGTCAGCCTGAACTTGTGACTTCCCCTTGTCTAACACAACTAGATGACCGCAATTGGGGCTTTGTGCTTTTAAGCACTACTTTCACTTAAAACCTTAAAAGAGGATATCTTCTGTCTTTCTGATTGTATTGTTGTTGTTCTGGTATCATTTTATTTATTTAGAATTTTCTTATTTTGCTAAATTGGTGTGGGATTTTTCTTGTGTTGTGCTTTCACTTTATTACTGTTTCTACGCTGCATAAATGGTTTAACATTGCCTATCTAATTTAAGCCTGACTGCTTTTGTGGCAAGTTACCAGAGGGTTAAGCACAAATTAATTTACTGACTGTTTGTGGTTCACCCTGACAAGGATTGTTGTTGTTGCCTGAGTGGGTACTCCACCCCTTCAAATAATAACCCAATTTCTACAGGGGCCAATTGTGGTGGCAAACATTGTGCCTTGATAACTCTTTTAGGACTTTGGGAACCAGCACTGCACTTTGCACCATATATAGATTGGCTATCTGGGTTTGAAGGTCCTTTCCATTAATGGTACTCGCATAATCCAGATTAAACAATGGCACAAACAAGGAAAACTTTCAAGATATTAAATGGTATGTGCAGTAATTCGGAGGCTTGTATTTCAAAATTCTCAGTAAATTCTAAGGGAAGGGCAAGATAATAATATTTCAGTAAATTGTTATAAGAAATTTTATAAATTTTTGGGGAGGGTGACTACCCACCTCAAGGAATAATGACAACCCTTGTCTGGGCTGAAACCTCAAAGTCGGTTAATTCGCCTGAGCTCAACGCCCTGGTTGCTATTGAACAAAACAGTGCTAAAGCCGAAAATCAGAAGAATACAAATTTCAAACCAAATTAGAATTATATAGTAAAATGAAATATTCAAAATGACACTGAAATGACCAAAATCCAAAACGGAGAACCGGACATATGAATTTTTAAAGATTTAAGTAGGAATAGCGGCCAGAAGCATAAGTGTCAACGATAGTCAATGGTCGTGGTAGACTGGGACAGTGGTGGCTGGTGGCATTTGAAAGTGGTGGGCTGTAAACTTTCTGTTGGAGTGCACCATGGCGAGTGAGCACTGCGAGCGAGCACGAACATCTTAAGGGGGGTTCGGGGTGGTTCTCACCCTGAGAAAATTTTGAAAAAAGAGTGGGTAAATGGTGCATTTTCAAGCAAATTTGAGAAGCAAGAAGGTTAATAAAGCAATTGTGAAAGTGCAGTTATTACATTAATAAAGGGATGTCATATAACAGCATGTAGATACTGCCACAAAGTTGGTTTTATAAAAATGGGTCTAATTGGGGAAAGTTATAGCACAATTAATCAAATACATTGGCTTGAAGCCATACAATATTCAGTCACGTCTATGGGGGACAGCATGTAATATTGAAATAATTCAGAGTCTGCCACATTACCTAGGAGCTATATATTTCCAAAGCGGAAAATCATCTGCTTATAAAAATGTTGTGCCAAATACAACAAGCATTTGCAATGCAATAGGACTCGCATTTGTGAGAGTTTGGGCTATTGGCATTGTAAATGACAATGCCTTTTATTTATGTGTTTTGAAAACCTGCAAGCGGTGCATAAACACGTGCTTTGTACTTATAGTCGTAGCTTACGAGAAGCAAGGTTGGCAGTGACTGTCTTTTACTGCCAGCCTTGCTTCTCATAAGCATGGACTATAAGTACAAAGCGCATGTTTATGCACTGCTTGCAGGTTTTCAAAACACAAATAAAAGGCATTGTCATTTACAATGCCAATAGCTTAAACTCTCACAAATGCGAGACCTATTGCATTGCAAATGCTTGTTTTGCATGAGGCTGAGTGCAGGAGGAGCTGGACTGTCCTTGTGGAGACTTTAAAAATGGGGGGGGGGGATTGGTAACGTGAAGGGCCCAGGCAAAACTAGCACTACATCCCAGTTTCCTAAAGGGGAAATAGACTGAAGTTCATAGCTATGACCACAATATATCCACTGCAAAACCACTACCAGCAGATTATGCTAGACTGTGACAACAGTCTACAATGCTCCTTAGAGGTGGTAAGAGTAGGTCACAGCACGCCATCGTAAATTACTGCAAGGAGGGATTAGAACGTTCAAGCATCTCAATGCCACCTGCAGTACGCCAATGTGGCAGCAGCAACAAGTACTCTGCCAATCACTCATGCCATTCCAGGTGATGCATCAACACCCCCAGCAAGCTGGTTTAAGTGAAGTGAAACGACATAGAACCAAATTACAATATATTTGTTAGGAAGGTTTCCTCAAGCAAAATTAAACCCATCGAATACTTTTTTCTTGCACTATCGCCACAAATAATACTTCTTATAAAGATAATTTAATACAGTTTAAAACCCAGATTGGGGCTAGAAAGCCATTACAGATCTAAGCCTGCAAGAAGTCTGCAAAGAAGCAGAGTGCTCCTTCTGAAGGGGCCTAGCAGTCTGGTCAATGAGAACTCGTACGACAAGCCCAGCAAAAACAATTTGAAAATTAGTGCGTAATGGAGAGTGTGGATCTATACAGTTGTACACCTCACAAAACACTCGATTAAAAGTACTCCAATTATCACGGTAACTAAACCCTGCAATAATACAAGCAAAGCCACTATCAGCTACGAACCACTCCTAGAGCGGGCTGGTTTTATTCTGCAGCGTCACTCGTGAGAAAGTGGCCACCTGCTTAAATCCGATGCATTCTGTGCGCAACCCAGCTTCGGAAAAATCCCACTACTTAGTGTGCCATATCCTATTTTAAGGGCGAATCCCCTCCCATCCCTCGCACTTAGATCACTTGACAGCCATAGCAAGTTTCGAGACAGCAGGGGGGGGGGGCGACAAACTGTTGCCGTCCGACACTCACCTGAGGGGCTGGAGGACTGGGCCGCAGCTTCCAGGTCGTGGGTACCCCAGGGTCGGTCCCTCCCGGTCATGCTGAGGAACTGCAGGCCGAGGCACAGGTCGTTGGTGTCGGGCAGCACTCGAGGCGAATCCTGCACGGAGGTGGGGAAGAGCATCTTGCTGGCTGCCGCTGCCTTCTCGGAGTCCTGGAAGTCTGCTTGGGCGTAACACAAGAAAGGCGAGAGTTAAGGGAGCCGAGTTTAAGTCGCTTCAAAAGGCACTCTAATGGCGGAAAGCTGGTGTCGCCGTCCCTGTGCCACCTCCAGACCCAGGAGGCAGCCATGCATTCGGCAGCCCAAACAAATAAAAAAAAGTGATTAGCGGCAAGGCAGGGGTTGCGTGCTCGTCCCTGCTCGCTCCCGCGAGCACACGATCCAGTCCGGGTGGGCAAGCCGAAAAGGAGACAGGGAGGGAACAAACAAGCCTCACTCCAAATCAAAAGCGAGCGTTTCACATAAAGTGTGACGCGCGCCAATGAAAGCATAGGCGGAGCTTCCACCCCACTTCCAACTTCAACTTGATGACAATAGATCTCGCAGAGCGAGCAGCGCGTGCGCTGCGACGCTAGGCGAGACCTAAAAATGGATGCAAAGTGGTGGAGCATTGGTGCCACAGAAAATGCAGTGCCGGCCTGATACAGTCGGACTAGTTGCATCTCAAAAGTTGGAAACTTTGTGCCAGTATCTAATGCCCAAAATTTTACATGTGCATTAATAACGTGGTTTGCTTCTAATAGTATGATGATACACCAGCATACCACAGAACAGCCCATGTGACATCACAGAACGAACGTTCACTGATGCTCATTGTGACAGAAGACAGCTCACTGTGCCAATCAGCCACTCAAGCTGCCTGCTTTGCAGCTCGCGATGCAATGACAGGTGCAGGTAACCAAATATATAGGTTCCAGTTTCACACATTCAGTAACTACACGTACTGCTATGAAGCCAGCACCCACACTGCTAAAATTAGAAAAACAAAGATTGCCATTGCAGATTCTGCAATTGAACATGTGTAGTAAATAACACTGCCGCGCCTGAAACCTAATTGTGGAGTTATGCTAAGGACTACTGTTACGCCATAGTATATATTGAACTGCATGCAAAGGACCATTGTCATTCCAGAAAACATGTTATCCCACAGCAAAAGCACAATTACCATGCCGGAAATCGCATTGCCCAGGGAAGGAGCACAACTCTATCATGCCAGAAACCAAATTGTCCAGGCGTGTAAAGCAGTTTGAGAGCACAATTGCCAGCGTGCATCCAACCTGAACTTCCACTCCTCGTTCTCTTCTCTCCAATCACACCGCTCAGAAGGGGCTGTCCTGCAAGGGATAGCTGGGCCTGTAGTTTCAAGCTCTGGGATCTGCACAGACCACCGAATGACAACCAGGAAGAATGCCAGCTGCTTAGCATGTCACTACACATATACCGTGTATTGATGAGAAGCAAATTATAAATTGTGCATTGACCAAAAAATAACTGGAAGATGGTATGCTTTGAGTAAAAGGTAATACTGCCTAGCTTTATCAAACAATTTGATGACAAGAGATCTTTTAAGTTTTATATTTTTTACTGTTGTGTGAATTCTGCGTTTTAATATTCTTGCGAATTATTGATTTATGTTTAATAAATAATAAATATGAATCAAGTTTTATATAAAATTCATGAGTGAGTGGATTATTTTACACTATAATACCCAACTTTAATTATATGATATGTGTGCTCCCACAATTATGACGACATATGGTTAGGGTGTAAACTAAGGTGAGACTTTTTATTGTTTAGTTCACTCAGATCGTGACTTACGAATGTCATTGCCTGCTTTGCATTTTGTTTCGGTCACAGACCTGAAAAGCAGAAGACAATGCTATTCTGTGTGGCGCCACAACTATTTTCTGACTTCCTGTGGTTTGTCATGGAAGTCAATCCCAAAATTATAAGCAATAAAGTATTTTGAATTGAAGAAGAATTACTTACACAATTCTAAGCATGAAGTTTTACTAATTGTTTTCAAAGTTAACTGAATCTCTGGCCGCAGGGTCCCTGCTTCAATGCTTCATCAGAGCCACGTAGTTACCACAAAAGAACACAGCTGTCTGATCCCCATCATTGTGACAAAGTGAGCCCGCTCCCTGTGTATTGCCGCAGTGCCAAAATTATGCCTGACACATAGAAGGGGGACAAACTCAAGAGGCTAACAACTAAGTTATATATACATAGCCAGAATAGAACATAGCCCAATCTGAAATATTTCCATAAATACAATTGTAGCGCTCCTTCAAGCTAAAATTCTTCATATCAAGGACGGAATTATGACGTGACGTTTGCTGATATGACAATCGGAGGAGGAAATTCAAGTGAACCAATTCTAAATATTTCCTACTATATCCAATTTTGTTGAGTTAAAGAGGTTTGACATATCCTGAACTGCTGAGGATAACAATTCTATTTGCGGCTAGAAATTGGTTTCTACGGCTTTGAATTGTCAAATTAGTTTTAGTTGCAGTCCCGGCTCTTAATACTCGTGGAAGGGGGGGGTCGCGCAGGGATTACCACGGGGAGGGGGGTGTGGGGGGTTGGGGATGTAAAAATAAAATGAAAACTTACCTGACCGGGCCCGCGCCGCCTCTGCTCCTGGGCCTGGTCCCGCGCCGCCTCTGCTGCTCCTCAGGAACAGGCATGCTGCTCCCTCCCCTCCTGTAAGCCAATCACAATGCTACAATGGCAGCGTTGTGATTGGTGTGGAGTCCCGGACGGCGCCCAGCCGTGTGCCTGTAGGGAGGCCATTTTTCTATGTAGGCTGCATGCAGCCTACATAGAGAAAATGTAGAGTGTGCATGACTGCTTTGGTCGGCCCCAGGGCCGACCATACAGTCAGGGCACTCAGATTGGTGCAAGCCACTCCTCCCCGACCCGACCACCCGCCCGCCCCCAACCAGGCATACCCCTGCCTTCTCGCAGCGAGAAGCAGAAAATAAAATGGTATTTAAAATACCATTTTATTTTCTGCTTCTCGCACTGTGAGAAAGCAGTGGGGCGGCGCTCCAACGCCCTAATGGAGCGGCCGCCACTGGACTGGGACCTAGGCTCAATTTGACGCTGACAGTGAAAATGTGCTTTCAGATACACCAACCAAGTTGGTCCTGATTAAAATGTTTTTACTTTCTGGCTTTAGTCCTTTATATCCCAATCTAACACAGGTAAACTTCTAAAGCCCCCAGGACCTCTGGTCAGGGCAGGCTGTAGCGCTGGTGGCGCCCGGTGCAACAATTCTTTTTGGTGCCCACCAAATGGCCTCCTGCTTTACGTATTCCCTTATTACTTCTCCAATAGTGCACTTCATCTCTCCATAGCCCTTCTGTTACATGCATTTCATTTGTTTTATAGTGCTACTCATACCAGTGTAGGGTGCCAGAGCACTTTACATCACACACACACTATACAGAGTATGTGTAAATCAGTCTATAGGAAATATTGCATACGGCAATGAGGATTACAATTTGTAGGAATAACATGCCATCCTACTAGTAGGCAGTATATTTTAAGAGTGTTGGTTTGGAGAAGCACAAACTCTGCATTTAAAACATACCACAGTGGTTGGTGTTGGCTTTACTAATAAGAATGTATTTCTACCCAAACTAACCCTTTTTAGCAACATTAAGATTATGAAAGACTGGGGAGAACATAAAGCTCCAACCCTATGCCTTGTAGTTTGCATGCAGTTCATAGTCACTGTGCTATATTAGGCTTCTAACTTATGAACTGCAACTAACAAAAAGATGTAATTGACAAAAGCAGTAATTCACTGAGCTATCCACAAATAAAAATGCTCAGCGATCTGCATGGTACGCTCTTCTTTGAACAGGCATATTAACCCTCTGCACTACTTTATGAACAGTCAGAACTGCAACTAGACAAAACCTGATCTTTCTCCAACAGCAACAGTAATCACCATAGTTATCTTGACATTTATATTGTTGCCTGAACACTGTCCGACATGCAAAGAACTCTGCAGCTGATCCTTTTAAACTCATGTTATTTCTAAACACAGTACCCCACCCCAGGTCTGCACCAGGTGTGGCTGCACCAGCCACACTGTCCTAAAGCCGGCCATTCCTCTGGTGGTGGCACTTAGAGACTCACAGGCTGTCTGACAGAAGCCAGCAGCAGGGTCCAGTCCAGGTCCAGTTGCCACTGGCCAGCTGGGCAATTACAGTAAAATAGCTTGTTGTGTCCCTGTAGCTTTAACTGGTGCTCCCCCTCATTACCCTTGGATCCCTTTTTTGTCCTAGATACAAGAAATATCAGGCCTAGTCTTTCAGGGCTCTAAATCCTTATCTACATTTGTAGACAGGGATTTGCACAAAAAAACAGACCCTTCCAGGATATGTCAGCATTGATTTAAAGTTTCTGCAGCATAAAAATGGAAATTTCGCAGCACACAATTGCATTTATTGCAGATTATGCATCAAATACAGTGAATAAAATCTTGATTATTCTTTTTGGGATACCTCAGTGGGCTACTCCTCTGAAAAGACCAGTCATGGCATCCTGCTGCCCACAAGCCATCCCGAAAAACCCATATGCTTAGCATCCTGCCTTTCTTCCAAAATGCCTTCATCATGGGTGGGCATATGTGGATGTTGTGTGTTAATGTGTATGTGGTTTACACAAGAAAGAGTACATTTTGGTTAATTACGACCCTTTGTGCATAAGATGGTGACTCTCCTTTGGGAAGGCTGGCATGGGCGTAGGAAGTGTGGGGGACGCGGGGGATGTATTCCCCCAGATTTTGGAGTGAGGGGACATGGGGGACAGGAGTGAGGGGACGAGGGGACAGAAGAACTTTCTCCGCTTATCTAAACCATTTGAATGGCCATTAGCGAGCCATTAGCAAGAGAAAGGTCTACAGATCAAGGCAGTGCTGCTGACCTGCCACCGCCCACAGAGCACCTTCAAAGCGTCCTGTTACAGCTGTTTGCAACCCTCACGGGTGAGAGCAAAGGAAGAGGAGGAGAAACATGCATTTGCTGTCTGTATCCTGCACATGCTATTGAGAAGAACTGGGATCTGTATGCACCACCTGCTGGCTGGCTAAGGATCACTGGCGCCCAGCCCCTTCTCAGCACTTCCCTATCTGCGACTTGAATATGAGCCTGCAGGGCACTGAGGAAGCTGCAGCCCTGGTGATGCTTGTCCCCAGAAGAAGGCATGAGCCAGATCAACAGGTAAGGTGATGACAGGAGCTTTATGAATAACTCAAGCCTCACTTTATTAAAAATTAGCCCTGCAAAATGGGGCGAAAAACATCAGGCCGATTGTTTTAGGGAATCTGGCATCAACCTTCCGCAGCGCAATGCCCAAAGCACCCATCTCTCACAAGATGGAACATCAAGATAAACACTCGCTGCTAACATCTGCTGTGGATCTGAAATAAATTGTTAGTTAACATGTCAGCACGGCCAACTCCACTGTTCTTTTTTACAGTGTTTTTTTCTTTGTTTTGGGGATTTAACACGTCCAATTCCCACCATTTTATTTAAATCCCTTACTCCTTCTCCCACTTTTTCCCCTAAACCCTAAAACCCCTTACCTCCTTTTGCTTCTATGCAATCTTGAACCCTAAAACCCCTTACCCACCTTTACTTCTACCCACATCTGAACCCTAAAAACCCTTTACCGCTACCCACCACTGAAGCCTTAAACCCTATTACCAGTGCTTTAAATGGGCCGTTACTCACCGGTACTGAGTACCGGCACTTCTGAACTTTTACCCCTTGAGTACCGGTACTTCTCCTTGGCCAAGGAGAGTACCGGTAATCATACGGGTTGCAAAGCAAACTTAGCTCAGTGGAATATAAAGGTGCTGCTGAACAGCTGCTGAGAAGCATGTCAGTCTCAGAGGCAGAATCTGCTGCTTACCCTATTTGCAGGAAACCTAAGCGATGACAACATGATGTTGCAGCAGGCTGGGCCAGCACATCTCTGTAGCCAGGCTGAGGTGTAAAGGGGTGAAAAAGTGACAGTGAAGCAGAGCGGGTGGCAATCGAGGCACAGCAGAGCAGACATCAGCGAAGATAAGTATTTGTAAACAGAAATGTATCAACTGATATGTAAGCGCGTGGGAACGTCAGTATGTTCCTGTGCGTGTTTGCGTGTGCAGGTGCTGTTGTTTCCAGTCACCTTCGCTGGTATATAGTAACCAGCCCCACAGGCCTTGCATCAAGTCAGCCTGTCTCTGAATCCCACTCACCAGGGTTAGCTTGTAGCAGTTCAGAACCTCCAGATCTCACCAGTGGGGGTCTACCTTTCTCTTTGGGGAGGGAGGTGCACACTGGCTCAAAATGAATGTCCCTTGGCTCTAAGGGGCCATTCTCTTTGAAAGGTTATAACAGACTTTTTCTCCTGGTAGTGTCTAAAGTGGTTAAACATTTCTAAAACAGGTTAAGGTTTGTACTAGCCATATACGTGTAAAGGCCATACATGGGATACTCAGTAGGGCTGCTCTGCAGGCATGCATTTAAAGCTGGCCATTTTGTTTAAACTACCCTCCTGCTCATTGGAATCTATTGCTTGCATTAAAAGGCACCTGTTGGCATATAGTTTGAGGCTGTGATGCTGATGGTTTGTAAATGTATTTACGTTTCATCTTAATGAAAAAACAGCCCAGGTATTCTTGGAGGTGCAAGTGGGGTATAGTAATGGGTTGGGGTGAACCATTGATTGCAAAGAGCCTTGTTTAATTCTAGGGACAAGGCCAGTGGTATAACCTTACTTTTCCTATGGTTTATAATCTCCAATGTATATGTCATGGAGTAGAGTAAACTACGTAAAGACAGCGTGGTCGGTGTAATGTGGTTTGAAGTTTTTGGGCACCGTAGTGATAATACAGAAACCACAGATGTTAGAATGAGCTCACGGTATATAATTTGTCAAGTTTTCTTTCTTAAGTGCCCACACTATTTGTTACGCTGCATGGTATAGAATTACAAAATGTTTTTTATGTGTCATGTATTGAGGTAATCCGGACACAAGGAAAATCTGAAAGATATATTAAATTTACACATTTTTACACATATATACAAAAAGAATATTTCAGATACCAGAAACGCCTGTTTAAAATCTCAATCCATTTAATTTTTTACCATTTTCCCTCCTCCTAGCCCCGCCTCTACCTCTGCTCCAAGCCCATCCCCTTGTTCACAGCTCAATTTAGTGAGTATCTGCAGTTCCCATTAAAAGCACTGCCTATTACCATCCTTTAACGCTGCCGGCACGAACCATAAACAAATTTAACCTCTCTATACCTCTACCTGCCCCTGAATCCTAAAAACCCTTACCTCTACCCACCCTTGAACCCTAAAACCCTCTTGGTACCCTTTAACTCTTCTCTCCCCTGAACCTTAAAAATCCCTTCCCTCCTTTTACCGCTACTCAACCCTTAACCTTCAAAAGCCTTTACCGCTACATCCCACTAAACACTTACCTTCCTTTAACCTTACCTGGCCCTAAATCCCTCCAAAAATCCTTATCACCCTTTACCTCTACCCACTCCTGAACCCTAAACCCCCTTGGCACCCTTTACCTCTTTCCTCTCCTGAACCTTAAAACCCCCTCACTGCTCTTTTCCTCTCCCGCCACTGAGCCTTAAAAACTTTTTACCTCTACCCACCTCTGAATCCTAAAACTCCTCACCTCTCTTTACTTCTATCCACCCCAAACCCTAGAAACCCCTTACCTCCCTTTCCCTTTCCCTCTACCTGCCCCAGAACCCTAAACATCTCTAACTTCCATTTACTCTACCCACCCCTGAACCCTAAAATCCCCTTGGCACCCTTCAACTTTTTCATCCCATGACCCCAAAAAAACCTTTCCTCCTTTTGCCACTACCCACCTCTGAACCCTAAAACCCCCTTACTCCCCTTTACCTCAACCCACCCGAACTCTAAATACTCCTTACTTTCCTCTACCTCTACCCACTGCTAAAGCCTAAATCACCGTACTGCCCTTTATCTCTACCCACCCCTGAACCCTAAAAACCTCTTACCTCCGTTTACCTCTACAAGTCCTGAACCATAAAAACACCTTACCTCCCTTTACCTACCCCTGAACCCTACACACCCTTTACCACTTCTTGCCCCTGTATGCTATAAAAAGCTTTACCTCCCTTTACCACTACCTGCTTCTAATCCCTAAACCCTCCTTGTCAAAAAGTATCTGAGGGGGTAAGTACCCACCTCATGTAATAATCACCGTTCATGTCACTAATTAAACCGGAGGTAACCCACTGGTAGCTATTGCACAGAGCAGATGGGCTTAACTTAGAGGTAATGTGTAAAGTATTTAGGCAGTACTAAAGCAGTAATAAAGTTGAAATGCAAACCAATAAAAATGCCAACATTAGAAAAATAGAGTAAAATGTAATAAACAAAAATACACCCACATGACAAAAACCCAATAAGGAGAACTGGAGATATTATTTTTAAAGTTTTAAGTAAAATAGCACCAAGAAGCTTAAAGTGCTAATGAATGTCAATGGTCATGATAGATAGGGACCTAGGCGCAATTTGACGCGGACCGCAATGGAGCACAGGTCAGATGCACCAACGAGGTTTGTCCTGTCAAAGATTTTATCTTCTGACTTTAGTCTTTCATATCCCAATCCACCACATGAGTACACTTCTAAATCCCCCCAGGACACCAGGGAACGCACTTAAAGATGCACAAGATGGCAGGCAGAGACCATTCCAGGTCGAGGTGCCACTGATCAGCTGGGCAGTTGCAGGAAAGGACTCTTGTAGCTTTCAGCATCTCTGTAGCTTGAACAGGAGGTCAGCCATATGACCCATGGAGTCCACTTCTTTGTTTTGGTACAAGAGTGAGCAGATCCAGTCCTTTAGGGCTCTTCTCAGGTCTCAGAAAACAGGTTCAGCCCTCTTCTGATTTTCTACAGGTCAAGGAGTGTTCTGAAGTGGGTTGCTGGAGAATTTACGTTAATTCCAGGCTCAAACTTGTGGGTGAGAATGATACCAGGGGATGCCCTAACCAATGATATAAGGTTCCCAGGCCTAACCCTACCCACTTTGGTCATTTTCAAGATGGCTGAAGTCTTTGGCCACACGAAACTTGGGCTCTGAGGTCTGGGGGTGTGCGTAGTGAATATACTATGGTAAACCCAGTATCCTCCTACATCTAACACTAAAATCCAGTTTTAGGCAGTTTCTGTACCCCATCCAACAGAGAGACCGAAGTCTGGTAAAATCAAAGCTGAGGTTTCAACAGCCAGACCGTAGATACCCACAACATGTTTTGGCATTCTGTTTCCCTTCTTTGTAGTACACACCCAAATGTTATATGTTAAACCCCAGCAGACCTGTCAAGCAGGAGTGATATTCAAGCAAGATTTGACACTCCAATGTCAAAGAGAATTCTCACAGCTCCAACCCAGTGGCCTCTCTAAGCCACTTCTGGAGCATCACACTGGTGCCTGGCTGACTAGAAGGACAAAAGGAAGGCAGTCCTAGTTGTGAGCTACATCTGCCTGTGACAGTGGAGGACCCTGATAAAATATTTATTAAGGTCCTTGCTTGGCCAACCCTTTGAAGTGCACCCTGGGACTGAACACAGCCCCCAGACAATCCTGTCAAGGTGGAGGAAAATACTTCCCAATACCCAATGTTCATTGTTTCTGTCCTGGGAGCAGTATACTGTTCACCCCAGGGGAGCCCCCAAGCTGTCAGGTGACTGTTGAATTTTTATAGAAATGCCTCCAGAGGCTTTAGGCAGGCAAAATGTAATTTTTCAAAAATACCTTTTCCATACTAGTTTGAAAATATTCAACTTGACCATTTAATTGGATTTTGTTTAACTATTAAAAAGAGTCCTTGAAATATTTCTGTAGCTATTACCAATCAGAAATTAGTATTATAAGGTGTTATAATGTAATCCCTTATTTCTTTATGGAAGCAACCAGCCTTGCTACAGAGAAAATAGCTTTTATGATTTTTCGCTCTAAGAGCATATGGAATACTGAACTTCTACATGTCCTACTTTTAAATACCATGTACCATACCCTTTGGGCAATAAGGCCTACCTTAGGGGTGACTTATTAATATTTAAAAGGACGGGTTAGACCTGCTAAAAGGGTTTAGTTTGACAGGCCAAATTGGCAGTTTAAAACAGCAAAACCAGGCTTCAGTGTCAAGCCTGGAAGCATGCTTTACTCTGTCACTATAGTAGTTATCACAACGAGTGCTGCAGCCCACTGGTGACAATTAAGTTACAGGCCCTAGATAGACTGTGGGTACCATATATTAGGGACTTATAGATAAGGTAAATATTCCAATCAGGAGTATACCAATGTTACCATGTTGAAAGAATGAGCATAAGCATTTTATCAATAGTTATCAGGGGCAAAGTGCACAGAGTTCTATAGCTAGTAAAAGTAGAGCTCTGCACAAAGGCCAAAAAGAAAATTGGGGTGGCCCTGCAGAAAGGGCAAATTTCCAACACCTCCTACCTCCTTTTACCTCTACCTGCCAATTGAAACCTAAAATACCCTTACCACCTTTTATCACTACCCAACACTGAACCCTAAAACCCCTTAGTACCCGGTGCCCTTACCCACGTCTGAATGCTAAAAACACCTTTACTGGTCTTACTATCCTCTTTCTTAACCCACATCTGAACCCTAAAACCTCTTTAAAACCCTTAACACCTAGAACCCTTATGAACAGAAACATGTTTTTTTCACATTTAATGTAATTACTTTGCAGATTGTAGGTAAGTTGTAAATGACAATAAAACATACTTGCACACTGTGATTACATGCCTGCCTTTCTATTTTCCTTCAAAAGTATGATTGTATAAGTTTATCAGAATCTGCGGCTCACGGTCCATGGGAACGTTTTATAGGGTCAATTGAAAGTCCCCAAAGCTGTCCCTGTCCCCCCCAGAAATTTTGTGTCTCCTACACCCCTGAAGGCTGGGTATTTCCAGCCTGACACTTCTCCTTCACAGGCCAGCCTCCCCAGAACTGACTCTGCTGGCTGAATTGTGGTAGGTCACTAGCCCTTTGCTTTGCTGTAAGTAGTATGTCATAGTATTGTTACAAAAATATAATCAGACAGAAATAGTGTGTCTTAAATACCCCTTACAAAGATATTGTGCCATTGGGTGTAAATCGTCTATTATTGACTCCAGTGAGTGATACTTTTGTAAACTATACTTAGGATTAAATATTTCCATCCTTCAATGTTTGGTTACAGTGTTCTGGTACCATACTGCCTGAGTGGAACCCACCCATCCCCATCTTCCAGTATTATTTCTCGCAGCAAATGGAAAAACCACAAGCCACCAGGACTAGTCTATACTGCTTTGACCTGTGATACTTGGCTTTGTAGCTGAGGAAAACTGCACAATGACAATGAAAAGCACGTTGGCCATCAGAGGAGGACAAGCACTAAGCCATTATTTGCTACATCATCTGTACTACGGAAGGCGTCTACATCAGAACATGAAAGGATATTTCATTAAGGCTGTAGCCCTGCTGGGTTGCTACTTTCCATCCAGACTGGCTGAAGTGCATGCATCCTTCTTGAAACTGTTGCAGGGAATTGAGGAGAAAAATATAGCTTATCTGCTTGCATTAGGAGCTGTAATTGTACCTGTCAGGAGAAGCCAATTTGATGTTGAGTACCTGCACAAAACTCAGCTGAATAGAACATTGTGTGGAAGACATTCTAGTGTGCCAAGGTCACTCAGTAGCCCAGCTGGCCAGGAGAAGAAAAAAAGAAATTTAATATGAAATGTCATCTGCTTGCGACAAGTAAACAAACCTCCTCCAACCATGCACTATCCTGTAACTGTCAGGGGCTATATAGATTGGGGTGGGATAGACACTGAGCAACAAACACACAAGTTGTTACAATTCACATACACAATGGGGCACAGGAAAAGACCTGTGATTTAGTTCTGCAAAACCCTAATAAACATGACCAAAACTAATCAAAATGACCAGAAAGCAAAATGGGAAATAGACTTGAATAGGGACCTTCACAACCGAATGGGGACAAGTACTAGGATATACCACACAAAGTATCAAGAAATGCTTGCTTTAAATATACACAATTTAATTTCCTCTTTCGCTCTTACTTAACTTCAAAAAACGACATAAGATATCTTAGACAATCCCATAGACTGGCTCTAGACACTTACAGACACTGGATTTTATCATATAGTATTGAGCAGAGCCAAACTTAGACAATGTTCAGGGAACTTAATGGAACAGCTTGAGGCCTTAACAGGAAGAGTGAATCTGTGCACACCCGGAGGCTGTCTCCTAGACCACTTTATGGAACCCAACACTAAAAAAGCGGGTGCCATATTTATAAACCTTGCACTTCCACTTGGCAAACGATTATTGATTACTGCCTGAAATCTCCCACAGCCCCACCTCTGAAACAATGGAGGGGATGAACCTTGAGCCTAAAAGAAAAAAACACAACACATCAGAAGTATGAAGTACTATTGGCATTCATCTTTTGTCGGGTAGCTTATCAGCAAAAGCCAATGCTGGCTAAGCTTTATCTGTTTATAGGTGCATTAAATGGGGTGGGTGGGACAATCAAAAGCAACACTCTCAATTACCTTCACTAATGCACACTGTATGACCCGAAGGCATGCAATTTGAGGTAAAAGACTGAAACCTGTGTCCCTCAATTGTGCATTGTGGGGAACCCGCACATCGTGTACGAATCAAGCTCCCACTGGAACACTCCCCATCCATGACTATTCACAAACCTCAGGAAACAGTAAATTTAGACCTATAAAATGCACATCCTAATCGTTGTGTACGCCATAGAAGCCATACGCAACACTTACGCAGAATGATCCAACATTTCTTTAAGTTGAAATTCGCAGCAGCTGAATGGCTATGAGCTCCAACCGCATTCCTACCATAGAAAGGTAGAACTCTGGTATCCTCAATTTAAAGAAAGACAAAGGTGAGAGAGTAACTATAAAGGCAGAGGACCATATTTATCAACATTTTGCAATGGTTTTCCCCCCTTTTCGATGTAAGCCAGACACAAAGTGTTGATTTTGGAATTTACTTTCTAGCACAAACCATGTTTTGCACTGAAATGTAGCTTCAAAATAACACATGGTAGTGCTTTGCACTACTTAATGTGACTTTGTGTCAATTGGGCATACAATAGGTGGTAAATGGGCTTTCCCTTGCACCCACCCAGGGGTTTTTGACAAAAATCCCTATAACTAACATTGACAAGAGATTTGCAAAAAAATATATACAGCTCCGCAGGGCAGGTGAACTGTTTGAGAGAGTTTTCTTTTGTCAAAACGTTTCGAAATTTGCATGCATGCTGTACAGTACAGCACATATTCAAAACAATTTTAAAATTTTAAAATATGTTAAAGCAAGGTATTTTGTACTGGAAGGGTTTCATTCAAATACAAAACCTATGCTTCACATCACACACACTCTTGCACTATGCACTAAGGTTTAAGGATGTGTGAATTAATGAAAGGCAGCCTACAGTGCACCAGCGCAAGGAGAGACAAAAATAGTTCTAAATCTTATGGCGCTCTCAACCTTCCATGCAATGCAGCGCAGCTATTTTTATTGCTGTGCTGTGAGAATTCTTTGTAAATTTGGTGCACACAGTCAGAGCCGGACTGGCCGTAGCGGGCACTAGGCATTTCCCCGGAGGGGTGGGGGCTGGTTTTTTGGCTGTGGGGGCTGGTTTAGTCACTGGGGGCCAGTTTTGCAGCAGTGCTGCAATATTGGCCCCCTGTAACGAAAGCAGGAGTGGTGCTTTTTACTAACAAATTTCTGAAAGGCTCCCCACAAGTATAATAGTGCTTCAAATTAAAGGTAACTTTCCAAAGAAAACTGCACACCATATACCACTGGAGGTGTAGAAAATGTAACTTTCACTAGGCAACACAGACCTTTTTATGAAGTGCTTATGTATTAGAATCTTTAAGGCAACAAGGCTGTGGTCATTATCTGTCTTCTTATTAATGCTCATTTATACCAGCAATAGTAAATTTATTGTAAAATCTATTGAAACTATACAATCACTTCAACATGATCCAGCATAGAAAAAATACATTGTTACTTAAAACCTATAAAATTAACAAGGTACGGTACTAGGAAAAAATAATTTAATTTGCGATGTTAAACACCATTAATTACTTAAAACCATGCAATCACTTCAACAGGATCCAGTATAGAAAAAATACAGTTACTTAAAAACTATAAGACATATGAGATACACTCCAATGATAAAACAATTTCAGTTCCGATGTAGAACACCTAAATTGCAAAATTCTTGAAAAATCAAAGAGTAAAACGGATCACAGAAGGCACATTGTTGATTTGTGTCACACATTGCAAAAATATTCTTATATCTTTATGACAAATTGCCTACTTTCAAGTTAGCTCAAGTTACGTTTGTGGACTTCTTTCAGGGAATAATGGCTCCATCGACTAACTCAATCCGTTCCACACTACGTGTATTCAGAGCTTTCAGATCTGATCAGATATGAGTGTAGTAGCCTCAATATATTCCCTCTGTTTAATATGTCATGCTGACTCCTAGAATTATATTCTTATATTCTGGAGGCAGAAGGAATGAACGAGAATAGTTGGCTGATATTACATTTCTACCGTCATCAATCTGTAGATGTATAGAGCTTATCACATGCTTACAGGTTGACTACCTCAGACGTTTGTGGTAAAAGTTGATATGGATTGCGGTCAGGGGTGATTGGATTTGATGTTAATGGGTGAACGTCTGTAATGATGTTTAGATATTAGGCAATGCACCGCAATGGGTTAATGTTAAGGCAATGCGTTGGACTACTTAAAGCATCAGTCAGCCTTGCTCTGGTGGTTACTGTTTTTCTAGGGTCTGATTTGTAAAATAAAGGATGTTGACTCAGATTTGGTGACTCTTATTGAGAGTCGGGTTTGAAGTGCAATGTCAGGTAACTGAAGTTCTCATATATAGTCCTTAGTGGATTCAGCGATGTAATGGAGGTTGGTTCTTTATCTCCATGATAAATCATATCAGTGATAGAGCTGACACTTTTTTGTGCTGCAAGTGGCTCCTTTAGTGCACCAGGTACCACTACTCAACTCCCTATTCTAAAGGCCTTGGTGGATTTGCAGAGATTATTTCTTTGTTTTCTAGTCAGAGGCTTTATTTCATCTGAAGTTAATACAGTGAAACTGCCAGTGTTTGAGGGTGATCTGTAGGACCCAGAAACTTTCCTTTATCTGTAATGGAAGGACTTACATAGCTACATGTGTCCTGTGCTGGTTCTGAATCTCCGGTGGGAACATGGCCATTGAATATTTGAGTCTATACCAATTCAAACAAGTGAGCAAGTGGGCAAACAGGAAACTTTACTGGAACCCCATTGCTTCTGACCATTAGTAGTCAGCATGCTGTACAGCAGCATACTATTATCTGGCGTGCCAGTAAATCCACATTTACACAATCAGGGGATTCATTGCATACGTCCTCAATCACAGGACGAAATACATGTCGGCAGCAGCTTGTTCTATGTCATCTGTTGATTACCACTACAACTGCATTTTCTGGAATAGAAGAAACAATGTTCTCTTGAAAGCCAAACATTTTGTTCAAATTGAACTTATTACATTACTAATCTTCACTTGTCCACTCATGTCATTTATCAGTTTACCCAAGTTTACACTTTTTTGGCGATCCAGGCACACTAGTGATACCTGAGAGCAGCAAGTGTTCTCTTTTTGGGTCTAGGCACCAACCGTAACTTAATTTTTACAGAATACGTTAATTATTATTGCGACAGTTGTATGATAGTGCAATGGGGAGTCTCACCCCTCCTTTATTGAAAGTTCAAAAGCAGACCTTACCTCTAATATACGGATCCTTCATTAAGAACAAAATTGTCATTCCATGAGGACACCAGCAATAGCTGCTGTCACTTGAGTACAGGGGTGGCTGGTAATTTTACCACTGAGGTGGTGGGGAGGGCATACACGCACAGATATACCTCACTCACACCCATGCATTTACACACACACACACACACACACACCCCCATTCATTCACAATGCTCACTAACAAATACACCTATATTATACATACATGCACCAAACATATTAAAAAAATGCATAAAACTTACCTTAACTGCAGCTCTCTGAGAGAAAAGCCTCAGAGGTTCCAGGAGGGTTGGAACTGCTGCCTTTCTTCACCAAAGGTCAGCCTATGAGGGAAGGCAGCAGCACCAACCTCGTCACAGAGTCGGATGGGTTCAGTGAGACTGCTGACCTCACCCCACTCTGTAACGAGGTGTCACTGATTGACACTTGGCACTTCAGGGTTTAAAACTGAAGTACCCAGGTCCGAGGCAATCAGTGACGCTCCACCTCATCAAGAGGGGGACAGCCTCGAGTTATTTTTGCCAGGCTGAGGAGGTCACGCCCACAGGGCTATGAAATCCTCAGCCTGACAAAGTTCAGCTCAGGCAGCCGGAGCACGCACATTTATTGCATTTCTAGCTTCTGGCTGCCTGACCTGTACAAGAAGGGTGTCTGTCAGGCTGACCTTTGCTCATCCTGACAGACACTATTCTTGCCTGGAAAAGGTGGGGGGGGCCCTCAGCCCGTATGGACAGGCTGCTGCTGCCTGTATGGACAGGCTGCTGCTGCCTGAGTGCTATTTGTCTGAAGACATTTTATCAACTATATCCCATCACAGTGCAGTAAAGTACCTTTTAACGACTGGTACAATATTTGTAGACCTCCTTTCTTTATTCTACTAAATCTCATGGCACAAGCAAAATTGGTACTTATAGCTAGAATATTACCTGTACCATGTAAAGGATGAATCGATTCATTTTTTATGAGCATTTACCTTTGTTGACAGACATGGAGTTGATGATCATTATTTTTGAGTTCTTTACAGTGAAAATGTGTGAAGTGATCTATTGATGGAATAAAGGTACATCTGGCATAACTGTCAGTACTGATGTCCACTGCAGAGTGCAGGAAGGGGTTCCTATTAGAGCTCTGAAGTCTTCACAAGTACAGCACAAATACCCTTTGTGTGTGCCATTGGGTCTGTTTGGAATCAGATTATTACTTTTGTTGCAAAAATGGGGTTTTATATCCTATTTTGAGCACTGTACTACCCATATGACACAGTTTTGCTTACACAGTTTCCATCAGGTAGGACATTAGTGACTGGCAGTTGCACTCATCCTGTATTGGGCGTATTGTGCAATACAATGTGCAAAACAGTTTAGACAATGGTGCCCAATTTTTGTGTTTGTGTTTGTGTCAAACTCGGAATGAGACCTAAAGACTGTGAACATCGATGCTCCAGTCACAAACACAAAGGGTGTCAATTGGTTACATGTCATTCAATGTAACGCAGTGCGTCCCATACGTTTGATTATATGATATTTAATATGTCAAATGTGTATATTGACTAAAATATAATTTATGTTACAAAAACAATTTGTCTCCCTGGTTTCTCCCCTTTTGATTCTATTCTCAACAACTGATTGTGCTTTTTGTAACTGACCTCCAATTGACACCCTTTGAGACACTGTTTTTTGATATACATGATTGCCCTAGTCTCTTCAGGGTATATGGGCTACCTCCTGTAGTCTGATACCAGTCACAAACACTGCAGTGTGTTTGATTTAGAGCCTTCTCGAGTCAAATATACATAACTGTAAAGTCAAGCTGGTCATTTACTAAATAGGATGGAAACACCCTCACTAGCAGTGTACAATGAACTTATTAAATTGCCTCCATTTTGAAAATTGTTGTAGAGCAACATTTTGAAATCAATTTGCATTTTATTTCATAAGTGCCAAACTGTGGTCACCTTTACTTCCAGCTTCAAAGGTTGCTTGAGATGAGGCATGTGTTTTAGCTTTTCATTTTTGGTGGTTAGCTGTACTCTGCGTTAAATGAGTAAGGCATCAGATTGCGCACGTGATGATGACTGGGCACAAAATATGCCTCCTGCCAGCACTGATAATCTGCCTATGATTGCTCCACAGAATGTTTAAGCCTCTCTGGTAATCTCGAAACTGTTTGCATCTGCTTTAGTCACGAATGTGAAAGATCATTTTCATGTTATTGTACTGCCAGACAATTTAGATTGCATTTCAGGGCACATGTTGTACTAACCAATGCAGTGGAGACCTGTGGATTTCATACTGAGCCGATGACAACAACAGGACTGTGCTCTCATTGAAAAATGAGCAGGCGGTGTTTCTTGCAGGCACTTCCAGCTCAGCTCTGTTCGTAGCTAAACCAGCTGTACAGTCGCGGGTCATGCAGGTAAGTGCGGTGGGGCGGGCGGGTTGGGGGGGTGTAAGTCAACATACGACGGGATAGTGAAAATTAAATAAATAAATAAAACCACTTACCTTGCGCTCATCGCATCGCCGACTCGGCGATGCGCCGAGCCCAAGGAAAGTGGTTTTATTTATTTATTTAATTTTCACTATCCCTTCGTATGCCGACTTCCACCCCTCCCACCGCCACCCCACCCCTGCCGCACCCCACCGCACTTACCTGCACGTGCCGCCACTGCAGCTGTATTTGATACTGTGTCCAGGTGAGTCCAGTCACTAAACAGACATGTATTTACTTACATACACTAACCGCTCATTTCCAAAGTACACAATTCTTTTAACACAGTACCAAGGATACCCACACATGATTCTTTCTTATCTTTTAGGTGTCTCCTTCAATCCTCTGTGCTGATGATGACCCTTATCTAATTCATTTGGCAATGTGGGTCGAAATGTCGACAATTTTCAAATGTCGACTGTCTTTAATTTTATTGTGGATCGCGACACTCGTAACATGAATGTCATATATAACATCATACTATCCCTGTCAGTCACATGTATATAGTATTGTATATAGCAACAGCGCACTATTTAGTCACTGGATCATTTTGCACTGCACCATCACCAAATTAGAGCACCTCAGTTTGGTATTTGGTATGACTTTTTTTTTTTTTTTTAAATAATTATTTGTTGAAATTAAAATAAATATATTAAATGCATAAACTAGCCTTTCTTGTAAGAAAGGTTCCTTAAGAAACGATTGCCGTGGAAGTCAAGGGCTACACTTCCCCCGTGGGGACCATTTGTGTTATTAATCATTGTTCTACCCAAATCCTTGGGTTACTGGGTTTCCCCCTTTTCTTGAATCTCTACCTTACATCAGGTAGGCATTACATGTGTGGTGCTAGGGCATTCCCGTGCATCTACTTATGTATTTTGAGGCAAACCCATATTTACAACTTGAAACATATGTTTGCACCAAACTGGTGAGCCTACCTGAGGCTGGCGTAACAAGGAGAAATCTCTTAATTTTTCCTTGTTATTTCCTCTTTGCATGCAAGCTGCATTCTGCAGCATAATTGCAAAGAGGAAATAGCCTCATAGGATAGTGTTTGCGTGGCTTTCTAAAAAAAATGAAACAAACAATATAAATACACATGGCAGCCCATTGTTCTGCCTTGCATTACCGTGCATCAGGTAGGCATTACATGTGTAGTGCATTAGCGTTTCCATACATCCACACATGCATTATGTGTACAAATAATATACATAGTGGCTTTTTAAAAAAATGCAAGGCAGCGCATTGCACTGCCTTGCGTTATTGTGCGTTGGGTAGGCATTACATGGGTGGTACATTGGTGTTTCCGTACACCCACCCATGTATTTTTTGTAGAATACAATACAATTGCATTTGTAGATTGCACAGATACCCCGAAGAGGCGTACCAGCGCTAGCGGTATAGATCCTCAGAGGAAGGGAGCATAAGAAGCTAACAGCTGCCTTAACTTGACTCAAAAAAGTTTTTAACAACTTTCTGTAAGCATCTTTGGGTATGATACTTCTGAATGTAAGAGGGAGGGCATTCCACATCTTAGTTGTCAGATAGGTAAAAGATCTGCCTTCTCTTCTGGCCCTGTAAATACAGGAGATGTGGAAAAGATTGAGATTATTAGATCTCAAAAATCTCTCTTGTGAATAGGGTTTAAAATAAGTCCTAAGGTAATGAGAACCCTCATGATGGTAAGCCCTGAAAGCTAAGTTCAGATCTTTGAACTAGATTCTCTTAGTGACCGGATACCAATGAAGGGGACATATTTGACCTGACACCGAAGTTTGCTGCGGGATCTTTAGGATCAGCCGTGAAGCAGCGTTTTGAATGGTCTGAAGACACTGAATCAGAAAGGCAGGAACGCCCTGATACAGACTGTTGGAATAGTTCAGCCTAGATGTTCCACAGCATCATTATGGCTTCAAGGAACACAGGAGTGTTGGTACCAAACTACTTCTTTCAATAATTCCACACTGATGCCAGTGTGGGATTTATTGTACCATGTACCCAGAGGGCACCTCAGCGGTGCCCCCTGAAAACCTGCCAACCCTTGTGTGGTCTCTGACTCGCTGTAGGTAGCCAGCCACCACCAGACATGTTTTTGGACCCCTGGGTAGAGAGCCCCTGCTCTCTAGGACCAGAAACAATGCATGTCCTGGGCAGAGGTGTCATGCCTCCTCCCCCAGGATGGGCCAGTGCTCGAAGAGGGGAGCTTCAAAGGCGTGCAGCCTTTGTGATGCGACCCCCAGCCTCTGCCTCTAGCAGCAGATGGCAGTCCCCGGTTTACACCCCCACTCTTTGGGTGGGAAAACTCAAGAAGAATAGGAGGTGCTCCCACCTTTGCCAACTCCACCCCTAAGGTGTGGGAGTCGAGATGAAGCACATCTTTCAGTCCCCGTCGTCTTGAACATGGAGGGACCCCTCCAATCAGGGCTAGGTCTATGCCCCCCTCCCACAGGATGGTGGCATGATAGAGGGTGTAGTCACCCCAGGTAAGGTGCCCATTGGCCCTACTTGCTACTCCCCTTAAATGCCCCTAAATCTAGTATTTACCCAGACCTGGAAACTAGATCTGGAACGACCTAAGAAGAAAGAAGATGACTCTGCAGAGAAGACTGAAGATGACGACTGCCTTGGCCCCAGCCCTACCGGCCTGTCTCCAGCTTCTGCGAACCTTCGTCCTCTCTTGCAGCCAGCAACCTCTGAAAATCCTCGGAGGACTGCTGCCTTCGAAAAAGAATCCAATCTCCTGTGGAGAGCGGACCAGTCCAGAAGAAACCTACTCCAAGGACTCCAGATCCCAGCGGATCCGGTGCTCCTGCCCACTCTGTATCTCTGTAATCTGATCAGATTCTTGCAACCCGGAGTCGGTGAACGCTCTCAGTGAATCACTTACTAGGTTTATTTGCCGACATGAGCTAAAACCACAAACTTGCTGGATCTGATCAATCGTGTTTTAACAAAACGAAGATCCTCATTTTTTAATTAAGGACCCTTTGGACTAATTAATGTTAGCGGATGACTGTGAAACACCTATGGGAGAGGACAAAGCCCTGAAGAAGTCTCAGGAGAAGGGACAAAATGCATTGGCTACGCTGGTGTGAATACTTTGCACATTTTCAATAAAAGAATTCATCAACACACAACAAGCTTGAATGACTTTTAATGAATTTATGGAACATGGGTGTAATATTACTAGAAAATTGAAAGTTGTAATTGATTAATCTTGTTCTGATTAGAAAAGATAAGATTCGATATAACAATAAATAGTGGGTGCTGATCTATTTGATGTACAAGTGTGTGGATTATATCCAATTATGGGGACCCAGGAGGCTGTTTTCCCTTGATCTGAGCACTACTCATTTACAATATACCCCATAGTTTGATAGGTGCGGTATCTAGAGTCTACGCCTCCTTTTGTAAATCATTTGCTATGTTTGGTTCTGCTTAGTGGCCCCCATGCTTACCCTAACCCCCAAAGCTTGGCCCCTGAAACCGATTTACTTACCTGCAAGCAGTGTGGCTCCAGGCACCCCCTGTCTCCAATGGAAAGCATTGGGCCAAACTCCAATTTTGACCTCTGCACTCAGCCGCCCCTGTGCTGCTGGTGGTGCAGTTTTGGTACTCACCTGACCCCTGGTCCTTGCTGACCTTTTGCTCTGAAGACTGGGATTGTAAGTGCAATACTTACCTGTTAAACCGCAATACTGTTTTCCCCATAGGATAACATTGGACTGTGTTGAAAAGTTTCTAAGTGTCGATGTTTCTAAGTGAAGAATATTTTTAATTAAAAACGTACTTACCTTATTACGAAGATCTTGGTCTTAAATTAAAATACAAACAAAGTATAATTTTCTAAAATTGGTCTGGATCTCCTTCTTGAGTCGTGTGTCCATAATTGATCGCTATTGTGCGATCAATGTCTTACATTCCTCTGTGTTAGGCCTAAGGCTGCTCGCCCACACTACCACTAATAGAGCACTTTGGGTTTTACATTGAGCCCTTTATACTTTTGGGGAACCCCTGGACTCTGTGCACGGTATTACCACCTAGGAAGGAAAACAGCCTGTGGTTGCCTACTAATGAAAGATTTATGCCAGCATTGGGCTCGACCTCTGGCACCGATCATGTCCAGTCTCTCCAGTAAATAAGCATGGGAGACCGTGTTGAAAGCCGCGGAAAGATCCAGAAGCATCGCCATGACCGGAGTGTTTAAATCAAGGTTAGCTTTACTGTATTATGAGACTTCAAGAAGAGCAGTCTCAGTGTTATATCCAGCACGGAACACTGATTGAGAGTCATGGAGTAAGTGATTAGAAAATTAGGTAGCTGCTTATTTATATTTTTCTACAAAAGGTTAGCGGCTGTAGTCAGAAGAGAAATAGGTCTAAAATTGTCGAAGACCTTGGGGTCAGCAGAAGGCTTCTTCAGCAAGGGAAGCAGAAAAGCTTGTTTCCAGCTAGCGGGAACCAGCACCTAGTCATTAGATTCGCTGTGGCAAGATTGAGAATAGCAGGAGGGCAGGGGTCAAGAGGAGAGCCTGAGTTATAGTTTGCCAGCTCACTTGCAGATTCCTCAGGTGAAATGGGGGTAAAAACTGCTTAATCAATAAAGAAGAAGTACGTGGTTCCTCGGTGAATACAGAGTATTTATTGCAGGTCGTGAAAGGAAGGGGATTCTTCCTTTCGGAACTGGTGCCCTCACACACCCAGCAAGCTAGGTGTCATGCTTCATCATCTGGGCCTGCTCCTCGTCGGGTCGGCGCTGCAATACCCGACGGGCACCCAAAAAGGGGCTCTTTATCGGAGATCTTTTGTTCCTTGCCGGTGGGTGTCAACATGTTTCTCGCCATTGTTGTCTTAAGGATCAAAGGCGATTCGTCAGGACCGTAAATTAGTGATTGGGTCGTCCATAGAAACAACGGGCGCACAACCCGCTTATCCAAGAGTGGTAGGTAGTTCACCACACCACTGGGTGTAGATAGACTCACTTTACGGTCCTGAAGAATCGCCTTTGATCCTTAAGACAACAATGGCGAGAAACATGTTGACCCACTAGGAATAGAGCGCCCTGATCTTGACCCATTATAGTCAGATAGACGCCTCTCCTTTTTCTATTTTAAATCAGGCAGGGGGCCTACCAAGAATAAAATATGTTCCATAAGGCACCCTGACTTGTTTTAACTCACTTCACATACTACTACATCCACACAATCAAAAGAGCCCTTACACCCACGGCACCCACCGGCAAGGAACAAAAGATCTCCGATAAAGAGCCCCTTTTTGGGTGCCCGTCGGGTATTGCAGCGCCGACCCGACGAGGAGCAGGCCCAGATGATGAAGCATGACACCTAGCTTGCTGGGTGTGTGAGGGCACCAGTTCCGAAAGGAAGAATCCCCTTCCTTTCACGACCTGCAATAAATACTCTGTATTCACAGAGGAACCATGTACTTCTTCTTTATTGATTATCTAGGGCATGTACGTTGGACCTTTCCAAAAGCCCATTGTCCCCATCCTTTTGTAAAAAAAAGGTAAAAACTGGATAACAGAGGCCGGGATAAGTGTCAGACAGTGGCACTTGAATTGTACTATTCTGAACTGGAAACTGATCATAAATAATGATACAAATAATATACACAGCCTTTAAAAGGCAGGCACACTAGATTTCCTTGGACCAGCTCTCGAAATTCACATCCCTGTAAAAGGATTGAGGTTATTCCCTATTTATGTGGGGAAGCATTCCTGCTAGGCCCTCTACTGAGTTCAAGTCCTAGAAGTTCCATGATGGCTTTGAGAAAGTCAAAGTACCTCTGAGTGGTAGCGTGCCAGTCAGAGAAACCCCAATATTGGCAGCCCAATATTCAGTCTTACCTGCTCTCGCTGGAGTGGATGTTCGGAGTGCCCTGGTACGCATCTGCGGCTCGGCAGTGAGTAGAAGACTGGATGATACAGTAGAGGCAGCAGGCGTTCACACGCTCTTCCATGGTAAGCCTCCCTGAATCCGGAGGCAGGTCTTGGGTCCTCCTGGATTATTGGGTAGTTGAATCGATGCTCTTCCTCCATGGATAATGGCTTACTTCTCCTTTAAAGTTGCATGCTGCTCCAGGAGGACAGCCCTCTCACTTCACCACGGCGCCCCTTCTGGCATACAGGGTTTTTGACAGCACACACAGGAAATAGGCCCCTTCAGGTCACAGTATTGCACAGGGCGATGGACCTTTTCTCGATAGAGCCCTCAATCAGCACCGCTGCCCCCACCTGGCATAATGGAGGTATGGGCAGCACACAAGTTCTCTGCATTCACTTTGTGCAATTCAGCCACTAAATGGACATCTCTGTATTTCTCCTATTTCAGATCAAAGGTCAATGTTTTGTCTTTAATTCTTGGAGCATGAGGTTAGAATGTGGCTGGCAGGCAGAAGCCACATGAAAGTCAAGTGTCAAATGCATCCTATATGTGGCCTAGATTCTTGTTATTATATTGTAACAAGGGAGTGAGAAGTGATACAGGGTTTGCTCACCTTCCCAAACACCTAACCATACAAAAACAGCAGGAGGGAACCCCTACCGTGCTTAGCTTATCTCTCCATACCAGCCCAGGGCATCTCCCTATGGTATTAAAAGGACTCTCACCCACTGGATTTCCAAGTGGCATGCTTTATCATAAAGTCCTTGTCCAGATACCTTGTGAATCTGGACGATCTCAACCTTAGTAGGCAAAAAAGCTCTTTGGTTATTGGGTGGAATCCTAGATTCTGAGGGTTAATTTTATTTCCCAATGGCACCCTGATGTAGTTAAAACAGGTGGGGATGCACTAAGGAAATTAGTGTCCTCTGTATCCCTGGGTCTACATGTTTTCGGCCATCTCACCAATGCCTCATCGGGCTAGTTGGCTTTCGTCAGGACCTCACGGGGATTCGGTTTGTATCCTATTTGTGTGCATTCAATTGTGAAACTTCCATTCACCATACTCATGCATGCCATTCATACCAACTCATTTAGTCCCTATGGTCTCATTACTTTAGTAGCATTCTATTTGGAGCTCCTTGAGGGTAAGGAGGCAGGTGGACCTTGTAGTCAAACTTTTATCAAAGGTCTCATCCCAGCCGTGAACCTGTTTGGTTCCCGCTTCCTCCACATCCTAGATTATACATGGTGCAACATTATAGCCTCATAAATCAAACAAAAGAGATAGATTTACCTAGGATCAAAGAATTTGGTGAAGCTTGAAAGCCGGGATTGATCCCAGGTTTTCTGCGTTCACATTGTTCATTTTAGCCATTAGATGGACATCTCTTTATTTCTCCTATTTCTCCTGTTTTACATCAAAGGTTAATGCTTTGTCTTTAATTCTTGGCACATGAACTGAAGCGTGGGAGGCAGGCAGATGCAGCAAATGTGCACTTATCACTAGCCTGCATAATTCTGCTTGCTCCTCAATGACCCAAATATTTCAGTTTTGTGCAGAAGTATCTAAATCTGTCACACAACAACAAAAAATGGTTACCAAACATTTGAAATTATGTGCTTTATTTACCAGTTCCAATCACTAAATGTTGAAGAGCTGATTTCCTTGAAAGGAAGACAAGTAGCTTTTTTGTAGCTCTGGAAATTCGAAAGCACTGGATATAGCTATGTTAAACTCTGGCAAGTTGTTACCTTGTTGAGGTATGGATGGTTTTGCTTTTTGCCCTTATTTATTTATTTTTGAGTTTTATATAACACTTGCTAGACCCGAAGGTATCAGAGTGCTTTACATGTTATGTGAGTAAGTGTTATATCTAAGGTTTTATACTATGCATCTTCCCTGTTTCTCTGCCTCTGCTGCTCAGCCAGTGTGAATGTGTTGGGTAGAATGTTGGTGTGGATGGTGATGTCATTGGAATGTGTGGATTGCTGTGAGGTGGAGTGTCAGTTGGATCCTGGGCTGAGCAGCAGGGAGGCTGCTCCTGGTGGGGCCTATTTACATCTTTACTGGAAAACCTACTTAACATCTAAGAACAATAAACTTATATCATTTTTAACCAAACCACGTCTACTGGAACTCCTTACCTACGACACAACATAAATTGGCGACAAGGATGGGATCAAAAACTACGCGTGAGGATTTACTTCAAGCTACTTCTAAGGAACTTTCATTCAAGATTATAATTATAAAAGAACCCTCTCAAGGATTTTGCGCCCTGCTGCCCCACTAGTGTCCAGATTCACCGGACAGCCCATTGACAGGACGTATGTTTCCTACTGCTATTTACTGGGCGTATGTTTCCTGCTGCCATTTACTGGGCGTATGTTTCCTGCTGCCATCTACAGGGCGTATGTTTCCTGCTGCTATTTACTGACATATGTTTCCTGCTGCCATTGTCAGGTCGTCTGTTTCCCGATGCCTTTGACACCCTGCTGCCTTTGACAGGGCGTATTGCTTCCTGCTCTGCTTACTTCACATTCATATCAAGAGGCTATCTTTTCACAGTATGTGCAGCAGGGAATTCTGTTGGGCTGGCAGAGTTACTATTTGTGCTGTGTGTCTGGCACCTCACTTGGATTTTGACCTAGCCTGGTGCTACTTCAACCCTCTTCACTTGGTGTTTTTTGTGCCCTGTGATTGTACTGTGGATGGTCGTGACTTAGGGCATGAGATCGGAAAATGGATGCTTTAATTTTTTCACGGAGAGTCATCTCTGGTTGTGCTTTATCTTCCGGTTTGGAAGTTACCAAAGTGCCATCTTACACTTTGCGGCAGTTATTCAGCTTTCTTACCGTTATGTTACGCGATGTTCAAATCGTCCGCGAGGTGTCCATGGTCACTGCGCACGCTCCGCGCGCTCCATTCCACATGAGCCTGTTCTTGGACGTTCCTTTCTTCTTTCTCCTGTCCTCCTGGAATCCTGGGATCTTCGCTACTCGGAGACGCTTTACCATTTTTGCGCGCCTTGAGCCATCCGGCGTGCGTCTTCTCTAAGGGACGCCATTTTAATTGAGGCTATCTTCCTGCTTCATTCCGGATTTTCCCTGCTGATTACTCTTTGACGTCTGTGGAGCCACATGTGTGTGAGGTATTTAAGGGGACATTATTTTACTGTCTACAGCCTCACTGCCTTCGGATTAGAGACGCTTTGCAGTTTTCCTCGTTGTTTCAACTTTAAGTGCTGAACTTCAGGTTATACTGGGTACACAAGCAACGTGTTTTGCTGTCTCATTTTGGCTCCCATATCTACAGCATTTTTAATATCATGCATTTTTCTGCTTCTTCTCGCACCTGCATTTTCTTTCCATCACTTGTCCTGCCATTTTACTTATGCCATTCTCTAATGATGCAATGTGTTGATGCTCATTTGTTTCGTGTAGTACTGCCATTATATTCTGTTGTCTTGCATATTTTTTATTTTCCTGTATTGATTTATTCTTATAATGTACTTTTATCGTATTGCTATTTACATGCTACTGTATCATTAATGTATTTCTTTCTTGGCATGCAGGTTTTCATATGTTTTTTCTGTCTGTACTTTGACGTGGAGCATTTTCTCTTTGTTAACCTTTGCTTCTTTATATGACTTTCATTAACAGTGTAATTTTCTATTGTGCGCAGGTTTTTGCACGTGTATCTTCTTTGCGTTTTACACAAGCGTGGTCTTACTTGGGGTGTGATTGCACTATTGACGTACTGTGTGTTGTAGTCCACCCAGATCGCACTTTTTATCTATTTACAGTGTATTTTGCTCTGGTGTGCAAGTTGTTATGTCTGCATTCCTCTTGCGTTTGTTTTTCTTGCGTGGTCTTACTTGTGGTGTGACTGCACTTTTGATTTTCGGTGGGGTCCAGTCCACCCAGATTGCACTTTTTAATTAGTGTTTGCTGTTTGGAGATTCACTAGTTTGGTGAAGCTCCCGTTTCTTGCTTCCTTACTGGGTGTAAGCACTCTGGTCGGGTGTAAGTCACCCGTTTGTTTGTTTTTCTGGTTGGGTGAAAGCCACCCTTTGCTTGCTTTCTGGTTGGGTGAAGCCACCCTTTGCTTGCTTTATGGTTGGGTGTAGCCACCCGTTGCTTGCTTTCTGGTTGGGTGTAAGCCACCTACCACTTGCTTTCTGGTTGGGTGTATTCCACCCGTTGCTTGCTTTCTGTTTGGGTGTTAGCCACTCCTGCTTACTTTCTGGTTAGGTGTAAGCCACCCTTTGCTTGCTTTCTGGTTGGGTGTTTTCTCACCCGTTGCTTATTTTCTGGTTCAGTTGTTTTCTCCATGGTTTTCACTTGTGGAGTTCTGTCTGTGTTCTGTCTTGGGAGTTATTGGTTTTTCTAGTTGTGTCTTATCCCTGTTTTCTGGTTTCACTTGGTATTCCTTTTTTCTTCTTTGCTGTGGTCTGTGTTCCTCATTTTCTTCGCCAGCCTGGCCAGCCGGTGTGGTTGTGGTGGTAATTTGGAGCACTCTTTTCGTGTTTGTTTTCTTGGAATACTTTTCTCTTGTTTATGTATGTCTCTCTCTCTTTTTCTTTGGCGTTTTTGTACATCATCCTTCCTTCTTTTTTAAATTTTCTGGTTTCATTTTTGCTCTGCTAAGGAAGGAGATGTGTGTCTTATCTTTCATGTATTCCATTTCCTCCTTGCATGTTTCAGCATTTTTTATGCATTGTCGCAATTTAAGTGCCTTGTGTAGTTCACGAAATGCTGTTTGCATTTTGCATTTGCGATATCTTCTTATGCAAGTTCCTTTTCATAACTGTAATTTTTCTGCTTATATTCTAGTCTTTTGCGTTTCTTATGTATTCTGTTTTCAACTTGTATCTTGCGACATTTTCTCTTGCAAGTTTCTTTTGTATCATTGTGATCTTTCTTCTTATATTTGCTATGTTTTTGTGTATTATATAAAGGGAGAAGGTGTGTTATATCTAAGGTTTTATACTATGCATCTTCCCTGTTTCTCTGCCTCTGCTGCTCAGCCAGTGTGAATGTGTTGGGTAGAATGTTGGTGTGGATGGTGATGTCATTGGAATGTGTGGATTGCTGTGAGGTGGAGTGTCAGTTGGATCCTGGGCTGAGCAGCAGGGAGGCTGCTCCTGGTGGGGCCTATTTACATCTTTACTGGAAAACCTACTTAACATCTAAAAACAATAAACTTATATCAACTTTAACCTAACCACGTCTACTGGAACTCCTTACCTACGACACAACAGTAAGTTTACTCGAAGTGCATGTGGAGACCATATGGGACAGAACAGTCTTAATACATAAAGTAAAGAAAGTATAGAAAATACAGAATTGAGGTAGTGTTAAATAGTCAGAAAAATATATAACAATACAGCATTAAGGCAATGGTGTTGGAGACAGAATATAGACTGAACGAGTTAGATGACTGCCTCTGCAGGTCTAGTCGATTAGGGTAGGGTCTTTGGGAACGATGATCAGCTTGCGTTCGTGTTGAGGTAGTTGTTGAGCAGTAGAGCTTTGAGGTCCTGTTTGAAGCAGGAAAAGGAGGGGTTGCAGCGGAGATCCTTAGAGAATGAGTTCCACATCCTAGGAACATTTATAACACAGGGTAGCTTAGTTGTTCTAATGCTCTTAGGTCTAGGAGACTGATGTAATTCAGTGTTATGCTATGAATGGAAAGAAAGATCATATGTTCTTACCTAGGGCTGGCGCCTTCAGGATTAGGTTACAGTGAATAGGCGAGCCCACAGGTCAGTATTACTGTAAACAAGTAGGTCAAGAAGGCTCTCTCCGGTGCACCATGTTGGCAGTATAACACTAAGTAACGCTTAGTAGTTTGCACTCTCTAGCACAGGAAGTTTCATTTAACACAACTTATTAAAAGGAAAGATTTATGTTTAGTATAGGACATGCAGTCCCGAGTTACATACGATCTAAATAAATTAACAGAAAGAACGTGCTTAATTTATCATGCAAATTATAATTAATAGCAGTTCATTCCTAAAATGGTAATAGATTCAGTGCCTTTCCCTCCCTCAACTCTCTTTCTCTAATAAGTTCTCTCTCTCTGCTCTGTCCCTTTCTTTCTCTCCCTTACTCACTAGTGCTCTCTCGCTCTCTCACTAACACGTACATTCACGCACACACATGCACACACACAGATTCAGCAAGACACTCAACAGTGGACTCAATGGGTAATTTTAATAGTCTTAGTGTAAAGCCCCCCTGTGTGTGTGCATTCATGCTTGAGTGTGTATTTGTGTGTGTGTGTGTGTGTGTTTGTATCTGGACAAACCATTTTGCTCATAGTGTTTCGTCCAATTCTTTCCATCAGACACATAATTTGGTTTTTTTTAAAATCAGGATCACATTTAACCCAGTTGTTGCAGCTTACACAAAGTCAATTCTGGTATCGCCATCTCCAGAACAATGATTTGCTTTCTCAAGGCTTGATAACATTCGATGAGGCCACTTCCTGTTATGTCACTGCTTTACCCATTTTCAAACTTTACTACTTAATTCACTTAGTACACTATATCATCATCATCATCATATACCTTTATTCCATTATCATAACCATCAAAGCATACATAAAAACAATACTTAAAAGCCACAGTGGCGAAAACACATTATACATTTTTTTGTTTAAAAAAGAAAAAAATTGTCCAACCCCAGTCACTTTTTACAAGGACAAAAACTAAAGCCACGTAAGAACAAAATGCCAGATGACACAAAGGATTGCTCGTAAAAATAAAAAGGCAATACTCTCCAATTCCAGGGTGACAATATTCACTGTCACCCTGTGTATACACACTTAGCTGTGGGAGCCAAAATCACTATCTAGAATTTATCATCATGCTACTTAAAACAACAAATTGTCTCACACAGGACATAAACAGGCTAACAAAAAAAATGCAAATATTCCTTCTTAGCCAAACAAGTGAGAAAAAATCAACATAAGACTTCATAAAATGCGAAAGCATTTAAAATATAAGTAATACATTAAATACCTAGGTAAATGAACATAGCAATGCAGATTGGTAAAGTGCATAAAAATAAAAAGTGCAAAAAGATATATTAATACCTGAAAAAACAAATCACTATACAGATACCAGGGTGACTCTCATAGCTTTAGCGTCAATTGTTAATACAGTGGCTATAACAGGAGCTTATTCCGCTTGTACCAGACGTCTAACAAAAAACGTCTCATAGCGAATACTATCGGGGCCGAGGTGTCTGTTTTTAAAATCCTGTAGTCAACGAAATAGCAGGTAACCCCCAGGTCCAGACACATATGACGTATCCACTTGCAGCGGATACCATGATATACCGGGCAAAAGAACAAAATATGTTCCTCTGTCTCAGGATCCATACCGCAAGCTGGACACGTACCCGAGGCCTGACCTTTGCTCTATCTGTTTGTAAGCACTTTGAGAGGTAAATTACACAATGTAAAGTGAACATACAGGCTTTTTGCTAATTGAGGTGCAATAGTATCTAAGAACAATTCAAAGTGCGGGTTAATTTTGAACTAAAAAAATGGATTTGTTAAATTCCCACTGTTCCCATTCATTACATATTGTTCACGGAAAAGTGCCCAGTAATGGGTCTTTAGAGCTACAGCCTTTGCCTTACACATGCTTCCTGGATTGTCCCATAATTTTGTTAGCCTAACTTCAAGAGCCAGCTTGATACAAACTTAAGCCAGAGAATTTTCAGTGCATTAGTCATTACCAGCAATTCCTTTAAAGAATCCCTGCACTCAATTAACTCTCGTGCGGACTATAGGGGTACCCAATAAACAAAGGGCTTCAATTTCGCCACATCAAAAATTCTGTTAATACCAAGATCAAAAAAATGGGGAATGAGAGGAGTACTTGTTGGAACTGAGATAAGAGTTCTAATGAATTAATTCTCTACTAGGGCTAGTTTCTGAAGATCAATAGAACCCCATAGTTCTACACCATAAAGGGCAGCACTTTACCTTAGACTTCAAGAGTGGGAGATATTGAACAGGAGCATGTTCTGTTTTGCATTCATACAATTGCTTTAGATCTATGTTGAACTAACAAAGAGCTCTTGTTAAGTTGGGGGCCCCACCTAAACTTATCAGACAGTTTTGCCAAGTCTTCCCTGGACCGGAAACAAGCATCCCGGGACCCGTTTCGGAACGTGAGTCCCTTGCTCACTTTGCCACTGGATTCAAGCTAGCCTGGCTGATGAGGGGTGTTACCCCGAAACCGGTCCCAGGATGCTTGTTTCCAGTCCAGGGAAGACACGGCTTGGCAGTTCAGGCTGTACTGTTCCCATGAGGCACAGGGTCAAGACTGATTTGCATATGGCTGGGTCCGAACTGGGGTGGCGAAGTGAGCTAAAGAATTATGATGGATTCAACCCAGATCTGTGACTGGGGATGAGTGTCTGAAAAGTTTCAGTGCTCCGTCCATCATCTCTTTGTGTTTGATTTGTTCGCCCTAAGTTGGCAGGGTATGCCCAGACGTGGGTCCCTTGCTCACTTTGCCACTGGATTCCAGCTAGCCTGGCTGATGAGGGGTGTTACCCCGAAACCGATCCCAGGATGCTTGTTTCCGGTCCAGGGAAGACCTGGCTTGGCAGTTCGGGCTAGACTGTTCCCATGAGGCACAGGGTCAAGACTGATTTGCATATGGCTGGGTCTGAACTGAGGTGGCGAAGTGAGCTAAAGAATGATGATGGATTCATCCCAGATCTGTGACTGGGGATGAGTGTCTGAAAAGTTAACAGTGCTCCGTCCATCATCTCCTTGTGTTTGCTTTGTTCGGCCTAAGTTGGCAGGGTATGCCCAGATGTGGGTCCTTTGCTCACTTTGCCCCTGGATTCCAGCTAGCCTGGCTGAGGAGGGGTGTTACCCCAAAACCGGTCCCAGGATGTTTGTTTCCGGTCCAGGGAAGACCTGGCTTGGCAGTTTGGGCTGGACTGTTCCCATGAGGCACAGGGTCGACTGATTTGCATATGGCTGGGTCTGAACTGGGGTGGCGAAGTGAGCTAAAGAATGATGATGGATTCAACCCAGATCTGTGACTGGGGGTGAGTGTCTGAAAAGTTTCCGTACATCATCTCCTTGTGTTTGTTTTGTTTGGTATCAAACACCTTGTCTTAATAAATCGATACTGATGCCAGTATTGGAGTTATTAAGATATGCACCCAGAGGGCACCTTAGAGGTGCCCCATGAAAATCTACCAGCCTCTTAGTGTGCTGGTTGACTAGTATCATCCAGCCCGCCACCACAGGCATGTTTCTGACCCCCTGCAGGTGAGAGCCTGTGCTCAGAAACAATGCCTGCTCCATAGAAAGATGCTCACACCTCCTCCATCAGGACGGCTAATGAATCTGCATACCAAGGCCAGGACCTTCAAAGCCCCTGCTGCCTTTATTATGCAACCCCGGCTTCTCCCAGACCCTGGAGATGCCACCTCGTACGCTAAGGCCCATTTGGCACTAGGACAGGTGGGAAATTAGCTATGCAAGAAAGCGTGGTGCACTACCAGACCAGTCACACCCGAAGGTGGGCTGCCTTATGTGCTCCATGAAAGAAGAATTCTACCATCTTGATTTTGGTGGAATTAGTAACAATGTGCCAGGGTTGTGCCTACACCCCACAGGAAGTGGTCATATAGGGGGTGTAGTGACCCAGGGGTAAGTAGTCCATTGACTGCTATCCTTCACTCCCCTTACACCCCTAAATTTAGTATTTAGGTGGCCCCCTAACACCATGAACTCAGATTCCCCTGACACAAGAAGAAGAAGGACCAAGAAGATCAGAAGAAGTAAGAGCTGCGTTCTACGGTGGACTTTGGCGCCAACCCCTGCCTGCCTACCTGCTACTGCCCCGACAATCGCAGCAATCCGACTCATCCTACAGCTGTGCATCCTCCAAAAGCCTTAGAGTGTCTCCAGCACTTCGCCAAGCTGTCAGCACGTCCCTTGAAGCGGAGGAGCCACTTCCCTATCACCTGCAGGCACCAACCGCAATGTCCGGTTCACCGTTCTGCCAAAAACCGGGGCCAACAATGCAGCAGCCACACAGGAGGAAGTCACTATAATCCAAGAGGTCAAATCCATCTCTACATCAAGTGAGAAGACACCAGAACCAACCGTAACTGTCCTGCACCAATTCCTGGGGTACCGGAACCTTGCAGCAGCCAAAGCTTGTTTGAGTCCAATCCAGACTCCGACGCTGCAGAGACCGAGTAGCCGATGAGAGCGACATCAGAAACACAGAGGTCAGCACCAAGAGTGGCCCAGCTTTCCTGTTTTGTCCCCCTTTGCAGATCTACCCGAGAACCGTGGGTGCCTTTGACGCACGGGCACCAGCTGATCAAAACCCTCTGCACCTGAGCTCCCCGGCCTGAGTACAAAACAACCAACAGTGCTGCCCTGCTCCCAGGACCCCCATGAACTGAGCCCCCCCGTTGGGAGTTCCGGGACTTGTTCCCAAGTCTCCCTCCACAGCCTGTTTCTAAGTGGCCCCCTCTTTTCTTACAGATTAGCGCTTAAGGCTAGCAACCTGTCCAGCACCTCTGCACATGAACTCTCCAGGGCAGGAAAGCATTACCACATAAAAACGCATATGTGTGAGATTTTTACTTACATGAAAAATTTGATAAACAGCAAAATACTTACTCAATAACGAAGTTCTTGGTGTAAAACTAAATATAAATATACCTGGTATTTTTCTAAATTGGTTTCGAGTTTCTTCATCAGTGTGTGTCTCATTAATTGACTCTGTGTGTTCAACAAATGCATTAACAGTATCCTCTGACAAGCCTAAACTGCTTGCCCACACTACCACAAAACGAGGGACAGCTGGTAATAATGGTCGTAAGAGGCGATGCCCTGCCCGTTATGGGAGTAGAAAGGAGAAGGAGAATGGCAGGAGCAGTTCAGCACTGCTGCCTGCATCGAAGCATGATATTAAAAATCATGGGGCTTATTTAAAAGCCCATTGGCCCGCCAGTGCGTCACTTTTTTTGAGACACCACCGGTGCAGAATAGAGATCCATTTCTATGAGGCCATGCAAAGCCACTTTGCGTGGCCTTTCATGGCCTCGTAGATATGGAGTAAGGCCAAGCAGCGCAAGTCACTGCATTGCCTTACTCTGCGTCAAAGAGGCATTCCATGGGCGTTGCGGTGGGTGTTCCCACGCAACACCCATGGATTCTGATGCATTCCCCCAGATTTACAAGGACTTGTCAACCTGGGAATGCCTCAAAAGCCTACGCCTCCCAAGGGGAGGCCTAAAGATGAGAAATAACTTTATTTCCCCTCGTTTTTTAGGTCGAGCCTCGAGTAGCGCGCAAGCGCTGCTAGGCGAAGACTTTAAGTAAGGGAGTTTCAGAAGCAGTCCAAACGCTCGTGCGTCGTGGCTGGCCTTTTTGGGATGGTTACGCGCGGCAGACATGTGTTTCCCATTATCGTGCCCAGACGCGTGCGCGATAATTGGAAACATATGCCGGCCGTGCGGGGAAAAGGCCATGACGCACGAGCGTCTGGTCAGCTGAGCGTCTCGTCAGCTGAGCAGGCTGCCGCGCTCGCTCGCCCCCGCTCCTCTGTGGTGCGCGCGCACCACTTGCGGGCTTGTTTGTAATGCACTACGACCGGTTGGGGGGGGGTGTGTGTGTACGTGTGTGTGTACACTGTTAGCGCATCACTGCAATACTGACTGACACTGCTGTTCAACTGGAGTGGGAAAAGACGGGGGCGGGGCTGTGGTTTTCATGTAAAAGCCTCGCTCAGTGTTTCTACAAACATCAGATAAAATAAACTCGCTGAGAAAACTGGGCCAGGCAGCCAATCACAAGTCTGGAATGCGGGCTGACATCACGAGCCCTGCCTCTGAAACTTTCTGCTTTTCCCCCGCGCCTCCTCCAATTGCTCCCATACGCCTGGTGTTCGGCTGGGAAGCCCTGTCAGAGACCCCCAGGATCCGCTGCATCGCTGAATCGGGAGAGTCCCTCCCAGAGCCCGGCACAGAGGCTGCCCATCCGCCCGCCACCGTCGCCGGAGGTAAGATGCTTGGCTTCAGCGGAGAAGTGGGTTAGTAAACACAGCACCATGCTCAGAGGGAGTGTGCTCCGGGAAACCCAGCAACTCTTAAATTAAATGAAGAAGGGAACTCCCGCCAATTACTTCTGCACATTAGACATCCTGACGAACAAACCGCGTCTTTTTTGTAGCAAACTATGCTTTTTCATTTTTGAAGACGTACCTCGCCTAGGTAGCGACCAATGTACATTTGACATTTCACAGGCGTTCACCCTCAGACCTTTCATTTTCTTGACAGCTCCCTTTCACACATCCCTTGCAGTGCTATTCTCACAGTCAGGACCGGCCCAGGTTTATTAGGCGATTTCAGCTCTCTTTCCCCGAGCGCCCATTTTATGAGTCTCAATCAAAACAAAAGTTTGCGTCCAAAAAAATAAAATAAAGCCTGGTACACGCTTTTTCTCTCTTTCCGACGTGCTGCAGAGAGATGTGTAAGAAGCAGACGGACAATGTTCGCCTAATTCCGTTACACATTACCGCGTTGCTCCGCCTACGAGCCAAGCTGCCTCTAAACATTTGTTGACATCACCGGCCAGCGAATAGTTCTAATTGGACCCTTTCTGTCTACTGTTTCAACACTTTAGAGGACATCGCAGGTCCACTGTATGCACCTAGTTTTCGGTAACATGAAACACGTTACCAGCAATTCGTCGAACTAAAGCACTTACTCTTCCCCAGTCTGTCAGATTATGGCTCCACAGCTCTCCAGTGACCCTCACTTGCTGACAGACCTTCAGTTTACTTTAACTTCAAGTCCTAAAACGACTAAATGACTTACTGACCCTCAAAAACGTTCATGCAGCCCAGACATTCCAAGAGACAGTTCCAGATGGACTAGCTGTGGTTGAGGGAGTGATGGGGTTGTTGCAAAAGCCCAAAACATCCATTGCTGTCAGACTAGCACTGAAAACTACGTTTTGCACAGACTGAGTAATTAGCTACTGTGTAAATTAACCAGACGTAGATGATGGTTGTTTCAATTTCATTAGGAAAACCGTTTTGTAGATAAATATTCAGGGTGTTATACAGCAGATGAGAGAAAATTGGGGGGAGATAGAGGACAAATGAAGGTCAACAGATTGTAGATCACCCGCCTTGGTGCCAATGACTGATTTTCAGCATTCGGAGGGCTCCAATACTATCAGCAAAGGAGCCGTGGTCCCAAGCATATTCACATCGGAGATCTGTAAAGGCCACACCAACTTGCAGCCACTTTAGAGCAGAAGATGCTGCAAGCATTGAGACCAGACAGCCAGCAGAAAACACACCTCTGGGTAAACTATGCCTAATCCAACAGAGATAACAGTTTTTTTTTGTCATCAATGTAAAACATTATGCTAGTCAGGTTATTCTCATTTTTAATGCCGAGGAAGAGCGGCTGATTTACATAAAACACCAAGGAAGGCATGTCGCGCGCACAAAAAGATAAACACTTCAGTAGGAAAAGGCCTGTATTATTTTTCCAATGACACGTTTCACATAATCGTCTTCTGCTGTTCATGCGTAAACACCGTTCTGAGTGACCAGCACCGTTCTATCGCCCACCAAAATATTTTTGGAAATAAATAAACAGCCGGTGTCTGAATGTAATGGTTAAAAGGTGAAACGTGTAAGCTTACACCAAGATAACGTGTTACAAATGATGTCAGTAATTATTTGGTTAGCTATAAAGATGAAGCTGTTCTCTTTTGTTTAAATACGGTTTTAGAAAATGTTAATGTAGATTTATGTTAGCACTCAGATGTTATATTTCAATGCATGAACAAATTCAATAAAATCAAAGACAAAAAACCTTTGTGCGTTTTTTGAAGTTGCCTAAAGTGTAAAGTAGCACATGAATATGTCTTTTGAGAAAATGACAGGTAAAACAAGCATTGGCATAGCCAAAGGTCTCGCCTTTGGGACCTTATAAGTATTTAGTTATGCAGCACAATAGCCTTACTGCAACAACATTAACTGTTGCATGGCTAAACACTTATAAGGTCCCAAAGGCGAGACCTATTGGCTATGTCAATGCTTGTTCCTCTATGTGTGCTGCAGCACACATAGATGGATGAAAACGCCTCCATTGATTGTTTTTGCACAGGAAGGTGGCCCTTGCTGCATAAAAACAATCATTCCTACAACACAGACCATGGTGCAAGGGAGCCTGTGTTGGCGCAAGGCAGCCAATTGTGCACCAGCACAATAGAAGAGAACAGGAATGCACCGTAACTCTTCTATACGGCGCATTTCTGGCCTTCTCTTTTGACGCGGGCAGCACAGCAAAGTGACTTGCTGCGCTGCCCTGTGCCAAAAACTAGTAAATAGGCCCCCATGGCCTTTTGGGGAGATGAGTGAAAGTGCTCATGTGCCGGGCGGCATAATATTCACCCTTGAGGCTCAGATTAGGATATTTGCGTCATCAGTGGGGTGTGGTTATATTTCAGCGCCGCAGTATCCTTCTGCACTAGGGCACTGAATTATATAGCCCAATGCGGAGTCAGGATATTCTTCTTCAGTTAAGGCAATAGGGCGGGTCATGGAAGCATTTGGCTTTATGGCAACACCCACTTTATGTTTTTCTTTCAGACAGGCTGGAGGTCCTCGGGTGGAGTCTGACAGGCAGCAGCTGTGCACAAATCTAGTTCTGGTTTGATTCTCTGGATGTGAACTGTTTTTCAAAGATTTGCGTACTTGGAGTGCTGCGAGGCCCGTGTTACCAGGTTGCCTGCTCCTTCACATGACCCCTGGGCAGGTAAATAAGATGAGCAGCATTTCTGTCTTGGCCGAACTTTAGAAGCTGCAGCCTTGCTAACTGGAACGGCCCGCTTGCTGCAGGATCAGACGTGGTGTTGCAACAGGGTCTCCCTGCTCTTCATGTTAATATCTCTGCTGCTCAGGCCTGCGCTGCTTTGTTCCCTGCTTTCATTTCGCAAATTCCATCCACTGCCCCAGTCTGAGGGAGCCCCATCTGAGGGAGAAAGTCCCCTGGGCCACACCATTGCCCATCGACTCAGTCCGTGCCAGGGCTTTGCTGCTCAGTTACCAGGCCCTTCCAGAAGACTGTAGCTCTGCTCTTAAGCGCCAATGCACACACGTGCATTATTCAGGTAAGATACTTAACAGTAATGTTTCCCCTGCAGTAATCAGGGGCAGAAGGCCATGAGCGGTAGCTAAAGACCTCCTCCTCCATACAGGATCTCAGGTTCTATCTAAGCTTCAATTAGTAGAGAGGAAGTGGGTTTGGAGTAGGCCAGATGCGACTCATTGCTGGTGCCCCCCACAACTTTAAGCATTGCTTAAAACTGACTGTACTCAGGCCCGCATGACATGACGTCTGCTATCTGGCAGCTTTGGAGGCTCAAAGGACCAGATAGAAAGATCTATTATTAAAATAGCCCGTTATGGAGAAAACTCCCTCCTAATGATCATTCAGATGATGGATGTAGATCTCTGTGGGATCCAACTTTGGCATGTTAGAATCCTAGTAATGTAGCCCAGCAGGCTAAGGGTCCTGCTGAAGCAGGGGCATCGTGAACATCCCACTCATCCGCTTTAGCAGCTAGCAGCTACTGTGGGGGTGGTGTTCTTTTTTGGGCCTATTCTGTCTGCAACCTGGCAGACTAATATGAAGGATTACAGCATGAATAGAAGAGCAATCACGAGGATGAATGAGTGGGTAGCTGGACGAGTGGGTAAAAGGGTGAGTAAATGGACTGGTGCATGGACAGGTGAAAGAAAGTCAGAGTGAAGGGTTGGATGGATGAGTGAGTGAATGGATAGATGGATGGACGGGGAAAGGCTGGCAAGGTAAAGGGATGGATGGATAGGTTGATGAACAGGTGAAAGGACGGCAGGGTAAAGGGATGAAAAACTGGATGGACAAGTGAAAAGATGACATAGTCGAGGGATGAATGAGTGGGTAAAAGGATGATTGAATGGATGGATGAATGAGGGAGTGACTCAATGGCAGAACAGATGGATGGATGGATGGATGGCAGAGTGGGTGGATGGAGTGGGGAAAGTTTGAATGATGAATGATAGAATGAATGGATGACAGACAGAAAAGGTGAAATAGTAGATGGAAGGATGAAAGGATGAATGGATAATTGCTTGGGTTGAAGAGAGAATGGTGCTTTTCTAGGGAGGGTTGAAAACACTTGATTCAGTCGGGGTATTTTAATTTTCTGGCTACATCCTTGTGCTGAAGCAATGTGCATTGCCTATATTTCACAGTTAACAATCATGTAAAATAGCTTAGTGGATTAATACTTCTGCTGAAGAGACCTCTGTTTAATCTTCTGTTTACAGGTCTGTCACTTGCTTCCTTGTCTGCTCTCTCACTTCCATGACCTGTCGATTCCACCTCCCGTCCCCTCCATCTCCTTCTTTGATATTTTGTGCCTTTCTTGTCTCCCCTGTCTTCTCAACCTGCCTTGTTTTTCCCCTGTTTTCTCAGCCTCCTTTCTTCTGTACATGTTCCTGCTTATCTTCCATGATCCATCCCTTGCATCTTGTCTTCTGACTCCCCTACTTGTCCCCTCAATCCATTTCTTGTCACTGCCTTCTTTATCCCCTCTCTACCTTCCTTGTCTCCTCTTTTCCTGCCATCCCCTTTTCATGGGGCTGGGTTTTAACAGCACATTTGTGAAGGAGACCTGCTGCTAACAATATATGTAGAGTGTGTCTTCACTTCACTCATTTTAACCATTGGCTTTCTTTGATCAGCCTCTTTCACCCATTGCCTGAGACTTTGTCAATCACGTCTTGTCTCAGCTAAGTGGAATATTTATCTCTTGTATAATGCTGTTTGAATGTATCCTTCCACCTCCACACAAGTGCTTGTATTGACCTGAATGAGGGTCTACTTTATAACTATTGTCCTCTATGTCTGCTTCTGCTACTCCCTCCTGTGTGCCTCACTTTAATAAGCTATCAATAGCACAAAAAAGCCACACCTCCTGGATTTGCCAATGCTTGCCTTCCTTATTTTTCATTTCCCATCCTTGTCATCTCTCCAAAGCATGCATCCACTCTATTTGTTCTACTTCCTTCGATGTCTCTTCTCTTGCTTCATCCTTCCTTGTCTCCACTCTCCCGTCTGAGCTCCTCTGTCTTCCTCGTTTTCTCACCCCATTCTTTGTCTGCTCTCTTCCTTCCTTTCACTTTCTATCGCTGTTCTACCATGCACATTACTTCCATTCATTCCATATCTCTGCTTTCCTCATTTCCTCTAATTCTTGTATCCAGGCTCCCATATAATTTTTCGTGCTGCGTTCCTCGTTTGCTCTCTTCTGTCCTTTTCTCCTCCTTCCCATCCTTGCCTGCCCTCTACCTTCCTTTTCTCTCTCATTCCTTTATCAGGCGATTGAATTAAAGATGTAAAGAATACTGTATATGTGGGTGTGTGCCTGTTTGGGGTAGTAAGCTTTTTTTTTATTTTTTAAAACAGACCTTTAGGTATTTTGAATAGTAAACATGTTGTTTGTTTCTAATAAGGTTTCCTGAAATTTACGATTTCACCCCATTTATTTAAAAAACTTTCTCCCGGGGAGCATCTCTCAACACTTTTGATGGCCAGATGGCTGCATGTAACTAGAACTCCACGTTTCCATTCCTGAACTGTGCTTTGGATTATATTTGTTATCTGGCATATTGGTCCAATTGGCTCAATTACAATGAACCAAGACTACAACTCCCAGAATGTAACGATATGTAAAAACAAAGTCAACAAATGGAAAAGTGGTGTCCTGGTGACATGGAGCCATCTGGTTTCCCTACCTGCACTTCTTCTTTCATGTCAGGCTCGCTTGTATGAGTATTCAACTCAGATCTCAACTTTGCACCCCACTACTATCAAAACCCACCAGCCGTCACTGCACAAAAGAGAGCTTTTGGGGTTATTAATTTAAGCCCTGTAAGCCACTAGGGATCGTCTGGACTTTTTACATAGTATACCTCGTTTTGGTATAGTGCATCAAAAGCCAGCTTCCTACAAAAAGCCTTTCATGAATTTCTGTTTTAGGAATTTCTACTTTAGGGAAACCTTCATAAGCAGATAGGTAAACCACATACCAGTAATAGATCTCAGAGTACAGCTTGCAATCAGATAATACTTGTAGCCAAGTAACCCTCCTATAGTTATTGCCTAGAATAATTGCTGATACCTCTGTATAGTTAATGAATAAGGCCCCACTAAAAGCATCCTCATGAAAAGATGTAATCAGGGAGTTGTGGTCACTGTCCATACGGCTATCAATTTTCAGATCATCGATCAATGACCATAACCATACATTAACAAGCACATTATCAATATTGCTCTTCTAAGCGCGCCTTTTAAAAGTGGGTGCCCTATCCAGATCAGAGTGTGTGTGGCCATTACATGCTCTTAGGGCCCGGCCAACTACTAATGCTAGCTGGAGGGCTAGGCTTGAAAAAAAGCTCAGAGGTTTACCAGTTAAAAGTGGTATATTGCACTCTTCATCCTCCTGTTCAACTAATGCATCAATATAAGTTGAGAGCTCAAAAGATACATTAAAATCTCCAGCTTTTATGACTTTTGCCTGTTGTTGATGCAGTTCAATAGGCTAATCGAGAAGGATCAGAACAGGTGAATCAATATTGGCAGGAACCGCAGTAGCGGCTGCTACCGGACGAGGGTGGTGAGGTGGGGGTGGGGAAGAATGATTTAAAAAGAAAAAATTACTTACCTTTAATGGCAGGCCGCCGCCTCTCCTCCGTCCTCTTCATCTTCCTTCTTCCTGCAGTCCCGGCCGGCAGCAGGAAGCACCCGGGTACACAGGCTTCCCTGAGCTAATCACAACGCTGCAGTTCAGCGTTGTGATTGGTCTGAGCACCGTAGTTCAGCGCTCAGACGGGAACAGGGAGCCTGTGCATGTTCCTCACCAGGCTGTGTAATGCAGCCTGGTGGGGAACATGCAAAGTGCGCATGAACTGTTTGGCCTGCCCAAGAGCGCTGGCCAAACAGTTCATGCATACTTAGGGAGTGTAAACCACTCCTCCCCTGCTCTGACCAGCCCCACCCCACCCCACCCCACCACTGACTGCAATAGGAAAAATAAAATGATAATAACGATACATTGTTATCATTTTATTTTTCCTTTTGAGCAGTGGGGCGACACTGCTCACATAAGCATTAAATAACACAACATTCAAACCAGAAGAAACCTTAAGGATGATCCCCATTAGATCAGGTGAGTCAACCTTCAACAATACATGTGAGCATGGGACAGTATTTCTTACTAGTATTAACAACCCTCAGGCAGCTAGCCTGAATTTCCCAGGGGGCCTGGCTTCCACGTTATAAGAAGTGAAACCATTAATGAACACCTTGTCCACTGCCCAGGTTTCTTGGAACATACATATGTCATAGTCACCTATGTAAGAGGCCCACTCAATATCAGATAGTTTAGAATTTATCCCTGCCAGATTCCAAGGTATCATTGAAAACCAACTTTTGTAGTACAAACACCTTTAGATGCAATATCTCCTGTCAATTGCTCGGCTAGAGACATTCCTAAAAATGCAGCCATCCCAGTCTCTCTGATACAATCTAAATTAGAGACACCAACCCCCCTGACATCATTAAATGAACACTTCAGCCATCCGAAATAAATCAGCCTGTTGCCCCAGTCAGTCAATTGAGTTTAGACTTGATGCTTCCAATCCTGCATTGGTTCCTGGTGCTAAAGATCTATGTTTAAGAAAGAGCCTTGAGTTATTGTGGCTGCATTGACTAGATGGTGAATGCAATCCTAATCTGATTTCAGAGTTATAGGGACCTTCTAGGTGGGAAGTGCGTAATTCAAACTTGATAAGGCCATCGACCGACAGTATAGTCAAAATTTGCAGGTCCCATGTGGCAATGTCTGGCATACTCAATATCAGACCTTAGTATTAATAGACAGTTGTGCTTAGTCCTGATCCAATGCATGACCTTATTGATTAAAGACTTAGGGCCAGATGTAGCAAGCAAAATAGCGATCGCAAACGCTGAAATTCGCAGAATTTCAGCGTTTGCGATCGCAAAATAGCCCTGTGCAATGTAGAGAAGGAAAAATCCAATCGCAAAAAAAAAGATTCGCAAAAAACGAGACAATTCATTTTGCGAATCCTTATTTAGCAAGTCTGACCTACCGAGTCCCAAATAGCAAAATCGCAAATAAGAATTCGCAAAGAAATGTATCAAAAATCGCTAATAGCGATTTCACAGAAAATCGCTATTTGCGACTCGCAAATTACCACCAACTCAAAGCAGGTGGTAACCAGGTGCACTGCATATAAACAGCCCCAGAATGCATCATTTTTCACACAATGGCAGCCCTGTATGTCATAGCAAGGAGGATGCGGATGCAAGCAGCAGCACAGAGGATGAGGATGCGACAGGAACGCATATACAGAGTGCGCATTACCCTGTTCCAACTGACTGAAGAAGAAATACATGAGAGGTACAGGCTGGACTCCACTACCATCCTAGACCTGATACGTGACCTGCATCCAATCCTGGAGCAGCAGACACGCAGGGCCCACGCAATTCCACCTCATGTGCAGATCCTGTGTTCCCTGCACCTACTTGCATCAGGTAGTTACCAGGGGGTGATAGCTGCAGCCGGAAGGGTCTCCCAAAGTTGCCTGTCACGCTTCTTCAACACCTTCCTGGATGCCATGCTTCAAAGAATGCACCATTATGTCCGGTTTCCCACCACGCAACAGGAACTGCATAAGACCAAAATGGATTTCTATCAGATGGCTCAATTCCCACATGTCATTGGGTGCATTGATGGGACACATGTTACAATCTGTCCCCCCTCTGCTACTGAGTACGCATATCGGAACAGAAAATCCTATCATTCCATCAATGTCCAGGTCATCTGTGATGCGTCACACATCATAACTGATATAGTAGCAAAATTTCCGGGAAGTTCGCATGACTCCTACATCTTCAGACATAGTGGAATCTATACACGTCTGACTGGGGGAGTATTTGGAGAAGGATACCTGCTAGGTAAATGCATGTGACACACTCTGATGTATACCTTGGATGTATCTATAGTGGCCTGTGATTGATGTTTCATCCCTTCCCATTTAGGTGACAGCGCATATGCAGTGCATTCATTCGTACTCACCCCATTTCTCAACCCATCTACCCCAAGTGAGAGGAGATACAATGCTGCCCATAAGTCTACGCGGAATGTGGTGGAGCGGACATTTGGACTGCTGAAGAGCAGGTTCCGCTGCCTCCACAAAAGTGGAGGTGCACGGCAGTACCGCCCTGAGATGTGGAACCCCAGTGGAAATCACAGATTCTGAGTCAGAGGATGAGGAATGCCTCCGGCCAAATCACAGAGCAGCAGGTGCTGTAGGAGCTGCAGATGGGAGACACAGACGTGATGAGATCACACGCAACTATTTCTAAGTGAGTAATAACACAAAGCTGATACTGATTTTTGAATAACTGTGTTTTATTGTCCTTACATCAGGCAATATGTTTGCACACCACCTCACATTCCTGGCCTCTGTGTGCCTTGAGTTGCACATCATGGCATGTCAACACTGCATGCACATTGACAACCCCTTTCACTGTCTCACATGGGTCACCTCACCCATCAGCAAATGTCTGCCACAGCATGGACTTATTTCCTGCGCCCACGCCCAGCACTGCTACGGTCAGTGTTCACACTTCCCTCCCTTGACGACTGTTCTGCTGCTGGCCCTTGCCTTGCACTCCGCCGTCTGGTCTCAGCGACAGGTGGCGTAATGCTGCTGCGGCTGGTGACCTCCTCACTGTCCCCACCATCCCCAGCCCCTGTGGCAGCTATGTTGGCTGTCTGGAGCAGTTCAACTGCACTGGTGACCTGCACCAACCCCCTTGCAACATCCTGGCTGCAGTGGGCCATTTCCACCTGCATGGCAACTGTGCGTCTGCTCAAGACAGCTGTAGCATTGCATAGGCGGTTAACCGCCTTCGTGTACCCATTCTTGCGCTGTTTTTCACGGCGCCTTGCGCCATGTTCTCTCTGCATGTTGGTGCATAACTGCTGTACTGCCACAGTCATGTCCTTCATGCACTCTGTATTGGCCATCTGACCCTCAGCAACAGTGGTGTTCAGTTCATTAATGCCCTCCTTGATGTCCCTCATGTTGTTATTCAGGGACACCAGCTGCCGTTGCATTAACTTCATTGTTTTCATTTGCAGATGCTGCACCTTGACCATGGTGCCCCAAGACCCGCAAAGACACTCGATTCCTCACCCTGCTCAGACAGACGTTGTGGCCTTGGTCTGCGTCGGAGAACGCTGGTGTGACTAAGCTGCATGAGTGACTGTAGGTTTGGAGACTGTGCTGGCTCTTCGGGCATGGTCTGTGGATCTTCCGGTGTCTCCTCCACTCCCCCTCCATCTCCTGTAGTGTTCCCACAGTGTACCTCCTAGGTCTTGGTCTTGGTGTAGGTGTGCCATCTGTGGCTGTCTGCGACTCTTCCTCCCCTGCATGTTGTTGCCCAGGTGCCTCATGTGTCTCCCTGTCTTCTGCCTGTGGCGCAGGTTCGCCTGTGGATACAAGATGTCCATTTACTGTCTTTCCTTGAAGCATTTGAATTACATTAAATTTACATGATTTGCTATTCACACTAACAGTTTTCCGCTTGGTTATTGACTGGTGTGAGTCCCCTGCGACTGTGTTCACCTATGTCACTGCTTTGCTATATGATGTTTGGGACTACATCTCCCATGATGCATTGCTGGTTGTTATCAAAATGTGTACTGGAGTGGAAATCTAACTTGCTCATGTGTTATTGGGGCTTGGGGAGGGTGAGGGTTCAGGACAAACTGTGCATGCATCTTACCTTGTCTGGTGTTGTCTCGGGCTGAGCTTTCCACTTCTCCTATGCCACTTATGCTCTCAGGCTGGAGGGTGGACTCCACCAAGTCCTCCAGGGGTGTTGTTGCAGGCTCTGTGGATGGTCCTCCACCTGTCTTTTTGGCTTGCTTCATCCTGTCTGCAACCCTCTCCTTCGCCCTGGAGCACAAGTCATACCAACGCTTCTTTAGGTCGTCGATGGAGCGCTGTGTGACCCCAATAGCATTGATCTTGGCTTGTATCTCCAGTCAGATCTTCCTCTCCTGCGATTCAGGAACATGCAGTGATTTCTTTCCGAATAGGTGCTCATGGGTCTTCACCACTTCCTCAATGAGGACCTCCAACTCCTTTTCGCTAAATTTGTGCTTTCTTTTCCTTTCTGCAGGCTCCTTTCCCTTCTCCTGTGTGTCCATCCTGTCAGTTGGTGTCTGCCTGAGCACTCCTGTGCAGCTCCTGGATGTGTGCTCCTGCTCTCTGCCTCTCCCACAGCCTCAGGCACTCAGAAACAGCATGGGTGGGGTCACTTCCTGTATGTGATGTCATCAGAATGCACCTGGATTGCAGATTCGCTAATTTGCGTTTTTTTGAAATAGCAATTTTGCAAATACAGAATCGGTATTTGCGATTCGGGATTCAGGATAGCGACTTTTAGGGAATCGCTAATTGATAGCTATTTTTTTCCTACATTGCGGTTTGCGATTCCTAAATAGCGATTCGGTAAAAATCGCTATTTAGGAATCGGTATTGTGGTCTTTCCTACATCTGGCCCTCAGTATCTTCAAATGCACCAGAGGCGAGTTTAGGCACCAGAGTCAGATAGATTACCCTTCCAGTATTAGTGCCAGGATTGGTTAGCATAGATTTCTCCTTGGGGGGATAGGCGATGAAGATCTAAATGCTTGATAGCATGGGTCTCTCTCTCCCCATTAGTGAACTGATCACTCTGGTGTATAGCAAAAGAACTTGGCATATGAAGGTGATCTAGTGGCCTGATAATGGTCGTAGATGGCTTGTTATCAGCCAACTGCTGGTACATACGCATAGGGTTTCTTTGAGAATCCGACCCCTGCGTGGGCTTGTTGCTAAAAGCCAATGCTGTAATGATTTAATCAAGGAGATTAGCTCCGAATAGAATAATTGGAGAGATGGTGATAACAAAACCAAGATGAGAATGAGTTATGGAACAGAGCCTCCATTCTTTTAGAATGCTTCCACATGCATTTCCGGAAAGGGAGGGCTGTAGGGAGCTAAGGTTGGTCTCAGCACCAATATGGCTGTGTTAGAGAGGTGGGGTGGGCCAGAGGAGGAGGAGTCGTAATTTCAATTGCGAGGCTAGGGCAAAAAATAAAAAAGGTGGCAATAGCCATTCGATCTTGTGAAGTATTCTGTAAGTATGTTTGTGTGGTGTAAACTTTGTTCTCAAATTTATGCCATGATACTTATTATCAGAAAATAATAATTGATAACAAACCATTGCAAAATACTTAAACATTATATTACCTACAGCCCAACCATTCTTTTTGCAGAGTACCTTTGGTTTCTCCTCAAGGAATCTGATATGACATGAATGACTTCCCAGTGGAACCGAAAGATAGCTTCTCTTTTGTACGTTGCGCAGTCACTTTGGGGTAGCAGTATTTTTTGCTGTTGTTGAATGGCCACCTTTTCTTGTTGACTGCTCAATATGTTCAGGAAGACAGGCTTCCTTTACGTGAATTATTGGGAGAAGGAATGTGATTGAGAGTCATGAAGTGTGAAAGAGATAGTTTAGCAGAATTTACAGGGCTAAGTAAAGAAACTGATCAGGAAATGCCTGAAAAGTAATTTTAGAAAGGCCCTACATTTAATTAACATATAACTCCTTGAGACGCTCAATATTTGAAATTTTCAGTGCAAAGGACGTGTATGCCCACAAAGAAAAGTAAGGTGTGAGTTGATAATCATTTTATGTTTTTTGCGTTTTATTAGTGTTCGCTACAAATTCCATATTTTCATGAAAAAGTACAAGTACTCAATTCATTATTATTATACGTCGTATCCCAGTCTTTACCTATGTACTTTAATTTTAATTACAATATATATAAATTTACAGCAAAAGGAGGAAAATGTTAAAGACAACCAGGATACACGAGAAATCCATAACCTTTTAACTTTTCATTTACTAAGACAGAGCTATAAGGAGGGTAAGGGTATGGAAAAGGTGTGGTGTCAAATATTGTGGAAAAAGAGGAAGGTCAAATATTTGAAAGTGTAGTACAATACTCAATTTTATATTGTCAAAGAAGTACTTATATTTGGCTCTAGATTTGGAAATGGGAAAGAAAGTATCTGTAGAATTGGTAGTGAAGTTTTTCTTAAATTATCTTCTACAATAATTATTTGTTTAGTTATGGTTTCAGTGGTGGCTCAGAAATGGCAATTGGGGAATTTTGTTACACTTTATTAATTTATTACGTTGCTTTACCTCGGACTTCCTGAAGTTTCAAAATGGTTTTATCTCCTCGCTGGTGCATGTATGTGGCTATCTCAACTTACAATGATAGCACTGAACAACAATGGAATGCATCTCATTTATATTAAGACTCTATTTACATATGTCTTAAGGTGACAAGTAGGAATTCTCAGCGTGTAAATTCTTGTTAATATTAAACACGTTGTTGGGTAGTATTAGGGCTAGAAACCGAAGCTTCCATTACCTACCATATTAAAGAAAATGTATATACATGATGTCTTGAGGAATAAATGCACTAATTTTGATTTATTGTTGTTTTTGACAACATCATTTAAGGGCTATATTGCATATAGTTTGCAGGACATGCAAATAAGTACAACCTTCTCTCTGCAGTTGGCCTCCACACTTTCATATTTCAAAAGGAGATTCGTAACACCATCTGCAACTCCAATGTGTCTTGTTCCCGATCTTTCACTGCATTTGTGAGGGTGTCATTTCATTTGCATACAGCGGTGAGAAGGTTGACTTTTACAGGAGCATAGCAAACAAAACTAAATGCATTGATGAAGCACAAATGAGTGCCCTCACTAGAGTGGCTCTTGGCAGGAAGCCAAATGAATCTGATGCCCTGCCCATCCTTCCTCCCCCTTAAAAGAAATACATAATTAACCGGCAGTAGCGATTGGTGGTGGGAGTGCCGCCGGTGCTGCCGTGGGGCGGGGAGGGTAGGGTGGGGGTAAACCACGGATTACGGGCGTTTACAGGTAAGTACACATATAAATAAATAAAACGAATTTCTGCTCTCGCGCTGCATCACATTTGGCGATGCAGCGCGAGAAACGAAATTCGTTTTATTTATTTATATGTGTACTTACCTGTAAACGCCCGTAATCCGTAGTTTACTACCCCCCACCCTGCCCCTCCCCCGCCCCACGTCAGCGCCCGGCGGCACTCCCACCACCGACCGCTACTGTAATCCGGCAGTTCCCTTGGAGGGGAAGCGCCGGATTACAGGTCGGCCAGGGGACTCCCAGTGTTGTTTTTTTTTTTTCGCTTATGTAGAACCCTTAAGTAACATTTTGCTGGTATTCCTCTCCATTCAAATAACTCAAATATAACATACAGTACAATTGTCAATAATAGCTATAGTTTGTTCAGGAGGACAGCTCAAGCAAAGGTTACAGAAAATATTTTTAAAAATTTGGAAATGCTAAAAATATTATCGCCAAAGTCAATTATATTTTACTTTGATAAACCAGAAAGTATGATGAACAGAGAGAGCACAAATTCAATTTTTCTTGGTGACAATATGTTCATTCCTTCTGGCTATTTATAATAGTTTGATATGGATTTGCAGAAAATGTGAAAAATAATGTGACATTGAATGTCCTGATGGTAAATGCATACTTCTTGTTCAGAAACAGTTTTTTGCTAACTCTACACCCAAAGTTATTATTCCGAATGTCCTTCTATAAGAGGAAAACTGGTATACAGATGGAAACTGGTGGATACCGAAATGCAATGCAAGCCTTCACATTTTTTTTTCTTTGTTGCTACATGAAGAAAATAGTGATTTCTAGGAACGCACTTCTTTAATACTGGGGTGTTCCCTCCCCAGAGGGAAAATATCTGTAAATCACTGATCAATAGCCACAATGTAAAATGATTGTCAATGTTCACCAACCTTTTCTGGTAGGGTGACCCAGAAGCACCCGACCCCTCTTACAAACCTTGAAATGTGATGTGAAAATAAGACCATTCTGGGTAAAATTTTGAATTGGTAGATTCCATTTATGAAGCTAAATGTCTGTTATTCGTGATTCTGTGAATCCTTGTTCCAACAGTTTTATTTGTCATTTAACTAGCTGCCTTTTGTAAAGCATTCAATATTAAAAAATAAATCTACCACGTTAATTGCATACAGGGCTTTATTTGCAAATGAATGTGCTGGAGCCACGAGTTTATCTTAGGAGCCTGACAATATCAATGAATGACATGTGCTGAGTTTGTCAAATACCAAGGCAGACTGGCCTTGATTCCACCTTGAGCATCTTACTTGCACACACCTACACTTCCTGTCTCTTCATCTCACTCGTACTGATACTTTTTCATTCCTACTACCTCCCTTGTCAAGTTTTACGTATCTTTATGTTTACTCCTTCTTTGTCTCTTCTCCCTCTTGACCCTGGTCAAATTCAGATGATGAAAAATAAGTCCAGGTCGCCAAAAATCGAGGCCGATGCTCTGCCTTGCAACGACCAGTACAGACTGAGAACTGCTTGGATATGTGAAAATAAAAAAGATACTCAGTTTAGAAAGGAAATAGGTGAGCAGATAATGTAAATCCTTGACAGGGTTAGGAAGGTGAACTTATAGAACTTAGGGGCATATTATCAAGGGCTTTAGCTCCGCTTTTTTGGCTTAAAAAGCCAAAAAAGCGGAGATAAAACTACCGCCCTATTAACAAGAGGGTGCTAACATGCATAATCGCATGTTAGCACCCTTTTTCCCAACGCCTCTAATGAGATGCAAAGTGGGCGTACCCCGGATGGACTACCTTGCAAATATCGCTGATGTTCACATTGCGATATTTACAAGGCTGCCCCAGCATTTTAGCACACGTTAGTTTTTGGAGAAAACCGCTGTTTTCTCCAAAACTAACGTCTGCTAAAATGTAGACTTACCTATCCCTAACATTGGGGTGGATTATGCTGATACGACCCTGTGGGTCGTATCAGCAGGTTATCGCCGTTAGGGAACATCGCTGGAAAACCAGCGATGTTCCCTGCAAAACGGCGATAATCTCGCTATCTCTGAATTCTTATCGCCCTGGAGAAACGCGTTGTTAATAACGCGCTACCAGGGCGATAAATTCCAGAGATAGCCTGCGATAACAAAATTATCGCTAAGCACGGCCAGCGATAATTATCGCTGGCCGTTGATAATATGCCCCTTAGTGCCTGATTTAGAGGTTGATGATGGGAGATCCACCACATTTGTGATGGGGTTTCCCACTGTCAAACTCTAAATTAGGTCCTTAGCTTGGGCACTGATGATCTTTTGTACAGTTGTGCATTTTGCCGGAGTTCATTCACAGTGTCTTTCTAGATCAAAATGTATGAATACCGGCCCAATTGGCACAGGAAGTAGATAGGAGAAAAGTAAGGAAGAAGCTTTATTTCACCTTTCAAAACAAACTAGAGTAATAAGCAAGAAAAATAGGGATGTGAAAAGGAACAGTGGTAAAAAGGACAAAATACAACAACAATAATAATTAATCATAATCTAAGGGAATAATGTTGGGCCTATTAGCAAGAAGACTAGGCAGCTTTAAAAAACAGTGAAATTTATAACAACCGTTTGTGGTTTTTGGCCACAAAATTTTTCTGCACCTCAAGACAAGTCTCATCAAAGGAGTGCCCTGTTTCCAAATTATTAGGTTTTCCTATAAGTGGCTCCTTTTCTTTCATAACTCTGCTGCATGGAAATAGTAACACAGTTGTGGTAGAATCCCATTGGTTGGAACACAAGTAGGGCAATTGCATTTACACTGTATGCCTTCCAATAGATGTTAGAAGACTTAGTGTAGAACTTTGGTTGGACTCAGAGTGATCATTTAGTGGACCTAGTCTATGAGGCTCTTGATTTTATAACATGCTTCATTGTTTTCTGTACCTTCTTTTATTTATTTTCTTTCCTTCAATTCCATTAACTCCTTCATAAGCTAGTGATCCGCAACATTGTGATACTACTACTAATGACAGCAATTTTCTACAGGAAAGTTGAAACAACTGGGACCTTAAAAGCTAATTACTTTCCCAATCTACTACCTACAACCTACTTGTTCTCTCCTAGAGCATGCCTATGTGCTTCTCCTTCCTGCATTCTTGCATTTTACTCCCCTCCTTATTGATCAGGCTACACCATTCATGGGGCAGTACTTGCAACGGAATTAATGTTGGAAACTAAAAAAGGTCCCTTCTGTTTCCAGGTGGTCCATAGCCACGCATGTGATATCGTGGTACTTCAATATCTTTAACTGGATGATGGTACATCAACATCTCTAGCTAGATGATGATGAAAACATATGGGCTATGGCCAAGGTTAAGGTCCTTTGCAATGGAGTATCCTTACCGCCAAGATGATGGCCCGTCTGCCAGTTTCAAATGTGGACTGACCATAGATGTAACCATGGCAAAGACTACTTCGTCTCCGCCATGGTTACACCCTTCCGATGGCCCGACGGAGTAAGGGCTGCCATAGGATGACCTCTTTGTCGTCTCTCTTAATTTAGATGGGCAGACATACAGGTCAGTTTTCACTGCCTGTCACCACCAGAAAAACCTTGGTGGTAAGGGGCAGTGACAACTGTCTAATGCGCCCTTCACCATGTGAGATAACTCCCATGGCAAAGGGGGGCATTTTTATTAATGTGGGATTTTCTTTTTTTTATTTTCTTTTTCTTAAGGAAGCAACATACAATAATCATAAAATATTATCAATTCATTGCATAAGTTTTAAATTCATCAGTTCATCAACACATCTTTTAGATTTATCACTAAAACATTACGAATTGCCCAATCAATGCTGCCATTGACTCATACATTTGCTGACATCCTGACACACAATATATAGGGAAATGTAGTTTCTGCATTCATATCTTTTCTATAGCGGCCCTCTTCTGATGCCACTCCCCCCATTTATATTCATCTTGGCAATTCATTCAGGGATTGGTGCCCAGACCCGGGTACCCCCTCTTTCTCGCTCTGTATCCCTCACATTAATATAAGTTGCCCTTCAGATGGTACAGCGAGAGCAACCTTGCTAACCACTGAAGAAAAGTAGGGGGATCCGGATTAAACCAAACTGTGGCTGACCGCCATAGCCACAAAAATAAAGCATGACAATTTTTGTCTTGCATGCACTATTATCAATGCCAAATAACATTAACTGTGCTGTAACCGTCACCTGCAAGGACTATGCCCAAAAACTGACTAATGCATTTCTTGTAGTCTACCAGCTTTCCACAGCTGCAAAACATATGTATTAAATCTGCCTCGTAGCAGCCACACTGAGGACAGCTAGTGTCCGGCCTTTTTCGCCAATTTGCTGCCGTGTAATAAAGATTCAACACTGTCTTGAAATGCTGGGCCTTCAAGTCTGCTGACAGCAAAACTTCCCTTCCCATTTCCCACGATTCCCTGAAACTAGACCTTTTGATACCCATTCTCCTCTCCCATGTATCCTTTTGTTTTATCCAAGTCATCAGGAATCAGGTTTCTCAAAACTTTGGAAATCTGCCTGATCCTACCCCTCCCAGGGTGGCCCAGCAGCTCCAGTAACATTACACGCTCGGATGCTACGTCCTCATTGTCTATTTCCAAGAAACAATCCTGTATCTAAAGGTACTTTAAAAAGCTATGCTTTTCCAGTCCGTACATAGCTTGTAGCTCCTCAAATGAATGCATCTGGCCCTGTCAGAAGAGATCCCTTAGCTTCTCCACCCATACTTTCCCCCACACAAGGCCACGTTTATCATGGAATACCTCTGGAAATATCGCTGAATGCCAGAGAGGAGTATAGTAATTATACCGCTTGATATTAAAGTTCTTCCGGACCTGTCCACAGATTCTATAGCCGCCTTTAATACTTTCAATTTTACCATCCTAAAATTCTTCTTAGGCTCGACATTCCTCAGGAAGCATGATTTAGCTTCAGCTCGCAGAGATATTGCGTAGATAGAGGGCAGTTCAACAGATCTTAAAGCCTTAGTTTGTCTACCCGCAATTAATATCCCCATTTGCTGAAGGATTGATGCCCAATAATAATATCTAAAGTTAGGCACTGCTCATCCTCCTCCAGCCCCAGCAAGCGTCAGATATTTAAATGCTGTCCTCGCCCTTCGAAACATCCAGATGAAGCTGCTACAAATCGCATCTAGTTACTTAAACCAACAATGACCAACTTCCAGTGGAATTTCCCTAAAAAATAGAGAATCTTCTGTAATAACAGCATTTTGGCGACATTATACCATCCTATCAAAGTTAAATGCAGATTGGTAATCCGCCTGAGATCCCTCCGACTTTTTGTAATTACCGGGGAGAGATTAAGATCAACAGTCTCCTCTACTCTAGACGTAATCATTACACCCAGGTATGTTGCACTTTCTACTATCCGTCTATCGGCCATTTGTATCTCATTGTTAACTATTATTTGAGTCTTACTCTTTTTTGTTCAGGTAATATCCTGTAATTCTTCCAAATTTTGCTATTTATTTTTCTACCTCCTTTATAGCCCTTGCTGGATCAGATGTTACCAATGCTACATCATCAGCATAAGCCAGTATCTTCGTCTTAATTTGGTTTATCTCAACAGGATTGATTGAATCATTGTCCTCTAACATGTTAGGTATGGGTAAGCATATGCAACCCTGTCTCGCACCCCTTGTTATCCTGATCCCACCTGATTCCCTTCCCATCATTTTGAGTCTTGCCATTGAATTGTGATACAATGCTTTGATCACTGTTATAAAACCATTTCCAATCCCTTTTCTTTCTAAGCGCCACCCATAGAAAATCCCATGCCAACCGATCAAATGCATTTTCGGTGTTGATTAGGATCATAGCCGTGGGATACCCTATAACCCCAGCCGCATCAATTAGGGTGATTGCTTTCCTGACATGATCCGTTGTTTCCCTCCCTGGGATGAAAACATGCTGCCAAGGACATACCATGTGGGCGCAAACCTTGTCCAACCGCACAGCAAATACCTTAGAGTATATCTTTGCACTGCTATTTATTAGAGATATAGGCCTGTATGAGTCCGGGTCCAGTGGTGATTTTCCCTTCTTTTTAAACACCACAATATTAGTTGAGTCAGGGACTATAAGTCTTCTCTGGGCCTTATTACAAATTACGGTCATATCTCTTGCCAATATTGGTTAGAAGGCCCTGCAAAATTCTAATGGTACCCTATCTGGACCTGCGACTTTTCCCAGTGCCAAGGAATTGAGTGCTAGATTCATTTCTACTGCAGTGATTGTGTCATCCAAGGCCTCCCTCTCCAGCTGGTTGAGTCCTTCCCCCTTTACTAAATCTAACTCTAAATACTGCTCAACATCCACCTTGATAGCTGGCTCCTCTGCCCTATACAGATCTTCATAAAATTCCTTGAACGTTCTAAAACAGCTTCAGGGGTGCCAACCTCCTGCCCTTTCTTATCCTATATTAAATGGATGTGACTGTGTACCTCTTTTTGTCACGTGCGCAGCACCAAAAGCCTGCCTATGCTCTCATTATACTCATACTCTATACCAAAAGCGACAAGGACAGAACATAGTTTCAGAGCCTTACACAAAATATCCATCCCGGCGCTGGCGGAGGCTCTTGATCTTTCCGTCCCAGCGCTTTTTGGCAATCCTGATTTTGATGCCCCTTTGCTTGAATCCTGGCTTAGGTACAACATTGACGCCGCTGCCCCTATGACCTCTCGTCCTTCAAAGAGGATTTACCCCTCCTCGCCATGGTTCAATGAATCCCTAAGAACTAGCAAAAATACCTGCAGAGGTCTTGAAAGGAAATGGTGGAAATACTATTCTCCTGAAGATAGGAAGACTTATAAAGCCGCCCTGAAAACCCATTATACACAGGTGAAAGAGGCCAAAAAGAATTTCCAGCAAGATAAGATTGAACCGGCCCAAAATAAGGGAAAGGAAATCTTTAACATTGTAAAATCTTTTACTTCCCCTAAGGCAGCTAAGAAAGAAGCCCCGCTTTCAGCCGACTGGACCAAGCAGGTAGCGCTATCCCTCCACAATAAGATTGCTGTAATCCAACAGTCTTTCGACAAGGTTTCAATGGAGGATCAGATCTCTTATCAATTTCTGAATGAAAAGTTTTGCCCCCTGCATCCCCCTGCCCTGTTAACGTTCCCTGAATTACAATTAGGCAAGTCACTCAATTACCTCAAGGGCCTTAAGTCCGGCTCCCCAATAGATGCCTGCCCTGCCAAACTATTAGCACCTCTAGCTCCCACTATTAACCCCATAGTTAAAAAGTTGCTTAATCTATCCCTCTCCACTGGTAAAATGCTGCATATCTGCAAGCAGGCTAAAATTCTACCACTTCAAACAAAAAACGACCGCCGATCATGATCCGGCTAACTATAGGCCTATCTCCCTCCTCACAGCTTTCTCTAAGGTTTTAGAGAAACACTTAAATAGAGTACTCTCAGAGTACATTGAAGACCGAAATCTGTTGCATAGTTCCCAATCTTCAAGACAAAATATAGCACAGAGTCTGCCCTGTTGGAAGTGACAGAGCACATTAAGGAAAAACTAGATGAGGTAGGGCAGTTCTGATACTACTCGACCTGTCGGCGGCTTTTGACACACTCCCACATGAGAGACTTCTTGACAGATTGCGGAACGTGGGCATGGGTGGGACTGCATTGGCCTGGATGACTTCCTTTTTGAAAGCTCGATCGCAGGAAATTTGGATACCCCTTTTTCATCCCCCATGCCAAATATGATTGTAGGAGTACCCCAGGGCTCTATTCTTAGCCCCACCCTCTTTAATATATACATGTCACCTCTTGCACCTTTAGTAGAGGAAGATGGGGCCAAGATTATCTCCTACGCTGATGACACACAACTGATTTTTAAGTGTGAAAAAGGAGCCGACTTTGATGGAGACAATATCAGATCTTGTCTCACAAAGGTGTTCAACTGTCTCAAAATAAATCAGTTTAAATGAAATCCAGATAAATCAGAGATTGTCTTTTTCTGCCAACCTGCAGTGTGTAACTGGAGTACATGGTGGCCGAAGAAGTTATCTCCTCCCCTTTTAGCCCAAGAGAGGGTTAAAAACCTGGGCATTGTCATTGTCAATGTCATTTCCATGGGTCCCCAGGTTCAAGCACTGATTGGCTCCTGTTTTGGTATACTTCGTATGCTAAGAAAATTCCTGCCATTGCTGTCATCGGATAGTAGGAAGACTGTGGTTCAAGCCTTGGTGATTCCAAAACTGGACATCGCTAACAGCTTGTACCTAGGCCTGCCTGATTACCTTAACCAGCGCCTGCAAGTGGTGCAAAATGCTGCGGCTAGGGCGATCCTAGACCGAAGCCCAGGTCTCATATGACTCCCATCCTTAAGTCCTTACATTGGCTGCGAATGAAGGAAAGGATCAAGTTTAAAGCCATGGTGATATTTTTCAAAGCACTCCATGGCATAGGCGGCAATTACCTCAATAAGCATGTTTACCGCTACACTCCAACATCCAACAAGGACCTTAAGATCCTCTACTGCCGATCTTGCCCGCACCCCCAAAATACGCTTAGCCCGAATGGGGGGCAGATCCTTCGGGTTCTTGGGTGCCCAAGCATGGAACAGTTTACCTGCCACGCTGAGAGCCACTGCGGACCTGCCAACTTTCAGGAAACATCTCAAAACCTGGCTTTTTAAGAATTCGTTTATGCTTAAGTGATCTGCCATTTTGTCTTCCCTGTGCGCTATATCAAATCCTCTCATTCATTCCTCTCATTCACAACTCTCTGACCTCTGAATTTGATATTTCTCTGCTGTCTTTGCTAGGTAAACATTGTTAATGATTGCTTTGACCACTGAGATCTTTTGAAGGACCTCCTGAACTTCCACCCTACTGCTACTATTGCAACCAACCTGGGCTTCCAATGCACTCAAGTCCTTATACAGTGCCCCCATCTCGTGAACCAGAGTCTCCTTAATACATAAACAATAGCTGAGAGTCTCTCCCCAACAAATCTGCCAGCCATTTATTCATGTGTTCTACACAATCCAAGTTAAATAGCAGCCCCATGTCAAAGGACCAAGTCTGAGTTCGCCCTGGGGCTCCCTGCTACCTGGAGCTCAATAACCAGGGGGGTTATGATCTGAAAATATCATTGGGTGTTTCTCGAGGCAAACATCTCTCATTAACCATCTGATTAACCCTTCTGAGGTCATAAAATAATCCAGTTGCGCAAATTTTTCATACCCTGGATCAGGTGCCCTCAGACTGCCCCAGACATCCTTAAGTCCATGATCCTTGTTAAGCTGCTGCAATGCCCTGAAAACCTTAAGCTTCCTCCCCTCACACTGCACTGACGTTGGTGGCCCCTGGGTGCAGTCCCCATGTATATTCAAGTCCCCTCACACAATGAGTGGGGTAGGCCACGAGGCCAACTCCACTATCAGATGCTCCAGCACCCCCGGCTCTTCCTGATTAGAGCCATAAATGGAACAAATTGTAAAACCTGAATCAGCCACCTGACATTTTACCAATGCCCATCTCCCCAATTTGTCAGCGAGTTTGCGTTCAACACCACATAACCCCTTTCATGCTAGAATTGCCACCCCCCTCGCTGTGGTTGCCTGTGTAGTATTAACTAATTGACATAACCCAGAGTTTCAAGTAGATTCTTTCTAAACCACTCAATATGTTTTTCTTGTATGCACATAATGTCTGGCCCAAGGCTTCTCAACCCAGCTGCTACTCTAACCCTTTTAGACTGATTATTCAGACCACAGACATTACCACTGCATATACGTACTTTCTTTAGTCGTGCCATTGTGTGATGCAGTCATACTTCCCACATTCATCCCCGTCCTTATCCTTTTGCCAAAAACCTTTAATTGGGTATACCACATGAATCTGTATTCTTTTCCCTTAGTATGATTCACACCTGTCAAGTTGCTTCCTTTTTCCAACTCTGCCCCCACTCTTCCCAACACCCTCTTGCCTCCCTCTACCACCCCTCCTCATGGTTCCCCGCTTTCCTCTGCCCACCCTCCTCCCACTTGAAGCAATCAGACCTACATTGTCTGTATGATGGTTCGTGTGGCCCCGTCCTCCTAGAGCCATCAAGGTCAAACCTAGTGAGTCTATTGAAAACCAGGAAAAGATATAAGAAAAGAAAAATGCTCTAACTAAGTGAAAATGAAAACTACAATTGAAAACAGTCTATAGATAGACCCCCTCCAGTGTCATAAATCCTAACTTATAGTCAATCTTGTTTGTGATACGCTGTCCTGCATACCCTCCCGGAGCACCGCACGATTACAAAGATCCATTCAGATCCGATCAGATACTCTCCAAATATTCTTTAGGCTTAACCTCTGATGTGAACACTCGAACTCTGCCCTTGTGTATAATCATAAGCCTTGCTGGGATCATCGAATAAGCCTACGCAGTTTTATCTTGGCATTGCTTTATTAGCTGACCTAACCTCCATCGTCTCTCCACAGTCACGTGGCAGAAGTCTGGTCTAACAAAAAAAGAGTAACTTTCCACACTTCATTTAGAGTCTTGACGCACCTTGTCATACACTGCTTTTCTAGAAAGAAAGTTACCAAAAAAGACTAGTATCGCCCTTTGTTTAGTGCCGCCAGCCTTTGCTCCCTGGTCTGTTTGTTTTAATGTTAGAGGGAATCAATGAGCCCTCTGAATTTTGTGGTCCCAATTCAACCCCTCTAGTCTGAGAAGACTTTTCGAAATAAGTCAGTTATTAAAGAGATGCTCTTTATGCAAATAAAATAAAAATCATTTTGACGGATGTCTCTGTCATGTTGACAGAGTCATGCGCCAAACTTTTAAAAAGCATTGTTAGGAACCGCCCTAATAGCGGTTCCTGTCAAAGAATGAGAAATGACAGCCAGCTTGGTGGTAATTTCTAAATTGGCAAGTGGAGTAGTCACGGCCAGGCAGACGTTAATTCCTCCGCCCGGCCAAGAGAGATTACTTTGCCCGCCCTATGTCTTGTGTTATTGAAGTTGCTTAGAATACCCTGAGAAATTGGGTTATTAATTGAGAGGGTTGGAAGCCCCAATCAAATAATAAACACAATCCTGGTCAAGGTGAACCACAAAAGTCACTAAATTAACCTGTGCTTAACCCTCTGGTAGCTTCACACATAGCAGTCAGAATTACCTTAGAGGCAAAGTGTAAAGTGTTTATGCAGCACACAAACAGTAATAAAGTCAAAACACAACATAAGGAAAATCTGAAACACATTTAGAAACATAGTGTACATTCTAACAAATAAAATGCCACCAAAACAAATAAAATCCAATCAGTAGAACTGGAGATACGTAATTTCAAAATTTTAAGTAAAGGTAGCGTAAAAAAACACAAAGTGCCTCCTGTGGTCATCTGGTCGGGCTAGACGGGGACAACATCACAAGTTCAGGCCGACCGCGATGGATTGTCAGCCAGGTACAGAACCAAATATTGCCTGCTGGAAGTTGTACCTAGTTGTACTTGGGGCTGAAACACGAGGTCCTGTTTCGTGCTGCGTTGCGATGCATCGGTTCTGATGAGGCTCTCGATCAGGAACTGTGAGGTGCTCCGATGTGAGGTCTTGCGTCGAGTTGAATCACACTGTGTCAGTTCCGATGAGGGTGCCGATCAGGAGCTTTGAGGTGCTGCTATGCGAGGTTCTGCGCCAAGTTGCATGACGATACCTCGCATATGATGAGGTGGCTTATCAGGAGCTGTGAGGTGCTGCGATGTGAGGTGCTGCATCAAGCTGCGTCATGCTGCGTTGGTACTGATGAGGCCGCTGATCCGGAGCTGCGAGGTGCTGAGATGGGAAGTCCTGCATTAAGTTGCGTCACACTACATCAATTTTGAGGGGACCCTTAGTTGGACAAGAAGAAGTATGCTCTGATGCAATCAAGGGTCCAGGACCTGGAGCGCACCTCTTGGGGATCAGGACTCACTCCAGTAGAGGCCAGCAGAGGGCACAGGAAGGTCCATTTGGGTCTAGTCAGCTGGGCCGATGCAGGACAGGTCTCTGGAGCTTGTTGTGTCCCTTTAGTCCACAATGGAGGCCAGCCAGCTAGCCCTTGCAGTCACTCTGGTCGTCCTGGAGGTCCAGTCTTCCTTCTTCTGAACAGCAGGGCAGTCTTTCCAGCAGCAGGGTAGCAGAGCAGTCCATCTTCTGAGTCTTCCACAGGTCCAGAAGTGGTCTGATGAGCAGCTCAGAAGATCCAATATTTATACCTGATGCAGTGCTTAAGTTCTTAAATATGAGGTCCAGGTGCTCAAATGTATGTAGGAGGCCACATCCACATCCCTGGATCCACCCATTACCTCCACTGGCCCCACCCACTAACTGTCTTGGCTCCACCTACATCCTCAACTGACACTGCTGAAAGCCAGATGTAATACTCAATCTAAATTTCAGCAAGGGAGCCTTCCTCATGTAAGGTTTTGATAGGAAGTTCCCCCACCCAGTGAAAATTTTGAAAAAGATTAAGTCAAAAGTGCATTAAAAGCAAAATTTGGAACAAATTGCCTAAATGACAATGACATCACTGAAGTCATAGGATTGTGAAAAATCCAAGCATCACACAAAGAACAAGCATAGTAAATGAGCCTTGCCCATTCCGGCGTAGGTGGTGAGGGTGTGGTATGTATGCAGTGGAGCATTTTGAAGACCACTATTGCAAACAAATTACTAAAGCATGCTTTGGTAGCGCTCTGTCATTTACCGACTGACATACAGTTTTACTAAGAAACTATGTACCATTCAAACAATAATGAGTGGAAATTGGGATTCAGAAAATATTTACAATTTGAACATCACCAAGTAAGTTGTCTTGATTTATTTTGATCCTATTAAAATCATTGTTTTCATCACACTTCAGAATTATAAAATAAAGTCCTTCACTTCTCTAAATGCTGATATGCTCTGAAATATTTGTGCAGTTCCTTTACAGATAGGTCGTTTTACAAAAGCCACTAACTTTACAGTCACAGAAATAAAAGTAAATACCATTCTCCATTTAAAAATAATAAACAACAATTTGTCAGACGACTTAGCCCGCCATTTGACCTGTCTGAACACACAGCAAATGTGATAAGATGAAAAGAAAAAAAGTAAAGACATTTTATTACCCATTCCCCTTTCGAACTCTACCGTGATTATTTTGGGAGTGCTGCAGCAGCACCCACACCCCTATTTCAAGCACCTATGGCCCAGGCCAGAAGGCACTGAAATGGGCCACATTAAGGTCGGACAACGCCAACTTAGCTGGTCATACTCACCACCACCACCATTCTGCTCTACCTGCCACCCTCTATCCTCGTGGCTCGACGACACTGTAGAAAGCCCCACACAGCCTTGGTCCAAAACTCGATGTCACTCGGCCTCAGAACAGAAGCACCCATGGAGCCCTGTGCACGTGTGCAAGGCAAGGTGCAGCCAGCGTAGGATTACATATCGGAAGGGAGGGGCTTCTGCATATGCAGAGAGGAACGACTGGGGAGTCCAGGCACGCATTTGCATAGTATTTAAAGCTTATGCTCCCTGCCACACGCATTAAATAATATGTAAATACAGGCCAAGATGACAGCGAGGCATGGAAGGCAGGCCAGCATATTATTTAATGCTTATGCTACCTTATGCTCTGTGCATGGAGAATAAGTATTAAATAATATGCAAATGCATGCCAGGGTGATTGTGAGGGCAGGGGCCACGGGGGCAAGGCAGGCCAACCACCACCAGGGCAATCAGATTTGTAGCGCTTTCGCACTGCAAGATTGAGTGTCGGCCTTGGGTGTGGGTGATGTTTATTTTAAAAAGAAAAAAAACAGTGGAGGCTTCAACGTATGTGAAGAGTGCGCACGCTGAGCCTGCGCTCTGGAATGTGCTTGCTGCTGGCACCAGCCGGGAGGGACTGGAGAAGAGGAGGCTGACAGCATCATGGGCTTGGTGTAGACTGCAGAGTGCAGACTGTCACAGTGGCCGTCTGATTTTGTTACTGTGGGCCGATTTTGCTAAAAAATAGGCCCCCTGGTAAGAAAACCAGCCAATTGTTTCAAAACCGGCCCCCGCTCTTCCAGCCTCCCGGGGAATTGCCCAGAGCTTGGCATGTAAGTGTGATTGCTCGTCAGTCCCGTTCACAAGTTACAATACCGCCAGCCTCACTAGACGTGCACTCACTAGTACAAGGTCTCCCAGGCACATTCCCTCTGCTCTACTGGTTCCTTCCTACTGAACTTTGCACCCAGACGTGGCACATGTTAAATGAATCACCTTCATAATCAACAGTGTAAACCAGCCCCCGCAACCAGGGGCCCGCTGCTGGCTGAATATTCACAAGGGCTGTGCCGCGACCACTCCTGCACTCAAAACTCTTTTTAAGACAGCAAAATAACTGTCCAGGCAATTTGCAAAATGTGTAAACCGCCGATCTTAAAGCTTGGTACACAACATCATAAAATGAGAATCTCTCGAGTCTGCTGGTTAAGCGTCATATAAATATATGGGCTGGAAGGGATACTAACATACTAATTCCTACAGACTTAACTCTCAGCAGCAATTTACCTGCCTCCCACCCAATCACAGATTGGTCGCTGGATCAATTTAAAGAGACGCACATTAAAACATTAAACAAACTGTTTTGGAGGGGCACACAGCAGCAAAGATTTAAGTCATTGTAGCAAGATGAAAATGTCATACAAATGTGACGTGATAAAAAGTATGCGTACTGATCCACTGAGCTATTCACACTATATTATTGTGATGTAATGTTTCTCTGCAAAACTTAGTTTAGAACATCAGAAGTCAAAACAAGCATACAGTAAAACGTAAAAAGTAGAGCCAGGAAGTGAGTATAAGTTAGAGGGTCGTCTCTAGGGCGGGACAAACCTAGTTATCTCCAAGGAAATCACCCATATGGGGTCTCTAATTTCCCCTTAGCAGTTAGGAATGGTGGAGCATCATTCCCAGTGGGAGCGAGGTGGGTAAAAATAAAATAACAGTTTACCTGGCTGGCATAATACTTACTGTGCTCAAGAAAAAGCAAAGTTACTTACTGCCTTTATTAATCTGATTCTGAGGCCTGCTGCTACACTGCTCGACACTCTGCTGCTTGCTTCAATTGAACTGACTGAATAGTGCTGGTGTGTCGTGCATGTTGCCTAATGATAAGGCGGGCGCCATCGAATTTAAAAAAGGTTATGCTTACGCTGCCGCTGCTGCACACAGGTCCAAATGCAGCCCAGTCAGTTGCCTGCCCACCGCAACACTGACTGAAGGCATAGATGTATTTTACAGTGGACATCGTGAAGTGCCAATATTGTGTGACACACGTTGCCACCATGTGAGTTGTCACTCAGGTATGTCTATATCCGGCCCTGATAAATAAGTGCTAATGCTAAGCACTGGAAACCACCGGCACAAATTTAGCACTGACCTGATGCCAGTCTTTGAAGGAGTGAATCCCTATACTACCTCCACACCTAGTTGTAGAAAGTTCTTCCCTTCCCCAGTGAAGATTAAAAGAAGTCTGGGGTGGCAAAAGACTATTGTCAGGTTACTTTGGGTGTGCAAGAGGCCAAACCCTTTGAAATGTAAGTGGGGCTGGGTACAGCTCCACCCCCAACCATCCCGGCAGGATGACCCATCCTGTCCACACCTAAACCCCTTTGTGTCACTGTCTGGAAGGAATACACAACACCCAGCAGCAGAGCCATTCACAGACATGTGACCCAGGATACTGGCAGAAGGCACAAATGGTTAGGACAAGAGAATGCCAACTTTCTAAATGTGGCATTTTCAGAATTGTTACTTAAAATCTGACTTCCCCCTAGAGAGGATTTCAAATTACAATTAATTTGAGTGTAAACACCATTTTCCTATCTGCTCCGAAACTTAAGTTATCACTTATTAAGTGTAATAAGATAACCCAATGTCATTCTATGGGAGAGATAGGGCTTGCAATAGTGAAATATGACTTTGGGAGTTTTTTCCTACCAGGACATGTAAAACGTAAGTACACATGTCCTGCTTTTTAAAAACAATGGGGCATATTTACGTTCCCTGGCGCATCCCTGCATATCAGCAGGGATGCGCCAGGGAAAATGCGTCACGCAAGTTTACCCTTGCGCCACGTCCGATGCGCCGCATTTTTAATGCGGCGCATCGTGGCGCAAGGATAAGCAGATGCGTGACGCATCTGCCGGCGGAAGGTTGGCGCAGTGCTGAAGTTGTGTCGCAAGCGCGACGCAACTCCAGCACTGTTCCAACCTTCCCTATCCCCTAACATGGTGCGTCAATCCTTACGCCTGCTTGAAGCAGGCGTAAGGATTTGACGCACCAGCGCTCGAGAAAGTGACTGCGTGAAATCTTGTAGATTTCACTACGTCACTTTTCCGAGGCATTCCTGCGCCGAACGCCCCCTGCGCCGGTACGCCCACATGAAACCTGACGCAGGTTTCATGTGGCGCAGGGGTTTACTACGTGACGCATCTCCCTAGATGCGTCACGTTGTAAATATAGCGCAACGCGGCGCATGGTTTGCGTCGCCGCTGCGTCACATGCGTGACGCAACGGCGGCGCAAAAGTGGCGCAAGGGGCTTGTAAATATGCCCCAATGCACCCTTCCTTGCTTGCATTTAGGGCATACCCTAGGGGGACTTATATGTATTAAAAAGGAAGGTTAAGGCCTGGCAAAAGGTTTATTTTGCCAGGTCACAACGTGCATTTTAAGACATGTTTCTAAAAGCTACTTTAGTGGGTGGCACAATGAGTGCTGCAGGCCTACTAGTAGCATTAAATGTACTGGCCCTGGGTACATGTAGTACCCTTTACAAGGACTTACAAGTAAATAAAATGTGCCAATTAGGTGTAAGCCAATTGTACCATGTTTTAGTGAGAGAGTGCAAGTACTTTAGCACAGGTTGGCAGTGATAAAGTCTTCAAGCCAACCAACAAAATCGAAATCAGTAAAACAGTAGGGGTGAAGACAAAATGTTTTGGGGACTACCACCCAAGGGTGTCAGGTCTAACAGACACCTTGACCTATTTGTCTATTGTGTCTTACAGTAGTACTATGCTATAAATCACCATTACAGAATGGGTGTGTGCCAAACACCGCCCACGCTCTGCTGGGGCAGACAGGAGTCATTTGCTTGAGGTTATTCCGGATGCAAATGATCACACCTTCTAATTTCACTGACATACTTCGTTGTTACAGTGCTAGTAGAAACAAGGCAAAAACTGCCTAGATTAAAATCAGAACTGCTCTACTATCCCATGGGGTCTTACTTCCACGGGAAAAACGACATGGGTGCATGGGGAATGGACTGAGTGGCCCATTTTACCACCCAGCACATGGGACAGGAATTTGTACCTATTTCCATCTGTCTCACATTAGTGCCCAGGTGATGCATTGTAACCAGTCACCAAAAGGTGGGTGAAAAACTCACTGTAATCAGGGGTAAATTATCACCTACAAAGTTCGCAGCTGAGGTAAAGGTGATACATTGAAATCATTGTAAGACTGTATGTATCATGGTGGGAACACTTCTTTAGATGCCCTTCATTCTACATATAACAAATCACAGTTGGCCCTTTTTTTCTTTTTTTTCTAGATGCAAAAACCTCACATATCCAGAAAATCTTCCTCAGGTTAGTGTTGTCTTCATATTCGTCAACGAAGCTCTCTCAGTGATTCTGCGATCTATTCATTCCGCCATTGACCGGACGCCTCCTCATCTGCTGAAGGAGATTATATTAGTGGATGACAACAGCAGTAATGGTGAGTCATTCTTTAAAGTCAAAGAGCCCTGTGCCCTTATCTCCCATGACACTGTACAGTAATTATTAAAAACATTTTTAAAGCTTTGTTTTGTATGATCGATTTCGGTGCTGTACTCTTGATGCAATATGCTGATTAAAAGATTCTGTTTTAACCATGGCATGAATGTGTTCCTGTGCCTCTCTTATGCTGGATGTTTACCCTAAAAGAGAGTTATGCATGCATCGTTTGCCAATGTTGTTATCCTTCACAGTGGACGTGGTCATGATCACCATCTGCGAGAAATGATCATTATACAGTACAAATTTCAATTATATTTAAAGCCGTTTGTCTGTAGGGGTGGTTTAGCATTAAAAAAAGCAAAAAAAATTACTGGCTTAGTGGCCAGGGTAAGGATTAGAGGGGTGGCATCGGACTGTTTTCCTGTGGAGCGCCTCTGCTCTTCGTGTTGGTAATAGAACGCCTGGTGGCCTGGGTGAGGGCCGACGAGATCCTGGAGGCCTTGTGCTGAACGCTTGTAAGTCAACGTTCTACCCTATCCCTCTGTGCCCGGCAGCCAGCCAGGCCATGGGTGTCGGGGTTATAGATCCTTCCCCATGGGTTTAAGTACCTCTGGGTTTATGTCACCGCTGACGCAGCCTGGTCCTATGATCAGAATTTGGCGCCACAGTTGGCGAGCCTCAAAAGAGATGTTAAGTTTTGGTCTGCCCTCCCTTTATCCCTTTTGGGAGGCTCAGCCATCTTCAAGATGGTCTCCCTCCCACGCCTCCTTTACCATTTGCAGAACCACCCCTTCCCGCTCTCATCTGGCTTTTTGAAGAGTGTCAACACATTGATTTGGTCGCTGCTCTAGAGTGGCGTAGGGCATTATAGCCCTTGGGAAATGTTGCAGGCGGGCCTTGGAGGGTGTATTGCTACGCCGGATATGCTCCTATACTACTGAGCAGCACACCTGTTGGTAGTGAATGACTGGTGGTTCACAGGCTTAAGTGATCCAATTTATGCGGTGGAGTGATGGAAACGGGGAGAGCGAGACCTCGCTCATGTGCTATATGGGAGTGGGGCTATCCTGGCGCGTCTTCCACCCGCTATGCAGGTGGTGTTTGAAATCTGTAATGCAGCCCTTAGGACGGTGGGATGGGCAGACTGAGTTACATTAGACACTCCATTATGGTGAGTTACCAGACTGCCTCAGGTGACAGCCTTGCCGGGCTTTTCAACTTGGGATACTATTGGCATCGCCACAGTGGTGTACGTGGGCAAGGGTGGGGCGCTTAAATCTTTCCAAGACGAATTTGACCTGCATTGTACCCAGTTCTTTTGTTACCTCCAGCTCTGGCATGCTCTCCTCCTCACGATACAAGCGTTAGACAATATCCCCGAGTTTTCCCCACTGGAGGCCAAAATCCTGCTCACACACCTCCAGGAGCACAAGCTGTCAGAGCTCTATAAAATGTTACTGCGCAACGTGCCGGATCCCCTGGTAGGGGTTTCGGATGGCTTGGAAGGGTGGCCTGGATCAGCTAGATGATGATGATTGGCAGGAGACAGTGGAGGCCGATAGAGAAGCAGTGATAGCCTTCCAGTTCTGGATGACTCAATTGTGGATACTCCATATGGTGTATTTCACCAGAGCCAGGCTTCACAGGATGAGTCTCATACCGACTGGCAACTGCTTATGATGCGGCGATCCATTGGGTGATTTGCTCCATACGTTCTGGCACTGCCCGGGACTGGTCCACTGCTGGGGGAATGTGCTGAGGAGGCTCAAAGGGGTGATGGGATGGGCTGTCCCCCGGGATTCCAAACTTATACTTCTGCATATTACTGATGACCTGGGGGGGGCACACGATACCAGAGGGCACTCCTGTGGCTAGGCTTAATGTTGCCAAGAAAGACATCGCTAGGGCATGGAAGGATTGAGGTGCCTGCGGTGGAGGCGTGGGCAAAGGGCATGGATCACTGTATGTATCTATCTATCACGGTTAATCCCCCCAGAAACATTTCAAGATATAGTGGGGCATGGGCAGAGCATAGAGGGATCCATCTGGAGCCACATTAAGATGGGCCGTGGGAGCTGGGGGGAACCCGGGGTGCATGGGCTGCTGTATTTCTATTATATGGTCATAAGTGATGGGTTCAGGCACTGTTATTTTAATGTCTCTGGTTTTGATGACCTTTGTGTGGGTACGAATACATATGCAGTTACTCTTTGTCTGGTATAGTACTGTGGTATTGTATATGGATGTCATGCTGAGCGCACTGTTTTCATTTATCTGAAACTCAATAAAAAGTTTTGTAAAAAAAGGAAAAAAACGTCATTTTAAATGTTTTATTCAGTGTACACATCATGCAAAACACAGTACGATTATGAAAACTAAGCTGCTCCCGAACTAAAATCTTAACATATACATCTGCTTTATGAAGGTGTTGATTAGTTTCAATATTATTGGACACCAAATAATGGTGACCTGAGTTCAAACTAAGAACAAGCTCTGGTAAAGTCAGTAGGTTTGGCTTTAGCTAGCAGGCTGTTGGCGTTGCCAATGCTTGTTTCGTTTGAATGACTTATAGTATATGTTTACAAAAAACATTCAGTGATGGCCACGCAGGCACAGGTTGCAATATTGGAATGGTTGTTTACCCCATTTAAAGGTAGGTACTGCCAGGAGTGCCCATGCATGATGTGGTGCACTTGAAGTACCAGTTGGGGCTGGGTGGCTCAGTAGCAGTGATTGGGGAGCTGCAAGACTCTGACAAAAGTCGCAAATACCAAAGGAAAATTGAATATTTAAGATTGAAAAGGACACATTTGCCCAACAGTCAATGGCCTTGAAGAGGCCTGTGCCTTTTGAAGGTGTGCACCTTTTGCAGAAGCTCAATACCATCTCTCACACTGAGAGGAGCTAGTGGCTGAAATCAGCTGAACCATTTCTGTGTGTTGTATGCTCCGGAGGGCAGAATTAAAAAACTAAATGCAACAGCAGTCCAGTGGATGAAGCTGGCTGAGTCAAAACTCCTATATGCCTATATGTACATGTATGTCCCTATTAAGAGGTACTTGGTAAAAACAAAAATGTCAATCATTGTCAAAACCAGTTGGTCTGGAGTTGACTAGCAGCCTTTTGGCTTTGTCAATGCTTGCTTTGTTTTGTCATAGTTTTTCCAAACCTTTATTCCTGGGGAAGCTAAATCCTGTCAATCTAAAAAACAGTGGATTAAAGCAAAGTTATTCTTTGGTCTCAAAAAGCACACATTTCAATAGTAGTCCCTAACAATGAAGGAAAGTACTTTGTGTGTGGATGTGCTACTTGTGAAAGGGCAGGATGCCATCACTCACAGTGAAGTTAACCAATGGCTGAAGTTGGCTCACACGTTGCTCCATGCTGTATGCTGTAGTGAGCAGAAGAACAATGTGAATGACACAATAACAGACCAATGGATGAAGTGGGCTGGCTGTAAGCCGCTAAAGTAAGTATATAATACATATAATTTTACTGAAATCAAAAGGAAGGACCTAAAAATGATAACTTTATCAGGATTCTGGATTCCCGAGCGGGGTTCCAAAGAACTATTTGCACCTGCTCCTGAGTATGCCAATCATATATTTACCTTTCGTCTGTTAAGATTCTGAAGTTTAGGGTTAAAATAGCAAATAAAATACTTTACAAAACCTTGCAAAAATAAACATGCATTGTATTTAATGTGACCAAACTAACATACAAAAAACAGAAAAAGTTATTGTAGGGAATGCAACAGGCTTTAGCCAATAGATCATATTGCAGTACTATGCCCGTGGTTCATAATCCTGCTTTGTTAATGTATCCTATGGAAAAACACATATTGAATCAATAGCACGGTTTTGAGTTGAGACACAGGATATGAAACCTGATGACTGTATCTTGTTGGCCTATGTGAAGTCCAGTGTGAGATTATTTACATGGGATGATGCCAGATTGCTTAGTTGGGAGCATCAGAATTGGTTCTGATTTTTCAGATGATTCATAGTCAAAGGCTTCTGATTTTAAACGTTCATTTGCTACATGAAATTAATGTATTTCAATTTACTTGTCTGCTCAGTCTATTTCTATTTTTTTCTAATCTGTAATTGATTCGATGTTTTTACGTAATTATTAACGTCCCCTGTTTGCCCATCTTTAAATTATAATGTGTAAGATCCATAAAATTGATATTTAACAACCTCTCATTCGGACTTGTAAGTGTTTTCAGGGTCCGTTTCAGAATAGTTTTGAGGAAGACATTCCTGATCTAAAAATGACACTGAATTTGTGTATGAAGTCTTTCTTTCAACTTTTACTCAGTTGTGAGGATTGTAGTGTATTATATGGCATGGTGGTGCGACCTTACTGTGCAATACCCTTGCAAAACCGTCTTGGGTCCAGTCAGGCTAATTTGTAAAACCTTTAGCTCAAACCTAGTTAGCCCTGGCTTCAAGCAGAAAGGCTTAAACAAAGGAACTAATGTAAAGCATTTAGAAGCACCAAACAACGAAATAAGAAAGTCACACAACATGAAAGAAATCAGACACCAATTTATAAAAACAGATTATATTTTTATGAATGTTTAAACACAAAATGGCAAAATCCACAAGGGGGTTCTGGAGATATAGATTTTTAAGTGAAATATAAATCTCAGCCTTTTAGACCAAAGCACAAACAAGCATTGGTAACTGTAAAGTTTAGGAACTTTTGAAAAGTTTGGAAGAGTTGTATTCGACTACTGCAATCCGAGTAGGGGAACCAATTCCGGCAGGTAGAAGGTCAAGGGGACCACTAAGGAGTATTTGGACAGTTACCTTGTCACCAAAGCAGTCTCAAGTCCAGTTCCACACTTTACTTCAAGACCGCTATGGACGTCAATGAAGTGGTCCTGTTGCTTGGGATGCAGGAAGCTGAGGATACTGAAAGATGCTCTGGGTGCTGTGCAGTCGATGGGGGTGTCCTTGTGGTTATTCCTACGGGTAAGGTGGGGTGACTTTGACCACAGTGGTCGGTGTTCCTCGAAGTCCTCTTTGAGCCAGTAGAAGACGAGCTGTGGCTGGGCTGCTGGTCTCTGTACACAGCGGGTCCAGTGGTATCCTTTCTAGATGACCGTTCTCAATCAGTCCGTCTCTCCCAATTCACTGCTTCTAAAGTCAAACTGACATGTGGTGTGCCGCAGTGATCCTCCCTGTCTCCCCACCTAATCAATTTATACCTCTTTCCATTAATTCAATCCTTAGGTGAAAGAAAGGTGTGTACTTTCAACTATGCAGACGATCTTTAATTGATGTTTACCATCAATAAGTCTGCCGCTTCCATCACTAACTTTCAGACAGCCATGCAACATATAAGTAATTGGATGAATAGCAATCACCTAAAATTGAACCCAGACAAAACGGAACAGATCTTAGTTTGGGGCCCCTTAAACCCCTTGAATTTGACATTTTGGCCTGTTGAGTTGGGAAAGCCACCCTCACCCTCAAGCTCAGCTAAAAGTCTGGGTGTCACTATTGACAGTGATCTGTCTATGAAATCCCAGATTGGGACGGTGGTTTCTACTTGTTTTTTTCAGCTCCGGAAGATCAGGAATATTAGCAGATTCCTCACTCCCGAAGCCCTTATTGAAGTCGTCTTAGCCTTGGTCATTTCCCACATTGACTATGCTAACTCACTTTACTTCAGCCTCCCGGCATATTTAACAAGAAGACTGCAATTGGTGCAAAACCAGGCTGCTAGATTAATTTATCGTCAGCTGAGATGGCACCATATTACCCCCTTAATGAAGAAGCTCCACTGGCTCCCTGTAGCAGAACGCTGTGCATTCAAGATGGGATGTCTTATCTTTAAATCTCTCCATGGCACATGCCTGGAATTTGTATCCACCCGGGTTCAAAGATCTGTTCCTACCCGGGAACTTAGGTCTTCCCATCTTAACCTCTTGGCTACCCCTTCTTTCAAACGCAAGAGATTAGGCGGATCAAGATTCGCTGTCCTGGCCCCTCACTTTTGGAACTCTCTTCCAGCAAACATCAGATCCACGACAATTTACCCTCAATTCAGAAAACTCTTAAAAACTTTACTGTTCCACCAGGCCTGTGAATGAATTAGCTAGAGGCAGGATTCCTTTGACCCCTAGTGCCAAGAAACAGTTTGGTGTATGTGCGCTCTATAAGCACTTTTAACATAACATAACATCCTTTCCTGAAGGCTGGTGTCCCTCTTTGATGGCCAATCTGGACTCAGATGACACTCCCAGACTCGAGTGCAGCTTTTGGCCATTGAGAATCGATCTCTTGGGTCACCCAACGTCAGTCAATGTTGATATGAAGAATGTGGCTACTGACTTGCTGGAGTGGGCTTCTTCAGCTTTGATGGTTCCAGGAGGTCCAAGCGGTCAGCCAACTGGAGTCTGGGGCACAGGAGCGATCTTTCCACAAGCCAGGAGCTACAGGCACTGTATTCTCTTTTCTAGCCCAAGGTGTAGCAGGTGCAGTCCAGCAGTTGGTGCACCCTCACTTGCTAGGTACAGAGGTCAGCAGGGCAGCTCTTCTTCGGTTATTTATCCAGTTCCATTGTGATCTAAAGTTCAGGGAGCAAGGGTTGTCATATTTATGTCCAGAAAATGTCCTGGGACAATAGGCTAGCAGGATTCCTCCTGCCCTGTGACAACTTCCAGCTATGTGTGACATCTAGCAATCCCAGTGTGCACTGTTCTGGCCACTCTCGAGATGTTTGAACAGTTCCTTGGAAGGTAGGAGCTTGGTAGCCCATCCTAGAGGTGTGGCTACCTGTGGACTACACGCCCACGAGAAAACCGGTTTGGGCACTGGTCTCCCCTCTCTGTTCCTGCTGCCAGCCTGTCTACATGAATAAAGGGTCAACCCTTCAGGAGTATGATCACCATTTGCCCACCAAAGGGACTTCTCCTTTGAACCGCACCTTCTGGGCTAACACCCTGAAGGGCTTTCTGCAAGGGAAGCCTATCACCTCTCCCTGTAGCAGGCTTCTATTGTGCATGAGCCTAGGGATCATTCACACTACTCTTCCAGATGGGCAGAAGGCTGTCTGGTGGTTTTTCTAAAAGTTGCCCTTCTTTAAAAGTGACATTAAAGTGACTCGGGAATCCCTTCCAGTTTAAAGCCACAATTAATGTAATGCATTGAAGTACCCATTTTAGTAGTCCCATTACAAAAGATTGCCGGACTGAGAGGTCAGCTTGTAACTCTGTTTTAGCCAATGGGGCTACTAACTTTTCCACAGCAAAAGCAATTTGGAAGTTTTGCCGTTAGGACATATTAAAAGTATTTGTCTTACTTAATAATATACAGCTCCCTGCCTTATGGCTCCATAGGACTTCCTGAGGGGAGACATATATATTTTTAGGTAAGTGGGGACTTTGCTATTGGTTTAACTGGCAAAGTTGAGCTAGCAGTTTAAAACTGCTCTTCCAGGCTGCAGTGGCGGGCTGGGAGCCATTGTATACTTTGTCACAACCTGTGCTGCAGGCCTTGGGGGACACTCTGTCTTACATGCCCTGGGTACCCTTGGTACCACATACTAGGGTCTTATAAGTAAGTCAGCTTATGTCATTTGAAGCAAGTCAATTCAACATATATTTTGTAAGGGGTTAGAGCAGTGGCACTGGGATCTGGTTAGTAGGTTTCAGTGTGCTCTCAGGGGCCAATTTAGGTCTGTCCGAAATCGATGTGGAACTGGGACCGACCAACCTCGTGTCGGCGGTCCCAAACCAGCAAGTAGGATGCAACCGAACACTGTTCGGTCGCACTCCTATTCTTTACAATGGGAGCATGCATTCCGACTGGAATGCATGCTCTCATTGTAGAGAGCTGAGGTGCAGTTCATCCATGCTGCCCGTGGCAGGCACCTCAAGGTACCTGCCAGGGGGTGCAGGGATCAAAAGGGGGGCACTATAGGTGCCCCCTTGGCCGCCATCTGGAGGCCTTGCACCCATGGGGGCCAAGCCATCTTCCCATGGCCTTTCTGTGTCGGAAAGGCTGGCACAGAAAGGCTGTTGGAATCCTACATTGTAATCCCATGGGCAGAAAGAGCTGCCCTTGGGATTACAGGAGGCTTTCGAATGGCAGACGGGCTCTCCGAGCCCATCGTAAGCCATTCGGAAATCCTGTTTGGATTAATTTCCGACCGACTCCATCAAAATGGGTCGGTCGGGAATGAATCCAAACAGGAGATTACGATGCCGTAGGAACGGCTCCGACCAATGGTCGGAGCCGTTTTCTACGGCATCGTAATCGGCCCCTCAGAGTTGAAAAACCAGCAGCTAGTAGTCCGAATGGGATCAAAAAGTGGGGGAGAAACCTATAAAAAGCCTGTTTCCTCACACTCAGAAATATTAGCTACTTCATTTTCTGTTATTTAGTTCTCTCTGTATAATTTGGCGTTTTAGCAACTGCTGTTCAAAACAACAACTTTAATAACACTTTAAATTACTAATACGATTTGGTGCATTTTATGAACATTTTCTTGATAAGGTGAGAATCTGGGCATGAAAATATGTGCTGATTTGTGAGCACGGAAAACAAAAGTTTGTAATTTCTGGAATGCTTCACCTTACAATTTCCGCATTTCCACTGCATAACCCACTTGACTTTCTGGATATAGATTTGTAAAATGAATGAAGACAAATGGCAGAACAAGTGCCACAGTTTTAATATTCATTAGTCGACGTTGCCATAAACATTGTGGGATCAGGATGGCAGAGCACTACGTGCAACCAAGTTCTTTACGTTTGTCGACAGTAGCATGAGTTATTTTATCGAATACCCTTCAGGAAACATCCAGCAAATTAAATATGTCTCTTCCTAAATCTCAGTGCAGTGTTTAAATATGTCAATTAGCTTCAAGCCGACATTCATTAATCTCTTTACCTAACCTTACTTAAAAATAAATCACTAAAACGATTGGACTCTGAAAAGGCAATGCTTGACTTTAGAGCACTTAAAATGACACACAAACAAAAAACCTGATCCATTTTAATAAATGTGCAATTTATTGGTCTGTTAAATATATATTTTTACGAAATGCTAGGTCTGATGAAGTTTCGCAATCAGGCTTGAGGTCACGTAAGGCATAGATGTCCAGTGCAAATAACAATACTTTAATCGAAAGTAATCCAATCTCTACGGTGCAGATCCATGTTTTATCCCACCATTTCCCCCCTACTGTGAGCCACTCTGCATTTTCTTACCATTTTAACCTCTGCCTTGTCCTAAAGACTTGGCCGACAGCTATGATAAAGAACAGATTACATTAAACTTCATGCCCCATCGCTATAGACATGAATTGGATTTAATTAGAAAAATAGTAAACTATTTTTGTAGGAACTAACAGCACAAATATATGTTTTGTTTGTTTATAAAACACAAAGGTCCACTTTACTGATTTATGTACAAACAGGAGTCTGGCCAGAAAAAGGCTTTCACCTGTGCAGTAACATGTTACCACATTACCCCCCTTTTCGAGGTGCAAAACCCAGAATGCGGATCTAATATTGCATTTCGTAAATGCCACATGAGATGGATCAACGTTTACAGAGAACCGACTGGTGCATGTTGGGCGAAAAAATTATCTACTACAGCAGAGGCTGCCACAAAAAATGGGGAAAAAATTTGGTCCCCATGGCAGGAGTATAGAGGACTAATTTGAGGCGTCTCTGTACCAACGCCCCATTATCATGATGATAGTAAAACAATGGTGTTTTCCCTAATAATCCTCCACCATCTGGGCAAGGAAACATCAAACTATACAAAAGCAGTGATGTGGAGGAATTAATACATTCACATTAACAATAGGGCACATTAAATTGAATCCTATTCTGTGGTACACAGTCCCTCCCTATTTATATTTATTCATAGTAAGGCACATACCAACTCTGATTCCAAATTGGAACAATTAGTACATTTTTTAATTATTCTCAAATTTATGTAAACACAAAACAATACATAACATATATCAAAATTACACATACAATCAATTAGACATACTACTACACATAATCCTATATTCCTTCATACCCCCAAATTCGGAGTTTCATGTGTGCTCTATAGCTAACAGCAATACACTATGAAGTAATCCTATACACACATGAGGTACAAGCTTCACCTCTGAAACCATTCACAGTGTGTATGTAAAATTTTTAACACAAAATTTTTCTTTCAATGGACTCCTCTTTGTTCATGCGGTCGACGCGTTTCGGCCCTTTCATCCTGGCCTCATCAGGTCAAGAGTACAAGGAACAAACTTAAAAAATTATGAACCAAACTCACCATTAGTTGCCTTACTATGAATAAATATAAATAGAGAGAGACTGTGTACCACAGAATAGGATTTAATTTAATGTGTCCTATTCTTTTTTTTTTTTTTGTGAATCTGTTTTTATTGAGTTTTTCGTACAATCACAATATGACATTTTCAGTTGTTACAGCTCGCGCCACGTGCAAATGCTTGTTCAAGGTCAGTACATTTCACAATGCAATGTAAAAAGCAAAAGGTGCATGGGAGGATAGTACCTATATGTGCATTTCCAATGCTCCTCCAATACTCAGATGAGGGAAGGAGAAGGGGAAGGGAGGTGGGAACACAATGAGATGATATTCCGTCCATACCTCACAATCTTAAATGTCCATTGAGGTGTGAGTATTGGTACCTGGTTACCTCGGCGTGTATATGCATGTGCAGATATGCAGAGTCATTGGTTGTACTGGCGCTCATGTACAGGTAGGCGTCAATAAAGGACTCACCAGTAAACAAAAAGGGGGGGGAGGAGGGGGAGGAGGAGGGGAAGAGGGAAACATTGCATATACTAACTGTAGGAGGGGAGAGGGGGGAAGGAAGGGGAATGTGAAGTAAGAAGAAAACCGTGCGTAACAAACCATATAACCCGTAACCCTTCAAACTTACATAGACAGTATTACATGTGGTCCATACATAGCGCAGCTACCAGCTGCCTCCCCGGTTCCAAGATGTGTATATACGTGTTGTGTCAACCAGCATATGCTTGCCCTGAGAGAGTGGCGTGGTGTGTACGCTGCTTCGATCAGTGGACGCGCTAGTGGTCTATGGCTTGGGCATCGGGTGAATCCGCAGGCGGTGTGTCTATGCTATATTGCAGCTCAGTGCATATGGCTTCCCAGGACGTGGCAATAGGGATCTTACGTAGCCCCAGGGTTTCCTCGCGTTTAATAGCGAAGCTTTCCACTTTGGCCCATGCAAGCATGGAATTACGCCACACGTGTATATGAGGGGGGTCAGACGCTTTCCATTTTTTACTGATCAGTCTCTTGGCCACTATCAATCCCAGATCTAGAAATCTGGACGTAACTTTCGCGGTGGGTGTCCTGCGGAACTTATGCAATAGATACACAGGCCATTGGAACGGCAACTCCTGACCAGTGCAACCATGTAATGATGCGGCTACTTCCCTCCAATATACGCCCACCCTATGGCAGCTCCAGAACATATGGATTAAGTCGGCTCCTGGTTCCTCGCATCTCGGGCATATGGCATCTACACGATTGAAGTATTGGTTAATTTTCGCAGGTGTGAGATATGCCCTATGTATGATGTATAGCTGTATCTGTCGGAAGCGCATGTTCCTGGGGATGCGCGTCGGGCTCTCGAGTACTTGGACCCATTCCTTGTCAGTGAACGGGTGACTCAGGTCTTGTTCCCACTTACGTCGAAGCGTATCAAGACTGATCACTGCATGGGTCCGGAGCAAGGCTGCAAACCAGTGTGTCAGAAGTCTACCCTGCCCCATAACGTGTAAGTACTGCATAGTAAGATGTGTCTGTGGCTCTGTAGTGATGTCTCCCCATTTTGCCGTAAGCGAGGCCACTAGTGCACGGTGAGTGAGAAACTGCCCAGGTGGTAAACCCCCCTTGTCTACAAGTGTTGTGTAGGGAAGGAATGCCCCCTCATGATACAGATCTCCAAGAATGCGAACGTCCTTTTCCTGCCATTCCCGGAGTGCAAGTATTGTCAGTACTGCTTGCCTAGTGGGAGTTCCCTCCAGTGGTATCGCCGGTGCATAGGGGATCACTCTGCGCGTTATGTATAGACTCCTGCGGAAGCATTTGTAGGCCACAGCAAGTAGTAGAGGTTCTGGTGGGCGCAGGCGCGCTCCCGGATGGAACAGCGCAACAATGCTCTCCTGGAGATAGGGCGGCTGCGTAGTTGCAGTGTCTGCACAGTGACGGTTCGACAACCACCGTGCAATCCATTGTAGTTGAGAGGCTAGGTAGTAATGTTCAAGACAGGGAGCCGCCAGCCCACCTTGGTCCACCGGCAGATACAGTTTGTTAAGCGCCAACCTATGCCTGGCATTGCCCCAAATGAAGTCTCTGAGCTGTTTCTCAAAGGCGGTGAAGAAGAAAGTCGGCACATAGAGCATTTAAAGTGGTATAGGAGCCGCGGGAGTATAACCATTTTACTGAGTGCTATTCTACCCGCAACAGCCAGTGGCAGCGTGCTCCAGAATCGCATTTGCGACTTAATGGATTCACCGCCCTCCCTAGGTTCCCATCAAAAAGATCGTTCGGTTGGCGGTAGATCTGAATTCCGAGATAGCGGAACGTGTCAGGCTTCCACTGTACTGGTCTGCCACTCATGGTAAATACCGGGTTAGTAAGCCCATCTTTGAACGGGTAAAGGCAGGATCTATCCACATTCACTCTCAAACCAGAGAGCACGGCGAACTCATCCAGCAGCTGGGTCAGCCGGACAGGGATACCGGTAATATCCCTGACGTAGATGAGGAGATCATCTGCGTACAGTGAAACCTGATGGGTAGCATCTCCCAAGGGTATTCCAACCCCCAACTGGGTGCGCAGCAATTCTGCCACCGGCTCCATGGCGAGCGCAAACAGGAGTGGGGACAGCGGGCATCCCTGGCGCGTGCCTCTCTGTATAGGGAAGGAATCGGAGATGTAGGGGCTTACTTTGACTCTGACAGTTGGGTCAGTATAGAGAAGACGTGTCAAGCGTATAAAGGTTGGGCCAAGATCGAACTTCTCCAGTACTGCGAATAGATAAGGCCACTCTAAATAATCGAAGGCCTTCTCTAGGTCCAGCACTATACATCCCGCTCTCGGCCACTCCCCAATCGCATATGTGGCCACCCTGTAAAACGCCGCAGGTTAAGGGAGGTACTATGGACGGGTACGAAGCCATTTTGGTCTGCGTGGACCAATCCCGGAATCGCCTGCGCTAGGCGCTCCGCCAACACCTTCGCCAGTATTTTATAGTCAGTGTTCAGCAGGGCTAGAGGTCTATAGGAGCCCAGCTCCACCGGGTCCTTACCTGGCTTCAGTAATGATATCAGATGAGCCTCACGCATGGAGGGCGGAGCCGCCCAGAGTCCAATGCAGTGGTGAGGACAGTACCAAGACGTTGCACCAATGAGATGCAATACGCCTTATAGTACTCAGCCGGTAGCCCGTCCGGTCCTGGGGTCTTCCCGGATGCTAGGGATTTAAGGCATCGCCAATATCCTCCGGTGAGATCTGTTCATTAAGTGTCTCTTTGTGTTCCCTGGTCACTTTGGGCAGTTGCAGACTATCCAAGAACCTCCCTAGATCCTGATCATCGCAGCTACACTGTAACCGGTATAGAAGTGTGTAGTGGTGTGTCAGAGCGGCATGTATATCACCTTGTGAAACCAAGAGTTGTCCCGTGTGCGAGCGCAATGCTCCAATCGGAGCACGGGTGTGGTCTTGGCGGATCAGCCCAGCTAGCAATTTGCCAACTCTGTCTGCCGCAGAGTGTGTACGGGCTGTGTGTGCGGCATAATTGTGGCAGCGAAGTCGCTCTATGTATTCCGCTTGTTCGGAACGCAGCGACGCCAGGCGCCGCAAATCTCTGCCTGTCCCCTCCCCTTCGCGCTCAAATCGCAGAAGTTGAGCCTCAATCTGTGTTAGGGAATCGGAGAGTTGTTTGCGAACATTCCATGTGGCCCCCATACAGTGGCCTCTGATGGATACTTTGAAGGCTTCCCATTCAATGAGCGCGTCGCTGGCCGTGCCTTCATTTAGTTCAAAATACGCTAAGATCGCAGTCCCCAGTGACGACCGGAACGCCGGGTCTTCAAGAGCACTAGGTTGGAGACGCCACGCGGGGACTGGAGGTCGATATGGCTCCCATCTGAGGTGCAGTAATAGAGGATTATGATCGGAGTGGGTCCGCCCTAGGTAGTCAGCACCTTGGACTAGTGGGAGTAAGGCCTGCGAGGCCACCAGCCTGTCCAGGCGTACATGTAACCTGTGTACTGCCGAATAATGAGAGTAAATGTGGGATTAAGAATTCGCCACACATCATGTAGGGCCCAGTGTGTCAACCAGTCAGAGAGGGCCTGTGCATTAGATGCAGAGAGGGTCCTGTTGAGGGGCGGGAATGACCTGTCTAGGTCCACATTTAAAACAGAATTGAAGTCTCCTCCAAGAAGCCAGGGGGTCCCGCTCCAGCGAGCGACCACCTCAGATACACGTGCGAGGAAAGAGGCCTGATCTGAATTTGGGGCATAAAGGGAGCCTAACAATATCTCTTGGCCATTCAAGCGCTTTTTCACAAAAGTGTATCTGCCGTCTGTGTCGTTGATGTCTTCCTCACAAACAAACGGGGTTCCTGCTTTGACCCATATCAGTGTGCCTCTTGCATGCGCCGAATATGTGGTGCCGAAAATCTGGCCCCTCCACCTTTTACACAAGCGCTCCAGCTCTATTTTGGACATGTGCGTTTCCTGAAGTAGGGCTATTCCCACTTTATGGCGTTGCAAGTACAGATATATGGAATAGCGACGTGTGGGTGTGTGCATGCCGCGTATATTCCACGTGGCTATTTGAGACTGTGCCATGTCTGGTTACTGAGTAGGACCAAGCGGTGCAGGGTGGACCATGTAGCTATGTAGGTGTAGTATGCGTGGGGGTTACGGGTCGACCTTAAGAAACTAAAACTGAGAACGTGAACTCGAACCAGTGTAACACTGAGGGCAAGTGCCATGGTGAGGCTCGTCCAAACTAGTATAGTGCCCAACAGTGGCAATAACTACACCAATGAAGGTATTGGTATGGGGATGGGCAGCGAGTACCTAGCTAGGTGTGTTGCTTTTTCCTCGCTCTATGACGCGGAGTTGTCATCTGCACCCCCTGTTCGCGCGTTGGCGTGCATGAGTGCTAGATGCGTGTGACGACAGTCATAGCCAAACAACAGTAGGTGTATGTGCGAGACAATGCGACAATATCAGTAGTGGCATAATTGTAAGAGGCAGACAGTAATACAGACAATTTACGCAGGAGAGGCACTACTCGTGTGTACAACAGACTTGTAGTGTTAAAGAGCAACATCAGAACCTAGCATCGTAACATTAGTCTATACTTGCGTGTGGAGTCCTCTTCAGTGCACCCTGCGATGGAAGACTCTCACACGATGTCATCAGCAGTCTGCGGGATAACATCAGGCAGTCTCCCCCCATCAAAGTCCTCAGGCCTAGGGGTGGACGAACCACTGGCAGTTGCTGATCCAGAGGAACTGAGTTCTGGAGCCTCCCGATATGTTTGTATTCCCAGTGTTGCAACTGCTTTCAGGGCATTGCGGCGCTCTACTTCACTCTGTTCCGGTCGTGGTGCTGCTGCCTTCGAGGGCATGTCTCCTAGTCTTCTTCGCTTCCCACGGCGACGGGACCTCTTATTGACTGGTCTGATTGCTTCCTCATTTGAGGGGCGAGTCCCCGCCCACAAGCCTGTTTCCTCCAGCCAGTCCCACGCCTCATCAGGCGAATCGAAGAAGCGGGTAGTACCCTTGGCTATTACTCTCAATCTTGCAGGGACCATCAGGGAGTAGGGGAGTTCCAGCTCGCGTAACTGGCGCTTCACAGCAGTGAAGGTGCTACGTCGCCTCTGCACCTGTGATGTGTAATCCGGGAACACCATGATGGGATTGCCACTAACTTTAAGATCGGAGAGTTTGCAAGTTTCCCTTAAAACTGCGTCTCTGTCTCTATAGTTCAAGAGCTTGAAAAGGAACGGTCGCGGCCGAGCCCCTGGAGAGGGTCTCTGGGCTGGTACACGGTGTGCTCGTTCCACCACGAATTGCGGCGACAGTGTTCCCGGAGGCAGAATGTCTTGCAGCCAACGCTCTACATATTGTTCCGGGGCTCTGCCCTCTTCTCCCTCTGGAAGGCCCACCACACGGACATTGTTGCGGCGGGAGCGCCCTTCCGCATCCTCAGCCCTATCTTCCAGGGCGTGCACTCGATCCAGAACATCTTGCAGGGCCGCAGCATGACTGTGGGTAACAGGTTTCAGTTCAGACAATGACTGGGCTTGCGATTGTACCTTCTCCGCCAAGTTATGGTGATCCGCCTTTAAGAGAGTAAAATCAGATGCCACCTTGTCGATCCTGGCTTCAAGTGACGTTCGTGTCTGTTCCAGCGTAGTGCCAATCGACCGCTGCCAGTACTGAATCTAGTTTTGCCACCAGCGTCGCATTTGGAATGTCCTTAGTAGCACCGTCTTCCGCGTGTGGTAGGTCCAGGGAAGCAGCACGCATTGCAGTTTGCTGTGTATTGGTGCGGAGGCGGCCCATCGCTAACTTTTGTGCAGAGAGCATGACCCCGGGCACTGCGTGACTGCGCGATGGTAGGTGTCCAAGCAGGTTACAGGTATCTAGTTGCTCCTGTGGGCTGTGCGTATCGCAGTGTGCGTAGCAGTCAATGCCGCAGTATGGTGTGGCGTCGTTGATGTCCCATGCCAATTTGATTGGGACCAGAGTCCTTGCAGTGATTCGCTTCTGTCCCAGATCCGCCTCTAGGTATGCAGCCACAGTCGTAAGGAGGTGTAGGACCAGCAGACTGCCCGCTGTAGCAAGCTCGACACACGGGTCCAGCGTCAGAGTGGGCAGCTGACAGACAGTAGCGAGCTCTCACTGATGCGTTTCAGGACATGTGGCGCGGCCGATATGATCTCGGTTACAGCGGTATTGGGGTCATCCCTACTTCACAGGGTGAATGACACAGGATCTGCACACCTGCGGTGAAGGGTAAGTGGGGCCGAACCAGACTCAGGTAAGTATAGGGCAAGCGGAGGATGTAAGTCAGAGGGCACGCTAGGGGTGATGCAGCAGACCCGATCCTCAGGGCGTTTCAGGCTCTTCACTGCCTCAGAAGCCGGGTGGTAGACAGATCGCATCCACCCCAAGTTTCTATCCCAGACGGTTCAGGGCCAGGGTGCCCCCGGTTTCCAGTTTGCACAGTTGTGACCGCCTCAGCAGACCTAACGTACACCCCACAGCATTGAAATGGCGGCTCCACCCTCCGTATAAAGGCCCTCCAGTGATATCTATGTTGGGCCTACCTTCTGGAGGCTCACCGGGGCTCGGCTCCGTTCGACACAGCTCTTGAGCAAGGCCTCTCAGCAGCAGGCCGCGCCGCCACAGTCTCAGAAGTCGGGTCTGCAGGAGGCCGAGTGTGGGCCGCGCCCGCCCCCCGGCCAGGCCGATATCGCTGCAGGCTTCAGGTTGGGCCCAGCAGGCAGGGCAACTGCGGCGGAAGCACCGACCACGCAGCCCAACACAGCGGGGGATCCAGCACTCTCCCGGGCAGTCACACCGTGTGCCTCCACTGCATGTTGCGCCAACAGTCCCCGCCGCACCGCTCACCAGGGAGTATACACATCGGTCGGGTCTGTCAGGGTCCAATCTCGCCTGCAATTGTTTTCTGTTCTCCCCGACGTTGGTTTCGCAGCGCGCCCCGTCGCCAGGGGTCTAAGGACACGGCGTCGCAGGGCCGCCTCAGGATGCGGTTGGGGCAGCACTCTCCACACGCCGCAGCAGCCCAATCGATGACCTCCGGCAGGGGCTCGTGTCGGGTCTCCGATAGCGCTAGGTGTAAGCGCCCTGTATCCGATGATGATCTGGGGCTGCCGCAGGTTACTTAGACGCGCATGGGCCGGAGCTGCAGACCTACGCTCGCCTCACCTCCAGGCAGGCCGAGTGTCGTGCCTCGTCCGTAGCAGGGGCCCCACCATCAAAAATGACAGTGGAAGGGTTGCATCGGGCATCGCGACTGAGCGCCAATAAGTCCCAACCGCAATCGCAGGCAGATGGCGCGGATGGAGGGTGGAATCCAGGATAATAGAGGGATTCACGGCGGAGCTTCAGACAGTTGCGTCCGCCATGTTGGTTCACTGGCCACGCCCCCTTAATGTGTCCTATTGTTAATGTGAATGTATTAATTCCTTCACATCACTACCTCTATCATGAAGGACAGACTAAATGGCGGTACATAACGTTCATTATCTAGTGTCTCCGACTGATTGTCTTGGTTGCTCTGAACATCTAGTAGCTACTGTAATACAATTTTAAACCTGCTGGTTGTTATGTTTTGTTTATGCTTCCTTTATGAAAACAATAAAAAATATTTATTTTAAAACAGTTACAGAGAATGTTATTACCTCCCAAACACAGGACAACTCAGAAAGAGGTCATGCGTTGCTTAAGAGGGCCATATAGACGACGGCAGTATCTGGACAGCTGCCAAAAGTCAGGGAATGTCCTTCCCAGGCTCTTCACTTAGTGATGGAGCTATTGCTTTGTTTCCAATGGCAGCAGCTCAGCACTAGGCAAATTGCGTCATGTCTGTTAATTCCAAGAATTTGCAAGACCTGCCCACTTAAGGCAGGCCTTCCCACACAGTTTTTTCATGTGCATAGCCATTTTTGCCCAAAGTGATACTGGAATGTTGATTGTAGCATTTTTGGCCAAACCATCAGTCACATTAAACCCTAGATTTCGATTTGGTAATGGGTTGTAGCTTGAGTGGCAGAAGTGGTTCCAGTGATGTCCCAGCATTTTGAGGCCTGTACCAAAAACAAGAAGAGCATATCATTCAATTGATTTACATAGAGCACATAGACAGGTGAATATGGAGTGCTGTAAGACCTATTATTTGATTACATTTTGGAAATGCAGAACAACTCGTAACAATACCACATATCCTTGTCCCATAAAAAAAAAGTAACCTCAAAAGAACAATAGGACAGCATAGAAAGGCAACATAAACTAAGTTAGAATTATTTACTATTATTCTGTTAAAATTCCAAATCTTTCCATTTTCCAAATTTACAGCCCTCTTAAACAGTTTGGTCACACAATAAAGTTTTTTACTGAAATGAGAAGAACTGTATGTTCCCTTAGGTAGTTTCACTTTCACCATGTCCCAACCTTAACATCAAGAGACTTGACTGCTTTGCAGAGGTCATACTGTTTTTTCCTTTGATCCTTGCAGTCGAAGGTCTTTCCTTTCACAGCTATCCACTTTACATTTGAGCTAGTTGTGTTGTATGTATTTACCCAGGGTGGATACATCTTAGTACATAACTTGAGCTTCTTAAAAATTCGAATGGAGTGATGCCCGTTGTAGAATGTGGAGAAAATTTATATTCCACTACCCTATCCTTCACCATTTTAATCCAATCATAACCTCCAAGTTTCGCAATTGCAATAATCTCTTTAAGCGTTTTATTGAATCTTCCTACCGTTCCATTATTCTGTGGCTGGTATAAAGTACAATTCTTGTGCAGAATAACTCTTGCATTTCTCCATCTCATTTGAAGTAAGCTATACACCATTGTCAGTCAGGATACACGAGGATTTCCTTCCCTAGAAAACCCCTCAACCAAAAACTTGATAACTGAGGATGTGGAAATATCCTGCACCGCACCAACCTCAGGCGACCTCGAAAGCATGTTCATAAGTTCCAGCAAATACTAAGACGTACCACCAAATTTCAAAGGTCCCACAATGTACAATGCTAATTCCTACCACACATCTACAGGAATCTCATGCCAAATCAAAGGAGCTGACTTTTTCTTTTGTGTCTTATCACTCATCCTGCACTCAGAGCAATCTCCTACAACCCTTTCCACCTGAGGGTCTATTCCAGGCCACCAATAAATTTCTCTTAAGCGTTATTTAGTCTTGCACATCCCTTGATGACCTTCATGAGGAAGCTTCACCAACCGATTTTTCACTCCGCACAGAGGATCTAACCTTCCACCTCTAAACACTAACCTGTTGCTGAGAGTACATCTCAAACCTTCACAAAACTCAAGAAATCCATACGACCATCTGAAACCTTACAACCCCCCTCAATGGCTTCGCTGACCTTTTTGAGAACCTCATCCTTGTCAATTTCACTCAACCATTCAATCTCAGATCACACAACCACCAGAAACTTCTCACACCCTGACCTTATCTTCCTTCCCCCATGTATCTTCGTACTTCTCAACCCATAATCTGTGAACAATCTCGATAAACAGTCTGCCGCTACATTGTCAATACCAGGAATACAGGACAGGGAAAAATTATAATCCCGAAAAACAACCAACCACCTACATATGCGAGTAGAAATATTATCCAACATCTTCTTGCTAAAAACATCTTGAAGTGGCTTGTGATCAGTCTGGTCTACAAACTTTAACCCCATAAAAATTGTTTCAACTTCTTTAAATCCCTATACACCACCAAAGCCTCCTTCTCTATGGTGGAGTACTGAACCTCTGCTCCTTTCAATGACCTCGAGGCAAAAGCAATGTTAACTTCACTATCATCACATCTTTGCCTCAGAACAGCACCCAAACCTTTTTCACTAGCGTCTGTCACAAGGAAACAGGTAACCTCTGGCACAAAGCTCTTCAAAGACTGGCTGATGCTAAACTATCTTTAATATTGAAAAACTCTTCTTGATATTTCTCATCCCAATTGAATTGGACCCCATTCCTGAGCAACTGATGAATAGTGCAAGTTTGACTGGCAAAATTCCTAATAAACTTACTATAAAACTCAGCCAATATCCAAATACATTTTTACCTCTTCCTTTTTGGAGAGATGTGGTAAATCTGTGATGGTTCTGACAAGATCGGTTCTGGGTTTAACACCTTCTGCTGTGATAACATTGCTCATGTAAGGTATTTCAGGGTGACAAAATGTTCATTTGTTGATTTTCAATGTAATACCTTTAAGACTTAAAACACATAACACCTCCCTGACTTTGTCTAGATAAGAGTCAAAAGAATTAGTGAAGATCAACACATCATTCTGAAAAACTTCTCCCCAGAAATTGCACCCAACAAGTCTGTCATGAATCTTTGGAAAACTGATGCAGCAGAACAGAGGCTGAACAGCATCCTGTTAGAAAGGTAAACACCAAAGGTGTAATAAAAGCAGATAGATTTTTAGAGACTTCACACAGGCGAACCTGGTTGTAAGCAGAAGTTAAGTCCAACGTGGTAAAAATCTTTGCATCGCCTAATAGGCTAACTGTACGAAATTGGGTTGTTGGTTTACTGGGTATCAACCCTGGTCAAGCAGCAACCACAATTCTTTTCAGGGTGAGGCACAAGTCAACCCTAAATTAACCTGTGCTCAACCCTCTGGTAGCTTGGCACAAAGCAGTCAGGCTTAACCTAGAGTCAATGTGTAAAGTATTTGAGCACCACTTGAAACAGTACTAACGTGAAAATACCAAGCAAAAAGGATCCCACACTAGATTAGAAAAAAAGAGTAATTTTCAATAAATAAAACAAATAAATAAAACAAGACAAAAACAACAGAAATCCAATTAGTAGAACCGGAGATATGCATATTTAAAGATTTCAGTGAAAAAAAGCACCAAGTCCCAACTGTGGATATCTGGTCGCGCTGGACAGGGACAAAGTCACAAGTTCAGGCTGACCACGATGGAGCTCGGGCCAGCTACAGGGGCCTATTTAGGCTCACTCAAAGAAGTACCTTAAATCCTGTTTTGCGGAACGTTGCGAGATCTGTGTCGAAGATGCATCATGCATCTGAAGTGATGCGTTGGTTCCGAGATGCACTGAGGCTATGATGCAAGGTCTTGCATTGTCATAGAGGCTTCTGTTGAAGAGGGTATGCAATGCAAAGTCCGCCATCAAGGATGCGTCAAACAGTCAGGGCCCTGTGTCGGTTCCAAGGAGATGTGAGGCTGCGATGTGGAGCCTGGCATCATCATTGAGGCTGCCGTCGACGAGGGGTGTGCGGACCTGCGCCGAGGATGCATCATGCTGCTGTGGTTCCGATGAGAAAAGTTGTCTGCAATGCGATGAAGGTCTTTGTGACGGAGGAGAGCAATGTAGTGGTAATTTGTTGGTTCTGCGCAAGGCTGGCAGAACACTTTCGGCCCACTATCAAGTGTCCAGGACTGGGGTGGCACCACTTGGCACGGTGGACTCACAGATGGCAGAGTCCAGGTGCTGGGGTTGAGATTGTTGGAGCCTTCTGTTCCTAAAGCTCAAGTCAGGAGGCCAGCTTACTAGCCCTTAGAGGCACTCTGGGTTCCTGGGTTCAATAGATGTAGGTCCAGTCCTTCTAACCCAGGCAAGAGGGTAGCAGTAAGGAAGTCAGCACAGAAAGGCAGCAGTCCTTTAAAGCAGCAGTACAGCAGACTGGCAGTCCTTTCAGCAGAACTTTCTCCTGGCAGGGTATACTCAGGTCCAGAGGTGTACTGAAGAGTTAGTCTCTGGGCTCCAGGATTTATACCTGGGCCTTCCTTGGAAGTGCGAGCAGCTTCTAGAGGTTTCCCATTAAAGTCCCAAAGCATCCTGCCTTCTTGTCCTGGCTCCAGACTAACTACAGGGGCCTTTGTGTGGAGACATAGTCAAGTGTAAGTAGGGCTGTGCCCAGCTCCACCCTCCCATCCTGCCAGTGATGGCCCATCCAGGCACACCTAAGCTCTCCATTTTTTGTGGCTCTCCATTTTTTACCCCCTAACCAAAAGGTTGGGGGTAAGCCATGTCAAAGATGCCAGATCTAACTCTGACCATCTCAGAAATGTTGAGTAAGGGAAATTTGTCCTCTGTTACTTTCTTGTTGAGATTCCTCAGATCAATAAAAAACCTGATCTCACCAGAATTCTTGGTGGCAGCTACCACAGGTGCCACCCACTGAGACACTGAGAATCTTCTACCGTTTTTATGATGCCCTCCACACATAATCAATGCAAAAGAAAAGGTATGTTTCTAGACTTGGACACAATAGGTATAGCACCCTCCTTCTATTTAATATGATGTTTATGTCCCTTACCTCAGCCATCTTTCTCTGAAAACCCTTATGGAAATTCATGTAGAAACATCTCTGGAATGGTATCAACCTTTCTGATCTGGACCTAGGGATCTACATTGGGATCAAGATAAATGCCCAAAAGCTTCTGATGGGGCCAGCTCAACACAATGTCCTCCTTTACTGGAACATATATTTTAACATTGGTAGTATTGCTCCGAAATGTTATCTCTTTCTCAGTACACCCTACCAATTTAATTGGTTTGCCTCCATTAATGTACAGAGTGACATCAGGTTCATGCAGATCAACTTTACCCAGGAAGTACTGAGCATAGTCCTTAGATGAAACCAAAGACAGTCTTGCTCCTGAATCCATCATCATGGCAACAGTGATACCATTTAGAGCAACTAAGTCTGAAGGATGGTCACACTTAACTTTAGATACACAATTAACCACCTCAAACACTTTTTCCATTTTCATATTGGACTTGCAGCACTTGGCAAAATGTCTTTTCTTGCCACAGATTTTACACAAAGCTTCAGTCACTAGAAATTGGTCAAATGATTGGGATTGCCACATCTAAAACAAGAAAGTTGATTTTCAATGGGAAGAGAAGTGTTTTTCTTTTGTTTTGAAGAAACAGATTGCATAGATCAAGCAGATCTTTTGTCTTTACGTAACACTTGTATACATTACATAGATTGTTCAACACATTTAGCAATTATCAGTACTTCATTAAGAGTTGGATAATTCTTGGTCCAGAGTACTTCTCTTATTTTTCCACACCTACATTCTAACATGAATTGGTCCCTTATCCTTTCCCCTCTACCATCTCCAAAATTACAGGAGTAAGCTAAATTATGGAACACAGTTACAAAATCTTCAACTGATTCATCCTCCCCTTGCTTTCTTTTACCAAAACAGTGCAGCTAATAAATAATTGATACTTTAGGAAAAAAATGAATATATAACTTCTTAATCGCAATCTCAAACTCATACAAAGATTGTGTAGCCCCCTCATCTTCACTCTGACTTTCAAGACGAGGTAGGTTTTCAGAAATGTTTTGCCCTTCCGCTCCTAAACAATGAACCAACATGGAGGTTTTCTTCTCTATAGACAAATTTGAACCACACACTTTTACATAATTTATTAAGACTTTTTTTCCATTTAAACCATGGAAGAACAGGTTCATCTGGTGAAGCAAAAACAATAGAGGAGGAAAAATGTTTTACATATTGAAAAGAAAGAAAAAAAGTGAGAGAGAACACAGATAATAGAACTTGAGACAAGAACAAATAACACACAAAAACCTAAGAAATAGCAATGTAGAAGAAAGAAAAAGAACACACAAACAAAAAAAACCTCAAAACATATATTATACACTGGTACATAAAATGTACCCAAAATCCACCTAAAGAAATTGTTGACGTTAATGGAAAACAATGAGTGTAAACAATTCAATGCGTCTTTCCCCTGAAAAAGCAGTCTTTCATCCCTATTAGTAGGAGGTGAGCTGGGCCGGAACACTGAATCCCAAGGAGGAAGTCTTATATAGGTGAATGCCCACTGAATACTAACGCCAGAGCAAGGAAACAGGAACAGCAGACATGGAAGAGCACTGAAGACACTATTCACAAGGATCCCAGGAATCCAAGAGTCCTCAGGAGCTGGAGCAGGTGAGCATGGGGCTAAGCAACAGAGAGTCCTCAGGATTTGGAGCAGGGGTGCTATAGGCTAAGCAGCATACAGGCACAGGAGCAGCAGCGAGCTCCTGTAACAGAACATGCATATGGATAGACTGACCTCAAAATCTTGCAATAGTAAGAGGCAGACATATAGCATGTCTCTCGAGGCAATTTTAGAATCTAACCAGCAGGCTATGGGGGAGAATGACCTATTTCCACCCTCTATCTCTGCAATCATCCTTTTTAATTCATGACTCGCCATGGACAATTGAGTACTCAAGACATCAAACAAGAGCACCCGTGAAAGGTGTATCATGAAATATAGATGTCATTGTACATGTTTGGTTCGCTCAATGTAATATCGTTTAGGGGACTATTCAATGGCATGCGTCTCAGTCTCTATGTCTTATCAGGGCAATGTCACTTTTTAAAGAGCCAGGAACCAGTCAATTTTGGTGCACCATGACTCCAGAGGAGGTCCCAAGGATATACTTGGCTTTTATAGAAGGTTTGGGCATTGGTGGCAAGGCAAACCTTTGGAAACACACAAGTAGAAAGAAATAATTTAATATAATTCTATGCAATATTATCTACAATGTGCTTGAAGCAGTAAGAAAATATGCATTCCCCTTGATAGATGGTGCACCCCCTGCTTGAAATGCTATAGTCAAATTGTTGGTGCCACTCTACAGTGCGAATTATCATTTACCACGCAGTCTGCACCACGCAGTGCCTTTACAATGCGGTCTGAACGACTGTGTCTTTACCACGCGTTCCTTTAGCACGAAAGTCATTACAATGACTTGCTTTAGGAAGCGCAGTGTTGGATATTAAGTCCAACACCTTCCATCCTGATACACAGACTGGAGTTGGAATAGTAAATTATACTATTCCAAAGTCCAGCGCTTCCCTAGCGCAAGTCGTTGTAACAACGTGCATGCTAAAGAAACACATGGTAATGACGCAGTCGTTGTTCAGACTGCGTTGGTAAGGCACACATGGTTCAGGCATGCGTGGTTCTGTCATACAACCCTCTATAGTAAGTGCAGTTTTAAGTTTTTTCAGCCTGTTATTCTTGATTTGTTACATTTGATGGTTGAGGTGTAAAGAAGGACTACTGAAATAATGGTGAGTTATGGAACATTCTATGGTGATAGAGAGGAAATCAGGGTACCAAATAATATCATGCTGATATGATGGTACCTTAGATGACACTTACATCTCTCATTGCTGAAAAATGGTATAGTAGTTTAGGAGTGCAGTACCACAAGATAAAAGCAAACCTTTCCTTCCCCACCCTAGGGGGGAGCTAAGGGTACTCGAGACTAGGGGTCTACAGTAGCGAAGATCACATAGTTTGTGAGGAAGCTCATTATAATGTCTTTTTCTATTCAGCAGGTAGATGCAATGCAGAATGCTCACTGTTAAGAAATAAACCAACACACTATAATGATAAGTGGTTGCAGTCTTACTGCGAACTGTGGTGAGCACCCATGCTGCCTAGACAGAGGTACTGCTGAGATAACCTAAGTTCAATATGGACAACCTTGGCTTGCCTATGCTAGCTTGGCATGATCAACAAGGTATTTCTCATAAGCACTATTTGAGGTTTTGTGTGTAACAAACTAACCCAAGACCAATGCAATCAATAAAGAAAGAACTCGAAAGTCTAGGCAAAATTTAAGTAAAAAATAAATCTGATGAAAAATAGCCGAGCAATAAAAGGTAAGAAAAGAAAACAAAAATATTCTTTGTGTCAAAGGCAACAATTCTGAAGATCCGTCTTTTGAAAGTGTCCTTGTGGGAAGCATCATTGTAGAGCCTCATTTAAAGGTTTCTGGTAATTTTGATAGGTTTACTAATGAGAGATACAGGCTGAATCAGAATTCCGGAGTCAGTGGTAACACTGGGGATACATTTTTTAAATCTGGGATTTGTGGCTTTTGAAAGCAAGTGAAATCTCCAGGAATAATGTTCTCATTCCTCAGGGGACCTGCAAGGTTCCATCTGTATTGCCATTAACACTGCCACCCCCAGAGTTACAAGTACCCCCGATATTGGTAACTCTAGGGAACAGATTTAACAGGGCCAGAACTGGGGATCTTGTAATGCGGCCCCAAGAAAATTAACTAGGGAACTTCGGCCCAATGATGTTCACAGAGACTGGTAAGGGTGAGTAAATCCGTTTTCTGAGTTCTGCTGGCCGCTTCTTTATGTTGATATTGCTGGATTTCAGTTGTGTAAGCTAGAATGGCAGCAGTATTTTTAACATCCAAATCTTCAGGCTAGTTGTTTTATGTCTCTTGAAATCAGTTTCGAAGGGATGTCCCCACCTGGAGCATGTCTTTCACAGTCTTCCCACTGGCACAACAGTTAAAGGGGACCCAGTTAACTGATCAGAAGCCTCCTCAGCTACAGAGGGTCTACCTCTCCCTGTAGACTAGGTCAGTATACTGGAAGTACAAGCTTCAGACAGAGGTGGGAATACCTCTTTCAGTGACTGTAAGTAAGGCAGCTAAGCACGTTTCTTGTACGATAGAAATTGAGCAATCCATCTTCTTTTTCCAGGCATGGGTTTGATCCAGCGCGCGGCCAATGCCTAATCAGGGATCAATACTCAATAATCTAGCAGAACAATGGCCCATATACACTCACCCAAATCCCTGATGCGCTGGGGTCAATTTTTATACAAGTTCAATTCTCTTTCTTATATTTGTTCATATATGACATTTTCCAAATACCTCTCTAATTCACATATCAACTTTTCCTCTACTTGGTCGATGAACCAATTAGTTGAATAGTTGATAGTAATGATACTCTTTTATCTAACTAATCATTCGTGAATTAAATAACCACAAACTCTTGTTGAAGTTAATAAAGTTTATCTCAAATCATAGAATAAAATGCTCAAATGCATACGGTCACAAATGCAAACAATGAACTCACAAAGGGAGAGAAAAACATCAGCAATTCAAAGAGACAAACTCATCAATAAACAACAACAATGTTGCATGAAGGAGTGGATAGATAAAGAGACAAAAGTTTCAGAGACAAAAATACATTTGCAAGCAAATTATGCAAGAACGAGTTAGAATGATACAAACCCAACGGATTTGCAGCGCAAACCACCCCTCAGGCCTAAGTGGTTGTGGTGATCCCCCGAAATAGAGTTAGCGGACAAAGATTTCAGGGACAGTATCAGTACAGGACAGGAACAGCTAGGCCTCTCTGCAAACCGACGGACTGCGACGCATCTCCCCTCTCTCAGCCTCTCCAAATTAAGCCCAAACCACACCTCTAAAGGCACCCCAGTTATACCCTAAAACCTACATGTCCGTCCCACATCAGTTGAAACATTCAGCGTAACTAGACAGTTGATTGGTGGACTTTGGAGTTGGAATGTCACACCATGAGGACTACATTCACTCTTAAGCTTATTCTTTGTTTGATGCCCGTTCCCACCACCTCATTCATTGTGCATTCATATGATCTGTTACAGGTTACAATTTTATACATTTCGAGCAATGTCTTCAGGAAAAGTTCTTCTATCCCACGTCCCGTCACGTAGTTTGGCAGACGATCATCCCATCGGCCTTCACACTCTTTCATCTCCTCTGCTGTGCTCAGCGCTTCAGCGTGCTTTTGTCCGAACAGCATTTACTCTATTTTCCAACCACGTCTTCACTTTGGCTAACTTAAGATAACATGGAGTTCATCCAGCCCACTATAACGAACAGAAAACCAACATTCATTAATTATGTGATCATGAAATTTTCACTGTTTACCACCCACCTTTGTTCTATTTCCTGTTAATGTTTCTCCTAGCATAGCCTTATGCAAAACGATATTATTTATTAATTCAAAGCAAGCTGCAACATCCAAACTACGAAATGCACATGTGACCTAGTCATGGATTATTTCTCGTTTCTTTCAAAGCATAATGTAAATACGATTTTAGTTCTTTCATGCGTTATCTCACGATAGTGCCTGCATGTGCAAAGCAGTTTTCCCTCGTGTTCATGTAAGGTGCACGTTAATTTTCTATTACTACTTACTGTTAGTATGTATTATGGGGGTATTAATTCGAGCAGGTTTCTTTTCTCGAATTCCTGCTCCATCAGGTTTTTCAATGAAGATCTAACATGCCATTGGCAGATAATGCTCATCCAATAGTTAAAAATCCTTCTCCACTTTACGCAACCACTTCTTCAATCATGTAATGTATTTCCATTCAGAGAAAGAATTTAGTGACATGAAGTTCCTCAGAAAATGTTTGTACCCGAAACCCTAAAATGACCAAGGACCGCCTCACTATTAAGGAGCTTCAACTTCACTGATCACTATCTGTTTCAGGCCAGTCCACCAGCAAAGCTTTCCATCTCCACCTTTTGGCAGTTGCCATTAATATGTAGCGCCTATGACATAGGGCGCCTACAGTGTACCCAAATGAAAAGAGCCTGGGGATGGCAGAACTATTATTTAACAAATATCAGGGCAACAAGCCCATGACTGCATCTCATTGTTCTGGAAATTGTACGTGTTCTCTTGAGAAAACCTGGATTTGCATGTAGCTCAGGCAGAGCTGAAAAGAGTTGTGAAGTATTTATGTCACAAGTGAATATCTTGTTGATTCACTGAGCTGGCCAAGGCACACAGTGCTCCAAAGTTCATTGCTACGCCAACTAAAATATTTAACTTAAATCAGATTACACATTTGATCATTTAAGCCAAACCAGGTATCGGATTTTACTTTCTTCATATTAACCATCTCCATCCCTCAGATCCAATTAAGAATTAATTTGATCCTTATAAAATATATTCACTACTACATTAGGAGTGGTAGATGTCAGTGCAGCTTTAGAGGATGTGTTTTACATCCTGCACTGCCACTCCATAACTGGCCCAGATGATAAAGGAAAGGTTATTTATTAATGTTTTTAAAATTTGCCTTTCTGACCTTGAGGTCCTGACAGGCTGACTGACCAGTCAACACCTGTTAGGGTTGCAATGGAAGGACAAAGGCACACATTTAAGCATATGGCTGATGTCTGGTCAGCAGCATGAGTCGACAACAGAGGACACAAATTCAAAGTATCAAAATGTAAAAGAAATAGGGTGTATGCACACTGCAGATAAGACTTCCTTGTGTCCACTGAAGTCTTGGATGTAATCAATTGCACAATGGTATTGTCTCAATCTCACTAATTTGCACTCAGAAATCATTTGCGTGGTGAGGCAGCCCAGTGGTCAAACAAGAATATACCTGAGCAAAGCAGGCATGGTCATCTCGCTAGGAATCAGGAAATTCTACTGTAAACTCCTTACCTCTTAAGCTCTCATGAATATATTTCAGCTTCTTATACAGCGAGCACTGGACAGACCTCCTACCCTCCTCTAGTCTCTGAACGGCCTGTGTTAAGGTTCCTGATCCTTCACTAGCTCTCTCTGTAAGCTCCCTGTAAGGGTTCTGATCCTTCACCAGCTCTCTCTGTAAGCTCCCTGCTGGGGAGCCTATGGCCCATCAGTACACGGGAGATGTCGGTCATTTACCTTACTCACTCCTACAGCACAGATTGGTAGTACAATAAAAAAGAAACACAATGTCTTGGAAAGAATGACAAGGCACTGACATTACTTATTTTACCAATGAACTGGGGCCTGACAATAAGATAATTTCAATCCCCAAAACATTCATTCAGCCTAGTCCTTTGATCCTGTGTATGTAATTTTATATCTGCTTCAGTCTTATTTCCATTAGAGGGGCGTAGTGTATAATTCTCAGTTCACACAGTTGTTGCTGTTTTTGCTGAGGGACTGATTTACAACTTGCACAAAAATGACCAATTTGTAGGATTTGCACAATCTTGCTCTGTTAATATTAATGAGGAAGCATTCTGTTTGCTGATCCTTCCGAGAAGTCTTGGAATTAAGTGATGGAGGCCTGTAAGTGACATAATATCTCAATTCCTGCAAGCAACTTTTGCGTGTTTTTTATTACTGCCCTTTCCCCTTAAAGGTAAAGTGGTTGTGTTGGACTTAGCCATCTCTGCAGGGCCACCCCCAAACCTTTGCCTTTCCTGTTTTACCTTACTCTGTGCACGTTACTGCTGCTACCCGGTGCTAAAGTGCTTGTGTTCACTCCCTAAACATGGTGACATTGGCTTACACCTGATTGGCATATTTAATCTGCATGTAAAACTCTAGTAAAGTGGTATACCATATACCCAGGGCTGGTAAATTAAATGCTACTAGTGGCCCTGACGCACGTATTGTGTCATCCACTTAATTAGCCCCCCCAAAACATGTTTCAGGGCTGTTATTGCAGCCTTTATGCCGTTTCAAACTACCAATTCGACTTGCCAAGATAAAGCCCTCGCCAGGCCTAAAACTGCCTTTTAATACATATGTCACCCCTAGGGTAGGCCCGAAACATCCCATAGAGCAGGATGCAGTGTATTTAAAAAGCTAGACATTTATTAAAACTTACTTTAAGTTTTAAATATCCTGGTAGTGAAATATTCACAAATTTGTTTTTCTCTACTGTGAGGCCTACCTCTCCCATAGGATAACATTGTGTTGCCTTATTATATGTAATAAGTGCTAACTTTTATTTACGAGCAGTTAAAAATGTCATGATTGGTGTCTAAGGAATTGTAATTTGAAATCCTCTTTAATGATAAAGTCGGATTTTAAGTTACAATTCTGAAAATGCCACTTTTAGAAAGTTATACTAACAAACACAGTGTCCAGATAGGTCGTTTTTTAATTACTCATACGAGACTTCAGTGCTTAGTTCAAAAGCCTGTGTGTTTTTTATTTCACTTCTTTTTATACTTTTTTGACACAAGATTAAACTATTATTCTCATGTCTTTTGTCGGGCCACACAAATTTTTCACAAACATATTTACACATTCAAAACAATATATAGTATTGTAACACCACAAAATGCATAATAAAAATCACAGTGCAATACATATAACATTAGATGAACAATACAGATACAGATAACCAGTCTGTAATTTTACAAATACACTCTGGCGGACACTCAAATATAGTCCCAAAGGCTCCTGCCTTTTGTCCTGCCTACGTGTAACGCTCAGGGAGAACTTAATTCAAAGGGTGTTGTCTATAGGGGGACAAAAAGATGTATAAATTCCCTCGAGGCACACCCAGCTGTTAGTCCCATGAGCACAAGCCAAGCCAAGACATGAGAATAATAGTTTAATCTTGTTTGAAAAAAGTATAAAAAGAAGTGAAATAAAAAACACAGGCTTTAGAACAAAGCACTGAAGTCTCGTTTGAGTAATTAAAAAACGACCTATCTGGACACTGTGTTTGTTAGTAAAATTTAAGAGTGGTCTAGTCCAGATAGTGCACAGACCCAAGCCTTCCGTGTTCACTAAACTTTTAGAAAGTTGGCATTTTCTTGTCCTAACCATTTGGTGTCTACAGTCTGTTTTCTGGATCACATGACTATGTGCAGTTGTCAGTTGGCCTTGTGTATTCCTTTCAGACAGCCACACAATAGAGGGACTTGGTGTTATCAGGATGGGCCATCCAAAGCAGGATGGAGGGGCAGAGATTTGCACAGCCCCACTTGCACATCAAAGACACCGCCTCAACTCACACTCAAAGAACTGCACACTAGTCCACTGTGACTGCAGACAGCCTGGGACCAGGGTAGGAAGGCTGAAAATTCCAGACACTTCTGTGAGAGGAAAACTCCAGACGTATCTTCGACTTCAAAGCTGGGATCAGGTATAAGAATAGGACCCTCAGACACACTCTTCAGTTCACTTCTAGACTCCCCGAGGACTCCCTACTGCCTTTAGCCTGCTGTGTACTACAGAGCACTGCCCTGCTCTACCAGGAGGACTGTGTAAGAAAGTGAAAATCACGCAGCAGGAGACTTTCCAAAAGTAGGTTCTTTATTAAGAGCACCCCACACAAGTACATCCAACTCAGGATCCAGTGGCAAATGACCAAGATGTTCCAGTAGAGAGAAGACTTGGAATCATGCCATACAAAGGGTTCTCCTTTTCATAAGTAAACACACACACACACAGTAAAAGCATAAACAAGCATAACATAAAATGTATTTGAATTACCACACACCTTGCCCCTTAACAAATGCACTAATAAAATTGAAAAAGGACATAGTACTAGAACTTAAATATTTTCTTCACTTTTGAACCTCACTACTCTGTTGGGATTCCAAACCCTACCATCTTACACCTTGACTGCATTGCGGAAAAGTTTGATGACTCTGAATAGACCCATGAACTTGGAATCACTCTTTGACAACACCGGTTTCTTGATTAGCACCTTCCCACCCACTGACAGTTCTACCAATTTGACACCTTAATGGACACATTATAGCACACTTTGTGCTTTTCAACACATACTCTCTCTTTTTCACTTCCACCCTTCATCATTGCTAATGGCACACACACATCCTTACCCACTTCAACCAACCAGGTGACAGTAAAGTGTTAGCGCTTCCTCCCCTAAACACTTCAAAGGGAATTTATCCTGTGGCGGTGTGTGGAGAAAATCTGTGAGCCTGTAGGAAACTCCTGAGTCCCTCCTTCAAGTTCCTTCCAGGACTCATCTCAAACTGTATACATTCCTTGATATTTCTGTTAAATTTGTCTACAGTGCCATTACCTTCTGGGTGGTACAGTGAGCATTTTTCTTTTGCTTGATACATCTCTCACATAGAAATTCCTCCATCTCTGCAGACACAAACTGTGGCTCATTGTCTGTCAAGACACAATTGGGAAGACCTTCACAACTGAAAACATCACTCATGAACTGCACCACTTTCCCTGTTTCAATGCTGCTAACTATCCCAATCTCAACCCACATAGAAAACAGATCAATTAACACAAATAGTTTACTCCTCCTTTAGGAGCTATTATTCACTTAAAACTTTTGAAAAAATCATAACTCCTGTGCTACTGGTTGGATATTTTTCATTTTGGCGTCAAATAATTTATTAAAATTTACTATAGCTTTCTAAATTACTGTGGGGGTTTTGTTGTGTTGTTTTTTGACTTTATTACTGTTTAAGTGCTGCCTAAATAATTTACACATTGCCTCTAAGTTAAGCCTGACTGCTTTTGTGCCAAGCTACCAGAGAGTTAAGCACAGGTTAATTTAGTGACTTTTGTGGTTCACCCTGACAAGCATTTGAGTTAGCCTTCCAGCCCTCTCAACTAATATCCCTGGCAAGGATTGTGGTTGCTACTTGAGAAGGGCTCACACACCCCCTCAACCAGCAAACCAATTTCTGACAGGTTGCAATAAAAACAATATAACTGCCATGACTTGAACGACTTTCGGGAAGTATGTTGTGGACTTCTGAACTGCTGCATGCTCCCACAAGAGTCGAAGCTTCACCCGGTAAGCTGAACCTAGCCGAGATGGACATCTTCCGCTTTTCGAATGCCAGGCCATCCCCTCTTAGGCATTGGTACGCCATCAATGATTGTGGTTGTAAAGCATTGCTATGTTTTCACTGCCATTTATAAGTGTGGCGACTCCTCTTTCACGCCCTTCCTCTTTCCGAATCCAAGAAGTAGAGATGTGTAACTTGCGAGCCGCAAAAACATCGTAGCTTTTATACATTGCAATTTAGGGTGCTTGCAAATCTGTGATTTTCTTAATCTCCGTTTTTGCAATTGCATTACTAAATCAGGCTCCTAAATGTTAACTTAAAAGATGCCCAAGATACATATAGAATGTACCATAATATGCATTTTAAGTTCCTGATGGGTGACATCTGTTATTTAATTGACTCTAAGATTGATGCAAAAATTTGGGAGTCCCAGAACTGCTGAAAATAACAACTCCTGTGTCAGTGACACCAAAAGCCCCTCTGCAGAACTTGGCAAAACCAAAAACGGACCCGCAAGATTAAACCTTGTTTTATATTACTGTGTATCCATTTTGGAAAAAGAACTGACTTTCAGTAAATAGCTATCGAAAAAGTGTCTGAGATCACAGATAATGGCCCTTGCAAGGCGCAACATCTGTTTAGAATTATAGTCTAATAAAGACGTATTTTCCCTCTGAGATTTATCGTGATCTGAAAATCCATTATAAGAACTTTCATTGTGAGAGCTGTGCATCATTAGGTCTTCGTGTGGGTGGGTATAATTGTCGTTTTTTCCCATTATAAATATATTATTATCCTGCATTTTCACAGTGCAGGAAGACGCTATTAGAAATATATTCCTCTGTAAAGATGAGTGCCATTAGTTCACTCAGTATGGTCAGTTAGAAAAAGTGTGCACTCCATACAGATGTTGTCCGAAATCATTTATAAAAATAAGGATATTTTATCAAAATGAAAAAGGGGTAACAGAGGTGACATTAAAGTGCCCTTTAACATTTTGTCTTAAGTTTTTGAAATCAGGGCTATATGAACAAGGGAGCTTGGAAAGCGCAGACTTTTTCACCCATTTTTCCTCTCCAGATTCCTTGGTGTTATAGAATGAGTGACTGATGCTAGCGCAGTCTCCCCCGTACTCAGCACCGCTCAGCCTGAAATTTAGCGCCAAAGTGGAAGTTCCGTTATTTACGTGGCAAATTGACCTCATGCCATGAGGTCACCTGCACCTTATTACAGATGCAGCCATGATGAATTGGCTGAAAGTGTCCCACACAAAAGTTGTCAGACAGTTGGTGCAACCTCAAAGTACTTTGTTGGAAGGGACCAAAGGGGCCCAGAGTAGGTGCACTTTTACAGATTCCCCTTTCGACCTTTCAAATGCAGGCTGAGGGGGGCCTTGCAGAGTAGACTGACAGGAGAGGAGCCGCCCTGTCATGCAGATAGATACACAAGAACCTGAGCTCCAGAGGGGTCCGGTCCCTAATTAAGGTAAATGCGGTTTGCCTCTGATCCTATTTTTACGGGGCCTCCAAGAACCCTCTCGAATGTCAGATTAACGAGCAACAAAACTACAGTAGCACTAAGGCCGCCCCCCTCTCCTCCCCCCCCGCTGCTCCCCTTGAAGATACTGCGCTCAAAGTATTTGACCTCTGACATACACCGCCAGTGCATACTTGCTTCGCATTTATAACCCCAGCTTAATGAAAGAAAACAGAATCCACAGTTATTACTGGACTAAACGGCCCATATTTTGAGAAAACTACCATTGCTGGCATCCGGGAAACAGTTAAATATCAGAGGACATTGTCTTTAAAAAAAAACCAGAATTGGTGGCATGTCTGTGCTGGTCAGGATTAGATTTACAGTTGTGCTGCTCGGGTGCAAGAATGATATAAAGGGTCATACATCAAACACTACACTACCTCCCTGCTCGGCACAAATTACAGAATGTCAGTGAACAACTGACTTATAGTTTAAAAGGCGGCTGCTGCCCTCTGCCAGGATTTAGGAAAACACTAAGGACAACCATTGATTCTTTCGATGGAGGCATCTGTTTGCTGAGGGCATTAATGGACAACTGGAAGTGCGCCTGCCAGCTTCCACAGCGACAGCTGGCACTTCCATCCGACTTTATAAAGGGCACTGCTGGCAAACCCAGCCATTGTGCACTCACGCAAGAGAAATACTTACCTGGGGTTTGAACACTGTGGTGTTTATGAAATATGGTGAAAGATGAATTATTGAGTGAGACATACTTGTTGCCTTATCTGAAAGGCAATTTACTTGATGTGCAAGTATGCTTTGTACCTTTTTATTGGAAGGGGCTGCATTGTGGAACAGTTGTTGACATTGCAGTTAATTTTAGGCCCAAAGACTGGGAATGCTAAAGATGCTGAGAATTAGCAAGGTCACTAAAACCTCTCAAGCCACGGCTGACCAGAGGCCGGGACTGTCTATTCCTGGGAAGCGAGGCCGATAGTTTCAGGCAGAATGAGGGCCCTGGACTGAGAGCGCTAGATACATGTAGGAAACAGAAGGCTCATGGGCAGGTGTTTTCTGCCTGTGAATGCTAAGGGTGGATATGTGTAAATTCTGAACCTAATTATCAATAGCTGTTTGACCCTTCACCTTTGTGCGCTCTATCTAGGAGCTAGAAGACACAAGTGCAAGCATTGAGAGCTTTTGGAGGACACTTTGGAGTGTCACTGTGATGAAACATGTATTTCATGTCTGCACCGTACACATCAGAGTGGTCTCTCAACAGGGTCAGACAGGAGATATGTATGTTGGTAAACAGGAGTTCCAGAAGTATACCTCATTCTTAGAGCTATTCTTGGAAAGGCAGGGCCGACCAGCAGGTTACAAGATTGATTCAGCCAAGCACTTCAGACAGCAGAGGTATCCCTCAGAATGCTCAGGTGACACAGACAGACTCTACACACCCAAAGGACATGACTGCAGACTGCTGTTGCAATTTATATTTGGTTGTAAGTACAATACTCCTGAGTGAGGAGCGTGGAAAGTATAAATGTTTTCTCAGTTCTAGGAATGATTGGCTGGTGAAGATGTATTGAAATATATGGCAAATCTAGTCTCAGTTGGCTACGTGGGCTACACCTTTGCAGCTCGCTTTCTGTGAGACACTGGGGAAGTGGGCAGAGGTTATGAGCCATGATAGAGGGGGCTGACTTAGTCATTAATGTATGAGACAGGGCATATTTCGTGTTCTACTGGCATGTGCTGCGATTGCTAAAACATTATAGCGCCCCTCTCGGGCAGCTAAGTGGCATTCCCCCATCAGCGGACATTCCTGTGGTTCTTAGCTGGCTCGATTAAAGGATCTGTGTCCAGCAGCAGGTTAAAGAGCTAGTTCGCCCTAAAACATATTTTTCTTTTTGAAAGAGCATCAGGAAGATGCAAATATCGGTGTTGGGATGAACATTGTTATTATTAACCCTTCATAATTGAACCAAATTCATACTTTTCCAGAACAATTAAATTGCTCAGCTTTTTTCATTTTGACCTCTTGCAAAAATCTCAGATTTTGTATTTCAATATCTGTAACTAGGTGGCATAGGGAAAACTAAACAGAATTGAAACATCATTAAATCACTATTTTTTAAGCCCGAGGCCAACATTTTCAATAATTAGACACTTGTCAATCCATAAGCAGCATAGCTTTGCGCACTCTTGCAGTTGTTGTCTAAAATCTTGGTGTAAAGATATTCAAGGCGAAATTTAAAATATGAAATCAGATATGTAAACTACACTGTGTGTAACGTATGATCATGCACTTGTATCCTTTGATATTCATATACATTGCCTTGCTATGGATTTGTAAATATGTATGTACAGGCATATTGTTTTACAGTGAAGATTTACGACTCTTCCTAATCCTACTTATGTGCAACGTACACATTGCATAGCGATAAAATGTAATACAAGCTTTTAGGATGAGAAATCTTTTGATACCATTTTTATTAAATGAATGATAATTTCTTTCATTTGGTTTTGCACATTTATTATTTTCTTTCTTTGCCTCTCCAGGCAGACGTTACTTGGACTTTCTTTTAATTGATTTTGCCAAGTTTAATTTTACTGGGTGTTTACGCTTATATTCAGTCATTTTCTTGATGATGGAAAGCAGGACTTCATGGTTCTCATCATATTTTCTTTTGAGTTTTTGTTGATAACAATTTACTTAAAGTTTATTTATTTTATTTTATTTATTTATAAAGTTTTATATAGCGCGAACATGATCCCGAGGGATATCAGAGCGCTTCACAATAACGGTTGGTCAGGTCAGGCAGGCGTCAAATACATAACACAGGAAACAATTACAAAGGGTGCAAACACATCATCACAGTAAGTACAATGCATGAGGGAGTAAGTCCAGTAACTTCAAGCAAAAGATCGGAGCCCCATTAAGGTAAGAACTTGCACATAAGGAATCGTTTTACTTCAATTTTGAAGGCAACCGTGGAGGTGAGACTGCGAATTTCAGGGGGGAGAGAGTTCCAGATCCGTGGAGCTGAGCCGGAGAAAGCCCTTTGACAAGTTCTCTTTTTTCGAAATATCTGTGGTTTCAGAAGGAAGGTGTTAGCGCTTCTTGAGGGTCTACCACCTCCAGATAGTTCCAGCTTTTGGCATAGGTATATGGGGGTTTTGAGATGGAGAGCTTTGTGAGTCAGGCAAGCGATCTTTAACTGTATTCTTGCTTCTAAAGGCAGCCAATTTAAAGATTTTAGGACTGGGGAGATGTGCGCAGATCTTTTAGTACCCGTGATCAGTCTGGCCGCCGCATTCAAAACCGCTTTAAGTGGGACCAAGGTATATTTCGGGAGGCCACATAGTGTAGCACTGCCATAATCTAGCCTCGACAGAACCAGCGCTTGAACAACCTGCTTGAAGTCAGCTTGTGGGAGGAAAGGTTTGAGATTCCTGAGTAGTCTCATCTGGTGATTCGCTCCCTTGCAAAATTTACTAATGTGGTTCTTCAAATTTAAGTGTTTGTCCAGGGTGATTCCGAGCGATTTGGCTGAATCAATGATGACGGGGGGGGAGTTGAAAGCAGTGAGATGGTTCAACCAGAGGTCTACCTTGGGGGTATGATTCAGAGGAGAAATGAGCAAGAATTCGGTTTTGGAAGTGTTGAGTAGGAGGTGGTTCTCCGTTAGCCAGTTTTGAGTGTTCATGAGGGTAGTGTTGAGTGATGTGAGATTGTCAGGGGAGGAGATTTTCATGTAAAGTTGCGTGTCATCTGCGTACATATGGAAGAGAATGTTCATTGAGTTTAGTGCATTTGCAAGTGGTTCCAAGAATAGGTTGAATAGTATGGGGGATAAGGCGGACCCTTGTGGGACACCCATGGATACAGGCGAGGGCTGGGATAGGGAGTGGTTCGCCTTTATTCTTTGGGCTCTGTGGTGGAGGAAGGACGAGAACCATTGCAGCACCAGACCAGAGAAGCCCATCCTGTGTTCCAGAACTGATAGTAGATTGTCGTGATTTACAGTGTCAAATGCAGAGGAGAGGTCAAGGAGGATCAGGAGGCAGGATTCGTTGTGGTCGAGCATTTTTAGAATGTCATCAAAAACATGAATAAGAACCGATTCAGTGTTGTGTCCGCTCCGAAAGCCAGATTGGTGATGGTCTAGGAGTTGGAAATTTTCAATGTGAGCACAAAGTTGAGATTGGACACATTTGTCAAGGAGTTTGGCCAGAGTAGTGATGTTGGAGATAGGGCGGAAGTTGTTAAGGTCTGAACTATCAGCATTAGGTTTTTTTAAGATAGGGGAAACCTGAGCTGCTTTTAGGCAGTCAGGGATCATACCTTGAGACAGCGAGGCATTAACAATCTTTGTCCAGAGGGGGGTGAGGACTTCCTTGAGTTCTTTGAAGACGGAGGGTGGTAGCGGGTCATTGAAGTGATTGGATAGGTTGATATTCTGAAGAATTTTGTTGATGTCACTTTCGCTAAAAGGGGTGAAAGTGTCCCAAGAGGCATTGTTTTTGGTGCTCAGACTAACTGGATCGGGCTGTTCAGCGGGGGATGAGGGGGGTGCAAGGCAATAGGTTGGTAGAGAGGCCTTTTTAGATTCCAGTTCGATATTGATGAGTCTCGATTTCTCAGAGAAAAACGTAGCCAAAGCGTCACAAGAGGGTGGGCTGTGACCTGGGACAGACCGAGTGGGTGGGTCACACGATTGTTGTTTAACAATTTCAAAAAGTTTCCTGGGACGATTAGAGGCTTGGTTAAGTTGAGATCTAAGGTAGTCGGCCTTGGCGCTCTTGATTTGTTTGTTACAGGGCCTCCTTACTGTTCTGAGGACTTTTAGCAGTTCCGAGGAAGGGTTAGATTTCCAGGATCGTTCAGTTGCCCTTAGGTTACGTCGTTCAAAGTTTAAGTTGTTGTTAAACCATGGTTTCGAGATTTTTGTTGATGCATTTTTTTGTTGGATCGTTGCAACGGAGTCCATGATACTTGAAATAGTAGAGTTGTAAAAGTCCGTGAGTAAGTGAACCTCAGGCTTGACAACTTGGGCGGAAAGGGCAAGTTTACATTGGGTTGCTAGCTCAGCTGTATTGATATGTCTAAGGTCCCTTTTCCATACCTTTAGCTTCTTCGATTGAGGCTTCCTCGCGGACACCTCCCGGTTAATGTAAAAGAGGATGATGTGATGGTCAGACCAGTCGCAAGGGGAGATGTTATCCAGAGATATGGTGTTTCCTTTGGAGATGATGAGATCCAGGATTTCTCCTTTATTATGTGTTGGCCTGTCACAGTATTGGGTCAGCTCGTGATCATCTAAGAAGGATTTAAGGCATGTAGCAGCTTGGTCATTGGGGTTAGACCAATGAAGGTTGAAATCACCGAGGAAGATTTGGGGAACTGAAGAATTGACATTACCAGAGATGATTTCGAGTAATTGTTCGATGAAGGAGAAATTGTCCCCCGGGGGGTGATAGAAAGTGTGTAATTTGCATATCGGGATGTGATTACTTAAAATGTTGAGACAGAGGTATTAACTGGAGGAGGGCACAGAAGTCTCAGAGTGAGAGACCGAGAGAGTGCTCCGATGAATACAAGCTAGGCCACCGCCCTGCTTTTCTGCTCTGTCGAGACGAATTATGTCATGGGAAGGAGGAACTAGGAGGTCTATGATAGGAGAGGAGGCGGAATTCAACCAAGTTTCAGTAAGGATGATGATGTCTATCTCCTGAAATTGAATAATGTCGAAGATATCCGAGGCGTGTTTACTGGCTGATCTGCAGTTGAGAAGTGTGCATTTGAGTCGTCCCTGTGAGTGGGGGGGAGGCGACTGCGTGATGTTCACTCTTTTGAGGTTGTCGTTATTTACGACTCTGAGGTTGAGCAGGGGTTCTCTGTTCGGGTTAGGGTGAATGGCTTGCACCCTGTGACAAGGCTGACTCTCCCTGTGACATAAAATGTCACTCACCGTGCATCCACGGTGGAGATGTGTACAACAGGTTTACATTCCTAAGGCAAGCTCAAGTGTGCACTTCCACACCAATAGACATGTGCTGCTTCTAGTGAATGCTTGTGCTCTCTATTCTCTACCGAGCACAAGCTGCCCAATAAAAGGATTATCTTAGATTCAGAGAGGTTGACGTATTTGAAACAGAATCTGAACAATATCCAGTTATGTTTTAAAGTCTCTGCACCACCTAATGATCATGTACGCAACCTCTGCATTTATTTAAAAATACATGATCTGCTGTAAAAATGAGTTCAAATTAAGGGTGGGTAGAATTTTTACTTCCACTGGCAGAATTGGAGGAATTTGGTAATTCTGCGTTACTCATGTAATGTGAAGTTACTAATAAGTTCCGCTGCTGCCGGCAGAATTGAAAATCGTCACTGATTTTATGAACTTGAAATAAAGCACAGTTCCCATAAAGGGAAGGCACCTCCTTTCGTCTTGGGGACGGAGGTGATAAACATTTCCATTACTGCGCAATACTAGGACCTGGAGCCTCGACAAGCAGACAAATTTAGACTGCTTAACACTGGTTTCAGCTGGGACTATACACGAGGGGAGAGCTCTGTCAGTGCAGAAATTAACGATTGCTCAGGAGCGCTGACATAGTAGGCACCCTCCCTTCAACCCTTCATCAGGACTTGGTACTATACATCGGTAGTCAGTTGGATTCAAAGTTCTTCTTGAGCTCAGGCCTGCCTCCAGCATTTGAAAGGAAGTGCATCTGGGCACCGCCTGCTTCCCCAGAGTTCCGGGGACTTGCTCTCTGGGCTTTTCATGCATCGTGCAGAAAGATGGGGGAGGTGGTGTGTTGCAGATCACCTTTGCTAATCTCTCTTGTGCTGTTGGGGGCATCATTCGCGCTAATAGCTGGGGACGGCCTCAGTGTATCACCGGGGAACGGCACCACTCTGGTGGGACTTGCAGGAGCCAAGCTGACTACGATTGGGGTTCTCGGGTGTCTTCGTTTTCTCATTGTCAGTGGACTTGAGTATTTTGTGTGCTTGTGGGGGTCATTGACATGCAGCGGCACATGTGCCTAAATCGGTTTCTGAGGGAACGCTGCTGAACCTGAGCTGCATTGCCAATGCATTTCCCAGTGCTGTCTTGGGACTGTCTGCTGGGTCCTGCTGGGTGCAGCTGAGGGGGCCTGGGGCCTCGGTGTACATCGCAGACTTCCATGGATGCGGGTGGGACTGAACCACATGCTCTGGGGGGCAGACGGATGTTGAATAGAGAAGAGAATCGGTTTCCCAGTGGATCATCAGCACTGAGTGTGGAGAAAGGGTCGCAGGGAGGGTGGGAGATGGGTTTCGTGACGTGGCATGTTGACTTTAGTTTTCTGTCTCTTTCATGGTGGTGACTGGCCAGTATTGCATCTTCACTGCCATCTGCCACCCCACGTAGGTGCCCAGTGGGCAGTGAGTGCCCTTGTAATGGTTCCGTGTTCTCACGGTGCTGACACTCCTACAGCGTTGTCCGTCTTTGCCCTCCGCTGGCAAGGCTGCTGCTCCGCACTCTGTGGGGGCCCTCGCTGTGATCCACTGGGATGCTGCTGACTGTCCTGCTGTCATCCACTGTAACTTTCTGGCCCTTTCTGTCTCCGGCTGCCTTTTCCATCGTGGGCTTCTGCTTGGAGGTGCCCGCTGCGACTCGCTGTGGCTTCAATCCACTGTCGCTTGGCCTCGTGCTCATCGCTGTTGTCCCACTGCCCACTGTCCACGCTGCCCCATTCTGTGGAATTTTAATATAATTCAGCAGAATTCCATGGAGTGAAGCTTTGCCAATTCCGCCCAGGCCTAATTAAAATATTGATTTGGGAACTGGAGCTCAATATATTTTGAAAATTAAATTCTAATTTCATCACCTGCTCATTTTAAGTGAATTCATATTTTATATTGATGCCATTCAGCCCTACCCCCACGTTTCAATAAAGGTATAGCTACTTTCAACTTGTTGCAAAATGTTCACAAGGCCGTCAGTTCCAAAGGTCATATTCAGGTCAGGCCATTGGTTGTCTGTGAAACTCCTATTCCATTTACTTGGTTTTACTATCTGCTAGTCGCTTAAAAAATGACAGACCTATTTCTAGGGTGAACTGACCTAATCCTATTTTTTTCACAGATACCCATACTTGAAACTAGTTTCTGTTGTGGGATGCATTCAGCCCATAAAATGTACTAACTTATCATAATGCAACAACTGGAACGGATACATCCATTCGTCTTGCTTTCTTAACTCTTTAAATTTTATCCTCTCTTGATAAGGTTTCTTCCTTTTAAAACTGTAAAAATCAAGCAAAAACATGATCAGTTCGAGAATGGTACAACAAATTTATAATTTTACTTAAAGCTAAGTACACATACATGTGGCACTACAAAATGCCGAAGACTTTGAGTACCAGCTTCTATTGAAGAAATACAATAGTCTCCCCTAAGAATGGGAAAGAAAAACAACATATCAAAAGTAGAATTTCTTAAGTCTCAAAATAAGTGAAGAACGTCATAGATTAGTGAAAGAGCTTACCTACTCTGAAGCAACTAAGGGGGTCATTACAATGGCGGAGAGACCGCCACCGACAGGCTGACGGCCCCGCCATTGGAAGGCCATTTCCCGCCCGCCACATTAGGATGGCAGGCGGTTCCGTGGCAGTCAGAAACTCCGACCACCACACATCCGATGGGCTCCTTGAGCCCGCCGGTGCGGCGGAGGGCCTCCCAATCCCTAAAATGGTGGCGGTGCCTACCAGGCACCGCCGTAGGGATTAATATGTCCCCTTCCGCCTGCCTGTTCATGGCGGTTAACCCTCCATGAACAGGCAGGCGGAAAGGGACTTTGGGGGTCTGTAGCAGGCCCCCTGGCCCCAAAACACGCCTGCCATGTAGTGCAGGGAAATGTAAATTGTCCCTTTTTTGCAGTGTGGCAGGTGCTGCAGTCAGCAGTACCCACCACAATGCAAAACATAGGCAATGCGACAGCCTCGGTGGCGGTCACATTGTAATTCGTACTTTGGGACTGCCGCCTTGTAGACGGGCGGTCCCACATACGATACGATGGCGGACAGACTGAAGTCCGTCCGTCATCGTAATGGCCCCCTAAATTTGGAAATCCATCCTCTCTAGAACCTAGCAAATATCTGTCCAACTCTTGAACTTTTAAGCTAAAGATTGTTAGAAAAAAATTCCTAAATCAACAATTCTCTACTCCGTCTGATTTAACATTGTTGGCTAGTAATTCTGTTTCTCGTCCAGCTTTTACTTCAATGTCATCTTATGGATTTATTTATTTATTTTCCATTAAAATACAGAGCTCAAATCGACCAGGAAGGTGATAGTGTGGTGTACATTAAACAGCCTGAAGTCATGAGACAGCTACTTCAATAAAACATTTGGGGAACTCTTGTCAACAGATACAACAAAATGTCAGCAATTAATTATCTCTAAAACTTTACAGGAATCAATTACTGGATTTGGGTTTGTGGACTCAACATTTAAGAGTTGTCTGGGTTGATGAAAAAAGAAGGTAGGTTGAGAGAAGGAAGAGGTTAATTGGCAATGGAGATGAAAGAACTATCACAATAGATTGTTTCAGGAATGAAAAAGGGGAAAGACAGATAAAATGCTAAATTGAGGCTTAAAAGAAAGGAAAACCAGCGGTGGCATATCCCAATAGATTAAAGTGAAAAGAGAGAGTTAAGAAAGTGTAGGAAAGAGGGTGAGAGGAGATCAATGTGGACAAAGTAGAAAGTTGCTAATTATAGTATATTATCTGAAGTTGGAAAATTTGATTATGTCCAAGGAACCAAGAGGAGAGAAGAGAGGCAACGCCCAGCTACATGTTGAAATAGGATGCGATCAGTCCAGGGCATTCTAGTTAGGTAGTAAAGGAGTGGGCTTTTAGTCTTTTGTGTAATTGAAGAAGATACTTGATGCATTTTAGTTGAATTGAAAGGGATTTTCATAAGAATGGGTCTTCACCAGAGAAAGATTGCTTGGCAAGTTTTGAACTTATTTGGCTTCCCAATATATTTAAATGAAAGGATAGAGTGAGCAATGTTTGTCAATGTCTCCTATGCTCTTCTTTCCTCTTGATATATAGAGAGAATCTAAGTATTCCTGGTGTTGGGTGTGTAAGGCGTTGAATTCAAAGCAAGCCAATTTGAATTTTATCCTGGCTTCTAGAGGAAGCCAGTGTAGGTGTTGTAGTACTGGTGGTATGTAGTTGAACCTTCTGGTTCAGAAGATCATCTTATCCACAGAGTGAAGAACAGCTTTCCTTAATGCTGTCAATGAGCACTGGGTGCCTGAGAGAATGGAGTTGAAAAAGTCGACCCTTGCCATAACTGTGGCATAACCTGATGTGTGAAAGTCTTTTATCTTCTTCAGATGACACATTTTAAATGTCGCTGGCTGTCTCCATGGTCCTTGCCAACAAAAATGCAGAGGGCACAGTGTGTGAATCTTTTTCCTTCCTGCTATTTGATTTTAGCTATTCAGCCTTCTATGCCTACTATGCCTTCTGGTGCAGTAAAACTCTATGGGTCTTGGGAACATGGCTAAGTTCTAACCCATCTCAGTCAAATCACAGCGGTGTTGTCAGTACTGAGCATTAGTTTGGCCTGATTTTCAGATGGATGTTTTTGGAGGAGTTGTCTGGGCTCTTATTCTAGTAGGTCTATCTATAACAACCGTTTCCTCCGCCTGCAGGGCCTCTCCGATATCACAATTTGAGATATTGAGCTGTAATAAAACTTTCTATGTAGTAGATTTCAAGTGCTGGCCATGCTGCCTTTTGAGTTCACCTCTAACTCAGATAAGCTTGGAGTTCCACAGGCCTTTGCTCTCCCCATTTTAAAAATTCTGTTTTGGACCACTGGCTATGCTTTTGATTTCATATTGATTAAATCTCTCCCATCAGCAAAGATGGCTCACTGTTAATCCTGGGGTGGCGTGGTGAAGCAAAATAACGATGGATTAAACCCAGATCTGTGACTGGGGGTGAATGTTTGCCAATGTGCAGCATTCCGTCCATCATCTTGTGTGTTTTGCATTTCGCCCTATGTGGGAAGGGTATGCCCAGACGTGGGTCCCGTGCTCACTACGCCACTGGAGTCAAGCTATCCTGGCTGATGAAGGCTGATAGCCTGAAACCGGTCCTAGGATGATTGATTCCGGTCCAGGGAAGACATGGCTTGGCAGTTCGGTCTGGACTGTTCCCATGAGGCACAGGGTCAAGACTGATTTGCATATGGCTATGTCTGAACTGGGGTGGCGTGGTGAAGCAAAATAACGATGGATTAAACCCAGATCTGTGACTGGGGGTGAATGTTTGCCAATGTGCAGCATTCCGTCCATCATCTTGTGTGTTTTGCATCACTGTTAATCCTGTCACTTATACATTAGAGAATTCTATTAAGAAAATGAGTTATTAACGATGTACCTTCATCTAGTACAACAACTGAGTATCAAGTGTAGCAGAAAGTAGACGGTTTTCTCAGACTTTGTGAAGTTCCTCATTTTCAGATGTAAATACCTGTATGATATACAGTGTGCAAGTGGCGACTCCAACGCCTACTTGAAGAACAGCGTTTACCAAGTGGGTGCAACAAACCTGCCATGAGTGTGTGTCAATCCACCATCAGTCAGGAAGCTTAGCATCAGTACAAGACATCTCCATTTGCATCTCGACCACCACAACCACTCCAATACTTCTCAAACCAATTCTCCAGGCACGTTGCTCCTCCGTGCCACCAATAAACGGTTATTTTTCACTTAGCAAACATCAGGGTAAATTAGGCTGCTTTTGTACTTTATTTTTAATTTTAAATGCCATTATTACTAGATCATTGGCTCTCGGAGTCAAGTGTAGTGGCATTTTTACGTGTCTGTCACACCTGTCTGCCAGCTCCTAGCAATAGCCATTCTAGTTTTGGCTCTTCTTCCTTTTCCAATAGTGACAGGTGTATTTGTTGCAGGTGCACCCTTTAAATGAAAATATAGCACACTATTATATTGAAAATATTCATTTGTTTACAGTATTGTAATTTTTTCAGGAAAGTACATATTTTCTCTATAAATCGAACTCCTTCCTTCAAATTATCTGACAAAAATGGGCTCCTGAGTGCACTTTTTCAAACTTCTTACACTACTCAATCTAGGGAATTTACGTCATAGGTCAAATACTCGGTTAAAGGTGAGAAGTGTATGGTTCATATTTGTGAATATCCAATCAGTTTCTGCTCTGTGAATATTTACATTGCATTTTACTCTCATCTCCTTTGACATGTCCCAGCAGTGCTCGTTCTTGGAAACCCTGTTCACATTTATGTGTGTGCTGTATTCATCTTTCACACTTCACATTTTCGGTTTGTTTTTCCCTTGTCGCCACCATCAAACCCTGAACTTCTGTGTGTTATTTAGTGAGCCTAGATTTCTGCAAACTACTTCAGTCTCACAACATTTAGAACGTACCAAAGGCCCACTATCTGTCAGTTCAGCAAATATTCATACATTGTTAAACAATAGCTGCAAATGAGACCGTGTCTTCTAAAGTGCCTTGCCAACAAACATATTACACACAACAAACATTCTGAAACGTCTAATCGACGTTTATCAGGTTTTAGGTCCTAAAAAGGTTGGAATCTTTAGAACACATGTAAATAATAGGAGTTAAAGGGGTTCCATGTGAAACACCATGCCTAAAAAAGCACTTTCAGGACTGGGGCAGAGTCAGTCACGTGCCACGCAGCTGACTTCCTCTTTATTTTCATTCAGTAAGCTGCATACAGTTCTGGAATGAAGGGGGATCCAGCCAGATCCCAGATCTGGCAGCTATTATTGAGCCAGATTAAGATATGTCTCCAGTGAAATATGTTGAATATGTCCCTGTGTAGTTTGCCAACACCGGGGCACAATTCAGCAGTGCATGTACATTGTTTGCTTTCTGTTCAGAGCAGCAATGAGCAGACAGCGAGGGATCTTTATTATTTTAAATTCCAGATGGACCCAAAACAAATGCCCAATTTAAAGGGTCATCAGCTCTCCTTTTGTTTGAGTAGAACCCTCACTGGGAGCCATCCGGAGCAGAGCCTAACACTTAGTTGCCAGTAGGGTTGAACTAGGACAGAAAATAGGTCGGGCCATAATTAAAAGTGGCCCCCATTAGCGAATCAGATAGTTTAAAAAGTGGCCCACATTTGCAAATCAGGCAAAGTTTTAAACTTGTAAAGCGGTATAAGTGTTTTGCAAGGCATAGAAGACTATGCCTTTGTGCATGCTGAAGGCAATACTTAAAGTAATATCAGAAAAATCAACAGTAAAACCGGCTCATCAGACCATAAAACTGGCCCACAACAGCCAAAAAACCAGCCCATACACCGATCACTGACTGATTGAGCTTTAGGCCAGTCCGAACCTGGACGCCAGTTCAATGGAGGGGAAACAAAGGCACACAGTTTGTTATTACTTCCCAAGTACTTAAAAGAAACTACTATTTGGACGCAGGTTTTTGACTTTGTTCAATCACTGTATATAAGATATATGCATTCATGTTAAGATTATCAGAGTATCAATCTGTACGGGTAGTTACACGAATAACAATTTAAATAGCACTAACTATTTTTTTTATTTCCTTCCTTTGTGGAGCTGCTCATCCCAGTGTAGGTTGTCTGAGCGCCTTACATCACACCCACACATTATATATTGACAATAAATCATACAAATGTGTAAATCAACGTACATGATGTTACATAAGACAATGGTGGTATCAAGGTGTAAGAGTCACACATTATCTTTACTGGTAGAGATTATATTTTAAGAGTGCATGGCGGAGAGAAGCACACATTTAGGGTTTAAAAAGCAATAATTTGCTTGGGAGTGTCTGTGCTAGTAAGACTTTATTACAACTCAAAAAACCCTTTTGGAAGCCTAGCAACATATTGGGAAAAACAATAAGGGTCTAAACCCATGCTTTGCAGTTTGCTTTTAAGTTCATTTCAGTTCAGAGCTCACTGTCATGTATTAGAAGGATTGAATTTATGAACTGCTAGTAGTACAAGACCTCTGTGTTAAAAGCAGTAACCCACTTACCTATCTACATAAAGTAAAAATCTGTCATCTGCATGTTACACAACATGCCTTGCAGGATACACATTAACCCTCTATTCTACTGTATGAGCCAAAATTGTGACTAGACAAAACACAGATCTATCCAGCAAGTGCATTAACCACTAAGTTATCTTGCCATATTGATTATTTCCTGAGATTTACTGGGAACACATAGCTCTCTGCAACAGGTGCCTTAACCCAATAAAATATTTCAAAATGCATCCTTTGCAATCATATAACCCAGAACAGATTTACTGTCATATTGCTCCTTTTTGCGGATTTCTTTGTGGCAGAGTTTAAAAAATATAAATGTATAGGTTGACTATGGCTGCTTTTCATGACTCCACTCCACAGTGGAGAGGTGTGGTGCAGCGGCCAGGGCAGCTGACTTCAGAGCACAGGGTTCACGGTTCAATCCCCAGCTCCGGCGGCAGCTCAGCACCATGTGACTCTGGGCAACAGCTCACTTAATTTCCACGACGGCCCCCAGCGCCTTGAGACCCGTAAGGGTGAGTAGTTTGCGCTTTACAAATACGGATTTAGATTTAGATTTTTTTAGTTGCTGGACCTTCACCCCCAATTTTTGGGTTCCCGGAGTAAAGTTTTCCAGTTCCAGCACTTGCTGCATCCACTTCAGGATTGATAAAGAAGATACGTTCAAGGTCTGTCTGTACATTACAAGATAAGTTTTACATTAATGTAAACATGAAATTAGATGCTATTGAAATTATCAACAAATTCCGGTGGAGATCTGTTCGAGCACCAACCTGGAATAACCCCTAGGGTTGCTAGTGCAGAAAAAAACCACTCTCTTTGCTGATCTGACCACCCATTATTGCTATGATTACTTACCGGTAATCCCCACTACTCTTAGTCCTAATCGTCCTCGACCTAGTCATTACTAATGAGGTATATTCCACTGACAGGAAACAAAACAGGAAACGCTTTTAGGCTTCATCCACCCTCCTGCCAGGGGCTATAATTACAAAGCCAACAGAAAGCACTTCCTGACATACCAAGCAACAAAGGCCTGAACAGGGAGGGTGGGTGGGAAGCATGACTGGGTCAAGGACGAGTAGGACTAAGAGTAATGGGGATTACCGATAAGTAATCATAGCATTACCTCTATGTCCCTCGTCCTCGACCCAGTCATTACTAATGAGGCATACCAAAGCAACCACATAGGAAGGCCTTTGGCACAGCACACACAGAACACAGACCGAACACAAAAGTGGAGTGCAGCAAGTGAAATTTCTTTAATAAATACACAGAATCGGGTGGGGGGATCACGCCCCACAGCACGCAACACACCACAACCAAAATTCGTCCGGTCAGACAGAGCACAATTCAAACGATAATGCTTCACAAAAGTAGAATCAGAAGCCCAAGTCCCAGCCCGACAGATCTCATCAAGGGAAACCCCATGAAAAGCAGCCCAGGAAGCAGAAACACCCCTAGTGGAACGGGCCTGAACCCCAGAAGGGCAAGGCAAACCAGAGCCCTGATAAGCCAGAGAAATAACAGCTTTGATCCAGCGACCCAGCGTAAGACGGGAAGCGGCCTTCCCCCGACGAGCCAGACCAAAGGTCACAAAGAGAGAGTTGGAAGAATGAAACACTGCAGAGCGGGCAACATAGACAGATAAGGCACGCTTCACATCAAGAGAGTGCAGTAACAGCTCAGCAGGAGAGGAAGGAGAAGGGTAGAAAGAAGGGAGGATCAACTCCTGAGAGGAATGAAACCTAGAATGAATCTTAGGAACAAACCCAAGATCCAAAGAGAGGACCACCGCATCATCTAAGAAACGCAAAAAGGGAGGAGAACAACGCAAGGCAGTGAGCTCACCCAACCTCCGAGCAGAAGTAACACCAACCAGAAAGGCCATGTTATATTATGTTATGTTAAAAGTTTTTGTGGAGCGCACATACACCGATTGGTTTCTTGGCGCTATTACTAGGATTGGCCTGATCCCTGGTGCTTTATTCATATGCCTGAGTAAACAGCCATGTCTTAAGAAGTTTCCTGAATCTTGCAAGATCGGTGCAAGATCTGATATCAAGAGGAAGGGTGTTCCAAAATCTGGGTGCCAGCACTGCGAACCTACATCGGCCTAGTCGCTTCAGTCTGTGGGGGGTATGACCAGAAGGTGCAGATGAGCCGAACGCAGATTGCGGGTGGGTATATGTCTTTGTGTAAGGCTAGAGATAAATTTTGGGCTGGAGCCGTGCAAGGATTTAAAAATGAGGCAGCCGATCTTAAAGGCACAGCGTTGTTGTATGGGGAGTGTTGGACTTGGCCCTTTTTGCAGGGTCATCCCTAAACTTTTTGCCTTCCTCCTATATTTTTTTCTGACCTGTTGTTGGCTGTTTTATGACTCTGGGCACTTTACCACTGCTGATCAGTGCTAAAGTGCATATGCTCTCCCCATTATAAATTGTGTGATGGTTTAGTGACTTCATGATTGGATGATTGGTTTACTTGTCAGTCCCTAGTACAGAGCACTGAGTGTGCCCAGGGCTTGTAAATCCAATGCTGCTGGTGGGCTTGCAGCACTGGTTGTGCCACCCACAGAAGCAGCTTGTAAAGTGTGTCTCAGGCCTGCCATTGCAGAGCCTGCGTGCAGCCTAGGGCTGCCATGTCGACTTGGTGAGTGCACCCACTTACCAGTCCCTAAACCTTCCCTTTACTGCATGTTGGTCACCCCTAAAGTAGGCCCTAGGGCAGGGTGCATTGTAAGTAAAAGGTAGGACATGCCCTGGTGTGTGTGGCATGTCCTAATAGTGAATTACAGCCATTTTCGTTTTTCACTATTGCAAGGCTACCTGCTCTCCATAGGCCAGAATGGGCAGACTGACTATTACACCTTATAGTCAGAACTGACCCAGGGAACATGGTAGAAAAACGAATTTAGTATGCCTGAACTCAGAATGATAAAATACATCTTTTAGTGAAGTTGGTTTTAACATTATGTGTTTGAAAATACCACTTTTAGAAAGTGGGTTTTTTCTTGCCTAACTATCCAAGCCTGCCTCTGCTAGGTTGTGTATTCCTTGTCTGGAGATTGAGTGACAGGGGCTGGGGGTGGCTACAGGAGACAGGGTGAGTCAGCACAGGGCTGAATAGAAAGATCTGCATCCAGAGTGGAGGGAGGAGTTGCACCTGGGTCTGAATAGGGCTGTGCCTGCCTTCCACAATGCTGGCTCCACCTCCTGCCGGGCGGCTGAGCACTCTGCCCCACATTCTGAAAGGAAAGAAGGAGTCAGAAAAACAAAGTGCTCCAGGACTGACCAGAACTGGTTTTGGGCTAGGCAGAGGCCTCTCTGCCTCCAGAGAACAAGGAGAAAAGGTGTATAAAAAGGGGACCCAGGCCCCTAGGAAATTTGATCACTTTTGGGAAACAAGAAGAAACCTTTGCTGAGGAGCGGAACCAAGAAGAAACTGAGGAGAAGACTATCCCTAAACTGAGAGGGATCTGCCTGCAGTGGTTGCCTGACTGCCAAAGAAAGGAGAATGGAACTTTGTGTGTACTTTCATCAACTTGTGAAGGATCTCCAAGGGCTTGAATTTAGAGCTTGCCTCCTGCTGAAGTCTCAGGGACAACAGACTTCACCCACCAGCTCCCCCTGTATTCCCTTGCTGGGAATTTGGACCTTCTGACACACTTGCGTGTCTCTGGCAGCTGGAAGCGCGACTCAACACGAAGAAGCGTGTCGCCGCAGCCGCTGAGTCTCGCATCGCCGGAGAAGAGTGTCGCCGTCGCATCAGACGCCACCTGTGTGGTGTCCATTTGTAGTGTTGTCACTGGATTACTGTATGTGTTCACAAATGCTTTACACACTGCCTCTGAACTAAGCCTGTCTGCTCGTGCCAAGCTACCAAGAGGGTGAGCAGGGGTTATTTCAGGAGTGTACCCCCTTATCCTGACTAGAAGCAAGGGTCCCTATTTGGACAAAGGTACCTACCTCTGCCAACTAGAAACCCCCAGTTCTAACAGGGAGCCAATGTAGCTTCCTCATAAGAGGAGAGGCATGTTGCCATCTTGGTTGCTGGAAAATCAACCTAGCAGCCTGATTCTGTACAAGTTGCAGCCTTTTGGCTAAGAATAATGGAAGGCAAAAGTACAGAGAGTTGGCATAGTCTATGTGAGATATGACCATGGCTAGAACAACCTGCACCAGTGCTTCCCTAGTAAGGAATCTACTGATTTTCCTTATTTTTCTTAGCTGGAAGAAACAAGTATAGATTACCAATCTGATCTGAGTTCTCATAGTGAGGTCGCCATTAATTGTGATCCCAAGACTCTTAGCAGAAGGGAAAGGGGTCGGGAAGAGCCCAGCTCAAATGGCCAGAAGTGTGAGTTCCAAGGGTTTCGCATACCTCCTGTCAGAATTAGTTCAGTCTTGTCTGGATTTAATTTTAAGTGGTTGCTATTCATCCAATTACTGATGTGCAACATGTTGGCTTGAAATTCGGACACGGAGTCAGGTGTGTTATTAATGGTGAATACTAATTGCAGGTCATCTGCATAGTTAAATGCACACCTTTCTTTCCTTCAGAGACTGGATTAGTGGGAGTAAGTACAAGTTAAACAGGTGCGGGGATAGTGAGGATCCCTGAGGTACTCCGCATGCAGTTTTCATGTTAGGTGCGGAACAAGAGAGGAATTTAAGGTCAACCGACTCCAAAGGCTCAAAGGGAGAGGACTGCAGAGCACTCAGGACCAAAGAAAGATCCCAAGGAGGAACCAGAGAACGAGCAGAAGGAGAGGAGAGAGAGAAACTCCGGAACAACCGAGAAACCAACAACCCATCCGAAGACGGAAGTGAAGACGGATCCTGGAAAGCCCGAACAGCAGCCCACTGGCCTTTCAGAGTAGACAAAGCATAGGTCTTCTGAAACCCATCCAGAAAAAACTGAAGGATAGAAGCGATAAGGCAAGAGGTAGGAGACAGACCAAGGCCAGAACCCCAGGAGGAGAAGGAAGCCCAATGCTTAGAATAGGAGGACAAAGTGGACTTCCTACGGGAGGCCTGCATCACCGTGATGAGGTGGTCAGGCAAACCCCGGACCCCAAGAGACAGCTGTTCAACCTCCAGCCCGCCAGGGTGAGAGGGACCAGGAGGGAGGGAGAGGTCGACCTCAGGGGAGACGGGCAGCGATGCAGAATCCAAGGAGGACCCACTGCCAGACTCAGCAACAACGGCAACCAGGACCTCCGAGGCCAGTGAGGTAAGACAGCCACCACCTGGGTCCCCACTCGCTGCACCTTCAGCAAGAAGGCCGGAATCAGAGGAAAAGGAGGGAAGGTGTACAGCAACCAAGGGGGCCACAGGAGAGACAAGGCCTCCACCCTCCAAGCCCCCAACTCCGGTAGCCGGGAACAAAAGAGGGGAAGCAGAGCATTGGTCCTTTAGGCAAATAAGTCCAGCTTGGGAGTCCCGAACCTCCAGCAGAGCAACCGGAAAATCCTGGGGGAGAGGCACAGGGTCAGAGAAGATGGAAACCTGCGACTCAAGGCATCCGCCACCACATTGTCCACACCCCTGATATGTATAGCAGAGATGGCCAGAAGATGAAGCTCCGCCCAACCTGCAATCGCACAGGCCACCAGATTCAAGGAAGGACTGCGAGTACTGCCCTGGTGATTGATATAAGCCACAGTGACCGTGTTGTCTGTCCGCACCAGAACATTGCACCCCAACAGACGATCCTGGAAAAAATGAAGAGCACGTTCCACAGCAGACAGTTCCTTCCAGTTGGATGGGCCACCAGGGGAGCCACCACCTTGGTGAACACACTGGGAGAGGACCTGAGACCAAACAGAAGGACACAGAACTGCCAATGATGACCTTCCAGGCAAAACCGCAGAAACTTCTGATCCTCCAGAGCAACTGGCACATGAAGATATGCGTCTTGGAGATCCAGCGTAGACATCACCCAGACATCCTGAATCAAAGGGATCACACGTTGCAGGGTCTCCATCTTGAATGGGATCTTCCGGACAAACCGGTTCAAGGGCCGGAGGTTGATCACAATCCGAAACCCCCCTGTGACTTTCGGAACGAGAAAGATGATCGAATAGGTTCCCAGACCCCATTCCACCCGGGGAACAGGTACAATTGCCTTCTTCAGGAACAGGGACTGAACGCCGTCCAACAGAGACCGACGACGAGCCAGGTCCAAGGGATTCAGTGTCCGCACCACGCCGGAAGGCGGAGGAGGGGAAAGAAACTCGATCCGATACCCCTGGCAGAGGACATCCAGAACCCACTGGTCGGATGTTGTCAGACGCCAAGCAGGCAGGAACAACCGCAGTCTCCCACCAACCACTGGCGGACCACCAGCGGGACCTTCCCAGGGGGCGGCATAGTCAGGAACGCTGAGGACTCTGTCCAGCATCCTGAGGGGGCTTCTTCTGGAATCGGCAGTGGAAACCTTTACCAGCTCCTTTCTGGCCTCGAAAGGAAGACTTCTGAAACCGCGAAGGCTGGTGGAAGGACTTGGCATTAGAGAAGGAAGATTCCTTATGGCGAGGCTGATGCCGGAAGGACAAGGAATGCTTACGTTCCTTGAACACCTTGTGAAGTTTATCCTCAAGGGCGTCCCCAAACAGATGAGGGCCAGTAAATGGCAACTGCAAAGCCATGGATATCTGCGCAGCATCCGTATTCCAGCCCTTCAGCAACAAATTCCGCCGAGCAGCAACAGACGAACCACAGGACAAGGCAGAAGCGCGCACAGAATCAAAGGCAATATCCGAGAGGAATTCAGCCTGACGCTCCATAGATTCCAGCAGGTCCGGACAACTGCCACCCTCCTGCATTGTGAAAAACAAAGTCTTAAAGTCGGCCAACAAGGACTGAGTAGCATAAGCCCCATAAACACCTGAACGGATAGCAAGGTGGGATCCCGCATACGACTTCTTCAGGGCAGAGTCAATTTTCTTATCCACCCCATCACAAAGGATATTATCGTCAGCCATAGAAGGACGACCCACCAAACTGGCTACAATAGAATCCACATGCACAGATTCAGGAATCGTATCCTCTATGTCTTGCAAAGGATAGAGCTTGGACATAAAGCGAGGCATCATGATATGATCCGGGTCCTTCCACTCCTTCAACTGGACGTCCATCACAAAGGGATGGATAGGCAGAGACGTAGTAGCAGGTTTCCGAAATTGCGGCAAGACCGCATCCTGTGAAGTGCTGGCCACAACATCATCCGAAAAACCCATGTTCCCCCTGACATGACAGAGGATGTCCGGCAACAATTCCTTGGAGATATATTTGCCCTTCAGGTCCACCGCATCCAAGGAGGAACCATCAGAGGAGTCCGAACTAGAAATGTCCGCATAGAGGTCAAGACCCCCACCAGAACGACCACCAACAGATTATTGGAGGACTTCAAATCGGACAAAGTCTCCAAAATCAGGCGCTTCAACCGGCTACCATTCAACCGGGACTCCTTCACAGGAGGGGCAGAATCCCTACTGTTCGCCTTGGAACAGGAAGAGGAGACAGGAGACACATGCCGGTGTTTTCTCAGATGTTTGCACATAATAAACACGAAAAAGAGGAACCAAACCACACAGCAAGCAAAGGCGTAGGACCAACAGAAAGAACTGTGACCCTCCCTTTTTAAAGCCCAAAAAAACGGAAACTGCCCCTTGTAAGGCCACCGGCAGGCAGCACAGCTGAAATCAATGAAGAAAATGAGGCGGGTGCGTGGCCAGCCGAAGTTACAAATGTCCACCAATTACCACAGCCAAATGCAGGAAATTGGGACGAGGTCCCCAACGAGAATGTAGAGTGGAGCACCCGGAGCCCAACCCGGGTGCCCACTGACTGAGCAGGACGAGTACCCCACCGCGAGACAATAGCGGAGCACCCGGAGCCCAACCCGGGTGCTCCCTGCCTGAGGCCGGCCGCTGAAAACGGCAGACGGGACGAGGTCCCCAATGAGAGGCAATAGCGGAGCACCCGGAGCCCAACCCGGGTGCGCACTAACAGAGGCCGGCCCCTTTAATTACTGTGGAAGACGGGACGAGGCCCCCTCATGATCCCGGGTACGCAAGTAATTAGCGGAGCACCCGGAGCCCAACCCGGGTGCTCACAGCCAAAGCGGGAAGCGCATACAACGCTTCATGCATGCACAACAGCCTACGCCCCTGAAGAGCGGAGCACACGGAGCCCAACCCAGATGGAGCCACAGAAAGGAGACGCGGCCCAAACCTCCGACCCACACCAGAACGTGGGTGGAGGAGAAGACCCATACGCGCTCCACACTGAGCCCAGCCCCGGCGCCCATAACCACAGAGGCCGCCGGGAAAGGGCTTCCACACCGCTCATATCCTTCAGGAGATGTAGTTCCCGGAGCCAGCGGCAGTGAGCAGTCCTTACCTCCTGCTCTGCCGCCCGGGCGAGCCCTCCTGCTCGATGGAGCCTCAGAGCTTGTCTGTGCACAAAGCAGCAGGAAACAGGCAGAGAGGAGCCTGAACAGCGCGTAAAGCAAACTGGGGCAGAAGCCTCACCACGGACTCCAGGAGACCAGTGCAGCCCAGCAGCACGAGAAACGGAGAACCAAATGGAATCCAGGAAGCCAGGCGTCTCGACTCCAGCAGCTCCCACAAAGGTCCAGAAGCACCCCAAAGGAGGAAACAACAAGACAAGCAAGTAGCAGGTAAATGCCCAGCACCTACCCCAGCGTTCCCCATCATGTCCACCGACAGGAAACAAAACAGGAAGTGCTTTCTGTTGGCTATGTAATTATTGCCCCTGGCAGGAGGGTGGGTGGAGCCTAAAAGCGTTTCCTGTTTTGTTTCCTGTCAGTGGAATATACCTCATTAGTAATGATTGGGTCGAGGACGAGGGACTTAGAGGTAATGCATAATGTGCTACATGCTGATTTCCCCAAAAGTCACTCCCTATGGGAATCCACGCTGCACACGCCCTGCCACACTAACGTACAGCAGTGGTTATTAGAATGTGTGGGTGGTAATGAGCCCATGGAGGTCCATGCGTGACTAACTGTCCCTGTCCAAGCTTTTTCTTTGAATTCTGGAGCTTGTAGTCTTCTTTATTCCACTATAAAACTGGACTACAGGGTCCAGAGTTCAAAGAAAACAAGCTGGACTGGAACAGCTTATCAGACTGGGAAACGTGGGAGCTTTGGGTAATCATTAGGTCAGAGTGACCATAAAAACAACAGTTTCGTTATGTAATCTAAAATCTGTACACCAGGCCAAAAAAAACAACGTACATAACGACCAGCCCACGAAATTATATTACAGTTTCGTTTTCATAGCGGTGGTAAAACTGCAGCTTTAATGAACTATTATGGCTGTCATTGTTCTCTTTGGTAATTACAAGGCTGGATACAATGGAGCGTCGCCATTTAATTACCCACAAGCTTCATCGGTTGTTACAGTGTGAATATACAGTCAGTAACACAAACTAGTCCATGGGCTTCAACACGAACGTCACAGTGGGCCAAAGTACTTCCACGTTCAACTAAGCACAATGAGTCTGTGGCTGCAGAGCCGCCAGTCCAGCTCTTCGAATGGTATACTGCAAAAGAATAACATGAAGCCGCTCAGTGAAACTCGAAGCATTAAACAATAAAACTCATAAATGCATTAAATACATTATTTAAGGTATAAATTTTGATTTCCATGGAACATAGTATTCTGGATCTGGAACAAAGAGTTCAAATTATGAGTAGACAAAAGCATTGCTGTAAGTGGGGGAATGAGGCCCACTGTCCTCATCACTCAGTGGAGCCTGTGCTTTGTATAATGCACACAGTAATTTGTCTCGCGTGCTGACAGGTTCAATTTAGAAACAAAGGATGGCATTTCTTTTTCAATTAGACTTCATGGTGGAAATGCGCTAAAAGCTACTCAGCCGAATGATGTATCCATAACAGCACATTTTTTTTGTTTCTGAACATATCATTTCAAATATTTAAATAAAATAGAAGGCCATTGTTTCATAATAGGCCTTTATTTAATTCCCTTTAGACAAAACCATACCTGTACTAGCCGTTAAGACTCTCCAAAGTAATTGCATTGGACTGCTTTCTCTAATCACTATAAGTTATGTTCTGCAAATGCACACGCATTCATGTTGCTGAAATAATCATGATAATGATGCTAATTAAAGCTATTAGTAGAGCGCTTATTAAAAACTCAAATGTTTCTCATTTTCCATTTTATAAAAGGTTGTCTAAGCCATTTGTCTTGGAAAAAAGGCAAGGCTTAAGACCCAGTTCCTGCCATCACTAAGCTCTCACTGTACCCATGATAGAAAGTCGTAAAAAATGCTAACTTTGTCTCACAGGTTAGTATTGTATTGATATAGCGCTTACTACCACTGACGAGGCGTTGAAGCACTTTTTGGCAAATAGCGCGCTACTCCCGAACCCAAAACTGATTAGTTTTGGATTAGTATAGTGAAACTTGAGTTAATTTGAGCAGTGGACATGTGAGTCTGTTAGTTGGATTGAAAAGGATAATGGGGGATAGAAGAGGTAAGAGTCTAGAAAGTGTTTATTGGGAAATCACAATAGTAAGATGAGGTTTGGGATGAGTATAAGGAGATATGGAGGAGGGAAGACTCTCTAGAAGTGGATTAGGGAGATCATAGTAGTAAAATGAGTTTTGGGATGAGTCAAAGGAGGGCTAGGTGAGGGAAGAATTTAGATGGATTAGAGATCATAGTATTAAAATGAGATTTGGGGTGATCCAAGAAGGGATAGAGGAGGGAAGAGTCTAGAAAGGGTTATTTTGGAGATCATAGTTGTAGAAAGAAGTTTGGGATGAGTCAGAGAGTGGAGGTAGAGGATATATTGAGAGAGGTATAGGGTGAAATATAGGGTAGTGCATTGGAGACAACATGGCTAAAACACATTCGCAAAGACAATATCTCTTGTTTAGGCGAGACCTGTTGGATTTGTCGAAGCTTATTTTTATTTAACTTTATGGTCCGCTTGTATTACGGCAAGAGCATTGGTCAGTTTTACATCACTCTCAATTGTGCCATTTTAGAGGTACCGTATTGGAAGTGCGCCCTCTAGTCTTTGCCAGTTAGGATATGTCATCCATCCACGCCCTATTTTAGACTGGTAGCAGAGAGAAGCGCGCTAAAGGCAAGCCTTTCTGCATCCCGCTATGCCCAGACCGTGTCCAGGGCCCGGGACATTGGCATTCTTTTTTCCGCAGCCGGTAAGCAAGGACTTATTACTACTGTTAAATGATTTGCACCTGTGTAGCATTGAACCTATTAGTTTGAAGTGCCTCACTAGTGCAACCGAATTTTTAATGTGCAGCAAACACATTTCATCTTTGCCCCCTCCCCCCTTATTTTCTAGAATTTCTAATCGAGCTGTATATCATACTTGTCGGAATCCCAATATAACATGCATTCTAATCAATGTCTGTTTGATGGTTAACCTGTGACTGAGGGGTTAAACATGCGACCTGAGCTCAAAACATACTCCTAGGGTCACTTGCTGTGGTCCAGGAGCAATGCATACAATAAAAAACTATTCAAGAGAGGGGGCGGGGCCAGGCAAGATGGCCGGGTGGATGTAATTCACCTCGGCTCCGGGTCTGCGAGCTGTGTATAGGGCTTAACTTAAGCAATTTCATAGCCAAACGGGAGCGGAGGTCGAGAAGACTCATGCGGTGTGGACGGTACTGGTTGAAGAAGGCGAGATGTGCCTGAATTAAGGCTTCCTCCAAACTTGCAGCACGAGGAGAGGAGCGAGCGTCCCACAAAATGGCGGCGGTGCCCGGGATCACCGTTGTTATATGCGGTAGCAGCTGCCGTTTCTTCTGATCGATGATGCGGTCCTCCCCTGATGAGCAGGAATAGCGGAGGGGAGCAGCGGGATGAATTGGTCATGCAGAGGGAACAAGAGGTGGAGTGACTGCGGGCACCCGCCTGAAGCCTCGTGACCGCTGCCATCAGGCGTCTTGGTCTGCCAACGCGAGCGCCCCACTTACAATGAAGAGGTTAGCCTGGGGGGCAGAACATGCCTAAATGAAGTGTGGGTGCCCGGGGGGCTGAGATTTGCAACAGAGGAGCCCAAATAGGACTTGCCTGACTTCAATATGGCGCCCAGGCGAGACTTGCCCGACCCTAACATGGCGCCCGCTGCATAGAAAAGCAGCATGCAGGATTAAGAATAACTGCCCCACTGAGAAGCTTCACACAGGACTGCTCAGAGTTATTGGCCAGCGGCGAGCGGGAGCTCTGATATCTTCACCCCCAACGGAAAGAATGGGTACCAGCTTTGGATTTCGCAAGTGCTGAACCTAGTCCTCAGTATTGGGGAGGGGCACAAGCTTATCCCTTTTGGAGGAGTAGGAGCACCCCCGGGGAAGTGGTGGAGCGACACGCAGGAGGGAGCAGCGCTGGTGAGGTGCCACGAATAAGAGGTGCAGGCTCCTCAATCTGCGGAGGGAAGAAGTGGAGGGGCTGCACCTATGCCACCGAAAAAGGCCCCTGCTAATGTGTCAAGCTATTTCACTACTTCAGAGAAGAAAGCGCTGCAGGATCGAGCTGACGACGCCACAGCCATGGCTCTCACCAAGAAAGATCTAATTGCTTCCCTCAGGGATTTCAAGGCGGAGCTCCGTGCAGAGATTAAAGTGGATATCAAATCCTCCATGGACCAACTGAAAGCTGACCTCTCGGAACGGATGGCAACGCTCCAGCAGGACCTGGATTCTGTGGGCACACAAGTGCTGGACATCGAGGCGCAAGCCCAAGAACTAGATAAAAGAATGTCGGCCTCCCAGGATAAAATATAGGAGCTTCACACCCAGCTACAGTCCGCACTACTAAAGACCGAAGACCTCCAAAACAGAGCATGAAGAGACAACATCAGGATTAAGGACCTGGAGGAGGGGGCAGAGGGACCAGACCTGGAAGCATTTCTTGAGGGTCTCTTCGCAGAAATCCTGGGGGAGAACCAAATTAAGATAAAGATCAAGCGGGCGCATCGGGTGGGACCTCAGCCTGGGGGAGAGTGACGTCGCACGTGCGACGTTCTGGTGAAGCTCCATTCATTCAAAGTAAAGGAGGCCATCCTGCAGGCGGCCCGGAAAAAGGACGAGATCTCATTCCAGGGCTTTCGCTGTACCCACTATCAGGATTTGGCGCCCTTGACTCTTCTTCGGCGGCAGCAGTTTCGACCTCTCACCACAAAACTAAGAGCGGACAAAATTAAATAAAGATGGACTTACCCTTTTGGTTTGGCCTTCGAGTTCAATAATAAAATGAAGCATGTCATGGAGCTTGAGGAAGGTCTGAGACTTGTGGGGCTCCCTCCGGGGCTGGAATACCACACGGGAGGCCCTGCCAATGGGAAAGGAAGCAACAAATCTTCGCAGTGGAACATGAGTTCGAAGGGCCGTCACTCCAAGGACTAGAATTATCCAGCCTGGACTTCCTGGTGGTAAGGCATTGATGAGGGAAATCCATCATGGACCACAAGCTCTAAAGGGTGGAGTTCTCTCCCAGGGATCAATGGGTAGCCAGGTTTCACTTTTGACATTTCTGCAAGCACCTACACTCGAACTCTGCAATTCTACAAGATGCTTTGGCGATCGATAACCGGTTTCGAGAAACAGCCGGGGCCCCGGACCTGGACCGGACGCCTTACATCATGAACCCTATCTTCCAAGACTCTAATGCCGAGGGAGCACGAGCTGCCCGGCGCAGGTTTTGGGTATTTAGTTATGTTAACTGTTGGGGAAGGGGGGGTTATGGAGGACGGACTCTGGTCTCTTAGGGTCATTGGTCACGCATCATCACTGGCTTAAAAAGCGTTTTCGAAATTTGAAGAAGTTATGTTTATTCCCTTAGTAGTAAAATTTGAAGGGATGGTGATTTTGTGGCTACAGGTCCAACCTACGTGGGTGGGGGTCAAGTTGGGACTATGCCGATTGCAATAGCTTCCTGGATTGTAAAAGGCTTAAATTCACCCCTCAAACGTCAAAAAGTTTGGAAATATCTCTCGGATCACTCCTTTGAGGTGGTGGCCCTACAGGAAACACACCTAAAGCGGGAGGAGGAACTACGATTGCGCCACAAAAGTTATGCTTTAATATACAGATCCTCAGCGGCTATGAAACACAGGGGGGCAGCTTTACTTTTTCATAATTCTTCCAAATTTCAACCTGAAGCCATAAAGTCAGACAAGTAGGGGAGGATTATCATGATAAAGGGTTTTTTGAGCAGGTCAGCAGGCGTTCTTGTCTTCCCTGCTCAATATGCTGGGGGGGTTTGCCGAGGGTCTGACAATATCGATGGGGGACTTCAACCTCACGTGGCATGCAGATTTGGATAGCACCCACCCACACAGAGCGCCCACAGGCAGTTTCCCCAAATCAGTAAAACACTCCATACACGCTATGGGCTTATTAGATGCATGGCAGCAAGTTCATCCTGATACCAAAGATTACTCATTTGTTTCTCATGTCCATTATACATACTCGAGATTAGATTATATATTTATAAGCCAGGGGTTACTGCGGTCCCTTCAGGATGCAAAAATCTTGCTGATCTCTATCTCTGATCACGGCTTAGTCGCGATTATTTTAAATTGGGAAAAGGGCGCCTCCAAGATGCCAAGATGGTATTTTCCAGTTTCCCTGATGAGAGACAAACTGATGCGGGAGGAACTGCGAGGGGCTATCTCAGAATTCTTTCGTATAAACCAACCACAGGATACTTCTCCCCTGAATAATTGGGACGCCTTTAAGGCGGTCATAAGGGGGAAATGTATGGAGCTTAACTCAGCTCTAAACAAACAGAGAACTAAGGAGAGAGAAGCTCTGGAGGCAGAACTGGAGGCCGCTGAGAAGGAACACAAACAGAACCCTTCTCGCTCGTTGCAGCGCAAACTGAGTGCCTTGAGGGGGAAGGTAAAAGCCATCTATGCCAATAGAGCGGAGTTTTCCCTTTTGCGAATGCGCCATGTCTCCGACGCACAGGGCTATAAGCTAGGTTCCCATCTCGCACGACAATTATGGGAAAAGAGGGAAAAAGAATACATAGGGAGAATATTGGATCCCAGGGGAACCCTAATGAATGCCGACGCGGACAAGGCTAAAGATTTGGGGACTTCTACAAAGAGCTGTACACTAGAGAGTATCTCGACGAAGCAGCACAGCGCCGCTACTTACAATCGCTTAAGCTTCCACAGGTTCCCCAGGCTTGCAATGGAAATCTTAATGCCTCCATCACAGAGGAGGAGGTGGGAAAGGCGATTGCGGCACTTAAACCTAATAAATCTCCGGGCCCAGACGGCCTAACGGCCAACTTTTACAAAACATTCGCACCAGACATCACTTCACAGTATTCAATGCAATGGCAGAAGGCTTGGTTATCTCGCAATCTATGGCGGAAGCCGTCATTTCGGTCATCCACAAACCTGGAAAAAATCAGCAAAACTGTGCCTCATATAGGCCCATAGCGCTCCTAAATCTGGACGCCAAATTATACTCTTCGATTTTGGCGGCGAGGCTGGAAGACCTGTTGCCAAGTTTAGTCCACCCTGACCAATCTGGCTTTATAAAGGGCAGACAGACTCACAACAACATCTGTAGGACCCTGCATTTGATCGAGAAGGCATCCAGATTTAAGATACCGGCGGTTGTGGTGGGCCTGGATGCGGAGAAGGCATTTGACAGGGTGGACTGGGTGTTTCTCTTTCTCACACTAGAACACTTTGTGTTTAACAAGCCATTCATAGATATGGTTAGGGCTAACTAAGCACTTCCCCGCTCCAGAGTTCAGGTCAATGGGATTAGCTCGGCTCTCTTCTCCCTAGAGAGGGGGACAAGACAGGGCTGCCCGCTCTCACCTCTACTTTTTGATCTGAACATAGAACCTTTGGCGCTCCGAGTCAGGGCGGCGGAAGATATCCCGGGTATTCCCTTTGGAGGCGAGGAGCACAAGATATCGCTCTTCGCTGATGATGTGTTGTTATCCCTCACTTCCCCTGCACAATCACTACAAGCATTACAAAGTGAACTGCGGGAATTCGAGGCGGTATCGGGTTTTAAAATAAACTTGTCGAAGTCATTTATTCTGAATCTCACACTCTCGGAGGGCGAAACTACCAGGCTTAGGGAGCTCACCTCACTGCAATTGGCCGAGCATTCGTTGAACTACCTGGGCGTCCATTTAACTACTAGATTGGAAGGCTTATTTAAAGCCAATTATCCCCCACTATTGCTTCAAATCCAACAGGACTTCAAATATTGGAAGCCTCTCTTTATATCATGGTTGGGGCGCATCCACGCTATAAAAATGACTGTACTACCCAAACTGTTATATCTGTTCCAGGCCCTACCAATAGACCTGGAGAGGGGATTCTTGGTCAGATTGCGCACTCTCACTATTCATTTTATCTAGCAAAACGACAGAGCCCGGCTTCCCTTCCACACTCTGCGTCATTCGAGAAGCGAGGGAGGAGTGGCACTCCCAGACTTTGAGCTATATTTTAAAGCTGCTCAATTAAGAATTCTGACAGAATGGTCCAAAAGAGAATCCGAAAAACATTGGTTACACATGGATAGGGCAGTAGTGGGTAGGACGATCTGGGATGTGATATGGAAGCCTAAGACAGACAGACCGCCAAACGCATATCTTAGCACCCCCCACCCGCACTACACTCAAGGTTTGGGATGAGGTTTCCAGGGGTCGAGATTGGTCCTCTTTCCCCTTGCCATACACCCCGATCCATTTTAACCTGGCATTCCCCCCAGCGCTCCAAGAGGGTCCATTTGACGCATGGAAGGAAGGTGGTTGACTGATGCTCTCTGACCTATTTCATAACTAAGATATTCTAACGTTTGATAGCTGTCGAAGGGATTTCAATGTTCCACCAAGTGAACACTTCCATTACCTTCAACTTAAACATTGGCCACTACAACCACAGGTCCGGGAGGCCGCCACGCGAGAAAAGACACCGATAGAGAAATTCGTTCAGAGGGTGGGCTCAATGAGGGGAATGATTTCCTTTCTATACAATCTTCTTCTCACTACCACACATGCACCAAGACCCCGATACATGCAGACATGGGACCACTGGGCAGGGAGAGAAATCTCAGAAGCAGAGTGGAAGCAACTGTGGAGGGACATGGCCAAAGATAACCACTCATTAGAGCTAAGGGAAGCACACTATAAGATTCTCTTCGATTGGTACTTATATCTGACCAAACTCAAAAAGATCTTCCCAGAGACGTCGGATTTGTGCTGGAGGGGATGCGGCCTCTTAGGAGATTTCTGTCATATATGGTGGGATTGCCCTACGATACGTCCTTTTTGGGAGGAAATCCTATCGCATATGAAGGATATGCTGGGATACCCTATTCCAACAACCATGGAGGGTGCCCTGCTGGGCTTCAGAGGATCAGAACTAGAGCACCAACCAAAGCTGATAGAGCCATTATGGGGGCTTGCTTAGGAGCAGCCAAGATAGCGATTGCAGCGACCTGGAAAAAAAAGGCAGCGCCGGCGCTTTCACAGTGGCATTCCCGCCTCTGGAAGATCCTGATCATGGAAAGAATGGCGGATATTTTTAGGGATGGCTATAAAAACTTCGAATATAGATGGGGCCTGCTTGTCACCTACCTGACAAAAGGCCTTCCCTTGGCGGTCTGCCTACCTACACTACGTGATATGCACCTGTTTCAGTTTTAGTTGAGAAATGAGGGAACACCTGGCTGGACCAGCTAATCACCGGTAAAACGCAAAAAGACGATGGACACATATATTTGACCTAGAGACCAACACTTGCAAACTCTATTATTCGTCCTCTACTTGTTTTTCTGTTGGGGGAGGGCAGGGAGGGATGGGTAGGGGATATATTGTTTGGGATTGTTTGATAAACTTTCTTGTAAAACAGGATGAGCGGGCATATATAAAAAGAGATGGGCTGATCCCCTCACTGCTAGAAACTGTAATTTCATTAGATTGTCATGTAAGCAGGGAATTTGGTACTCTTTGCTTGTCAGTGTGAATGCAGCCATCATGTACTTGGTTAAAATGCTCAATAAAAAGAACTTTGAAGAAAAAAAAACTATTCAAAATAATTAATTAGAATGTAAGGTCCAAGCTAAGTTCTTGAAGATAGGCAAAATGACTAAACTAACAGCTTTTAAACTGTTGGAAAACTAGAAGGGAGCAAAACATAGAACCCTCCCTTTTTAGGTCTCGCCTGAGCCAGCGCATGCGCTGCGAGACATTTTGTAAGTGGGGTTTTCAAAGTGCTACCCCACACGCTTTTGCTGGCTTAGCGCTTGCGTGCACGCAAGCGCGCAGCCGCCAGCTTTCAGCGCCCGAGGCGCCATCTAGAGCGCGATCGCTTTCACTTTTGCGGCCGCGCAACTTTCACGGCTGCGCGGCCAATGTTTGTTCTCTTTCCCTTCTGCTTCCTTTCTCCAGTTCGCCGGCTGATTGTTGCTGAAGGGAAGCCAGTGATGTGTGGGCGTGTGTGCTTTCACGTGGCGAAGGGAAGATTATGTCTAGCCGACATCATCTGCCTTTCCCACCGTGTGATGTCCTTGAGAGAGTGTGAACATTCAGCTAATCATGGTAAATGAAATATCCCTGTCTGAAACAGGCTATAAATCTGCTGCTCTCAGGCTGTATTTAGAATTGAAGGGGCATATTATCAAGAACGGCGTTAAAAATTATCGCCGGTTTAGCGGCAGAAAACTACCGCTAAAGCGGCGATAATGGGCTTGATAATATGCCCTTGAGAATTCCAATAGAAGTCCATGTTCTGGTGTGAACATGGGATTCTATTGGATTTCTCCAGGGCATATTATCAAGCCCATTATCGCCGCTTTAGCGGCAGTTTTCTGCCGCTAAACCGGCGATAATTTTAACGCCGTTCTTGATAATATGCCCCTTAGTTCTTTATCTCCCAGGGGAAGCCTTCCTAAGTCTTTTCTCCATTTTTCTTCTCTGACAATAACAAAAACATTATTTTTCTTTGGCTATTTTGATTTTCTTTCGAAATTATTTTTACACGCTCTGCAATCAGGATGTACAAGGGAAACCATTCAAAAGCAACAACGTTTAACTTCAAACAACATCTGGCCCTTACTAATGATTTTAAAACCACTAGACCACAACCAAATATGAACGCACTAACATCACCAGGGCCTTATCAACTCCATTTGTAATGTATAAAATCACACCGCTGAATGGAGATAGACAATGTATAACTGCAGCTGTTCAATTAAAAGTTCGCACTCCTCGAGGCAGTGAAAGCGAACGTGGTCTTAAGGACTCTACCCCTGCTTACTCAATTAAAAAATATCAATTGCTTTTAGCTGCAAAACCTGTCTGCTTTAACCGAGTAACTATAATACACCAATCGGCATCAAGTATATGACATATTCTACCTTGATGAAAAAGTTCCTAAATACGTTAGGGAGAACTGAATACTTTGAAAAATTAATAATTAACCAAGAAATAAAGCACAGAGGGGCAGATTTACAAGCCCCTTGCGCCACTTTTGCGTCACTTTTCACATGTTAAAAGTGACGCAAAAGTGGCGCAAGGGGCTTGTAAATCTGCCCCAGAGTGTTTGTAATTTTAAAACTCACACAATAAGTAAGGTCTGTGGGGATTCATATCATGCTAACACAATTACTGTGCAGCTGAAGTCGGCTACGCCCAGAAATATTTTTAAAAACATGTTGTTATGGTTATATTTTTTTGTGCTACCAACGTACCACCTGCTTAGGGTCTTTCAACAAATATCCCTTGTGTAAAATTCGAAGCACGAGAGATACGCATCTTTTAATGCAGATTGAAAGTTTTCAATCGAGTACAGTGGCGAAATAAGGTGCCATGGGTTCCAAATGCACCAAGAACAAGCATTTGCTATGCAATAAGGGCCAGATGTACGACCATTGGCAAATGCGAGTCGCAATTTGCGAGGCACAATTGCCAATGGTCAACAGTGTCTGAGACACTGTTTGCGATTCCCAATGGGGTCGCAAATTGCATGCCTCTTGCATATTAATGAGGCTGTTGCAATTTGCGACCCCATTGGGAATGACTAGCACTCCCAGGGATGGTGGCCTGCTGGGGTCAGCAGACCTCCATGTCTGGGACTGCTTTTAAATAAAGCAGTTTTTTTGTTAAATGCAGCCCGTTTTCATTAAAGGAAAACGGGTAGCAAAAAAAAAAAAAGAAATAAAGTTTTTGTTTAATTTTTTAAGGGCTGGTAGGTCCCTGGGACCACTGCCTGCTCTGAAAAAATGTTTGCGCACCCATTCACAAAGGGGAAGGGGTCCGGGGACCCTTCCCGTTTGCAAATGGTTTCCACCCTCTTGAAGAGGGTGGTAAACTGCAAGTGTTTTGCGACCGCAATTGCGGTCGCAAAAAAGATTCTTACATAGGGTTCAGACTCGCTATTAGGAAGGGACGCCCTCGGAACGCCCCTTCCTAATAGCGAGTCGCTAACCCTATTTTGCGAGTCGCTATTTCATTAGCGACTTCCAAAATAGGGTTAGTACATGGGCCACAGGTTTTTTGCATGCGCAAATGGGTCTAAAACCCATTTGCGCATGCAAAAATCCGTCGTACATCTGGCCCTAGGTCTCGTATATGCAAGAGTTTAAGCTTGGGCATTGTAAATGATAATGCCTTTTATTTATGTGTTTTGAAAACCTGCAAACGGTGCGTAAACACGCACCTTGTACTTATAGCCATTGTTTACAAGAAGCAAGGCTGGCAGTAACTGTGCCTCTTTTACTGCCTGCCTTGCTTCTCGTAAGCAAGTACTATCAGTACAAAGTGTGTGTTTATGCACCACTTGCAGGTTTTCAAAACACATGAATAAAAGGCATTGTCATTTACAATGCCAACAGCTCAAACTCTCGCAAATGCGAGACCCATTGCATTGCAAAGGCTTGTTACCTTTGACATTCCTAAAATCCTGACAGATTTAATTTGGAGCTTTCCACATTTTATCAGAAATTCAAAATAACTATGGGCTTTACTTATTGTGTAAGAACTCTTTCTCTTGCCTTTCTAGCTCAAATGCAGGTACAGCTGACAGTGAAAGGAAGGAAGTGGGGTAGCGGAACCTGCACAGTACCTGGCCCCCATGGTTTATTCCATGTTTCCCACAGAACAATTACCACTCCCTCGAAAGTCATCCACACCTTGCTGTGCCTTTCCAATGAGCAGCCTATGCCTAGATTTTTCTATGGAGATTCATTAACCCGTTGTTTTAAATGTGCATGCACTAGACCAGCGTGAGGAATGTACATTCTGTGTGGCTGAGTTAATATAGCTAATTTTGGCATTTGACAAAATAGGCTTTTATAAACAAAGATGCAAAAAGTGGTAAAGATCGGTGCTGCCCCAAATGGGGCCTAATGAAAGCTCTATATATCTGTTTTTTAAAGTTAAGGCACACAGTGTCTGAGGCCCCATGTGTCCAGCACGTTAGCAATACCAGCATCAAAGACAAATTCTGACAAATGGAGGAAATCTGAATATTTGTATTCTGGTCTACTTTCAATTTTACACTGTGTCTAGAAGCTGCCTTTTCAGACTCACAGGTAAGCACTTTTAAGGACACACTTTCCATTAAAATAAATGCCCAGTATCACCCTATTACCTATTGCTTGGGCCAGTTCATAATAGTTTTACCAGCACGCTTGCTTCTGGGATCCATCTTCTGGTCTAGTACTACGGGAACACATTATGTCCTAGGAAAAACACAATCCTCTATCCTCAGTGGCAGTTCAAAAATGAACCCAAAAATGCAGTTTTGGTAAGGTAGATGGAACTCCGCACAAGCTTAGTCTGCCATGCCAGGATCTGAAACCTTAACTTACAGGTCTGTGTAAAAGGTCTTCCTTTGGACCTTTCATAGCAGCTGCAGTTGCCCATGGCTAGGACACATAAAATAGTTCTTTGAGTAAGAGGGATTTTTAACCTTATCACAATCATGCTCTAATTACAACATACCATAATTAATGATCACTAGCAGATGTCCAGGACATCACAAGGTTGTACAAGCAGCCCTAAAGAGGCAGAATCCAAAACTTTCTAAGGATGCTGTAGGGTTAGTCATTCTAGATGGTGAGGAGTGGAAGAGAAATCCAAATGCAGCTGTTCACAGGTAGAGTTGAACCAGCTATCCTCCAAGATTCCCAGGCTTTCCATTAGGTAAGTTTCATTGAGCTCTAGCCATAATGTTGCACACTGTGCTGCAGTATGCCTGGAACAAGCGCAACCTAAAAGAGTTATAAGAAAAGCATAGATGAACATAGGTTTAAGAGTAGTAAAACTACATTAAATAAATGTGACTTCAAGTTCTATTGAAATGGCACTGAGCGACTCAAGGGGCTACAAAACAAAAATTCATACATTGGGGCCCATTAAAATCAATGGATATACAAAAGCTCAAACATATTCTCAGTTTTTCTTTTTATTTATGTATTTTATTGAGTTAACAAATACAAAAAAAACAGAGCAATATCTCATCTGCCCCGTTCCTCCCTCCTCCACGACCCCCCATCCATGAGAAGGAGCATGCTTCAGCAACCACAGTTGGGCAGTCAGTAATATCTTGAGGTAAATAGTACAGGTAAATTCTGAAATCCATTAAATACATATACCCCAGCATAATCGTGGTGATACATCAGTACATAATTACAGTGCCACTGGCTCGTCACTCGGTTCCTCTGCAGTATCTTGTTGTAAATGTTTCTCAGCTAAATCTCATTCCATCCTTCCGCCTTGCCCTTGTCCGGTGTATATTAGTTTGCGTCGTACCCCACATTCAGCAGGCACCCATCTCAGATATTCCCAAATCCATTGTTTACCAGTTGTTTAATCAATGAGTTATCCATTGTTTGGCAATGCATTTCTTTGCAACCACCAGCCCCAATTCAACAATTTTTTCCATATATTTAGTATGCTTAGCCCGGTTCACCAGGTCCAACAGGCACAGCTGGATCGAGGGCTGTAATGGCATTTCAGTCAGGTCCCCCAGCGCCTTAATCACTGTCTCCCAAAAGTCCCTCACACACCCGGGCACTCCCACCACATGTGTATGAACGTCTCTGCTGCTATCTTGTATTTAGAACAGTTCTCAGGCTTAAAGGGGTCAATCCTATTCAGCCAACACGGTGTGACATAGTCTCTATGGATGCATTTGTAATGTGTCAGCTTGAGTCGTGCTTAACGCGTGACCCTCCTGCAGTTACCTAGTATATGAGCCCAATCACGATCCTGCAAGGCTGTACCCAAATCGTTCTCCCACTGTAGCTTCAGTGTCCCGGTACAGGAAATATCTTTCAGTGGTAACAGTAAATAGAGTCTGGTAATCAATTTACTCTCCCCTCTCATGCCCGGCAAAGCTTGGTTCAATACATGAGTCTCAGGTTTCTGTGGGAATCCCCCCCAAGGCTTTGCGAATCGCCTCATCCAATCCTGCATAAGCTAAAAAACAGCCTCCAGCTGTCCCCCATCTATCGCAGAAAGTCGAATAGCTCATCAGTTGACCATTTTCATAAAGGCCCCCCAAGGTTTGTGGGATATCCAATTTCTCCTGGTGCAGTAGAAAAAGGGGTAGCATGGGACTAATTCCCATGTACCAGTGTATCAGTTGTTGTGAATATATGTAGTCATCCCCATCTTTTCTGGAGGCCTGTTCCCATATACTCAGAGTAGTTCTGACTTTTAGTGGGAGGGTCCCCCTCTCCTTTATAGGGACGGAGGGTAAAGCCAAAAGCCCACGTGGCCTGGTAAATCTCATCAGAAGGTCAGTGACTGGGTCAGTATGCGGATCCATGAACCATGCCATCACATGCTGCAAATGAAATGCCCATTAGTAGACACGGAAGTATGAAGCCTGCAGCCCTCCACTATCCCATTGCAGCTGTAACACTCTAAGGCTAATATGTGCTCTCCCATTACCCCAATATAGGAGCCGAAGAACCTTGTCAAGGCGTTGGAAAAATGCATCCGGTACCTGCATGTGCTGCAACACGTATAAGACTCTAGGCAAAATAATTTTACTAAGTGCTATGCACCCCATCAGAGACATCGGGAACTGCAGCCACTTACCTACACTCCGTTCAACATTATAAATTATGGCCCCTACATTAGCATCGTATGTTTCAACCAAATCGGGACTCAAATATACCCTTGGTATTTAACAGGAGCTGCTTGTATCTGTATATTAGGAAGAGTTCCATTCACCATTCCATCCGACCGCTGAGGGTAAAGTACTGACATTTGCATGAAGCATAAACACAGAATGCGTCTCCACTTCCGTGATCGGCATGAGATGTCCGGGTACCATTCGGGTCAGCAGGATATCATCGGCATACAGGGAAATTACCTCCTGCCTGTGTCCAATCATCACCTCATTCCCCTCATGTCTGTTTTGCATTAGCCTCACTAAAGGTTCACTGATCACAGCAAAAATCGGTGGCGAAAGGGGATATCCTAGCATGGTCCCTCTCTCCACCGACCAGCATTCTGACTTCCTAGCGCCTATCTTCACTCTGGCTTTGCTATCTGTATATAGGAGTTGCACCCATTTCAAGTAGATAGCACTCAGCCAGTAACGTCGCAGCGTTTGGTTCATGAACACCCAGTCAATCATATCAAATACTTTATGAGCATCTAAGCTGGCAAGCGCACTAGGTTCCTCCCCTTTCTTAATCTGTTCAATGATTCAAAATGCTTTCCTGATGTTGGTGGTGGTAGTGTGACTTCCCACAAATCCTGCCTTATCTGGGTGTATAAGCTCCCACGCCACTTTAGCCAAACGAAGAGCCAGTATCTTCCCCAAAATGTTCGCATCCACATTGATCATCGACAGTGGTTGGCATGATTCATATTCAGAGGGATCCCTCCCTGGTTTAGGTAGAACCACTATATATGCCTCTCTCAGCGTCGTAGGCAACACCCCAGAGTCAAATGTCTCCCTATGCATGGCTAATAACGGTGCACAGATTAAGTCCGCAAACTCGTGATAAAATTCTGCTGACAATCTGTCGTTCCCTGGTTTTTTCCCTGTGTTCATCTGTTTGAAAGCCCACCTTATATCCAACTCAATAGGGGCATTCAAGGCTGCCCTCATATCATCATCTGCCATGGGGAGCCGTGCCTCATCTAGTAGAGCATTTATACCCGTCACATCCTGCATGTATTGGCATGTGCACAGGGTAGAGTAAAACTCTGCAAAACGGTGCAACACATTCTCGGGAGTTGTAAGTGTCTTCCCCTGCGCGTTATTTATTGTAACAACTGCATTCCCCCCTCTTTCTCTGTTAACCAGCCACTCCAGCAGCTGGCCCGGCATATCTCCCTGTTCATGTTGGACCTATGTGTATTTCTTGTAATCATGTTTACTTAGGGCAGCACAGGCCTCATCCAAGTCGGCCAGTAGTCGATGTCTCTCCTCCCATATTGCCTCCATGTGTGGAGCTTGTCTATCTATGTCTCCTATCTGGCGTTCTAAGTTTGTCACTGTATGCATCAGTGATTTATGAACCCCATAGGTGATTGTCATGCATTTACCCCTGATAGTCACCTTGAAAGCCTCCCATAGGACACCAGTAGATGCAACCGATCATGTATTAAGAGTGAGAAACTCCTGGACAGCATACCCGGAGTTCCTGCCTATAAGCCTAGTCCTGCAATGCTCGTGCCTGGAAGCACCCCTGGGCTATCAGAGTCACATAAGCATGCCCCCACAAATCAGCCACCTGTGGGGCATGATCTGATAATGTGTGGTCAAGGTATTGCAGTGCCCCGAAACAAGTAGCCTGCTCTGGGTGTACAAGCAAATAGTCAATTCTAAAAAATGTGCCATGGAGTGGTGAGTAAAAGGAATAGCCTCTAGTTTAACCATGTGTCACCTGCCACAGCTCCAGTAGGTGCAGAGCTTCCATACCATCCAAAAACACCTTAGAGGCTCTGCCCAGCTGCAGCCCTGGAACTATCCAGGTCCCTATCCAACAGACAGTTATAGTCCCCCATCCAAATGATATCATTATGTGCATAGGGTGCCAGCAGTCTTGTTAGTCCTTCAAACAAATCTGGCGTGTTTATACTGGGGACATATGAGTTCAGTAGTACCTTAGGTGCACCCCCGATTTCCCCCATCACACACATATATCTACAAACAGCTGTTTTTAGTTCAGTGTCCACACATAGGCAGATGCTGGCTCCACCCACAGCAACACAACTGATGCCGATGATGTATAGCTCGCATCACAGAGTCTGCCTCCCTATTTTGCCTGCAGTTTCTCATGTTCCTGTAGCAGGAAGTGTGTTTCCTTTAACATAATTATTTTTTCTCCTTGGCTCCTAGCATATGACCAGATCCTTTGGCGTTTAATGAGATTCCCTATACCTTTGACATTCCAAGAGAAAATCGTCATCCCATGTAGATAAGGTGTATGTATCTCTGTGTGCATGTACCATTTTGCCTACACGTGTTTGTGTCACTGATAGTGTCCGCTCCCTCTCAACAAATGGCCTTCACAATTGACACATATAGTGACATCTCCTCCCACCCTGAAACAACAAACTTCCCCGTTACAGCATGGTACTACCCAGGTTCTCTGGTGTGGGTTACCCCGGGAACACCATCACCAGTGGCTGCACCCCATACCAAAGTATTGTCGTACTTCAAATGCCCCCACACCGTCATCTGTAGCGTACCCTTCCTCTGTGCCACAAAATAGCATCGCACACCCACCTCCCACAATTGCCAATGTGGAGAATCACAGATAGAATTGCTCATCTCTAAAACATCAATCAGTGACTCTCAAGGAACTGCATAGCTTCTTCAGCATGGTCAAAAAATTGTTGTTTCCCATGTAGATCTATTCTTAGGCACGCTGGTGGCAAAAAGGCATAGTCCAGCCCACGATCTCGGAGTTTCCTCTTCACTTCTATAAAGGACCTGCATCGTTTTTGTATAGCTATGCCATAATCTGGGTACAAGGATATTCTATTTCCATTGTATTCAACAGCACCCTGCTTACAAGCTTTTGTCAGTATGACCACTCGACATGCGTGCAGGTGCACTGGGTTTTTCACCAGGGGTTCTGTGTGCCCTATCTACTTGTAAGCCTCCCTCAGTATTGAACCCCGGCAGCACCGTAGTAAGCCAGGTCTCCAGGAAATGCTCCACAGGTGCAGTCTCTGTGCCCTTTGGCATTCCAAGAATGTGCATATTGTTGCGTTGAGACCTGTCCTCCAAATCAGCCAGTTTCTCTCCCTGGTGTTGTAAACTCCACTCCCGATCAATTTTCGAACTGACTAGTGTGAGCCCCAAAAAGTTCCTTAGTTCCATCAGCCCTGGCCCCCAGGTCTTTTACTCTGTTTTGCATTTTATCCATATCTTGGCGCAGCAGTGCTACTGTGAGGGTGATGCCATCGATTTTCTCAATGATTGCCTTATTACCCTCTAATATTAAATTCTTAATTTCTAGGGTAGATGGCGGAGTAGCCTCCTCCGCTATAGGCTCCTCACAGGCAGCCCCGCTCTGTGACATTCTGGGGATGCTCTCCTCAATGGTATGGCAGGATTTCAAGGCTGTGCCCGGGCCACCATTCGGTTTAGGCGTCATGTATGCAAAAAATAATCACACTGTGCGAGGCTCTGCAACGTGGAGGTCGCGTCCGGGTCCGTTCCCGCATTACAGTATAATTAGTCCCAAGTCACCTCAAATAGCATGCAAAAAGAGTCAAGTACTGTGCACAAAGACAGGTCATCTACCAGTTGATAAAGAGTTAGGTTCCATGTATCTGCAGTATGAGAAAAAGCAAGAGGGAAGCATGAGCAACAATCACCATTGCCAAATATCCCTGCTAATATCTCAGAGGCCCCCACTGCTCCTTCTCCTAGGAATTTCCAGTCCCCAATGCTGCTACTGTGACGTGTGGCCTCTCTGTCGTCGCATTTCAGAGTTGCTCCCGGTGATCATTCCCATGTCTCAGGGCCAGTAATACAGTAATCCAATGCTGTGCAAATATCACCCCCACTGCGTTGGCCCAGACCATTCAGAGAGGGGGGTGCAGGGTAAGTTCATAACATCACAGGCCAATTGGGAGCAAGAATCAGCAGCATGGAGGAGGAAGCGTGCAATATAATTACCCCCTCCCAAAGTCTCCGTGTACACCAATTGGCCCCAGGTGCCACTTCCTTATGGCACAAGGACTGGGATAGGCCAGCTACACCACATGTCATACTGCTCCCTGCTGTTGGGGCAGCTCGCTGTCTCCAGCTGTCACTCCCCGCCACACCATCATCCAAACGGTCGCAGCGCGGCCGCCACCAGCGTCTCCTAACTGTCCATCTTGGGTGGTGCCGCTCTGGCCCGATGCCTTCTTCTCTGCTTGCACCACCTAGCTCCAGGAACGTCGCATCACTACACTTTGTTGGAGCTCCGGTGAACCCAGGGGGCAGCCTCATATCCTTTCAGGCAAGCTTGCAAGGTGGGAGCCGTTGTTGTGGGCACCCAGAGACTCCTGAATACAGCGGATGAGCCGGTGATGAGTGTCCTATTAATGGCAGTCCACTGGAGCTCTCAGCAAGGTCATCCACTCAATCGGCCATCTTGGCTTCCCCGCCCATATTCTCAGTTTTTCATAGGGTCATTTGGGTGGGACAGAGATCAGAAGCCTAACTGTCTCATTCTTGGACCAAACCGTGATTTGGCAGATTTTAACTATTCAGAAGAAAGTTACCATCACACCTACCAGATTTTCTAGATCTCATTTCACTGTTCTATAAGGGGGGGGTTGCTGTCTTGAGTTGAAAAACAAGCTGTGGGTTGGAGTAAGCCCTGCCTGTTGTCAAAGAAGGACAAGCATTTGCAGTGCAATAGGTCTCGCATTACTGATAGTTTGAGGGATTGGCGTTGCAAATAATAATGCAATGCCAATAGCTCATACTTTCAGTAATGCAAGACCTAGTGCATTGCAAATGCTTGCGTAGTGAGCCAGGAACCAGCATTGTATGTCTCTGTGCAGTACCGCAAACTGCTTCCAGAGGTCCCTAGTGAGCAAGGCACCAGCACTGCATGTCTAAGTGCAGTACTGAAAGCCGCTCCTAGAGGTCCCTAGTGAGCAAGGTACCAGCACTGTATGTCCAGATGCTGTACCGCAAGCTGCTCCTAGAGGTCCCTAGTGAGCAAGGCCCCAGCACTGCATGTCTAGGTGCAGTACCGCAAGCTGCTCCTAGAGGTCCCTAGTGAGCAAGGCACCATCACTGCATGTCTAGGTGCAGGACCGCAAACTGCTCCTAGAGGTCCCTAGTGAGTAAGGCACCAGCACTGCATGTCTAGGTGCAGTACCACAAGCTGCTCCTAGAGGTCCCTAGTGAGCAAGGCACCAGCACTACACGTCTACAGAGTTGGAGTTATTGGCGTTATAAAGGGCAATGTTTTTTACCTAGCCATGTTGCAGGGTTCAGTACCATATGTGGCAAAAGGGGACCTCTTTTGGTCACATATGGTACTGCACCCTGCAGAAGATATGGTAAACCCACCCTACCCATAATGCATTGCATGCAAGATAGTACTACGAGTACATTCAAATAGCTATGTCCATATATGCAATTAGTTGCTTTGAAATGTGCCATAAGAATTATTACATTAATTTCGGATTAGGTTGTACTCTGTGTGGAGCTGATGAAGGGAAATTTATAGACGGTCTCATATAAATGTGAGATGTTCTAGTGAGTGAAGTTACCACTGCCAGCCTAGCTTAGGATCAAGTGTGTGTCCTGCCTGAAGCCTTTTAAGACAAGCATTTGCAATGCAATAGGTCTCACATTTGCGAGACTTTGAGCTATTGCCATTGTAAATGGCAATACCTTTTATTTGTGTTTTGAAAACCTGCAAGCGGTGTGTAAACATTCACTTTGTACTTATAGTCCCTGCTTACTAGAGGCTGGCAGTAAAAGAGGAGCAGTTACTGCCAGCCTTGCTTCTCCTAAGCAAAGATAAAAGTACAAAGTGCGTGTGTTTACGCACATCTTGAAGCTTTTCAAAACACATAAATAAAAGGCATTGTCATTTACAATGCCAATAGCTCAAACACTCACAAATGCGAGACCTATTGCATTGCAAATGCTTGTTTTTTAGGCTGTTAGGAGGGGTACACTTTAACACAGCCAAGTATTGCAGGACCTCAGGAACAGCACTTGAGGGTCAAGACTTATTCCAGCAGAAGCCACCAGCAGTGCCCAGGGCAGGTCCGGTTGAAACTGGTTTGCAGAGCTCTTCAGGAAAAGAGCTTTCTGTGGCTTGTTGTGTCCCTATAAATGAACAGGAGATCAGCCATCTGACCCTTGGAGTCTACTACTTTGTCCAGGGTACAAGTGGAAGCAAGTTGAACCTTTCAGGTCTCCTCACAGGTCTCGACAACAGGTGGAGTCCTTCTTCTGTCTTCTACAGGTCCAGCAGTGTTCTGAAGAGGATGCCCAGGGGTGTCACATTTATGCCTGGCACCAGCCTGTGGGCGGGTGTGACTTCAGGCCCTTCTCCAACTAATAGGGGAAAAGTTACCTGGGGTAAACCCACTCACTTTTTCAGCAGTTCCTGTGGGCGCTACTGCAAACAACCACACAGTGCCCTTCTCTACCTAAAACCAAGATGGTAGAATCTTCTTTCACCTGTACAGACTTCCTGTGCCCACCACATAGGTCTCGCTAGGGGAATGAGCAACCATTCTGTAGTCACTTCAAGCCAGTTCTGGGAACAGCTCCTGTTCCATTAGGACTGTTGACTGACTAGGTGGACAAAAAAGGCCCTGTCCAGGTGTCACCTAACATTTGCCTGTGCCAGAGTAGGCCCCTAAAAAGGTAATTAAGTTCCTGGGAAAAGCCCATATCGTGCTCCTGCCAGAGGAACAGAACACCTACCCGCACCCAGGCCTTTGTCTCAGCACTGGGAGCAGCTTCACACCTCAACAAATGGGCTATTTAGCTCCTGGGTGATAGTTGGAAGCTCATGCAAATGGGCTTCTAGAGCAGCTTTTCCCAAACTGTGCGTCATGACCCACTGGTGAGTTGCGAGCCGAGTTTTGGTGGGTCAGGAAAGTCAGAGCAATTAATAAAGATGCCTTTAAATTCTGTGTTTATCTTGTCACATTTGCCCTGATTAAAAGACAGAGGTCAAATGTCAGGCTATGTCTTCCTTCAAACTGCTGCTTATTCTTTTAACATAGGGATTGCTGTTTTCTATCCCTCACTGCAAACTGAGAGGAGTTTTTAAAGTAAATTGTGATACAATATTGCTTTAGTACAGGTATACAGGTAGTGTGAAGGGAAAGGCTCTAGAATATTGTTTTTTTGTAACACAAAACAAAATGTAAATATCTGTAAACGTATTGTATGCATTTGGCAGTTAGGAAATGAATAATGAAGCACTTTTTTGTAATGCTGAAGTTTGCTGGAAACAGAGATTTTAATATAATCAAAACAAATCAAAACTCTTTACTTGGTGATGCACAAATGATAAATATTCACAGGAGTCCGATTTCCATTCATCAGTATTTGTTTGCTATATTGTTTTTTTCAGTAAAACTATATGTCTGTTTAAAGTTATGGCCATTTTAATGACTAATGGGCTGCCTGTAAATGACAATGCACTACCACTGGAGGCTATACTTACATTTAAAAATCGCTTGCATCATGTCCATTAAAGGTAGGCCTTGGTGGAAGGGTGTTGTTCTAAAAAATGGGTTGTGGTGCCACAATTCGCTCCCTGCGCTCTCGTGCCCGCCACCAGGGGGCCGCATACCACCATCTGTGGTTGGATACAGGCATAAGAATTTCTTATCTTATGCAGTTGTGGGAAGGTAGCTCTCTCCAAGAAAGGGGGAATGAGGAGAAAGATTGTTGGAAAGAGGGAAAATTGTGTGTGTGGGAGGCCTAAATTCCTTTCATGAGTTTGCTTGCCCTACATCTGTGTGAGGGAAGCTTGCATTGTGCTGCTCACATTGTACGTGTTTCAAGAGAGGGAAGCATGTGCTGCTACTACGCTCTTTGCACCTCCATGTGTGAGAGAAGCTTGCACTGCATCTGCCAGTGTTACATCTGGACAGTGTGTGAGGGAAGCTTGCATTCTGCTGCTCACATTGTACGTGTTTCAAGAGAGGGAATCATGTGCTGCTACTGCGCTCTTTGCACCTCTCCATGTGTGAGAGAAGCGTGCACTGCATCTGCTAGTGTTACATCTGGACAGTGTGTGAGGGAAGCTTGCATTGTGCTGCTCACATTGTACGTGTTTCATGAGAGGGAAGCATGTGCTGCTACGGCGCTCGTTCTGGGTTTTTCCATTTGTGGAGGAAGGGCTTGCTGCAGCGTTATAACTGTGGTATGAATAGGAAGCGCAATGCTTTGTGGCTGTCTGTGCTTTATCTGTTATGAGTGTGAATGAAGCCTGTGCTGCTGCCCATGCTACACCCGTTCTCACTGAGACTGCTTCTTCCTGTTATGGAAACATCCACCACTGCTAAACATGTTTTACCTGTTTTTTGTGTGAATTAGGTTTGTAGAGCCGCTGCCCATGCTGAACTTGTTTTATGTATTAGGGAAGCTTCCATGGCTGCGGTCCATGCTGTATCTGTTTACTGGTGAGCGGGCTTGCACTGCAACAGGCCATACAGTACCTTGTTTGAGTAAAGGAAGCTTAAATTACTGCTGCCACACAGATACTGCTATGTGAGGGAAGCTTACAACCTTGAACTGTTTTGACTGCGTGTGCGCGACAGAGAAGCTTGGACTTCAATTCCATTTCTGTTCTTGCTTTGTGTGCGACGTTAGGGGCCATGGTGATGACGATGATGGATATAACGAAGATGATTTTTTTCTAACAAATGATTTCGAAATTAACTCAAAACAAACCGTCACATTAACGTCCAAGTCAGAATGGCCATATGATTCTTTTCCAGGTGCCTTTTGAATGGCCAGGATTCGGATGAACAACGCAGAAAACAGCTTTTGACTGTGACTGTGTGTTTTATGAAATGTGGCTTCATTGAACTAGTTGTGGCTGGAAACACCCTGGCCACCAACACCCACGGGGCATTGGCCTTCCACAAACATTAGGTGCCATGTTGTCATTTCATTGGACTTATAGCTGTCCTGCTTCTAACTGAAAGCTATCCAGCGAGTGACCCGTGATCAGATCTGTGACAGTTATTTAATTTTGAAACACCCAGACACCATCTCACAATGAGAACATTCTGTACCCTATACTTGCACGTGATGAGGGGCATTTGGAAAGATTGAGCTGCTGCCTCCAGCCCTGGTAAACTACACCCCGCAGAATTGCCCAGGGATAGGTAGAAGTGAGCAGTGTGGTGAGCACGTGCACATCGATGTGCCTGCTGTCACTGCAGTCCAGAACAAGCATTGGCCGCGCGGCCGCAAAAGTGACGCGGCCCCGCGGCTGCGAAAGTGACGCAGCCGCGGGGTTGCGAAAGTGAAAGAAAACAAGCACGCGAGTGGTGTGTGCAGAGAAAGCCAGATGGCAGCTCTGGTGGGGGAGGGGCGAGCAAGACAGAGAGGCAGAGCGAGGCGCGCGCGGGAGAGCGAGAGGAAAGCCCGATGGCGCTCGTGCCTGTGCGCGTAACCGCGAGCAGAATGCCACACAAAAAGCTGTGGTCGCATTTCTGAAAGCCCACTGACTAAATGTCTCGCCCAGTTCAGCGCAAGCGCTGGCTCAGGGCGAGACCTAAAAATAGTGCCCTGAGGCTGTAATAAAAACCTAGGGAGTAACAATACATGTAACAGGGGGTATCCTCGTGGGAGGTTACAAGAAGAGACAAGGCGGTACTAAGGAGGGACTACTAAACCTATTGACCAATGAAAAGCCACCATTTACAAAGGACAGGGACAGGAGCCAATTAAAAATATGGGCAAAAAGTGGGCGGAGCTTTATGCCCATATCCTCAATACAGCATGTCTTGAAGAGAATGGGCAAGCGCTGCCTAGGCGAGACCTAAAAAAGCAGGATATTAAATTTAAAAATTACTGCAGTAAAAACCTATTGGTATTTAGGTAAATTTTTGTGGACCAAAGTTATCTCAAGCCACAGTAAGACAAAATCTTAAGTGGACTCAATTATCTTTATTTAGCTGGGGAAAGGTTGTGGTGAAACAACTTGTGATTTAGAAAAAGACTGTGTTCGTAGTAGGCACTTTCAAAGCTGCTATTATAAAGGGCCTCAGAAATTCAAAACTGTTTTCAAAGCCATCATATGGCCCTAGGGTTATCGTACCCGAGACTCGGGTAAACAGTGCACACTGAAAGCATGAGTGTTGTATCCCCTAGCGCCAGAACTCATCATTCATCACAGCAGAGGCATTTTCTCAGTGCCCACGAGAATGCTAATAAACCACCCTAGATTTGACTACGTCTTATTCACAACCCCTGACTGATTTTCAAAATATTCTCATGCAGTTAATGTTAAGGTTTCTTTTCAATTGCATAACTTGTTGTCCAGTCTTGTTATCGGGAATTAAAAGAAGAATACTTGCATAAATAATTCAATAGATTTCATGGTGGTGTGCAGCTGCTTAAATCAGACTTTTCAAGAATACCCCTTTCTTAAGTCTGAAGTGTGTTAGGTTCAAGAAAAAAAAACATTTATGTCAACTCTGATAATCCAGCTCAAAACAAAGACGATGCCATTGCCAAAGGTCTCCATTATAAAAAGCCAGCGTTTTTCGTACTACTTCTGTGCAATCCCTTTACACATTTTTTCTATATTTATTTTTACAGACCTACCACAACACCGGCAAGAGTATTGTAATGTTCATGTAGGCCCTGCTCATTAATTATATGCCTAAATCACATCACCAATTTAAGTGCATTCATTTTTAAAACAGTACAATGTAACAGTTCATCAATCTAGGAAGTTGTTTTAGCACTCCATAGAATGAAACCACTAAAACATTCTAAATTATTATTGGGTTTCTTGTGTCCCTAAGAAAAAATTCAAAAAGTAAAGGTCTTTAGAGTAATAACCATATGCCCTGTGATTAGTCAATCATGCCCAGTTAACTTGCTCAAACCCCCATCTAGTAGCAACTAGCCTGACAAATTTTTTTTTTATATTTGTTTAAGGGGCAAGCCAACAATATACTGTCTCGTTTCCACTGCATTGTTTCCACATGGACAATATTTACTTTATCAGGATATGTCCCACCCAAATTGGCTGTCATGACTTTCAGGTTTATCTTACTCAACTTTCCTACCACAAATTAGCAGACCACACATTTGTTACCAAAATGCACATACAATACAATACAATACAATTTATAAAGCGCACGGCTGCTTCCGAAAAAGCATCCCAGGGCTAGCAGCAAGTAAACTGTCGAGTAAAAACAAAGAAATCAAACCATTACCAAAAAATTATAAAGAAACCTCATAAAATTCTTTTGAAAAATACCTTCGAAAGGGGCCAAACCTAAACTGACTGGGAAAGAACTCCAGAGTTTTGATGTGATAGAAAAGAACACCCCGCACCCCTCCTTCTAGCTTTACAGACCCGGGGAACTTGCAGCAGTTTGGAATTATTCCAATTATTCCATCTCAGAGTTTTGACCTGGCAAAAACGTTTACATTTCTTCCTGAAGTAGAGGGTTCCTTTATGCTCAAATGCTCCATAGGTTAAATTTAGCTCTTTAAATTGAATGCGTTTGATTGCAGGCAGCCAGTGCAATTGTCGCAAATAAGGTGTCACTGATATTTGAAAAGGAATTTTCTGAATTAACAGAGCAACTGCATTTTGAACAATCTGAAGGCTCTGCATCAAACAAGGTGACAGGCCCAAATACAAACTGTTCGCATAGCCAAGTCTTGAGGTTCCCATAGTGTGAACAACAAACTCTCAAGTATGCTCTGGGACCAAGTGCAATATTCTCTGTAAGGATTTGAGCGTTGCAAAACAGAATGAGGAAATTGCCTTAATTTGACGGTCCAAAGAAGTATTAGTATCCAATTTCATACCTAATTTTCTTACTGTTGAGATGGGCGTTGGGGCAGACCCGAGCTCAGTCGGCTACCAGTGCAAGAATCTTGGGAGCATTTTGTCCCAAAAAAAGAATCTCCGTTTTGTCAGGGTTTAATTTGAGACAATTACTGTTCATCCACTCCACTCTTCTACTGAGTTTAGACTCTGTTTAAATGGCATACTGTGCTTGGGAGCAAGGAAAGCGACTAGATTGTCATGTTTTGTGGACATTCTCAGTTCAGATTTTATCTATGTTAGATTCATCTTTTGAAGACCTCTACGGCAGCTTCAACATTGGGCAGATCTGCTTCTTTCATAGCAGCATTCGCTCCATCTTATTACCTGCTTGAGAAAGCACTGCTGAAAGCATAGATAATATTTTCCCAAAACATGCAGCTGGAAATTTTGATTTAGGAGACCAGTTTTAGCTTTATGATCTGTGTGACCACAGCTCGATTTTTCTACTCTAGAACTTTCAAGCTTATACGGCTTATTGCAGCTTCAGCCGCCCCACAAACCTCAGCCCCGCACAAGGAGGCACGTTCTCCAGATAGGGGTCTAGCAAGGGGATAATGAGGTCCTTTCCATGTGACTGGTAATAATGTATTACTGTTTATGATGTTTTCTAGACTCTCTTGCATTGGTTCTTTGCATGTGGCATACATCATACCCTTCTGGTTAGAAGAAACAAGTAGGTAAACTCCAACATATCCTCCCACCTGGTTCATTTAGACTCCATTTGCCTATAAGGAGACAGTTCCGGAACTTCACGACCAGGGTTTTTTATATTGATGTTTAAACCATTAACCCAGTAAAAGTTAGCTGATTTGATAATCAGTTTTTAATCCTAGAGCAGATCATCTGCTAAAAGTGGGATTGGTTGTGTACTAAGTAAATTTGATCACCAGCCTTCAGGTTTTGCAGTAGACCACACCCCCAATAGGTTTCCATTCTCTTGTATTAAGGATGTATTTGTAGCATCTCATTTAGAACCAAAGGAACAACATGTAATTACTAAAAGAACTTTACCTGTTCCTAACACTTGTTTATTCTACACAGTGAAGGACCGGGAAGTTCATTAAGCCAGAGCAAATTTTGATCTTTTGACTTTTCGGTTTAAGGCAGTGCTTAATTTGTGCCTGTGGTTGCAGGTGGGACTCAAAAGCACTCTTTGTGGGAGACCTGGCTTAGTCTTCATCATGTGCCTTTGACCTAGAACAAATGAGAGAAACGCAGCAAAGGTGAAAAGAGGAGGACGAGAGAGAGAAAGAAACAGTGACAAAGGGAGAAAAAAGGGATGGAAAAGAACCCGCAAGAGTGAGATAAAGGAGCAGGGAGAATATGATTGTGAACATAAGGTGTCATCAACCCTAGACAACCTTGGTATTTGGCTCCCCAACATTCGGCAGCAGCAGGCTTCTGAGGAAAACTTTGGGCCATTATATTAATTCTTCTACAAATTAAGCACTGGTTTATGGGCAATCAGTTCAAAGTTCTAAGGTTGTATATTGATAAAGAATGAAGGGGCATATTAGCAAGACCGGCGATAAAATGATCGCCGTTTTAGCGGCAGGAAACTGCCGCTAAAACGGCGATAATGGGCTTGCTAATATGCGTTATAGAATTCAATAGAAGCCCAGGTTAGATGTCCTGCACATCTAACCTGGGCTTCTATAACGCATATTAACAAGCCCATTATCGCCGGTCTTGCTAATATGCCCCGAAATGTCTTGCTACTGGCAACTTCATATTTGTGCCTAAATTACATAATGTTCTCATTGCATGCTGTTACACTTCAGGTTGTTCACTACTATAGTCTTTCCTGCAAGTACATTTTATGCATACAGGCAGTATGAAAACATTTAAGTTTAATGATGTCTCATTATTGGATACAACCTCGTTACCTTGGGAAACGTTTTTATACTGCCTATAAGAAAGGTGCAGAGAAGTGTCCCTGCGTTTGGAGTGATATGGTTTGTTATGATATGTTAAAAGAATTGCAGAGCTCTCTATCGCGCAGAGTTCTCTCGCTTGGAAATATTACTAGCAGGACATGGCAAATGGCAGTTTGGCTTTCTGCAGTTTGTGACACTGAAGATGAGAAGATGTTTTTCAGAGCGTTGGTGGCAGAAAATGTGAGGAGGGGAAATGCAGGAAAAGAGCATCCACCAGTTCTGGATGGATGAAAACCTTTCAGTCAGAGATGGAGCTGGTTGGCAAAGTAAAGGTTGTGCTGAGGAAAAAAGAAGTTATGGGGCATATTTACAAGAGGCTTGCGTTGTGTGTGCACCATGCAACGTGGTACATGCATGATGCAAACCTCAACAGATTTATGACTTTGAGTGCCTCCGAGTGGCTTCATAATCTGGAGTAGTGCAAAACAGCCTAAAACGCTGAGTTGCGCTACTCTGCCCTGGGTAAGCATTCCCTGGGTATTGCATAGGTGTTCCTATGCAACTCCCATGAATTTTGATGCATTCCCTGTACTTATAAACCTGGGAATGTGCCAAAATCTTATGCCTTCTCCTTGTTAGTTCCTCTTTCTATGTGTGCAGCACACATAGAAAGAGGTATTTGCCTCCCGGGGTTGTTTTTGTGCAGGAAGGTATCCTTCCTGCACAAAACAACCCTGTCTGCAACGCAGGCACCCAGTGCCTGCGTTGGCACTAGGCAGCCAAAAGCGGCACCAGCGCAGGGACAAGGACAGGTTTCTTTCTTTTTTCCCTATCACACAGTACAGGTGACTCGCTGCGCTGCATTACTTTTTTGTAGATATGCCCCCAAGTGTTTAGATAGAATTGTCTCATACACATTTGTGAATGCTGTAGAGCGCCTTGCAGGTGACTTTGGCTTGGATATGCAGCCACTGAAGAGATTTCAGGGTGGATTTAGTGCTGCTGAACCTGGTAGCGAAGGTGAGAAGATGGGCGGTGTGGTTTTGAATCAGTCCTGTCTGATGGAAAGGGCAGTCTGGATGCAATAAGTAAAGAGGGCTGCAGTGATTACGATGCTCCCCCCGTTTCTAGTAGTAGTAATATCACAGTTTTTTCCATCTCTGTTCTTTCTGTTTTTTACATTTTATGCGCATGTTCACCACTTGAGCACTTCACCGTCCCATTCTCACCATGAGAGCACCTTTTCGAGTTATTCTTTTGCCCCTATGTATGCTACTCTAGACTACATGAACCCAACAGAACCATTTGGCTTTTATTTGTATCTGTATTACTCCTAGGGAAATAGGGTTGGCGCAATATTGTTGTCCCTATTTATGGTTCTGTGACTTGAGTCAGCATTTAAATGTAATCTCTGCAGTTCAAGGACTCTCTGGTGAGAGGTGGCACTTTCTCTTTCGCAGTTTAGGGCGTCCCCCAACAGCAAACTAATCCATGGAGTTTGATGACTGGAACAGGTAAATGTCTTTAATAATGATGCTGGCCTGGTGGCTCACTGAACTAATGTATCTATTAGATGGTTCTGTTTAGTTGAATGTTTGTTTGAGTACCATCTGATCTGTTTAGCCTTTCAATGTTTGCACATTGAGCATTATTATGCTGGGCAATAATCAACATTGGCTGGTGATGACTGTGAGCATTGGTGCTGGAAGCAGGGGTGCAGGGCCCCCAAACATTACCATGCTGGGATTCAGAAGGTGAATGAGCAATATAGGTGCCTTTATATTTTGTAGTTATTTTGTCATGTTTGTCTTGAATTCAAAGACATAGGTCAAATTTCAGGCTATGTGTTCTGACAAATTGCTGCTGATTTGGAAACTATTGTTTACTTTTATTTTTCTGACTGCAAACTGAGAGGATTTTTGATAAAGTAACCTAGGTGACAATCTTGCTTGGGTACAGGAAGTGAAAGGACATGCTATATATATAGGCTGTCAGTTTTTTAGTTACACACAACAACATAAATACCTGTAAATGAACTAAAGACATTTCAAAATATATCAGCAATTAAGAAAGTACAAATGAAGTATTTTTTTGTGAGTCTGAAGTGTGATGGAAACAAAGATTTTAATTGGATCACAACAATCAAGGCACCTTGGCTGAAACCGGATTTTCACAAATTATCGTTTGTGCACAATATAGTTTTATCAGTAAAGCTGCATGTCTATGCAAATTTAGTTACCATTTCAACGGAAAATGTACTGCATCTAAATGACAGTGCCTACCACACCAGTACTCAAAAAAAGCACCACCGTCCACATACTACATCCATACCAGTCTCCTGCTGAATAGGCGTGGCACACTTGGTACACTTGTTTTCGTGTGATGTTTGGATTTTTCACAATCCCTATGACTTCAGTGATATAACACTGATGGCAGCACCCCCACTCTGAAAATTGTTCCAGCGCCACTGACTGTGAGCTTTGCAAGTGGGCAATTACGGTATGCCTCATGTTTCATAAATGACATAACTAACGTAGGAGCTAATCCCAGTAGGGGAAGAGTAATGTTTGAATTTCTGGTCTTGTTTAAAACAGCACACACATATTTTTTAAAATCATACTGCAGAGTATCCTGTCGCAGGTCCTGTGTCTGCCAAGCTTTTATCTTAAGAGGTGCAGGCTTCATTGATACTATAAGACAACAAACGATGGTGGGTAGACTTCTTGCAAAAGATTTTCAGACAGTGGCAATCGAGACTGAGACTTTTGCAAACATTCTACCTTTTTGTTTTAATGAGCCACCTTAAGTGTAACGTGTATGCCCACATATGGGTTCTGCGCTCACTGTACAATAGGATCCAAAAAAGGTGTCCCAACTAGACTCAAAGCTGCCTGTGATTACTTCTGCTCCCATTCAGAGAGAAGATGGTCTGGCATGCGACTCGAGCAGAACAAGACAGTTTTTCATATGATTGCCCCCTGTCTGCAATGGCAAAGTGGACAAAAATATGATGGAATGGAATGTGGACCAAGACAGTCCCAGTGGCGGATAATTTTGTTGGTTTGCGGGAATTAGTGTGGTATGAACTGCCATTTAAACAGAACGCCTAGAACCTAGGTGTTCCCTGATTTTCTACCAAATTTCCTCCCACAGACATTGCCTTCTTTCAGCATGTGAATGCTCTGAGTAAAACGCTCTTGACCACAGTGGTCTACCACCTGTAGTAATGCAAATGGGACAGGTGACTCATGCTGGCAGCCCTATCGGGATTGCAAAATCACTCATAATGAGGCCTTTAGAGTTACCATTGCCTTTATGTCTATGTTTCTTATCCTCAGTGAGTCGAATCAGCACTTCATGATAATTAAGTTGGTGTCGTAGAAAACATAGTTGTGGAATAAGGGTTCAAGAGTCCTTGCTAAAGTCACCTCTCCCTGTTTTCTGTCACCATTTGCTGGGCTAGGGCTTCTGCAATAAATTTGGGTAATACTCCTGTACACCTTCAAGTAAAGGTGTTTGAAGGGTGTTGCATGGCTTGTTGTGGTCTTTGTGCTTCCTGGATTCAGCATTCACATTGTAAGATTGGCAAGTGGGCTGTCTTGCAGGATGGACTCATCTAAGCTTCTTTCCATTTTCAGTGGAAAGCAATCTCAATGATGGATATCTCGGGGTTAAGGAATATGAGACATGCAGCAAGCACAAATGTTGTTTTCACTTGCTTACCTAAGGTTCTTGGTGATGTGTGGCTCCAAATTACATTTGGGAAAGTCCATGATAAAAACGTGCAGTAGATAAACATATTTTCCCTAGTTTAACCCCCTTTCTCTGGACCAACAGAAAATGGGAGTGTATCCCATTTCCGGCCCTAAAAAAGAACTTCTCCTGCCTTTGATTGAAGTAAATCCTGATATTTTCCCGGATAGTAATGAGTCTGAAAATAATATACAATACCCACAAACAAATATGTTTCTTTCTGTGTGTGTTTGTGTGCATAGCATAGACGTGTAGGGAATGCCCACCCTGGCCTGTCCACCCACCTTCATATTTCTGTCAGTAAATATTTCCTTGAGTGTCAAATCATCTTTTTTTAAACTGCAGAAGTGCAACGTGCAAATAGCTTAATTAATTAAACCGTAAGTGTGCAATGGTCAGTATGAACATAAATTGTGTCATCTATGTGTCAAGAGTGAACCATATTATATGCAATATTCTTTATTTACGCACAGACACAAAGACAATAAAAATGGAGTCTTACTTATTTTGTTCATTTAATTTATATATGCCAATTGTACCCCTCCACTCAAGACTATGTCCCAATTCACAGTAGTCGAAAACATCAAATGACTTCATGCTTACCACTTACAGTAAGCTGAATGCAGTTCACAAAAATGCATTAAAAGCAGACAAAGCAGGTGTACAGCAATTAAGGGTGGACTTAAGCATGCCCTGTAATACACAGAAAAAAACATGGCTCAAAAGTACAGTTTTGAACATATATTCATAAAAAAATGAACTATTGGATGCCTCCAGTGTTGCATTTCAGCTTAACAATATATACAGTCACATAGAAAATATCACTGCTTCTCTGTCTGAACCGAACTATATTTCTCTATAGCACTCGAATGAGCACCAAACATATCAGAAGATGCCTTTATATTGTTCCAGATCAGGAGACTCCAACCTGTTCTGTAATAAGAGCTACTGATGTTCAATAACACTCATCCCGAGCTACTAATAATAGTAGTTTAATAATAGTGACCACATCAGGCATGATTACTTTAGTTGGCACCCTCTGCAAGATTAGCAGCAGTAATCACCTCAGTGCATTAAGCAAAGTTGCCAACAGTAATGTAAAAAAGCTTTGTCAATGTGGAATGCATTTACAGGGTAATACATACCAGACATAGCTGCCATGCCCCTGACAGCAAGATAATAATATTAATAATAAATCTCCCCAATGCCTCATGACTTATCAACTCAAATATGAGCTTTAAATATATTTTGAAAATTCAACCATTTTTCTCCAAACATCAGCTGATGAGTTCTGAAAACTACACGCTTTTCCGTTTTGATATACATATATTAATTTATCTAAATAAAGGCTTTTAATTTAGTAGGCTGGGCTGCACACGTGAGAGGTACTTACTGGTACCCGAAGAGCTACAAGTAGCTCACAAGCTACTCATTGGAGATGTTTGTTCAAGGTTGACATGGTTGGTATCATACCAGTTCAAATGCTGTAATACTAAGCCAGGCATATTGAGTCAGCCGCTGGCGTAGCTTCAAGAGGAGCAATTCAATTTTTAAATAATTTAGTGTGCAACAACTTTTGCGTTGTTATGTTCGTGTCGTATCAGTGAGGCTGAACCAACTGTTTTAGCTGATGGCACTATGATAGCATAACGTCCTTTAAGGAAAGCTCTGCCAAATCGCTTGGAGCAGATGGCTACCTCCAGCTGGTTGGAGGAATACAGCACAGACGTGTGTATAGCAGAGTGGCATTTTACATTTCAGTTGCCGAAGGAGCACAACTTATAAAAAAAAGTACCGGAAAAAGAACTATGTTTGCGATTTACAGATCTACAACTTAGCTACCAGTATAAGACCGAGGCACCACAAATAAATATTGGTACACAACAACAGAAAGGACTTGAATAGGCTATATGTGTTCATGGTAGGGATGTACATCATTGTCCACTATTATCATCATGTAGTGTAGTAAGTAATGGATTGCTTATATCAATGCTCATTGTTATAGATATGAGGAAGATTATATATGTTTGATGTGAAAACTGCCCACTATGTATTCTTTTCACCAGCAAAGACATGAATATAGTGTCACTGAGGAATCAATTACACCACAATGCACGAGGATGTACAGGAATTTCCGGGATGATGCAAGGGTTCTCTTCTAAAAGAAGGTCTCTAGGGTGATCTTCTTCTAAGTAGATCAGTTATTGTGTAGTGGATGCTTTAACTTAACACATTTTAGAACATTAACATTAGGCAGGATGGCGTCTAAAAATCAATTCTCCAAATCATTCATTATTATTCATCCCTTAGCCCCTCACCTTCATATGGACTTCTCGCCCAATATTAGCACAACTCTGTGCTGCTCATTTTGTCTACATCTGACTCGAAGATTCCAGGCGTGGCCCTGGTAGATACTGGGCAGTTGCCTACAGGTAGCATGAAGATTTCTGCAGTCTACACATTGATGCACTGAGGTACCTTACCCATTTACCAAGACACAAGCAAGAAACACCCACATATTTGGTTCACTAGGTCTGTTCTCGAAGTCTTTTCTGGTAAACATTGCTGCACAGGTAATTTATTCTAATTTCCTTTTTACGATTGTGTAGCTCATCATAACTATAATGGTATTTCAAATAAAATCTCAGAAGGATTTGTCAAGGCTCCCTATGGTAACAAATGAGTTGGGTATTGCCTTCAGAGTAAAATGCTTATTTTCTAAATTATTTTAATTATTTCAACAATGAAAAGTCCTAATTTTATTAAAGACAGGGAGGTGAGCAGTATGGTTTTTTTCCTGCTACTTTATTCAACAACAGTCAAAACAATTAGAATAGGATAGGCAATAAACTGAGAACAATGCCACACAAAGCATAGACGTACAAAGATAGACCCTTTACCAAGTGCAAAACCTGGATTGCTGCTGGGTCAAATAGTTTGTCACTCTAAGTGGACGGGTATGCTCAGACATGGTTCCCGTTCACACCGTGTCACTGGAACCAAGCTGTACCCAGCTGACGAGCCCATTAGTAGGGCGAAACCAGTCCTGGGTTGCTTGTGTTCTGGTTCAGGGAGGACCTGGATTGGCAGTTCAGGCGACACTGTTCGGAATGGAGCAGGGTCAAGACTGATTTGCATACAGCTGGGTCCAAACTGAGGTGGCATTGTGCAAAATAGCGAAATACAGGGATGGGGTCCCAAGTAATTTCCAGTGACTGAGATTAATTCAAGCATTCCATCCATCACTTCTTTTGATATTTTAGTTTGCCACCCTAAGTGAGACGGGGATACACAGACATGGGTCCCGTGCACACTGTATCGCTAGAACCAAGCTGTACCAGGCTGATGAGTCCATGATTAGTGCAAATCCGGTCCTGGGTTGCTTGTGTTCCGTTCAGGGAGGACCTGGCTTGGCAGTTCGGGCTGAACTGTCCTGATTGGAGCAGGGTCAATACTGATTTGTATATAGCTAAGTCCAAACATTGTGCAAAATAACAATAGACTGGGACGAGGCCCTGAGTAATTACCAGTGGCTGAGATTAATTCAAGCATTCCATCCATCACTTTTTTGTATAATTTAGAGGGCCCAGTAGCAGCATCAAAGCCCACCCCTTATCCAACCTTGCATCAGAGTGGAGGAAGTAGGCAATGCTCCCCCCAGAGAGGCGCAAACTGACCCTCCACCCAAGCCCAGAAAAAGATCTGGTAATCCTGGGTCTGCGCAGTTATTTCTCATTCCCGGGGAGGAGGGATTGTAATCGCTGGGTTTTACTGCAGGGATACTGGCTGGAATAATAGATTTTAGCCCCCGGGTATCCATGCACCATATTCTGTGAAACTCCTAATGAGGGCCTAAATGACTTTACTTCCACATTAAAAGCACATTTTACCATTTCTAAATTTGACAGCTGACAAATCGCTAAAACCTTAACACAAGCAAACAACTATTCATAACCAATTGATTACATACCCAAAACTGTGCGAGAAGGATACACGATCAAAAAAGCCCAGCAATGCCATACAAATAAAAGAGGACGCAATGCAAACGAGGATAAGATAACATTCCATTATTGCTACTGCTGTCCATTTGTAAAATGAATGGCAGCCCTTGGGATATTAAATGATGTTTGCTTATTAAACTTGAAATAGATGCACGTAAAAGCTTATGTTGCTCTTTGCAAACTACTGTTCCCTGATCTGCTGGTGAAGGCTGCTGAGGAATGGATAGCTTGGTTGCAACTGATCAAGTCAAATTCACTGTCAACCAATATCACGTTAAACTTCAGAGGGAGTATCATGCTTGTAGTGAGCTCCTCTCGAGGTGGCGGCAGCCACATAAAGTTGGCAAAAAGATGCTTCACAACTGCCATGAACACGTTTTCGGAGCGTGTGAAGCAGGGAAAAATGCGTTTCAGCTGACATGAGATTCAACCAATGAAATATAACGCGGTGCATTTGTTACTACTGCACGAGATTACTTTTTTAGAATTTAGATGAATACCCAGTGGTAAGGCGACATAAATCAGTGTTCCTCCACCTATAGGAAGAGGCAACCTTGATGGAATGAAATGGAATCACTTTGTATTATTCTTTCTCTCAAGACTGCCCGGTGCCAGCTGCCATTTCCCGCCAAAGTTCTTAAGCAGCAAATCTGTTGGCCCAGCGCCTGCCTAATCATTGTGTAACGCAAGGAAAGACGCCCTTTTACATTCCAGGCAGAAAAAACCAACAGACTTGCGTTCAGTTAGGAATAATTAGAAAGCTGAAAAGAGACAGAGGAAAAAGGCTTGAAAGCATCATTGTGCTTTATGAAGCTTAGAGAATCCCTTTACCTAATCAAATTACAGCTAAGACCTCGGAAGCTTACGGATGTTTGTACAGCAGAGCTCATGGTCTGTCAGCTATCCGTGCAGCGAGGCAGTTACCGTAGCCCCTCCCCCTGCCCTCTGCTCCCCTTCTCGCGCAATAAACAGACCACGCTGATGTCTTTAAGCGTAAAAGGCCATTTATTAGGACCAGGCTGCACAACAATGATCAATAACCAATAACTTCAACATTAATAACAAAACCCCCACATCAACTCTGTATCCCTCCACTCTCTTCGCCCACTCTGACTCACATCTCCAACCACTCCATGCCCATTCCGTTCCTCAACCATTTTCCCAAATCTCCTAGCATCCTCCCCGGTATCACCTGGCATTCCAGTCCTGCCTCAGCTCCCCTCATCATCCAATCTTCCCCCCCCCCAAGGGATGGGTTTGCCCGCTATTGACTCCCCCACCCCTCCAAAGTATCGCCTACCCTGCAGCCCGTCCTAAACTGGCACGCCATGCCAACCCTACCTCCAAAAACCCTAGTAACTGTAGGGCGGGTGGGTGGACTTCGAAACTTCCCTCCCGATAGTGCCGAGCGCAGGAAGAGGAAGTTGCCTTCCTCCCCCGCGCTCTTATACCCACCACCTAACTCCACCCCTTGACCCTGCCTGGTCCTCCCCTGCGCGAAAGAACCCGGGGGAAGACTAGTCTGTGACTCTGCTTCCCGCGGGGCCCAGCATCGCGCAATAAACAGACCACGCTGATGTCTTTAAGCGTAAAAGGCCATTTATTAGGACCAGGCTGCACAACAATGATCAATAACCAATAACTTCAACATTAATAACAAAACCCCCACATCAACTCTGTATCCCTCCACTCTCTTCGCCCACTCTGACTCACATCTCCAACCACTCCATGCCCATTCCGTTCCTCAACCATTTTCCCAAATCTCCTAGCATCCTCCCCGGTATCACCTGGCATTCCAGTCCTGCCTCAGCTCCCCCATCATCCAATCTTCCCTCCGAGGGATGGGTTCGCCCGCTATTGACTCCCCCACCCCTCCAAAGTATCACCAACCAGGGAACCCCTTTAGGGCGGTTACCTGCCCCCCCCGGGGCCCATGCAGTGCACCTTTCGACCACATCAAGTCACACATTCCTGCGGCACCAAATTGACTCGCTCCACAGCTTACTAACCACATCTCTCATCTCCATCATATAGTAAGCATTCCCCATCAATGAAAGATGCACCCCGTCATCCCTAAAAAGTAGCAGTTCCTCCAGTCTCAGTCCAGCATGGGCGATGACCTTAATGTCCTTGTCCCCACAATAAAGTCTCATTGCTCTGTTGAGCTTTCGTCGTGCCTTTTCCACAGCCCCATGCTTAATGGCACCCCTCCAAACTTTCCTTGGGACAAATTCCGTCCAGGCAATGCAAGTCCCTGCCAGCCTGTGTTTCAACACTTCCAAATCCCTCTGCATCAGCTGTAAGAGCGCCAAACCCGACAGCTGAACCAAATCATTCTCCCCCAGTTGTATGATCAACAGATCCGGGCAACCCTTCTGGGGGACCATCTTCGCGAGCCAGGGCAATAGTGCCCCCATCGCATCCCCCTTTACCCCACCAATGCACCTCGTGATGTTGTCCTTTGAGTCCCAGGTTACGGCCGTACACCTGTTGCTCTGCATACTTGGAGGCCCAATGCACGAAGGAATGCCCCACGATCCAAGTGACCGTCTTGGCCCCCGGTCCACCCACGCAACCTATGAAAGAAAAACATGTTAGCAAGAAAACCGGGCACAGATAACACCACTTCCCCAGCAACACCTCCTGCTCCCCCCCCACTCCTCACTTGCGAACATACCGTTCACAACACCTAGACTTCCACCTCCCAATCTGCCGAATCCTGTCCCAAGACCACCCCAACCGGGCCGCCGCTGTGGCCGCTCCAATACGAAACGAGTGAGTCCCAAAACCAGCCGGATCAAAACCCAATGGCCATAAGGCCATGCGCAGCACCGCCAACAACTGTCCGGACGTCACCCTCGCCCCAGACATGTGCCAAAAAATCTCTCCACTCGCAACCCGCGTGGACAACACAAACACCCTCCATTCATCCACCGGGCACACGCCCCCACAACCAGCCTCGCACAACCAAACCCACTTACCCCGTCCCAACTGATCCGTTTTTGAGTGCCCCAGCCAAATCCCCAGGCGCCCGCCATCCAGCCGTATCTCCTCATACCGCCTGCCACCCACGGACCGCGTGCCCAACAATTCAGACACCCGGAAAGCCCCAAAAAACATCCAAATCATCGCCAAACGAAACACGCGCACTTCAAACACATCATAACAACAAAGCGACAAAACCCCGACCAACTTTACCAACAATTCAAACGTGATCGCCTCCCGCAACACCCCACGCCCCCTTCTCTCCCTTCCCCAACCTCTGAGTACCCGACTGAGAATCACATCTTTCGTCGGATCAAAACCAAAAACAAACCGCAATAGAATGCTACCCCTGCCAGTTTCCCTGATATAGTCGCAGCCGTCAGCCCCTTTTCAATGCAATGCAATACAAACTGCAGCACTCCTTGCTCCATCGCTGAGCAATCTCCAACGGCAGAATCCCCACGCCATCCCATAAAGGATCCAAACTCCGCCCATGCCAGTCGGTATGCACGTCGCGTGGTCTCAGCAATAGAATTCTCCACCAGGCCTATCACCCTCACTCCCCCAAGGCCCAGATGCCGTCCGGCAGCTTGGTCTTGCACTGATCCGCTCCTGGTGCCAATCGCCGGAACCGCTGCCACTGCGAACGAGACAAGGCATCCGCGATGTCATTATTCGCTCCAGGGACATGCTTGGCTCGAAAACCACATTCAATCGTAAACATTTCAACATGAAACTCCTCAACAATCTCAGCACCCTCAGGTCCCTTGCCCTCTGCCGGTTTACCAGCTCAACCACAGTCATGTTGTCCACATGGAACAACACAGACCTGTTCTGAAACTCGAGACCCCACACTTCCAGTGCCACTAACAAGGGAAAGAATTCCAGAAACGCAATGCTCCTCCCCTGCTGCACCCAATGAGCTGGCCAGTCCTCCGCACACCACCTGCCATCCCAGAAGATCCCAAAACCAGCTGCCCCAGCTGCATCAGAGTAAATTTGACATTGCCAAACCATCCTGTCGTCTGCAAAGTCCAGGGACACCCCGTTGAAATCCGTCAAGAAAGTCAACCATGTCCTCAGGTCCGCCCGAACCCCCATGGAGATCCGGATCCTGTGGTGCGGAAGAACAGCCCCCGACATGGCCATGCCGAGCCGCCTGCAGAACGTCCGTCCTGCCCTAACCGCCCTGCACGCAAAGTTCAAGAAACCCAACAGTTGCTGTACCGCCCTCAACGCGATCCTCTTCTCCCCGATCGCCCACCAGAGGCACGCCTGAATCTCCGTCACTTTAACAGCAGGGAGGCGAGCTGTCCACTGAAGGGAATCCAGCTCAATGCCCAAGAATGTCAGAGTGCAGCATGGGCCTGCCGTCTTTTCAGGGGCCAAGGGAACCCCAAAGTGCCGCGACATCTCCTGGAACCGTGACAGGGCCCTGCCACAATCCCCGGAGTGAGCTCTTCCAAGAAAGAGAAAATCGTCCAGGTAGTGAGTAACGTCCCGATGCCCGCTAATCTGTGTAAAAGCCCACTGCAAGAAGGTGCTAAACAGTTCAAACAGCGCACAAGAAATCACGCATCCCATGGGCAAAACTTTGTCCACGTAAATGGCCCCTGCGAACTGCATCCCTAGCAGCGAGAAATCCGCGGGGTGTATGGGCAGCAGGCGGAAGGCAGACTTGACATCACATTTCGCTAATTCCGCCCCCGGCCCACACACCCTCACAAGGCGGATCGCGTCATCCACCGATGCGTAAGCACCCTAGAGTCCTCTTCCGCGATGAAATCATTCACAGACTGTCCTTCAGGCCACGAGAGGTGATGTATCATGCGAAACTCACCCTCCTCTTTCTTGGGCACCACCCCCAGCGGAGAGATGATTAGGTCATCCGCTGGCCAGTCGCTGAACGGGCCAGCTATTCTCCCTCATCCACCTCTTTCTGTAATTTGGCAGCTACCACTCCCGGCAAGGATGTGGCGGATTTCAAATTGTCTGCCCATCTCCGCACCCTGGGACCCTGATAGCCCACCCGAAAGCCCTCCGTGAAACCCCACTGAATCCTCGACGCCGCCTCCCTATCGGGGTAACCCGAGAGCCACGGAGCCATCGCCTCCACCTTAACCGGTGTAGGCGCCCTTTGGTCCTGCCTGTCCCCTCCCTTTCGCGTTTCGCCATTGCTCCGAGGGCGTGACCAGTGTAAAGCATTGGGTAAGGGCGTGCTTCCCTCCACACTTTGAGCACTCATGCTTGAACTTGCATGGGTAGCGGGAGCAATAGCCCCGGTTGTAGCTCCAACAGGCCCCGGTGTTAGCCCCGCCTGGCTTAGTGGCCTGGCCGGCGCTACTGGCCCCAGCGGTGCTCCCCCCCGCCCCGCTTTGGGCGGGATGCAGCGGAAAAGACCGGTAAGTAAACGGCAACCCGCTGGCCATGTGGGTGGATGCCGAGGAATGCGTGGACGCCATCCACTGCATCCATAATTCCTGATCCACCTCCCCCCATTGCTTGTCCGGGTTGGCGCTGACCCTGGCCCTGAACTCCTCATCATAACTAAGCCAGGCGAACCCCCCGAACTGCATTTGGGCCTTCCTGATGATGTCCATGTATTTCATTAACGCTATGGCCCTATCCTGGTGCTTAACGCAGTAAATACTGGCATAGATGAGGAACGCCGAGGTCCAATTTTCCATCGTCACCGGAACCCTAGGCCGCCTAGTCAATTCCCACTCCTCTTCTTTGGAACCCTCCTTCGCCTGCACCTCCCTGTGCAGCAATTTAAACACGTCCACATACTCGTGTTTCCATATCCTTCCCTTAATCTTGTCAGACAGATGAGACCCCAGGGGCATAGCCACCCCCATGTAGGGGAGCTTCTTCTGGTGTTTGTCCTCTGACTTGTCCCCTTTCTCGTCTTTCTCGTCCACCTTGTCCGTCTGAACCCCCGCCGTAGCTACCAATTTTCCTCCCACCTGCTTGACCACCCTTGACGGCTTGTCCCTCGGCACCTCTCCGGTCACCCGCACCGACCCCTCCCCCACCCCCACCGACCTACAAGCCTTCTTCCTACCGCCTTGTGGCCCACCATCCCAAGCCGACCACCAAGACCCCTCACCTGACAGCGATGAGTGCGTCTCGCCGGGCCGTCCTCTGGAGGTGGAAGCCTTGGATGTCTCCGCCTTTACTTTGCCCTTCGTCGTCTTCTGGGCCTGTAAAACACCAAATCCGCTGTTGCTCTGCACCCCCCCCCGTCCCCGTCCTGTCGTCGTCATCCCGCACTTCCCCCTCCTCAAGCTCATCGCTCTCCTCAGCATAATCCAACTCCACTTCCGGCTCCACTTCCACAGGCGCCCACAACACCTCTCTCACCGCACGTTTCACACCCTTACTTTTGCCAGCACCCACACCCCGGCCCCCTGACATACACGCCGCCGTTGCCCGCTCCCGCGTTGGAGGGACGGCTGCGGCGGACCGCCCTGCTGCTTCATGCCGGCGTCCAGGGGCCGTCATGCGCCCCGCCGGGCCGCCCCGCACTCTGCCGACAGCCGCTGGCTTGGATCCCCTACCCCCAGGCCGCTCCAACCTGGGTGGGCCCCGGCACCATCGGGCCTCAAAGCCGTCCTGGCCGTCCCTACCGGGCCCGCCGGCCCCCTGCCACCACTTGCCCCCCCCGGCCCAGCCTTGATCAAATCCTCTTCCTCCGCCCACCTCTCCTCCTCCGAAGTGGGGGTCGGGGGCCCCTCCGTCTCGGTGTTCCAAACCGCTCCAACCCTCGGTGCCTGCTGCTCCGCCCATCTCGCCTCATTCAGCTGCACCAAGAGGCGCTGCTCCCTGATCCTGTCTTCCCAGGCCAGTGACTCCCAGCGGGGGAGGGAGGGGGTGGGCAGTAGCCCTGAAACCCCCTCCCGGCTGCCAAAGTGCAGGCTGAGGGGCCGTCCCCTGGGCCCCCACCGCAATGCCCCCTGCCCCCGGGCAGTACGCCCCCCCACCGCCTGCACACCCTCCGGACCCAGCGGGACTACCCTGGCCCCTGCCGAGAGGTCAATGGGAGCATCCACCCAATGCCCCGTGCTTGCCCCCATACCTGCTGCGGCCAACCCAGGCTCCAAAGACGGGGCACTGCGCCCCCCGTCCCTCTCCCCCCCTCCCCCTTCCACTCGCTCCGGCGTCTCCCCCCAAACCGGCTGCTCTGGCTGGGGCCCCTCGCCCCCCTCCCCCCCCCCCTCCTCCCCTCGCGGGCAAGCCGGTGTGTAGAGCAGCCCCCCGGTGGGGCCCAGCCCCACCGCGGGTCCCGCCGGCCCTGGGGACACAAAGTCCAGTTTCGGGAATGATAGGCGCGGAGGCAGGCTCTTCCTCCGGCCCCCGCGCACCGGCTCCTTTTGGCCCGCCCCGCCCCTCCCGGCCGCGCCCCCGCCTGTAATAGGGGTTCTTCCTGGCACGCTAATACAGCCGCCGCCACCCCCGCTGACGCCGCCCTCGGGGCCCTCGCGAATCCCACCCACGCTTCCCCCAGCACACCGGGCCGGAGGAGATCCTCCCGCCCGGCGCGCCCAAGCACCCGCAAGGCCTCCCTTACCTCATCAGCCGACATGGCCTCCGCGTCGCGATCTCGCGCTGCAGCCCCGGACCACCGACCAGTGGCTCCCGCTCACGCCTGCAAAATCCCGACACGTCCGCCACTCCCTGAAGTACCTCGGCCTACACTACCCCCAACTACCCCTTCGAAACTTCCCTCCCGATAGTGCCGAGCGCAGGAAGAGGAAGTTGCCTTCCTCCCCCGCGCTCTTATACCCACCCCCTAACTCCACCCCTTGACCCTGCCTGGTCCTCCCCTGCGCGAAAGACCCCGGGGGAAGACTAGTCTGCGACTCTGCTTCCCCCGGGGCCCAGCATTGGCAAACCTGCCCAGTGCTGTAGAAACCGGAAGTTACAGATGCCCTCAGATGGAATGCAGTGGCACAACTCTTGCATGTTAGAAGCATCAAGCATTGGCATTAAGTAAAAGACCCTATTGTTGAAACTTTGGAAGCCGAGAGTCACAAGTGTTAGTTAGCTAAATCTGTTCTTGTTGCACACCCCAGCAGATTCAAGGGATTTGGAGCAACTTTGATTTGATTCTGGTGGGTTCCATTCAGGAGGCACTCCAGTGCTCGAATATTGGAAACTTGCCCCCGAGTCTTGAAATGGGAGGCACTACAGTACTTACTAAATACCATGGGAAACGTCCCTAGGGCGTGTCAGATGCTGTCAAACATTTAATGGGGTTGCACGTTGTATGGTGGTCACAATTTAAAGAGATTTCTGGTGTGTTGTTCATGACACACTACCGCTGCGTACCTGGCCTTATCCAATGATGCCTCCCTCTTTGCCTTTTTTTAACGTATTTTCATATTTACAATGTTCAGGTGAATACAATTGTCGCATAAAATTTACTTAATTCATGATGACATCTATCGGTATGACATACGTTAGTTTTCCGTCCTGATCAAGTCGACCTGACAGTGCTTTATTTGTAAAAAGTAAGTGCCAGGGTCCAGTTTTATTTTGCAGCCCCGCACTGCCGAATGCAAGGGTTTTCAAAGCCCTTGCTTAATACCAGGACTGCCTAGCCTTGAATTCTCCACCAGACACTTCCTGTCTCTTATCACACACTCGCAGTTTCTTTTGCATCCCTTTCTCCATCCTTTGTAACTGTTTTCATATTTTCTCTCCCTTGTTTTTTCATCCTTGTCTGCCTTGCTCCCTCTTGGTCAGGGTTAAAGTCTGATGATGAAAAATAAGTCCCAGCTCTCAAAAATGAGCACCAGCGCCCACATCATGCAGCCATGGGCACAAACTAAGCACTGGTGGGCAGACAATACTGTGCTTCAAGAAGTGTTTGGAATGAACGAGTTCCCAATGTCCTGAGGAACCGCATGAACTTTATTAGTTAATTGTGAGACCTGCCTTGAACTGAATACGTTATAGATCATCATACATGTTGCCATTTGCCTGGTTATGTGTCAAATGCCATGTATTCTTGTTTATAATATGTTCACATTTTTATTCAGTAAAAATCGTACTTGAAATTCAGATTATTGTTTATAATAGAAGAGAATGTCATAAAGTGTAAAAACCCGCTGAAGGCCCACGGTCACTACACGTGCAAGGTTTTTTGAATGAAGGGGTATGTTCCTTGAGTTACTCCACCTTGGCAGCTGAGTCAAACTGGCATTAGTAGAAGTTGACTCTCCTTTGAGAGGGTATTGTCTGAAATGCAAGGGGTTGGGATTGAATAAACAGGAAGTAATTCAGAAGAAGAACTTGTGCATTGATGCCTGTGAATTGGTATCAAAGAATCATTGACCACCCTTTACTGATCAAGCAACCTGAATGATGACTTTAAGCAACAGGAGCCTGTCAGATCTCAAAATGAAGGCATAGCTCCTTCACTTAAGAACCTCCAGGCAAATAATAGCTCCTCCTGGTATGGAATAACACCCGCTCTCCACAGGCACGTTATATGCACACAATGATGTCTGCGAGCCTGAACACAATAGTGCACAATGGGTAACCGTGCTATAAACTCTTAACAGAGAACTCCAGTGAGTTTTTGTTTTGTTTTAAAACTACCAAATACTTAGCGCCAAGACCCCCTTGGTGGTTTTCTTTGCTTCAATACAGCAGTTAAAAGTACAGCGAGATGGAAAGGGAAGGGGGGCTCTAACCAATTCACCTTTCAAAGAAGCACTTCCCTATTAAACAGCATCGTCAAAGTACAAGGAAACATCCCTGCCAGCATGGAATTGACAAAAAATGTTCCATCTCTTGGAATACTGATTTTCCATTGTGGCAAATTTGGAAATCTCTTGCAGCCATGAAAAGAAGTCAAGCTTTTGATTTGTTTTCCAAAATTAAACCTCTAACAAACTGTGCACCTATTATATTTGGAAATCTTGAGAAAAATTGACACTGGACAAAGGAAGCTGCAATTTGAAAGGAAACAAGCTGCTGAGGGACATCTTACCACAACCACGGAATCAAAGGCACCGGAGACCCCGAAATAAGAGAGCTCTTAAAGAAATGAAGGGTACCCTCTTGATAAAAGACAGCACAATAGCTTTGCTGATTGTAAAGCTTGACCACATGAAAGAGACACTGGGTGAGCATACCACGAGATTAGATGGAGCCGAAGCAAGTTGAAAGAAGATGAGAATACTGTGACAGCAAAACATCAAATTAAAAAAGATGTCTGGAAGTCATGTAATCCAAAAATTAAGATTTAAAAGGTGGAAACAATATAAGATTGATAGGCGTATGTGAGAAAGTCATCCTTTTGCACTGATCACCCCCATTTTTTGAGTGATACTGTGGTAACTGACTCTGACTGTGCCCTGGACTCTGTTAACCAGGCCCAGGGCCAGTGCTCTGATCAAAAAGGTATATGGTAAATAGGGGTAACTACATTTGGCACTGACAACCTACCTGTAAGTGCCTAGTATATGGTAGGGCATGTAGGTTTATTAGCCCAGAAGCTTTGAGGCACTTAAGTGTGCACTACTGTGTTGCCTGCTGTCATTTTAAAAGTCAGCCCTGATTTGCAAGCTGCTTTTAAATTGAAATTACATGCAAATTCAACTTTGGATTTAAAGGTATTTCCAAATTATTAAACAACCTTATTTTAACATATGTCACCCCTAAGGTCTACCCTAGATTCCCTCAGGGTAAGGCACCATGTAAAAATAAGCAGGGACATTTTAAAAGATGTTTTATATGCCCTGGTGAGGGAAATACTACCAATTAAGTTCTTCTCCCATTTTAGCATTTTAGCTCCATAGGCTAATATGAGACTACTGTAACGTGACAGGAGTGAGCTAAAACAATATTTCAAGGACTTAAAAGATTGGTAATGAAAAATCCAACAATTTGCCACTTTTGAATTTGTCATAACTAATTCAGAAAAAACATTATAGAACTTTCTTTTCTGTGTGCCAAAATCCAGCCTTCTGGCAGCCTCTCCTTCTTGGCCAGCCCTTAACAGGCTTAGCCAAACTGCTTTGATGAGGTGATAAGTGCCCTGCACAGAGACAGAGGTTATCCGATGGGGGGAGCTCTGCTGCTTCAGAGAACAGGCCAGGAAGGGGGCTGGGTAAAACAAACTGAGTTTCAATGAGAGCAGGACAGTAAGGAATGCCAGCCAGGCCTACCCCCTCTTCCTGTACCCCCAGCCAGATAGGAGCCCCATGAATGGAATTTGCAGGAGTTCTGGAAAGGGAGTGTTAAGGGAAATGAGCCACACCAGTAGGTTGGCTAAGCCAGCTCTTACTTCCAAGGAGAGAAATTCTCCATCTTGAATTTTAAACTACAGTGCTTTGGGGGACAAGAATATGCCACATTTTAGAGGAAGCTGTCATACTTTTGGGTGGCCCCCTGTACCTCATTGGTCAGGGGTGCCTTCCTACTTGTTGCCCCAGAACATTGGATAAATATGTGAGAGCTGCTTAGCAACTCAGGTCTGCTGCCTGAAACTGCAAGGAGAAGAAGGATTGCCCTGGTGGAACCCTGGTCTGCACCCAAAGGATTGCACTCTGAAGGACTGCTCCTGCTGCACACTTGGAACTACAGCCCTGAGGACTTTGCTTTGCTTCAAAAAAGATTAAGAAGTGGACTCCCTGAGAGCAACACATTAACAGAGCTCACCTGCACCATCTCTTCGAAAAAGTACCCAGCCTGGAGTGTCTAGTAGACTTTTAAGGATTTGGCTGGGTGCATTGTGGAAATTGTAGTCCCAAACGTCCAAGGACCATACCTGAGCTTCTAGACCCTTTGATTTGTGTTTTGGACACTTTGAACCCTCAAGAGCACCTGCAGGAAGAAGTTGCAGACGTTTGGAGAAGTTTGAAGCAACTTTTGGAAAAAAACTCAATAAGGTGACTGACCTGTCAACGATAGTCAGGCCGCTGACGCCGAACCATGACCTGGCCTGGATTTCAGGTTCATCACTCTGAAAGCTCAGGAGCTCAAGACTTCCAGGATTTCTCTGAAGCCTCATGCTGAGCGAAGCCGATGTCATCTAGTCGAATCCTAGCCTGAAGAGGAGCCTCGCTCGACGATGAGAGAAAATCCTCCAGAAAAGTTTCTAAGTGCTAAGGTAAAAGTTTGACTGGGGCCTCCCGTTTAGTGTATCCGGCCAAGGCTCCATCGCAGTTGGCCTCAAACTCTGACTTTGTCCAGGTCAAGCGCGACCAGATGTTCCAAGTAGGCGCTATATGTTTTTAAGTACTAGAAAGTGTTTATTCTTTAAAAATTCAAATCTCAGGGCCCCTATATTGGATTTTTGTCGTTTTGGTGTTATTTTAATCATAAAAATATTTCCTATTGTTATACATTGGCTGTGGATTTTTATTGGGTGTTGTCTTACTTATCTAATGTATTGGTGTTTTTGAATGCTTCGCACACCTGTCTCCTAAGTAATGCTTGCCTACTCGTTGCCAGCTACCAAGGTTTGAGCAAGCGAATAATTTATTAAGACCTTGTCTGGACCTTATATTGCATTGGTGGCCGTATTGCTAGTGGTAGGTGCATACTTACCCCTACTAATAATCTGCCTTCCAACAATCTGTGAACACGAACACTGGAACATTGGAAAACTATGTTGAATCACTCCTAATATTACTGTTTACCAGAAATGCCCTTTTGCCACTACTTATAGTTGAAACAGCCTACAGCTCCTCGACCCCAGCCTGGTCAACCACCAGGGCTGATAATGACCAGAATTTTACATTACAGATACTATGATACAGTGCTACCCCTGGCCGCAACTCAAGATTTGCTGCAGATTGAGGGCATGCATGTTGCCATGTTCCCACATTTCACCCCATTGGTGCAGGAGTCACAATGAACATGCAATAATAAAGTCAAAACATGTATGAGGTTTCTGGGCCTTACAAATGCTTTGCTGTTCCCGGCCAAACTGTGAGTGGAATGTAAGGGGAAGTCAGTTTTCTTTACAATGCCAGAGACAGCAACACAATTTTTTGAAGAACATGGAGAAGAGCTACATTGATGAGGTGGCGAATCTTCAAGCACAGATGCACAGATGATCATGGGGGGAGTAGTGGACTGTTTACAGCCATTCTCCCCAGCAACCACCATGCAATCTTTTCATATTCTAGTTAAATGCTGTTATTGATTTATGACACTTCTACTAGTAAGATCATCTTTTTAGTAGCATTTTCCATATTCTTCATTGTCTGAGCTGCTGGAAATAGCTACTGGTGTGTGTAATATGTAACTCTTTCAGCGCATACTTACAGATCAGTCTACGTGACCAGGTCAGGATTGCTGAGCGCCAATAGGCTCCCTAGCATATAGTGCTGATAGTTATGCTGGAAAAGTTTGGCTTTTGTTGTTGGGGTTGGTGTGGGTGAGAGGTGGACTAAAGGGGCAATGTTTTGACATACAATTCATAATTGGATCACAGTGCGGATTGATCAGCTAATTAAGCAGATGGACCTGGACCAGGGACGTAACAAACTCAAGATAGGCATTTCCCCATATGTCAATGGCCAATATTCACAATTGACTTAAGATGTTAAGATGGAATACACACAGGCTGTATATCCCTAAAAAAGCTTACTAAATACTGGCATATCTTTGAGAGGAATAGTAGAGATGTTGTCCTGCTTAAAGATCGACTTCTAACTACACATACTCTGATGAATTTTGCAACCAGATGGGGTGTACAGCTATTGCTCCTCAATAATTTCACCCTGCCAGGTTGCAGCGATACTAATCCATTGGAGAGTACCTTCTATGGCACTACAGCACACCACAGACAGTGGTGTCAGCTACTATCAAATCAAACTATCCAAACATGAATCAGAATATGACAGCAGACTTGCACCGGACACTCTTCAGGATCTCCAAAATAAGCTGAAAGAGTTTAAAGTCACAACACAGCAAGACATATTACATTTGGGAAATACGCCAGGGATAGGAGCTATGGAGAAAGAGATAGATCTGGGAGGACATTGGCTGGGAATTTGAATGAATCCTAGGGCCAAGGGAATATCCTGTAGCTGGCCTGCCCTCCATTGGGTCGGCCTGAACTTTGGATTTACCCCGGTTCAGCACAACCTCAAGCATCCCCTAAGCGCTATTTGCTTCTAAGCATTACTTTTTGATTTATTCTTTAAAAATTCATAACTCCAGTTCTACTTACTGAATTTTTCTCATTTTGGTCTTGATTTACTAATACCATCATTGTCTATTTTTCTAATCTGGTGTGGAGTCTTTCGTGGTGTATTAATTGTGTTACTGTGTGTGTGTTGCACAAATACCTTACACATTGCCTCTTTAGATACGCCTGACTGCTCTGTGCCAAGCTACTATAGGGTGAGCACAGGTTATCTCTAAGTGTGTATCTAGCTTACCCTGACTAGAGTGGTGGTCCCTACTTGGACAGGGTGCAAATCTCTGACAACTAAAGTCCCAATTTCTAACACTAAGCTATTTGGAAGGCACCAAGCCCTGATGGGCTATTTGCAGCCTTCTATAAAGAGTACTCGGAGGAACGTGTACCCCAGCTATTAAGAGTATATATAGAGTCCTCTGAACAGGAGCATTTTCAACACCCGGAATATGTGCCCTCTTCTTCTTATGCCTTTCGCTGTCGCTACCCTAGTGGCACCTTCCTCTTCCACCCACCACCCTCCTCCTCCTCCTCATTTTCCTAACATGGCCACCATTCGAGTTAAGTCTGGAGTTAACTGCTTCAAAATCATTTATCCCCCTAATCTGTCTAAAGCTTCAGCAAAATGGTTCAAGCATAACACCATTGAACAATTTCCTGATTCCCCCTTTGTTGACCAATTCCATAATGGTCGTTATGGTAGGCTAAAAAATGACTTCATTTTTTTCACTCACGACATCCCTTCCTGGTCCACCAACTTCTATAACTCCTTCAACGTCACCTCCTCCTCATCTATCCCACATGGGCAGCAGCTAAAAATTTCCCCCTCTACTTGTTTTAATGGCTCACTCACTATTTCACCATATAACAATGGTACTGTCTTGATTCAAGCTAAAGACTCTTTTCTCTCTCTCTTTGACCACCTCTTCCCTTCCCTACTCCCCACCCCTGCGACTGTGATCTCCCTTGATTCTTCATCTAGCTCCACCCTTTTCTCCTTATCTCCTCCCCTGACCCCCCTATTCTCCAATAGGCCGCTCTCCCGGGAGGCACATGCCGACCCTCTGCCCCCCCTTCCCCTGCTCCCTCCTCTCCCATTCTCCCCCCAATGTGAACTTCTCTCAACACGTTAGCCATACCTCTGGCTAACACTCTCCTTTTCCACTCTGCACCTTCCCGGTATTCCAATGTTACCTCCTCCCCCCTAACCCTGCCCACCGCCCCCTTATTTAATCCACCTTTCCTACAACCTGATCTCCCAGTTAACTATACTTTCCCCCTTTTCCCCCTTTCTCTTCTTCCCTACCCGCTCTCCCCCTCTCCTTGTACCCTGAATTCTTCACAAACCCCTTTCATCTCTCTTCATCCTCCCATTCCTCCAGTAATGCTGCTCAACCCTTTATCCCCCCTCGGTAATCACTTCCTTTTCCCTCCCTCGGTCCTAGCAGAACCATCTTCTTTCTTCAACTACCCTCTTGCCCAATCCCCCCCACTCTGCCTGGTGCCTGTCTCCTTACACGCACCTTTCCTAGCTTACGAGACCTTTCCAGCCTCTTCTCCTCTCTTCTCCCCAAAGCTCCTGCCTTTCTATGACTCCCCTCTTTCCCCTCCCCGCATTCCACCCTCCCTCCTCGTTCCTCACCTGTCTCCTCCTAAATATGATCTCAATTCTTCTCCGCTGTTCAACCTCAGCAAAGATAGCTCTCTTTCCACCTCAGATGCACCAACAACCTCTCTCAACCACCATCTATCTCCACCTTTTACTCTTACACCCCAATACCCCCCTGCACCCCCACCTCTCCCTGCCCTCCCTCGCCAATTGCACTCCCTCCTGTATCCATTGAGCCACCTAACATTCCGTGCTCAGCCCTACTCTCTCTGGAAAATAAATTAGGATTTCTCATCTCCTCTATTCCCCAGCTTGAAGCTACCATCTCACTCTTAAGCACTAAGATATCCACCTTTCCAAACAACCCAATTCCCTTGGCAAATACTCACTTCCCCAAACTCCTGAGGAGTACCTTACTCCCGCACCCCAAAAAAGCCAATCACAATCTGTCTTCTGCAGACATCGCTAACTTATTGGCTAGTTACAAGACTTCTAACGCCACCCCCCTTCCACTTTCCTCTCCAAGTAAGTCAACTCTGTACACTATTCCGACCATCTCTTCTGTCAGAACTAATCATCAGCCTTATTCTACCTTGGCACCCTCTTACAAGAACATTATCCCTATCACCCCTAAAAGCCCAAACGCTCCCGTCACCAAAACAGTCTCGTCAGAGTTGCGCTGTTTGCTCCACAACTGCAGATCTGCAATTAAACACAAACTGGAAATTTCTGACACCATCATTCTCCACAATCTTGACATTCTCTTCCTCACTGAGACCTGGTTCAATGACACCTCTCATACTATGTTTGATCTTCTGTTACCCACCGACTATTCTATCTTTAGAAATGGCAGAACAGACAAAGTTGGGGGAGGTGTTGCAATCATCTTCAGAAACTCCCTTCAACTTAAGGCTTTTCCTAACAGCTCCTTCCGTACATTCGAATGCCTGTCTCTGGAGCTTCAAGTGCAACACTGGTCACCCTTCAGATTTCATGCCATTTATCACCCGCCTGTTGACTGATCTTCTTTTTTGGAGGAACTCACCGACTTCATCAGCGACCAATACTCTCAAAGTGACAGACAGATCTTCCTGAGAGACTTCAATCTTCACTGGGGCTCTTTGGAAGATTCTGCTGCCAATAGGCTTGCCTCTTTTCTCTCAGCAAATGATCTTATCCAACACTGCACTGAAACAACACACTCTTAGGGCTCAATTCTGGACCTTGTTATATCCAAAGCAGACATGCTTACTATTGCTATCCCTATTCATGTAGACTGGTCTGATCACTTCCTCATCCCCTTCTCTCTTCACCTTTCACACTCTATAGCTCTTGGCCAACCTAAAAGGACTACTACCTGGTTCCGTAACACTAAAAACATTGACCTTGACACTCTTTGTGATTCTGCTATGCTATCACTTCCAAAGCTAGACCCTAACTTGGATGTCAACGATCTTACCTCCCAATGCCTCTCAGTCCTTTCAGTAGAAATTGATAATGTTGCTCCACTTCAAAGCAAAGGGAAAAGGCCTATTCCTTCAGCACCATGGTTCAATAAATCCCTTTATGAAGAAAGGAAGAACCTGAGAATACTGGAGAAACAATGGAGACAATCACCATCCACCACTAATCTTTCTATTCTACGTTCAGCAAGATCAAAATACCACAAATACATCTTCCATGAAAAAGCATCACACTTCAGAACCCTCCTCGACTCAGCCAAAAACAGACCCAAAAAACTATTTGACCTCATCAAAAATCCAAACTGCTCTTCCCCAACCATCAAGCCTGACGATTCTCCAAAGAAAGCAGCAGAATTCGCTATATTCTTTGATGAAAAAGTGAAATCACTGGTGGATCAGGTCATTCATCCTACCCCCCTAGAGGAGCGCAAATCCTTAGTCATTTGGCAGAACTTTGACATCATCTCTGAAGATGCCCTCCTCAAATGCATCCTCGAAACAAAACCCTCTAACCATTCTTTTGACCCCATCCCTAGTGACATTGACATTGATTTCTATACCCATACTCTTTCCTTTTGGACCAATCTGGTTAACCTCTTCCTCAGCCAAGGCTCCCTTCCTGTTGCCCTTAAAACAGGACAGGTTACCCCACTTCTTAAAAAACCCTCCGCTGATGCGAACAACCTCAACAACTTCCGCCCCATCACTAACCTCCCTTTTCTTGCCAAAATCACAGAAAGATGTGTAGCGAAACAACTTTCCCTACATATTAAGGATAATAATCTTCTTGACAATTTCCAGTCTGGTTTTATTCAAAACTGCAGCACTGAAACAGCCCTGCTGCAAGTGATCGACGATGCGCTGCATATACTCGATTCAGGGGAGTCTTGTCTTCTGATTCTTCTAGACCTTTCTGCAGCCTTTGACACTGTTAATCACAACACTCTCCTTAACACTCTTCAACAGAGAATGGGTTTGGAAGGCACAGTGCTTAAATGGTTTGCCTCATTCCTCTCGGACAGAACCCAAATGATCAAAATAGCGAACAGTCTTTCGTCTTCATTGGTGGTAGGCCAAGGCGTCCCTCAAGGTTCTATCCTTGCACCGACTTTGTTCAATCTCTATTTGGAACCATTGGGAAATCTCCTAAGTAAATCTGGGATCCTTTACCACCTCTATGCGGATGACACTCAAATCTACCTTAAGGTGTCTTCCGCACACAATATCTCAATCCTCAACTCTACTCTCAACTCTATTCAAAACTGGATGTTAGCTCATCAACTCATTCTGAATCCTTCCAAAACTGAATTCCTCCTCCTCTCTACCTCACTCTCTCCTCCTCCTGTTTAATCTTGGATGGATCAGCTGAATTTACTCAACAATAAACCTATTGTTGTCGACAGCGCAAAATCACTTGGTGTCATACTTGACAAAAGGCTCAATCTACTCTCCCACATCAATGCCATTGCAAAGAATGCACAATACCAACTGCACCTTCTCTGGGGAATTCGACGTTTCTTTCCGGAGCAAGACCTAAAAACCTTGGTCCCATGTCTGGTTCTCTCTAGATTGGACTATTGCAATTCTCTTCTTTCTGGCCTCCCCAAATCCCACCTTTCCCCTCTTAAATCTGTTCTCCATTCAGCGGCTCGTTTTATATTTGGGGCCAAAAGAAGTGACCACATCACACCTATTTTGTCTTCTCTTCGATGGCTTCCCAATCTCAATCTACAAGACTGCCTGTATCACCCACAAAGCCTTGCACACTTCCTCCCCTCGATACCTGGCGAATAAACTGAAAATCTCTGGAGGCTGTAGACCGTCTCGTAATGCGGAAAATTTACTGCTTGAGCCCTGCACCGCATTGCCCTGAGGCAATGTGGTGAGAATCTGGAACTCGCTTCCTCCACTACTCCGTACCACCACCTCTACCCGGACCTTCAAAACTGACCTCAAATCTCTTCTCTTCCAAAGACACTTCCAGAACTAATACACCCCTTTTCATGTCCCTCAAGGAAGTTCTTTTATCATTGTAAATTTGTAATCTATGCCTGTACAATCTTCATCCTATTGTTTTTTTTTTTTTTTGTGTGACTGCCATCTATTGTTTTATGTTACCCTTTCTTGTTTCTCGTTTGTTTCTGTAACGTGTAAATATGTAATATTCTCCTCATGTAACGTACTTGGTTCTATTGTGAAGCGCTCTGACACCTTTGGGTAAAGTCTGCGATATATAAAATTGCATTAAATAAAATAAATAAATAAACAACTCGCGAGGCAGTAATCATTGCCTGGCTGAAGCCAGGAAAAACACCTGATTCCATCTTTTCTGGCAGACCTTTCTCTTTAATAAACACTGGCAATAAAATCCTACAAAAATCACAGCAAATAGACTTCTCCCATTATTGTCACATCTGGTCATAGCCGATATAACTGGATTTATCCCTTATTGATCAATTTACTTAAAACTGCGGATCTTCACATCTATATTGCACCAGATCAAGCCAGACCTCCTATCTATGTCTGTGCTACTAGTGCTGCTATAGAAAAGGTTTTTGACTCCTTGGCGTGGCCCTTTATGATGGAAGTGATTAGGAGACCTGGGGTTGGAATGTATTACATTAAGTTAATTAACCTTCACTATAACGGCAGCTCGTCCAAGGAACTCTATAAAGTGGTTCGTGAACTGTGTAAACCCACCAGCCTATCACAAACCATAGCCCCTACGGTAGAGAACTGCGAATTAATAAATAATTTCTTCACTGAGAAAGTGACAAAAATGTATGCATCCTTCGATAATCCCCCCGAAGGTGATAATGTTGACTGGGAAAATCTGGCTCCTCACCCCTCTGCACAAACTCACCTAGACACTATGACTCCCTTTTCAGAGGAGGAAGTGACTAAAGCCATGATTGAGGTCAAGGCGGGATCCCCAACCGACCCTTGTCCGCATTTTATTTTCTCCAAACTAGCGCCAATCCTATCCCCCCATGTCACTAAAATATTCAACCAATCTCTGGAACAAGCATCATTCCCAGATATTTGGAAGAAAACAGTAGTATTCCCACTCTTAAAAAAAGCAGGACTTGGAATATATGACCCAGCTAATTATCGCCCCATCTCTCAACTACCTTATTTATCCAAAGTTCTGGAGGTCTTAGTTAATAAGCAACTCACCACCTTCCTCGAATCTAACAACCTATTCGACCCCTCACAGACGGGCTTTAGAACCAACAACAGCACAGAAGCAACTCTGCTAGCTGTGTCCGATAACATCAGAACACTAGTAGACCAGGGCAGAGCTGTAGCATTGATCTTATTAGATCTCACTGCGGCCTTCGATACTGTGTCCCATACTAAACTACTCCAAATCTTGCACAAAAAAGGGATCTGCTCCAAAGCCCTATCATGGTTCGCCTCTTTTTTGAAAGATCGAACCCAAACAATTCAAATGGGATCCTGCACCTCCACCGCAAGGAGCATTAAGTACGGAGTCCCGTAGGGAGCTACCTTAAGTCCCACTCTTTTTAATGCCTACATTTCATCTCTGGCGGATATCAGTAGGAAATGGGGATTTGACATTTGTTTCTACGCTGATGATACACAATTGGTGATTCCCTTGATAGACAGGCTGACCAACACTGAAACAAAAAAACAATCTAACTAACTGTCTCACTGAACTCGCAGATTGGATGTCCCAACACTGTCTAAAACTGAACGCCGGAAAGTCGGAAATTCTGCTCTTTGGCGGTGCCCAGGATATCTGGGACAGTAGCTGGTGGCCCCAGGCACTGGGCACCGCCCCAGAACCTAAGCGAACGGCAAAAAATCTGGGCATTATCTTCGATGATACCCTATCTATGTTGGACCAAGTACGCACACTGTGCTGTAAAATCTACGCCATACTGAAACTTCTCAGGGTACTCTTTCCCTGGATCCCACAAAAATGCAGACAAACGATCACCCAGGCTCTGCTCATGAGCAGACTTGATTATGGCAACGCCCTTTATGTAGGCATGGCTGACTATCTTTTCGCCAGACTCCAGGTAGTTCAGAACGCTGCCGCCAAACTAATATGTCATAAAAAAATATATAGTTCAGCATCCCTCTGCCTGAAGGAACTACACTGGCTCCCAGTTCGCCAGAGAGCCAGTTTCAAGCTCCTCTGTTTTGCGCATAAAACCCTCCATAAAAAGGGGACACAAATTCTACATGATAAATTACAATTCCACATCCCTTCGCGCAACCTGAGATCACGCCATCTAGCTCTCGCCTCTGTCAAGCGCACTTCCAAGGCCAGAATGGGCGACCGGTCCTTCTCAAAATCAGCGGCAGTCCTCTGGAACAACCTACCCCTTGATCTTCGCTTAACAGACGATTATCTACTGTTTAGGAAAACATTGAAAACCTACCTGTTCCCTAGAGACTGACCTTACCAATGATTAATCACATCTCACTCTAATCCGTCCTAGCACCGTGATGTCCCCCGGGATGATTGATGCGCTTTACAAATACAAATACAAAATACAAATACAAAATACAGCATCCGTTGCACGCATGTGCACCAATGATCTGAAATCGGAGGTGATAAGGATAACATGAGGCAGTCAGCAGGATTGCCTGCTCTCATAATTGCTCTTTGCCCTAGCAATAAAGACTCTAGCAAGATTTATTAGGGAGCAACATTAACTCTGCGGCATGTAAATAATTTGTGTACCCTTGAATATATTGCTCTATGTGGATGATATACTGTATATATACAAAAATCTCTATAAGCATAAATCCTATTTTGTGGGAGTTGTTGTGCTTTGAGGTCTACTCTGGACTACTGATAATGTGCATGTTTACAACTACACATGCTATAAAATGCACCCAATCTGAGCTACTCCCACTGACTGACACGTGTAAATGGATAGGTTGCAATTACCCACTGGCCTGGTGACCAGATTCACTTAGATATTTAGTTGTACACATTAGTACAGATAAGGTCTACATGGGAAGGCAGTACATAAACTTTCTAGATCAGTAGATAGATGGATAACCACCTCTTATCCATAATTGGCAAGATTACTATAATCAAAATAGTGGTGCTGCCCAGATTACTTAGTTAATTAACCAATATTCCTTCAATGATGACCAATCTTTCTTCACAAACATTGGATGTGTGCTGCTCAGCTTGATGTCGGAAGGACACCAAAACCAGAGTAAACTGGGAATCCTTGTCAGACCCATGATAAAAGGGGGCCTTGGGGTTCTGAACTTTGATACCTGCTACTTAGCTGTGCATACACAATATGCTGCGTGGTGGGTCCCGATGACCAATACAAGCTTGTATGGATTGAAAGCCAGCTATCCTCCTGGCTTCCCCTGACAACAACCCTCAGTGACAGACTCTACATTAAACACACTGACTAAAATGTTGTGAATGCTACCGTCATTGCATGGTGGCAACTTGCCCTTACCTTGGTGGTCTCGAGCACTTGTTCTCGCCTAAACTCACTTCATTAGATAATTCAGCAATTTCTCTAAGACTAGAGGCAAGTACCAAGAATATATTGAACAAACTCAATATGACCTAGTTTGTGGGCCTGTTCCCTAGCAGACACCACTTAACCCTAGAAGAACTCAAACAGAAAGTGGATATGATACCCCTTGCAATATTGATATATTTATGGCTCCACACATAGCTGAAGAAATATGGCAGTCGTTGCCTCAGGCAACAGAAGAGTACACACACCGTGTTAACTAAGATACTAGAAATAGACAACAGGAAGTTACCTACATTTTTCAATATATGCAGAAGCTTTCATAACTAGGCAACCAGTGCTAAGTAAAGCGGAATAGAAATGGGAATGTTTCCTGAACCTGAACCTAGTGGACAAACACTGTGACTACTGTTGTGCTCCTACACCCCTGGCCCGGTACAATTGACATAGACTTATACATTTTTACATTCATACATCAATATTATTTCACTCCTGCTAAAATGGGCAAATTCCATGCTGAGCCAGGTTTGACTGGTGCCAAATGTCATGAACCTAATGCAGACTTTGCGCACTTGGCTTGGAGTTGCACAAAGTTACACCCAAACTGGTTAGCAGTACTGAACTCTCTTGAATGCCTGACACTAGCACATATACCAAGCACCCTACTGGTCGCATTGTTAGGCTACATGGCTGAGGTACCTAAAACATGTGGGAAATTCGTGACCATTGCCCTGATCCTTGCGAAAAGGAGGCTTGCAATAATAAAGGCATGATATAGGGTAATGAATGAATAGACAAGTACCTGGTTACACTGCCACCTATGAAAAGACCAAAAGACTGCTATGATCAACTAAAAGGCTGTCTAATACTCCAAAATGCCGACAATGCAACAAAAACTGAACAACCCCCTTCACAAACATAAGGTGAATTGCACTTGCAATTTTTTGCTAACACGTTAAAACCCTGCCTGAAATGTTATGTCTTGAGAGGTGGTTGGAACTACCCGATGGCGACACGCTACTTATTATCAAGCTACCAGTGTTAAGAAAATGTTATGTTATTTCAATAGATGTACTAAGGTATGACGTACTATGACGTACTATAGCTAGGTTTTGTTGGCACTATAAAATGAACTCTATATGTAATGCTGTGCAATTAAGAAATTTAGGTAAAAGTTTTGAAAGGTATATTGTTCTTCATTGTCTATACTGCCTTCCCTGGAAAACCTGATTAGGAGCCGGTCCAGTATAACGAGCCAGAAAAGTTGCAGTGAACATAGCTCACAAGACACAACTCTATCAGAGGGACAAAGAGGCCGGATGAATCCTCATACCCCCTCATACGCTACCACCCTGCTCTATTCCACAGATTTACCTTTTGATTCTAATTTCCAGCTGGCAGATCCATGCTCTAGAATAATCTGTGACCTGCCACAAATCCGCTGGAAGCACCTGTGCAGTCGAAACAATCCACACCTCCAGGGAACTGTGCGCTTTGAAGGGACACGCTGCCAGTCACAGCCTTCTCCCACCACTCCCTAAGTGGAGGGCATACCTACAAGAAAATGGGTTACTGGTTGAGCAGGGTAAATCTCTACTCAAGCAGCGACCACAATTCTTGTCAGGGGGAAACCCAAGCAAACCCCAAATTAACCTGTGCTCAACCCTCTGGTAGCTTGGCACAAAAGCAGTAAGTCTTAACTTAGAATCAATGTGTAAAGTATTTATGCAGCGCATAAACAGTAATAAAGTGAAAACACTACACAAGAAAAATCCCACACCAATTAAAAAAATAAAATAGAGTAAAATTGTATGAATTATTTGACACCAAAGCGACAAATATCCAATCAGTAGAACAAGACATACGCAAATTTTAAAAGGTTTAGGTAAGAATAGTGCTTAAAAGCACAAAGGGCCAACTGTGGCTATTTGGGTGTGCTGGACCAGGACAAAGTCAACTGAACAGGCCTACCATGATGGAGTGTGAGGCGAATATAGGGACCAAAGCAGTCCCGCTGAGAAATGTATCTTAAATTCTAGTTGTGGAGCGTTGCGCTGCACAGCAGCAGTCCAGAGAAGCGATTGCGAGGTTCGCTCCAAGATGCGTCACGCAGCGGCAGTTCCAATAAGCTCTGAGGGCTGCGATGCGGGCTTGCGTCAGTGCTGAGTCACACTGCATCGGTTCTGATGAGAGGCTGCAAGGTTCCTGTTGAGCATGCATCGCACTGCAGCAGTTCTGGTAAGCGCTGTAGGCTACTATGCAGGCTTGCGTCGAGGCTGCGTCTGTTCAGATGAGGTGCTATGAAGAGCTGTGTCAGGTTTGCGTTGTGCTGATGAGATCACAGCTGGGCTGGCAGAACACCTTTAGCTTCACTTACAAGGATCAAGGATTGGAGGGACACCTCTTGGGGGGTTAGGACTCACAGCAGGCAAAATGCAGGTGCAGGGTTCAAAATGGTTTGAGCCTTTGCTGTCCCTGAGGCTCTGATCAGGAGGCCAGCCAACTAGCCCTTGAAATCACTCTGGTGATCCTGGTTCAAGGAGCAGGTCCAGTCCTTCTCGTACGGCACAAGGGCAGTAGCTTAGCAGGGCATCAGAGCAGCCCTTCTTGCAGTAGAGGAGCACAGCAGTCCTTCTTTAGACTTTTCCACAGGTACAGAAGTGTACTGAAGCGCTAGGTCTGAGGATTCACTACTTATAGCCGGTGCCCACTTTAAAGTGGCGAGAAGCTTCTAGAACGCTCCCCCTACAGTGGTGTCTGGAATGTCCTGCCTCCCGGCTCTGGCTCCAGCTTGTCTGGGGCCACAAGAGACTAGTGTGAAACCCTTTGTGAGTGTGCTGAGTGTGGAAGTTGACAGCTCCTCCACCTTATCCTGACATAGATGTCCCATCCTGCCAATACCTATTTCCCCTTTGTCTCACCGTCTGGGAGTAACACACAAAGACCAACTGTCAGCTACACCTAGTTATATGATCCAGTATACAGGCTTCAAGCACCAACTGGTTGGGACAAGAAAACACCAACTTTCTAAGAGTGGCATTTTCAGAATTGTGACTTAAAATCCAACTTTAACATAAAAGAGGGTTTTAATTTGCAATTCTTTAGAGGCCAAACTCTACATTCCTACTTGCTTCTGATTTAAAGTTGCCACTTATTAAATGTAATAAGAGTACCCAATGTTATCCTATGGGAGAGGTGGGCCTCACAGTAAAAAAATTAATTAAGAAGTTTTTCACTACGATGACAAGTAAAACTTGAAAGTACATGTCCAACTTTTCAAATACACTGCAGCCTGCCCTATGGGCTGTTTGGGGGTGACCTATATGTATTAAAAACGAGGTTTAGGCCTGGCAAAAGTTTTATTTTGCCAGGTCAGAATGGCAGTATAAACTTTACACACAGGCTACAGTAGCAGGCCAGAGACATGTTTAAAAGGCTACTTAAGTGGGTGGCACAATAAGTGCTGCAGACCTACTAGTAGCATTTACTTTACAGGCCCTGGGTACATGTAGCACCACTTTACTAGGGTCTTACAAGTAAATTAACTGTCCCAATTGGGTGTAAGCCAATTTTACCATGTTTTACCATGTTTAGAAGAGAGAGCACAAGCACTTTAGAACTGGTTAGCAGTGGTAAAGTGTGCAGAGTCCTGAGGCCAGCAAAAACGAAGTTAGCAAAAACAGGAGGATGGAAGGCAAAAGGTTAGGGAAAACCATGGCAAGGACGTCAGGCCCAATAGTATAGACGCGGCCGGCATAGCTCGCGGGTGGTGGGGCGGACGTGGAGGGTGGGGGCTGGGTGTCGCGCGGGGGGGATCAGAGAAATAAAATAATTAAATAACTTACCTCGAGGACCAGTCTCGCATCTTCTCTGCTCCTGCTCTCCTGCCCTCAACAGAAACAGGAAGCAGGCAGCCAGGCTCCCTCTCCTAAGCCAATCACAACGCTGCAATGCAGCGTCGTGATTAGTCTGAGCGTCGTGATACGGCACTCAGCCAGGGGCTGGACGGGTGGGCATGTTCTCTTGGCAGGCTGTAATGCAGCCTGCATGGAGAACAGGGAAGTGCGCATGACTGGTTTGGGCGGCCCGAGAGGGCCGACCAAACAGTCTTTGCGTACTTAGGAGTGGGGAAACCACTCGTCCTCTTCCCTGCTCGGAGAGCAGAGCAGTCCCGCCCACCGCAAAGCAGCATGACACGAAACATAAAATGACAATAATTCCCAGTTATTGTCATTTTATGTTCCTCACTGCTTAAAAGCAGTGGGGCGATGCTCCTCTGCCATTGTGGAGGAGCCGCCCCTGCAATAGTAGGTAGGTTACTTCAGTTCAAACCTATTGAGCTCTCTGAGTTACAATCCTGTGTATCCTCAGTTAAGTCTAGTTCACCCTCTGATCCGACCTCTCCAAAAATTCTGGAGCTAGGAATTGACAAGCTTCTCCTGGTTTTCAGAGATCTCCTTAACAAATCATTTATATTAGGCCAAGTGCCTCAAAACTGCAAGCACTCCTCAGTGATCCCACTCTTAAAAAACCTTTGCTAGATCCTCTGAAATCCGAGAACTAGAGGCCCATCTCGCTGCTTCCTTTTGTATCTAAAGTGGAAGAAAAGTATGTCAATCAGCAGCTCTCTGGGTTTGTTGAGCAAAGGAAACTTTTGCACAGAACTCAGTCAGGTTTTCGCCCACAGTATAGTTCTGAGTCTGCCCTCCTTCTTGCATCTGAGTCTATGTGCCAAGCTATGGACAGGGGAGACACGGCTGCCCTCATGTTGCTGGACCTGAGCGTGGCCTTCAACACCATATCTCACAGCCGTCTATTTGCGCTGCTGTGGGGTTTTGGGGTCGGCCTTATGGCTCTTAAGTGCAGGGCCGCTCTTTTCAGGTTCATCAGAAGCCTTTTCACTCTCAGGTGATTCCTCTGGCTCAGGGTGTGCCTAAGGGCTGCTCCCGGAGCCCCATTTTGTTTAATCTCTACATATGCCCCCTTGCGGATGTTATTGAGTGTCACAGATATTATATCATATGCCGATTACACTCAATTGATTGTCACCTTATCTTAGAGCTCTGCCAGTGGGGCTGCTTCCCTGAGGGCTTGCCTGTCTGAAACTGCCCAATGGATGGACCTTAACTACCTGAAATTAAACGCAGGCAAGACGGAGGTCCTCATCGTGGGCAATCAGCCTTCCATCTGGTCCCCTGACTGGTGGCCATCATCTCTTGGTTCTTTTCCATCTCCTAAGCCTAAGGTCAAGAACTTAGGCATTTGATTTGACTAAGCCCTTATATTTGATGATCAAATCACAGCCCTGGCGGGCATGCGCTTCTGGATCCTCAAATCTCGGAAAAACATTATCAGCCTTCTTCTAGTTTCGGCACGAAAGACAGTGATCCAGGCCTTAGTCATCTCATGGCTGGATTACTGCAATATCTTATATCTGGGTGTCTCTCAGTCACGACTGATGAGACTCCAATGGGTCCAGAACTCGGCAGCTTGGCTGTTACTAAGTATGCACAAGTGGTCCTCTATGGGCTCAGCACTCTTGAAACTCCATTGGCCTCCAGTAAAGAAGTGTGTTGCGTTTAAAGCTCTCTGTTACTGTCACAAAATCTTTCTGAAAACTGGTGCAGCTTATCTGCATTCTCTTATCTTACCCTACTCCCCTCTAAGATATCTTAGGTCTTCTGAGTTGCTGTTGGCTGAGGACCCTCGGGTGAAGAGAGTTCGGATGGGTGGAAGCTCTTTTGGTTTCCTTACATCCAAATTATGGAACTCACTCCCTCTGCAGCTAAGGCAAGTAAAAACTGAACTTACTGCTCTGCTTCTCTGTATTCTTGCTAGGAGCCTGATCTTCCAGCGCTGGGACACTCCTAGTGGAGTAGCTATACGCTTTATAAGATTCTTTATTATAATTAGTACCGCTGCCTGTTCTAACAGTTTAAATGGAGTGGATGGATGCTAAACGGGTTGAAAAGCAAAGCACATCATAGAAGAAGACATGATCAGTGTTAACATAGCAGCACTTGTAGTCTGATCTCAAGCACTTTACGACTATTATTTGAAGCTGCCCTAGGCAGATGCAAAAGAATAATCTATGAAGGGGGGTACACAGAATCGTTTCTATGACTTCGGAAATACAAAGTACTGGAATTTCACTAATAAATGATGGTTACTTACCTTCAGCTTGTGATACAGTCTCCATACCCCTTGCCTTTCTAGCATTCCTTTCTTCCTCGCACTTAGGCATAGGGCTAACAACTGCGATCACTCGGTGAAACCTTGAATGAATCCCAATGCCATTCTTTGATGGGCCGTGTTGCAACAAAGCAGCACTGATTATAAGTCTCTTGATTGTTGCACACAGTATGGTAATTATAGAAATTGGCGGTAGTCGTGTTTCACACATTTCTGCATTGAATGTTGATTTAGGTAGGTTGTAAAGGGCTGGTAGTAGGTGAGCAGGAATAAATGAGGAACATTTGCGAAGCATTGTTACCACAAGTCACTCTTCGTTTTACATGGACTACAGCCCTAAAGCCAGGGGTAAAAGGGTCATGTTCGCGCTATATACAACTTTATGAATAAATAAATAACATCCAGAAACATTATTATTGAGGTGTTAGTAGTAAAGTTTGAACAGTGCCTTATGTTATCCGGCAAATGGGGAAACTAAGTCTGAAAGCTGGCCTTGCTATGGGTCGGTCTAATGCTAAACATATCGAAAGGTGGCATGTGGTTGTAAAACAATATATATAACATAAAAATTCCAAATAAAAAAACAAAAAAAAAACGAATGATGGTTTGGGGAGTAAGGCACGCGCTCAAACATTATAATAGCATGATTTAGAATGGTAGCGGCGGGCGGGAGAGAGATTGTTGGTAGAAAACAAAGGTAATAGGAATTATGCAAGAGTGAAGGCTTTAAAAAGGAAAACAGAATGGCCTCTGACAGCATTGCGCTCAGCATTCAATTATGCGTAATTGCTGCTGAATGCAAACACAGAAAATACAGCCTGGGGAGGACTGCGCCAAAATATAGCTTGACTTGCCAGTGGGGCCTGCCATATTACATCACACAGAAAGTAATTGGCGCGCAGAGGGATTGTGGTGCACATGAATCAGCCGACACTAATACGACGTTCAGACATGATTAGTGTTTAATAGTAAGCATAAGCAGGTTACGCTGCAGCACCAGCAGGAACACGGGAAAGCCTACGCAGGCAAGCTGCCGAGAAAAGAAAATGCACGTGGCTAATAGTCCCATTATTTACGGAACCAAATTGAAAGATTCGATTCGATAGCCCATGCGTTGTTGGACAATGGAAACGCTGTGCCTGGCCCACTTGCATGTACTGCGAAACGAGTGTCCTGGCAAGCAGCTTGCTTTTTATTCGAGGGGATGAACTGATCAAAACCTGGATTATGTAAATCATTTTCAAGCACTTTAGGCAGCTCTCAGTAGCACTGCTGTGTAAACTTCTGTAGCATTCTATAGGAGAAGTCCTCTGTTTTACAAAGTAAAATTTGATTCATCATACATTTAGGGGCAGATTTACAATTAACTAACGCAGCACGGCGCAGCAAGTCATTTTGCTGCGCTGAGCTGCGTTAGTTTTGAAGCACAGGGATGTGACATATTTACAAGAATATGTCGCATCCTTGTGCTTCCCCCTGCGCTGGCGCACAAACAGCTGCCATGCGCCGGCGCAGGCACCCTGCACCATGGTGCAAGGATGCCTGCGCCGTGGGAGATTGTTTTGTGCAGGAAGGGGCACCTTCCTGCACAATAACAATTACTACAGGCATTTTCTCTTCAATGCGTGCTGCAGAATGCAGCACGCATTGAAAGAGAAAACGAGGAGAAATGAAAACATTTCTCCTCGGTGCGCTTCGCTACGCCACCTCTAGGGTGGCGTAGCTCAGACGCATCTCCAGAGTTACGATTTCTGTAATTCTGGAGATGTGTCTTGTTCCATGAGTGTTGCGTGGGAACACCCACAGCAACACCTATGGAACGCCCCTTCACCGCAAAGTGCTGCGTGTGAAGGAGCCGTATTTACAAGGAGAGGAAAAGTCACGCAGGGTGGCTTTTCCTCTCCTTGTAAATATGGAGCAGCCCCCTGCGCCACCAGTACGTCACGAAAAGTGACGTACTGGTGGCGCAGGGGGCTCGTAAATCTGCCCCATAGGGTCTAATTTACAAGACCCTTGCGCCACCGGTGCACCACTTTTAATCTAGGAAAAAGTAACGCACCAGCGCCAGAAACAGTGGTGGCCGCCACAAACAAAGGGTGGTGAGGCGGGTGGAGGGAGCGCAGGAGGGGGAGTGCGGGGGAGGTAGCGCACCGTGCTTAATTTGTAAAAGAAAAGGTGCCGGTGCTCAAAACTCAGCTCAGATGCCCGAGGCTAGTGCAATTTAATGTCCGCGCGCCAAATTCCAAGGCTGGTGGTCTTTAATCCACCTCATGTCTTTTTAATTCACTATCAGCCACTCCCTGCCCCTTTATCTCATTCTTGAAGGCCCCTGCTTTCTCCCTTTGTGAATGTTTTGCGGTCTTTCTCTTCCTCCATCGTCTTTCTCTTCCTTAGTCTTTCAAAGCTCTGTGTTTTTCCCTGTCTTGTGGTCGGTAAATATCTTTCTTCCTATGGTTGTCTGTTTACTACAGTCAATAAAACGGACAGTTTGTAAAAGTATCTTTCATTAAACACTGCATTAGCAGCCAGTTGCTTACAAGGTAACTGGTACTCGTTTAAGAGCAATGTGTCACACAATGTAGATTTTCGCTATTTGTTTTAAAAAGCAGATAATTACACACTAACACGTAGGTATTGTTTCACATGCACATTCATTTATTTAGCATTCTGTTACAGAATTATATTACTCTTAACAAACCGTGTAAAACCGCTCGAAGATGCTGAGTCACGCATTAGGATTAAAAATAAATCTCCTTTCTGAAGTCCGTTCCATCACCGGAGCTGGGTTCTACTTTATGGTGTTATTCCCCATTCCTAGTAGCGCCAGGCCGATAGCTATGATGTAGCTCAGAGTTATCCCCAATTGCACGAGATTTAATTCATGTCATTCATAAAACATGTGGACTGCTTGGGTTTTTGAAAGAGGTAAACAGCGATTCGCATTCTTTTTCTCAGCTGGAAAGTAGTGGCGAGAGAGGGGGGGTGCCTGGGCGAGATGTTAACACAGGCTTGAGTACATAATGTGCGGTGGCAGCAAACACAGGGCTGAGGGTCATCTACCTTCTCAAAACTCTCACGGCTTCCCAGAGGACACGCAGGAGGGTGTCTCACTAGTAATATACATCATTCTTTAAATGTTCCTCATTTCCCTCCCTCCTTTCCTCGCTCACCAGGGCATGACAGGCATCCCCTCCAGGTGGAAACTGCACGCCTCCTTCGGGGCCTCCGTTGCCAACCTTAATGCAAACTTCACTTTAAATGTGCAGGGAGGCCAGGAGCATTGTCAGGACATCTTCGGATGACATCTCCATACCAAACTTAACAAGCATTGGTATAGCCAATAGGTCTCGCCTTTGGGACCTTATGTGTTTAGCCAGAACTTTTGGCTATGTTGTAGAGCATTGTGGCTGCTGTGCATCATGTTGAAAAGTTATAATAAAAAGTGTTAAGCATTTTTGTTACCTTTATACAAACCAAGACGACATTATATACAACTGAACAATCTGATTAAAAAAAGATTTTAACATAAAAAATGTCTTCTATTTTTTTTGTACTTGCACTGCTGGCAACTTCTTCCTGCCTGTTCTCATGCTTGTTTGTTATAATTTTTTTTCTTATGGAGGAGCAGGACATAAATAACGGGGGAGTGGAGGTTGGAAAACAGTAATTTAATTAGAACACGAGCAGCGGACGGACACTAGGGGAGAATCAACAGATGCCAGATTACGAGGGCAGAGTGACGTGATGCTTAGGTGATGTTTAGGTGGTGCTTAGGTGGTGCGCTGATGCAAAATGGTGGTGGTGAATGATGTTTCGTGCTCAGGTGGTGCCACTATATGGTGTGGATTGGAGGTACGATGTGGATTGTGGAGTTGAAATATGTTGTTTGGTGTGTAATTATGTGGTGTGTATTGGAAATGTGTGGAGTTGAATTGTGTGGCCTGGAACTGTGGTGTTGAGTGAAATTATGCTTAGTGAAATTGTGTCATAGTGTGGAGTGCATTTATGTTGATTGGTGGTATGTGGCATAGAGTGCATTTATGTGGAGTGTATTTATGTTGCATTGAGTAGAGTGCAATTATGTGGCGTGTAATTATTTGGCACTGAGTGGTATTATGTGGAGTGCATTTATGTTGCATTGAGTAGAGTTTAATTATGTGGCGTGTAATTATGTAATACTGAGTGGTATGTGGAGTGTATTTATGTTGCATTGAGTAGAGTGTAATTGTGTGGCATGTAACTATGTCGCACTGAGTAGTATTTTGTGGAGTGTATTTATGTTGCATTGAGTAGAGTGTCATTATGTGGCATGTAATTATGTGGCACAACGGTATTATGTGGAGTGTATTTATGTTGCATTGAATAGAGTGTAATTATGTGATGTGTAATTATGTGGTACTGAGCGGTATTATGTTGAGTGTATTTATGTTGCTTTGAGTAGAGTGTAAATATGTGGCATGTAATTATGTGGCAATGAGTGGTATGTGGGGTGTATTTAAGTTGCATTGAGTAGAGTGTAATTATGTGGCGTGTAACTATGTCACACTGAGTGGTATTATGTGGAGAGTATTTATGTTGCATTGAGTAGAGTGTAATTATGTGGCGTGTAATTATGTGATATTATGGGGAGTGTATGTTGTATTCAGTATAGTGTAATTATGTGGCGTGTAATTATGTGGCACTGAGTGGTATTATTTGGGGTGTATGTTGCATTGAGTGCAGTGTAATTATGTAGCATATAATTATGTGGCACTGAGTGGTATTTGGAGTGTATGTTGCATTGAGTGCAGTGTAATTATGTAGCATATAATTATGTGGCACTGTGTGGTATTATGTGGAGTGTATTTATGTTGCATTCAGTAGAGTGTCATTATGTGGTGTGTAATTATCTGGCACTGAGTGGTATTTGGAGTGTATGTTGCATTGAGTGCAGTGTAATTATGTAGCATATACTTATGTGGCACTTTGTGGTATTATGTGGAGTGTTTTTATGTTGCATTGAGTAGAGTTTAAGTATGTGGCGTGTAATTATATGTCACTGAGTGGTATTATGTGGAGTGTATTTATGTTGCATTGAGTAGAGTGTACTTATGTGGCGTGTAATTATGTGGCACTGAGTGGTATTGTGTGGAGTGTATGTTGCATTCAGTATAGTGTAATTATGTGGTTTGTAATTATGTGGCACTGAGTGGTATTATTTGAAGTGTATGTTACATTGAGTGCAGTGTAATTATGTAGCATATAATTATGTGGCACTGACTGGTATTGTGTGGAGTGTATGTTGCATTCAGTAGAGTGTAATTATGTGGCGTGTAATTATGTGGCACTGAGTGGTATTTGGAGTGTATGTTGCATTGAGTGCAGTGTAATTATGTAGCATATAATTATGTGGCACTGAGTGGTATTGTGTGGAGTGTATGTTGCATTCAGTAGAGTGTAATTATGTGGCGTGTAATTATGTGGCACTGAGTGGCATTATTTGGAGTGTATGTTGCATTGAGTGCCGTGTAATTATGTAGCATATAATTATGTGGCACTGAGTGGTATTGTGTGGAGCGTATGTTGCATTCAGTAGAGTGTAATTATGTGGTGCGTAATTATGTGGCACTGAGTGGTATTTGGAGTGTATGTTGCATTGAGTACAGTGTAATTATGTAGCATATAATTATGTGGCACTGCGTGGTACTATGTGGAGTGTATTTATGTTGCATTGAGTAGAGTGTAAGTATGTGGCGTGTAATTATATGGCACTGAGTGGTATTATGTGGAGTGTATTTATGTTGCATTGAGTACAGTGTAATTATGTGGCGTGTAATTATGTGGCACTGAGTGGTATTGTGGGGAGTGTATGTTGTATTCAGTAGAGTGTAATTATGTGGTATGTAATTATGTGGCACTGAGTGGTATTATTTGGAGTTTATGTTGCATTGAGTGCACTGTAATGATATAGCATATCATTATGTGGCACTGAGTGGTATTGTGTGGAGTGTATGTTGCATTTAGTAGAGTGTAATTATGTGGTGTGTAATTATGTGGCACTGAGTGGTATTTGGAGTGTATGTTGCATTGAGTGCAGTGTAATTATGTAGCATATAATTATGTGGTACTGAGTGGTATTGTGTGGAGTGTATGTTGCATTCAGTAGAGTGTAATTATGTGGCGTGTAATTATGTGGCACTGAGTGGTAATATTTGGAGTGTATGTTGCATTGAGTGCAGTGTAATTATGTAGCATATAATTATGTGGCACTGAGTGGTATTGTGTGGATTGTATGTTGCATTCAGTAGAGTGTAATTATGTGGTGTGTAATTATGTGGCACTGAGTGGTATTTGGAGTGCATGTTGCATTGAGTGCAATGTAATTATGTAGCATATAATTATGTGGCACTGTGTGGTATTATATGGAGTGTATTTATGTTGCATTCAGTACAGTGTAAATATGTGGCGTGTAATTATGTGGCACTGAGTGGTATTATGGGGAGTGTATGTTGTATTCAGTAGAGTGTAATTATGTGGTGTGTAATTATGTGGCACTGAGTGGAATTATTTGGAGTATATGTTGCATTGAGTGCAGTGTAATTATGTAGCATATAATTATGTGGCACTGAGTGGTATTGTGTGTAGTGTATGTATCATTCAGTAGAGTGTAATTATGTGGCGTGTAATTATGTGGCACTGAGTGGTATTACAGAATTCACAATATGGGGCCATAAACAACATGGACAGACAGAGGACTCATACATCAAGGCTAACACAACCATCCTCACAGACTGAGGACTGAAATATTAGACGAAGCAGGAAGTCCACTCTGACAACGTGGAACAAACATCAGTAAAGCCATTTACTCTACACCTCTCACTTCCAATTTGGGCTGCTTGCATGTTCGAAGAAATGGAACAGGAGAAAACACTGCATTACAGAAATGTCCCAGAGGGTTCATTAAAGTTTGTATCAGTCCATGATGCAATGCCCATGCCATCTGAGTGCAGTGCAGTCTGTAGAAGCGACTACCGGTTGGTTTTAAGGCTAATCAGTGAAAGGCATGTATTTATATGGGTATTCTATAGCACAGACATGTTGTCTGCCATTACTTCAGAGAACTAGCCTGTGAGGTGAGCTATGAAGAAGTGGTAGCTTGGGTGTGGTGTGGCCTTTTCTACTGTTAAAAAAAAAAAAAAGGTTTTATATTTATGAACAAATAGTCACCAAAACAACAAAAATCCAATGTAGGGAACCAGAGATATGGATTTTTAAAGAATTAACACTTTCTAGTGCTTAAAAGTCTATAGGGACACTCATCTTGTTGTGCTTGACCGCAGCAAAGTCAAAGTTTGAGGCCAACTGAGATGGAGCCCTGGTCAGGTACACTAAGCGGGAGGCCTCGGTCAAAATTTTACCTACACACTTTTCTGGAGGATTATCTTACAACGTCGATCGACCCTCCATAGCTTGCCGGATTTGGTGAGGGTTCCCCAGCTTGACTTTTCTGCAAGGCCCCAGTGAAATCTTGGAAGTCTGAAGCTCTGGAGCTTTCAGTGGGACGAACCTGAAATCCTGGCCATGTCGCGGTTGAAGGTAGTCAGCTTGACTCCTAACGTCAGATCAGTCACCTCCTGGAGCTTTTTCACAAAAGTTCTCCAAACTTCAGGAGGTGCTTCCTGAAGGTATCCTTGTAGGTTCCAAGTGTCCAAAACACCAATTCAAAGTCCTGGAATCTCCTAGATGGTCTCTGGGATGTCTGGACTACAATTCCCACAATGCAAATGACCACATTCTTAAAGGAAAACTGGACGCACTCCAGGATGGGGACTCTTCGTGGAGATGATGCAGGTGGGCTCTGTTAACTTGTAGCTTGAAGGAAGTCCACTCCTTAATCCTTTTTGAAACAACGTACAGGCCCCAGGACTGTAATAACAAATTGTGCTGCAGGTGCAGTCAGTCAGAGTGCAGGCCTTTGAGTGCATAATCGGATTCCAGCAGGGCAGTCCTTCTCCTTGTAATTTTAGGCAGCAGATCTGAGAGACTTTGCAGCTCTCACATATTTATTCAGTGTTCTGGGGCTACAAGTGGGGGGAACCTCTGTCCAATGAGATGCTGGGTGCCACCCAAAAGCATGATAACGTCCTCCAGAGTGTGGCATCTTCTTGTCCCACAAAGCACTGCACAAAAATCCAATATGGATGATTTCTCTCTTGAGGAGTAAGAGCTGACTAAACCAACCCACAATGTATCTCATTTCCATTAGCTCTCCTCGTCCTGACATCTGCAAATTCCTGTCCTAAGCCTCCCATCTGGCAGGGGCTACAGGATGTGGGTGTACGTAGGACTGGCATTCCTTACTGATCTGCTCCCTCTTTGAGCTCATTCTGATTTACCAAGCCCCACCCCCCCGCTCAGACCTGATCCTTGCAGCTGTAGAGCTTTCCCCATTAGATAACCTCGGCTCTGGGCAGTCACTTATCACTTTATCAAAGCAGCCTGGCTAAGCCTGCTAAGGCTGACCAATCAGGAGGGACTGTTTAAAGGCTGGATTTTGGCTTAGAAAGGCAAGTTCTATAACTTCTTTTCTGTACCAGTTATGACCAATTCAATTGGGGGAAGTTGTTGGATTTATCAATACCAATCTTTTAAGTGTTTGAATGACATTTGTACTCCTTTTCTAGCAATAGTCATACTTAAATAAAATATTACAATGTTAGCCTATGGAGCTAAGTGCCTAAAATGGGGACAAATGAAATGGGCAGTCTTTTCCTCACCAGGGCATATAAACCATCTTTTATAAGGTCCCTGTCTGTAGTTCATGCCCCCCACCCCTGAGACACCTAGGGGAGACCTTGGGGGTGCCTAATATGTACAAATAAGGTAGATTATCACTTTTAAAGTGCCCGTACCACCAAAGATGAATTTGCATACAATTTACTTTAAAAGACAGTCTGCAAAGCAAGGCTGCCTTCAAAAGGACAGCAAGCATGCAGCAGTGCATACATGCAAGTCCAGAAAATTTGCTTGGCCTCTAAACCTCCATGCCCTTTTATATACTATAGACTTATAGGTAGATTGCAACCCCCTGGCCTTATTATCTACTAGGGACTTATGGGGTCTGTCATTGCCAATTGAAAGTGTACCCTATTACATGAACCTTTTAAAACATAGCACTGGCCCTGAGTCAGTTACCACCAGTATCATTCAGCAAACAATGGGAGTGAACAGGGCAAAAGCATGATTTTCTATCAGTATTCAACAAAATTCAGTTTTTCAGCTGCTCAAATAACATTTGTTATGTTCTATATTACATGAGCTGTAAAAAGGTGCAAATGGATTTGCATTGCTTTGTTTTGCTCTAGTGTGAAGTGTATGTGATTGGGCTCTTACTCAGTGAGTTAAATGCCTATCCTTGAGCTATGAAGTGAGCTGGAGCAAGTTCGAATCCTGGCCAGGCTGACTGAGACTTTATACATTTTGAAGTTGGTCCAATGAGTACCACTAAATTGGATAGGTGTAACACATTATTTACAGTGCATAGAAATGCCAGAAGAGCTATAGGTGGCACTATATAGTATCTAAAAAGTTGTTATTAATAACAACAAGTCTTTCACGCTCATGGCAGGTGGCTGTCACAGTACTTTCTTTATTTTTAAACAAGTTCTTTATAAATGGCAAGAATTACTTGCAATGCATGCATCAGTTGCGAAACAGTACAACACTTAGAAGAAAAAAAGTACAAAAGTGTATTTGATGTAGTCCTCTTAAAATTACTGTCAAAATAATTAGAATACAGAAGTTACTGTCTCCAAAAGAGCACATTAAGTGCTTCACTTACACAGTACAGCGTTTCTGGCAAAAAGTTCTGAACCTGACAGTCACTTTCTGACACTACAATCTTCGTGCTGCTCAGAGACGCATGCCAAGCAGCACAAGACTAAGATCAGCCGGCAGATTAGGGGTTATGAATATATACACAGCAGTGTAAGTAAGTAAGTAAAACGTTATTTTATTTTACATGTAAATCATAAAAGTGTGCATGATAAAATTGGACAAAAAAGAAAAAGGAGCTCTAAATCTCAGCCATCACAGGTTAAAAAACAGATGAATAAAACATGTTTTAAAAAAAAAATGTATATAGCGCAAACTAGACCCGAAGGTATCAGAGCGCTTGACATGAGCACCAGTTACATTACAGACGGATACATTCATTTTTGTTAGGCACGGGGAGATTTAGTGATTTTTCCAGAATCACAGAATGTTGAGCGTCCCTGCTAGACTCGAACCTGGCTCCCCAGCTCCGAGGTCGACCGCCCTAGCCGTTTGGCCACATTCTCTTAGTGGGCTAGAAAGTCTAGAGGCATAGTTAAATCACAGCATAAAACCATGATAACACAGTGCTATATAAAAGGAACAGACATCATATTAATAACACAATACAAGTGTTCAGCACCCAAGCAGAACCACAGATAAAAAGCGGGACAAAAAAACAAATAGTGCATGACTTTAACATTAGAAGGAACAAGAAGGTGGGTCTCACTTGGTTAAAATTCATGTGCAAAAGAAGCTGGAGTATGTACTTATATCTGAGACTGTTAAATCTTGGGCATGTCATAACAATGTGAAAAGTTTCAGGGGGGTGGCATCATCACACGAACATGCCCGAAGGTCTGAAACTTTAAACCAAGACTCTTTAGCCAACAACAGTTGATGGTACAAGTTAAATCTCAAGTAAGTTAACGCAAACTTTAAACCAAGACCCTTTAGGCAACAAGTTAAATCTCAAGTAAGTTAACAGCCTACGTTGAAAATTGTATATCTCTAGCATCAAATATGGTTCCAACCCAGGAACAGTTTTTCCCATAGTGAAATGGTGCATAGAGCGCTCATGAAGGGCCGCAGCCTCACGCTCAGCTGCCGCCCTTGTGAGTAAGGCCTGCTTTATCCAGGGAATGTCCCTCCTTACTATACGTTCAGGCTCGGCAAATAATTCAGGGTGGTCCAGGAAAGCGAGAGTTCGTCTGATAGATGAAAGCCAATGGATGCGTGAGATACCATCCAAGGCCAGACAGTCCCGAATGGTGAGCCTGTTAAGAGACAGGTCCTCCTTTAGCCAAATGGACATAATTCAATTATGTCGGAGCTGTACGCTAGTCTGACTTCCTCGTGGAGTATCTCCGAGAGGGTGCTCTGTGGGACCCTGAGAAAACCTTTCAAGACCTTTCAAGACCTTTCAACGACCTGTAACTGGGCAGAAGACACAAAACCAAAAATATCAGAACCATAGCAAGCCATCGTAATGCACTTTGCCCTGAATACCTCTAACATGGCCTCCATGTGAGTGTGACATGTGCCTTGACAGGACACTAACCTTATTAATTGCAGATTTGAATCTCATGGTGTTTTTTTTTAAGCAAAGGTTGCCAAAAGAGTGTACAAATGTGGTGTAGCTGGCGTTAGTTAAGCAGGTACACTGACACTGGGGCCCAGGGGTGAGAAGGACTCAAGGTTAGCAAATTATGGCTGTTTTTTATTGCTGTGCAGCAGGAGTAGGGAACCCATTTGTATTGTTTGCACTAGTTTTACAATCCAAAATTAATAGAATATGAGGCAAACTAGAAACAAAAGCTTGTGAGCAGTTGCATTCTTTCACTCTCTATTTTTCTCTTTTTCTTTCTCTTTTTAGGTCGAGCGTAAGCATACGACCTCTTGTATACTTTAGTATACATATATCTCTGTGGGCCAAATGCCATTCCTTGCTTCTCATTTGTTTGTCTCAATGTCCGTTGAAAATCCTTGCTTACTAGTGGCCAGTCCTGCCTCTTTGTCCCTCCTTTTTCCTCCAAGGAGCAGGGACTTAGCACAATATCATTGCACTTTGTTCTGTTGATCTGCTCGTGGAGGGGACTATTTTATAATGTTTTCAACCTCTTGTTACACTGTGGGTGCTCAGACGTAACTGCTTAGATTTTATTGCAGCATTCACGTCTTGTCCTTCCTGTCCGAAGCCAGCAGCAGCCAGCCATGCTTTCTAGCTACTGCAGCTCTAAATCATGTAAAAAGTTATACCAAAACATAAACACAGCTTGAAATGATACTTTAATATGCATGCTGCTTGTGTTTTTTCCTCCCCTCCAGGACTTGTGCTTGGCTGCTGGCTGAGGAGTTGGAAGTTTCTCCTCAGCGGTTTTGCGCTGAGGCCAAAATGTTTCCTTCTGGAAAAATGTCCCCTTTAAAATGTGCATTTGAATGTATTACATTAAATAAAAGCAGAACAAGAACACAGGGCCAGCACAAGGGCTGTGCGATCGCACTGGATACTGACTTCAGAGGGGCAATGTTTCTGAGTTTATTTTGCTTTTAAAAGCACTGCACACATTCCTGGCCTCCTGCAATTTCCAGACAATAAAAATGTCAAGATAACTCCAGTGATTGATGTTCTTGCTGGAGAGATCAGAGTTGTCTAGTGGAAGAAGTTTTAACTCATTGCAAGGTACCCAGAGGGTTAATATGCCAGCTGCGAAGAAAGTGTACCATCCCGATTACAAAGTGCATAAAATGTAAATAGGTCAATGGGTTACTGCTCTTCTGTTACTTGCAGCTTATAAGTTAAAATCCTAACAGAACCGTGAATTTATAACTGTCATCAAAGAACTGCATGCACTGCAAAGTAAAGATTAGAGGAGATATTAAAGTTGCAAAAAGGGTTCATCTGGATGGAAATTGGTTCTTTTTATTTAAGAGAACCCCCAACTATGGTGTTCTGTTTTCAGATCTGAGTTTGTGCTTCTGGGGCCCAAGCACTCTTTAGTAATGCTGCCTACCAATATGCATGACTTGTGACTCCTACACCCTGTAGTCCTCTGTATTTTGTAACATTTCCTTTACACTAATTTATACACTTATGATTGATTGTCTCTGTGTAATTTGTGTGTGATGCAAAGTGCTCTGACACCCTACACTGGTATGTGTGGCGCTTTATAACTAATTAAATGCATCTGAACATTAGTGGTTATGGAGCCTTAAGGGACACTGTTAAAGGGTGGTGGTGAGGGAATCCGCATCACTCAGCCTTACCTCAAAATCACCTGAGCACCGTCTCAGCATCAACACAGCACCACCTCCTCATCAGTGCACCACCAGTGCAGCACCAACTCAGCATCAGCGCAGCACCACCTTAACATCAGCACTGCACAACTCTATCTCAGCATCAGTGCATCACCTCCAACGCAGCCCCACCTCAGCATCAGCGCACCACCACCTCAGCACAGCACCAACTCAACATCACTCAGCACCACCTGATTATCAGCTCAGCACCACCTCAGAAACAGTGCAGCACCACCACCTCAGCATCACTCAGCACCACCTCAGCATCAGCACAGCACTACCTCCTCATCAGTGAGCCACCACCAGTGAAGCACCAACTCAGTATCAGTGCAGCATCAGCGCAGCACCATCTCCTCATTAGGACAGCACCGCCTGATCACCACCACCTCAGCATCAGCACAGCCCCATCTCAGCACAGCACTACCTCCTCATCAGCGCAGCACCATCTCGGCATCAGCACAGCGCAACCTCCTCAGTGCACCACCAACTCAGCACCAGCGCAGCACCACATCAACATCAGCACAGCACCAACTCAGCATTAGCACAGCACAATCTCTGCATCAGTGCACCACTACCAGCGCAGCACCACATCAGCAGCAACTCAGGACACATGCAGCACCACTTCAGCGTCAGCCCAGCACCAACTCAGCATCACTCGGCACCTCCTCAGCTCCAGTGCAGCACCACCACCTCAGCATAACTCAACACCACTCATCATCACTCAGCACCACCACAGCATCACTCAGAACCACCACAGCATCACTCAGCACCACCTCAATATCACTCAGCACCACCTCCTCATCAGTGCACCACCAACTCAGCATTAGCACAGCACCACCTCTGCATTTGCATAGCACCATATCCACATCAGTGCACCACCATTCAGCACATCACCACATCAGCATCACTTAGCACCAACTGAGCACCAGCTCAGCACCACCCAAGCACCAGTGTAGTAGCACCACCTCAGCATGACTCAGCACCACCTCAGCACCAGGCCAGCACCACCTCAGCATTAGCACAGCACTATCTCCGCATCAGTGCATCACCACCAGCTCAGCACCAAAGCAGCCCCACCTTAGCAGAAACTCTGCTCCAATGCAGTAACACTTCAACATCAGCACAGCATTACCTCAGCACAGCACCAACTCATCACCCAGCACCACCTGAGAACCAGCTCAGCACCACCTCAGACACAGCACCCCCACCTCAGCCTCACTCAGCACCACCTCAGCCCTACTCAGCACCACCTCAGCATCATTCAGCACCACCTCATCATCCTCAGCATCACCTCCTCATCAGTTCACCACCAACTCAGCATCAGTGCAGCACCACCTCAGCACAAGCACAGCACAACATAAACATCAGCACAGCACCATTTCTGCATCAGTGCACCACCACCACCTCAGCAGCAACTCAGCACCCATGGAGCACCACCTCAGCATCAGCAGAGCATCACCTCAACACAGCACCACCTCAGCACCAGCGCTGCACCACCACCTCAGCACGGCTCAGTGCCACAGTGTCTCTCAGCACCACCTCAGCATCACTCAGCACCACCTCAGTAACACTCAGTATCACCTCCACACCAGCACACAACTACCTCAGCATCACTTAGCACTACCTGAGTTCCATTCAGCATCACCTGAGAATCACATCTGTACCAGCACTCCACCACCTCAGCACCACTTCAGCATTACTCAGCACTACCTCAGTGTGCCCTCAGAATCTGTCATCTGTTGATTCTCTCCTAGTATCCGTCCGCTGCTTGTGTTGTAATTCAGATGCTATTTCTCAATCTCCACCCTCCTATTGTTTATGTCCCTTCATAACAAAAAAAAGCTATAACAAACAAGCATTACAACAGGCAGGAGAAGGTTGCCAGCATTGCAAGGACAAATAATTATTTTTTTAAAAGAGTCATTCAATTGTACACAATGTCTTCTTTAAACTCCACTACTTCACACTCCACAATACAACATACCACTCCACATACTACACTCCATTACACACAGTCTCACACCACATAATGCCAATACACTCAAAAATACATAATTACGATCCACATAATACAACTGCACATAATTCCACTACACAAATCCACATCACACAGTTTCACACCACAAAATCCTACAACTAACAAGTCCAATCCAACCCACATAATTGGTACACACCACACACATCCACTCCAATCCATAACACATAGATAAGAGACATTTACATTTACAATGCCATTAGCTCCAACTCTTTCCTTTTTTTTTAAAACTCATAGATCTGATGCTTAGCTCCTACCTATTTGTTCTTTTCCGTCACCAGAAACGCAAAGCTATACATAAAGTTCCATGCCACACAATTCAGCTCCACATATTTCCAACCCACACCACATAATTTAACACCAAACCACATAATACAACTCAACAACAAAATGACACAACACCACATACATCCAATACACACCACACAATTCCACATCATGCCGCAAAATTCAACTGTACACCACATAATTAAACTGTACAAGTTACCACTCCACACAATCCCACTACACATAATGCCACTACACTGAATGCCACAACATTGCTAACCATATATTTCCACAGCACACCATGCCACATAATGCCACTACACAAATCCACACCACACAACTACACTCCACACAATTACAAAACTAACTAATCCAATCCAACCCACATAGTTCCACTACACACCACATACATACACTCCATAACACATAGGTAAAATACATTGCCATTTACAATGCCAATAGCTTCAACACAAACAAATGTGAGACCGATTGCATTTCCAATGCTTGTTTGTATCTGCATTGGCTCTCTTAAAGCTGAATTTGGTTTGCCTCTCTTTGACTTGGTAATGTCTTTTTCTGTGTGGGTAAATCTGAATGCTGCCCTCTTTGTTTGCCTCAGAGCATCTTTCTGTAGGTACATATATGGGAAACTTTGAGTTATTCTCTCTCTGTTGTTATTGCCTGACTGTCTCTCCGTGTGACTGTCTCTGGATGTCTCACTCTACCTCTCTCTGGGTCCCTCTATGACTTTTCCAACCAGTCGCTCAAAGAGGTTTACCCTGGTACATACCAGTGGCTTTATGTGTTTGCAACTGTGTAACTGTGTGGATATCATTAAAAAGCAACCTGTGGGCTCCACCTCTTTCGCTACCTCTGGGCATAATTTTTTGTGGCTGTGTATGGGTGGCATTCTTTGAATCTGTCACTGGCTGTTTCTCCGAGGCTGTCCTCCTGTGGGTGGCTATTTATCTCTCTCTTCTTCTATCTCTACACCTTTTTCTCTCTTTATCTCTCTATCCCCTTCTCTCACTCACTTTTTTTTGTCTTTTGCTCTTCTTTTCTTTCACGGGTACACACTCAAGCAAGAGATAAACAGATATGCACCCAGACAGTCATACTCACAGAATATGTCCACTTCACAGCAGCTGTTAATTTCTCTTCTTTTAACTAACCCAGCTCTTCTCAAGTTGGGCTGTGCCTGATTCCCATACTAGCATTTAGGCTTTATCGTCAAACTACGGCTCCACACCGTAAGCTTGGTGCTGAGGTCCCTCATGCAGTGATTCACACTGCGGGCAGGGGCTGCCACATACACAAACAAATTGGAATAATTTTGCTGTGTTGAACCGAGGTCTCACTCATGCTGGTAATCACTTTAATTCTGAGCTTGGACTGGAGTTTGGCTGCATTGCTAATTCAGGTGTACCACCTCAAATGTTTTTTTTTTAAATGCACATAAAACCACCTTAGTGGGAAGGCCTAGAGGAGCACAGGAACTACAAAAGGAAGCCATGAGTGGCACCCACACAGTTGTCTTCCTATTACATCAACCACTGAGCTGAGCCCTATTTGTACTGCAGCTTGGTATGAAAGGTTCAGCGCTGTACTCATTGGCATTACTTTAAGTGTGATGAAAAGGTGGGGCTCTGAAAATGGAGTGCCCAAAGAAGCGTAACTAAGAATACTTGTGAATACTAGTGTGAGGAATTGGAATGTCGGTTGAGGAGGGTGTGAGCCCTTCTCAAGTAGCAGCTACAATCCTTGTCAGGGTGAACCACAAATAGTCACTAAATTAACCTGTGCCTATCCCTTTGGCAGCTAGGGCCACAAGAAGTCAGGCTTAACTTAGAGGCAATGTGTAAAGTATTTATGCAACACACTGTGAGAAATTAGACTGCTGGTTGAGGGGGGTGTGAGCCCTTCTCAAGCACATCCACAATCCTTGTCAATGTGAACCACATACATTAAATTAACATATGGGTAACCCTCTAGTAGCTTGACCCAAAAGCAGTCAGCCTTAACCTATAGGCAATGTGTAAAGTATTTATGCAGCACACAAACAGCAATAAAGAGAAACCATAACACAAGAAAAATCCCACACCCATTTAGCACAATAGAGTAAATGTTAATTAATTATTTGACACCAAAACAACAAAAACCCAACCAGTAGAACTGGAGATATGCAATTTCAAATTGTTAAGGTAAATTTAGTGCCTAAAACCACAAAGCACCAACTGTGGTTATCTAGTTGCACTGGACCAGGGCAAAGTCACATGTTCAGGCTGACTGTGAAGGAGTGTGGGCTGGGTACAGGGACCAGATTAGTCCCACTGAGAAAGTTGGTTCCGATGAGGAGCTGCGAGGGCTGTGATGCGAGGTCCTGCATCAATATTTGTTGTGCTGCATCGGTTCTGATGAAGCCACTGATCAAGGGCTGTGAGGTCCTGCAACGCACTGCATCTAGTTGTATCACGCTGTGTTGGTTCTGAGGGAACGCACAGTTGGGCCAGGAGAAGTATGCTCTGATACCAGCCAATGGTCCAGGACCTGGTTGCACCTCTTGGGGATCAGGACTCACTCCCGCAGAGGCCAGTAGCAGGGGACAGGCAGGTCCAGTTGAATCTGGGCAACTGGGCAGATGTAGATCAGGTCTCTGAAGTTTGTTATGTCCCTGTAGCTCAGAACAGGAGGCCAATCAGCTTGTTCTTGGAGTCACTCTAGTGTTGTCTAGGTTCAGGGAGCAGGTCCAGTCTTCCTTCATCAGGCAGCAGGGCTGCAGGGCAGTCCTTCTTGCAGCAGGGCAGTTTTCCTGCAGCAGAACTGTCTTCTTCTGAGTACTCCACAGGTCCAGGGCCCCATTCTTATACCTGGTGCTACCTTTGAAGTAGGAGAAGCTTAAGGAGTTTTCCCCCCTAAGAGGTGTCTGGAATTTCCTGCCTCCCTATCCTGGTCCCAATCTGTCTGCAGTCACAATAGGCTAGTGTGAAGTTCTTTGTGTGTAAGCTGAGGCAGTGTCTCTGAAGTGCAGGTATGACAGGTGACAGCTCCACCGCCCCATCCTGCCTTGGATGACCCATCCTGCCAACACCAAGGCCCTCTATTGTGTGGCTGTCTGGGAGGAACACACAAAGGCCAACTGCCTCCTGCACCTAGTCATGCAACCCAGGAAACAGGCTGCAGGCACCAAATGGATAGGACAAGAAAATGGCAACATTTTAAAAGTGGCATTTTCAGAACAGTGACTTAAAATCCTACTTTACCATTAAAGAGAGTTTTGAATAGCAATTCCTCAGACACCAAACATGACATCCCTACCTGCTCCCAAACAAAAGCTATCACTTATTAAATGTAATAAGGTAATCCAATGTTATCCTATGGGAGATGAAGGACTCACAGTAGTGAAACACGAATGTTTTGGGGTGACCCTCAGTGAGGGCCAGGTCCAACATGTGGCCTTTATAATTAACGTGGTGGCTCAAAACATGCCAACTAAAATCCTGTGCTTCACACAGCATGCCATCTCATGAGTATTTGAAGGTCTCTTTGTGAATATAGTGTTATTACATCCACAGATATCACACAAAAACAAACATATGCCTAAAACAAGTCAGATCCATTGGCTTTGTCAATGTTTGTTAGCTGTATCAGATAAATGAGTAACAATTTAACCGTGAATAATTAAAATTGAAACTATTTCAATTCTGAAAATATGAGCCTTTGAATAAACTGTCACTAAGATCTGTGGAAAGGGTAGTGGTCTTGGAAATGTCTCAGTCGCACCTGCTTATCATTTCACTCCACTTTCCTCTGCAGCTGCTCTGCTTACTTTGTTAGATATTTAAGTACTTTTCTCTGACTTCTTTGTGAAATCCTCAATTTAGCTATGGCACACATCATCTCCTTCCTCTCTGTCACTGTCTTTTTACTCTGTCCTTCTGCATGTACTTTTTTACATCACATCTTCACCATGCTCTGTCTCCCTCTCTTTCTCACACACACATGCACAAACCCCTTCCTCGCCTGTACACACATTTTATTTTCCTTTTTGTGCTGTCAGTATTTCAGCAGCAATATATACCTGGTTTATAAAATGTCAATTACAATGGGCACATTCCATCCCTCTGTACGCTCTGCAGAGAGGCCAAAGATTAGTTGAGCATATAGTAACAGAACCTTTATGACCAACTGACAGTGAGAAACTTTAACTGCCTTCAGCCTCATAGCCATAGGTCCCAATTACGCTCCATCATGAACAATGACTCCCAACCTGAACTTACCCAGTCACCAAGAAGAGACCACTCACTTCGCAGTACGCACTATATAAAAGTCCTATGTCACATGAAAAGAAATGTAATAAATATAACATCTTGACCTAGAAAAATCAAATATTTTAAGAGAATGCAAGATGAGGTAAACCATGTGAAATGTAAACAAAAAGAGCATTCCTGACATGGACTGTTTTAAAGGTTTTCACAATCATTGTTGAGAAACCGATCAGTGTTTTTGCCTGTAAAGTTAATGACATAAACATGGGGCTCGGTCAGTCAATTTTTAATTACTGCCCTGCTGACAGGTACAGTGATTAACAGCGCAAGTAGAACCTTTATTTGGGACCTGCTATGAGATCAAAGACATTATAACCATAGACAACATAGAAGGCCCGCACACGCTGTTAATGCGTCTGTCAGATCAGGAGGGAGCTCAGCTGCATCTGCACCTTAGTGGCTGCAATTAACATGTTTAAAAATACACATCTTGAACTCGATGGGACTTTTTTGGGGCAGACTTAGGGGCTTGCCAGGACCTCAGAAGGAAGCCTTGGGGGCACTTACCTTTTCTCCCCCATCTAACTTCTCCACTGGTACTAGAAATGTAACTACATTAGAGCATGTAAAATATGTTATTTGTATCCATAAACAGTTTTCTTTTTGTGGGCAGTACTTGAACAGGCTTCTGTCCCTGACCACTTCGTGTGAAGCCACATTGGAGTGGAAGCATTTGTGTTGTCCTCCAACCAATACTAATATTTTTACTCATTACATAAATAGGCAAGTGTCCTTTTAATTCTGATGGGGCCGATAACAGGAGTTACCAGCCCATCGAATTCAGGAGATCCATGGTAACTCAATGGCAGTCCTTCCAAGTACCACGCTTCAGGTGCTAGACTAACACATTTTAGTGTGGTGGTCCGCATCACTGCACTAAAGGTAGAAAATACACTAATGCACTAAAATTCATTAGTCAGGTATTTTTAGCACCACTGGCACACTGTGAGGGAGACGATAGGAGTGATCGCGAGCGTCAGATAGGAGCTGCATTAACAGTAGTGTGGGGCTGGCGAGTGCGGTGCAGACAGTGCTGCAAAAATCGAACTGCCCCATTTAGTCAGTCTGTGTTGAAAAAGTGACTTTAAACATGAGCAGTCTGTTCTCACCATGGGTGCTGACTAGTGCAGCAGGATGGGCTCAGCTGACTGCATTGATTTGTTAACAGCTGAGACCTGCTGCGGCTGCCTCAGAGGTGGTACCAATAACTATTTCACGTGGCCTGCAGTTCCACCCTGCTCGTACCAGTGAGTGTAGCGCCAACCAAATATATCCAAGGGTGGTGCCTTCCCTGTGTTGCTGTTTTTCAGCAACTGGTGCCTCCCCACCCACCCCCGTTAGTGCCACTGACACCTTTTGGCTGCCAAGGGCGGCATTATCTGCAGAGGATCACAATGAGCACTGACTGTTCTATCTTGAATCAGTGCCCTCATGCCTGTGCACGTGGGCAGACTCTGTCTCACTACGCTGAAGGGTCCGGAGTCGGCACTGACTGCGGCAGCAGGATGTGTTTTGAATTTTCTACCAATGGACCTGAGCCCCCCAGGAAATAATGCTGCCAGATGGAGTTTGTCCGTGCTCCCTAACTTTGACACATGGACTCTTCAGGGCAGCCCGTGGCAGCAGGCCGCTGCAGCACAGACATGTGAGACTATGGGCTTTCTGGGAAGGTTGCTGCAGGCTTCGCTTGTCTACAAGTTCAGGGGCCTCCAATAGTTTTTTGTTGCTTCGACAGGTAGGTATGAATCATTTGGTTTTCCTTTTAATTTCAAAAAAGTATTGCTTGTTTCAGCTGTTGTGGTGTAGAGGCTCAGCGAATGTTGCGTACACCTGGTTTGCCTCTCCTGACTGTGTTTCAGTTTACTTTTACTTTACTTCAGGCAGTGGAGAGGCCCTTGTGTTCTGTGTATTGTAAGCGGTTGCATTGCTGGGCCCGCTTACTTTTGTTTTTCTGGCTCCACCTGCAAGTGAGAAGGACACCGCCTTGGCTCATGTTCTCCCTTCTCTTTGCTCTCTGCATTGATACAGCAGATAATGGTGCCACGGCCAATTTCTGTCTCTGTTAGCAGTTGGGCCAGTTGGTAATCGGCTCTTCTAACTACAATGATGTGGGGACCCCCATCTCCCCTCAGGTGCTGTGTGCTCCTAAATGAAACCACCTTCTGCCGAATTCCTTGTGTATCCTGGAGTTTTCAGGCACCAATTAAACTGTCAAGATAACTCTTGTGAATAATGTTCCTGCTGGAGCCAGATAAGTGTTTTGTCTAGGTGCAGTTTTCACCCATCATCAAGTAGCGCAGAGGGTTAATGTGCCTGCTGCATAGAATTTGTGCCAGAGAGATCACTAAACTGCATTTTATGTGGCTAGCTCAGTGGGTTACTGCTCGTCACAAAGATCATTTTGTTACTTGCAGTTCATAAATTACAATCCTAATATAACACAATTACATATGAACTGAAATCTAGGAGCTGCATTCAAACTGCATGGTATAGGTTAGAACATTATATTTGCCTCCAGTCTTTCATTATCCTAATGTTGCAAAAAGGGGCAGTTTGGGTATAAATACAATCTTTTTAGTAAAACCAAGAACTATGATACAGTTAAAATCCTGAGTTTGTACTTCTCTGGACCAAACACACTTAAAATATACTGCCTACTATTATGGATGACATCTGATTCCTGCAACTTGTAATCCTTACTGTCTTATGTAACATTTCCTATTGACTGATTTACACACGTATGATTCGTTGTCTCTGTGTAATGGGTGTATGATGTAAAGTGCTCTGAAAACCTACACTGGTATGCGGAGTGCTATAAATCAAATGAAACACATGAGAGAGAGATTAGTGCTGTTCCATTTTAGGTGCTTTGTAGTAGTTTGAAGATCTTACTATTTCTCATTGCTCATATTTTATTATTTTTGTTTTATATAGCGCGAACTTGACCCGAATCGGGTTTCAGAGCGCTTTACATAGCACCAGTTGCATTACATGAGGACACATTCATTTTTTGTTAGGCACGGGGAGATTAAGTGATTTGTCCAGAAGCACAGGATGTTCAGGTCATTGCCGAGACTTGAACCCAGTTCCCCAGATTCGAGGTCGACCGCCCTAGCCGTTAGGCCACCGTATTTATCTGTTTCCATGGACTTCTTTGCTTGTTTTTACTCGCAAGAAGGTGTGACTCTAAAGTGTCACACATTTGGTCGTTGAATGTCACTCATAAGTACACTGAAACTATGAAAATGTCACACATAAGCAATCTCAAACCTTGGCAGCTATGTAATGGATCTGTTGTGTTTCACCCAGATATTTTGAGTGCTGAAAGCAGCCGAAATCATTGGATGAAATACTGGCAGAAATTAGACCTAAACAGGTGAATATATTGTAGAATTACCGATTCAACAGTATTTCCTCATTTCTAAGGGAGACCAATAAAGTCCCACGAATGTTAGCCAATGGTTTGGTATCTGTAACTCGAGCGGGGCGGAGTTACCGGCTGAAATTCGAAGGACTTCAGCAGGAGTGCCTAAGTCGCTTTTATCACAAGTGCAGTGATCCGGCACCCAATGGAAAGGCAAAACCATCCACCAAGTAAATTACTGGATAAATCATTGAAACATTACTTAAAGTAATGTTTCAATGATCTTTGCATTACACAGGCGCTCAGCGCCAGGTGGAAAGAGTAGGCCTGAATCGTACGTTCCAAAAATGTCTCACTCGAACCCCAGATATATTTCCTGTATAGTTCATCTGGAATACATTCAAAGAGCCATTGCCAGGATCCTCATTCCCTGATGCACAGGAGACTCTGCGTGACTGATCAAGAGTGGCCCAGAATATTCCGATCCCTGTGCCTACACTTGTTTGTGCAAGGACAACAGTGGTGAGTGTTGCGATGTTTATCACACCCGGTAACTGCAGGGAGTGATAAAGTTTCCCGGCCACGTTCAATTTCAGCAGGCTAGACTTTAACATATGAAAAATGTTTAATGAATGCTGAGACATGCGTGTTTTTCTGCACTATGCTCCAAAATTCATGTCAGGTACCATTTCCAGGGCAACATTCATGATAGGTGGAATGTATCCACAGATAAATCCCTAAACCAGGGTATCTGATTTAATTGAAAGCAATATACTCAGTATTACTCTCCGGGCTTCGAGGCACTTGGAAGTTTAGCCATAAGTGTACATGGTGAAGTCCTGCTTGCACTCAGACGTTCTTCATCCCACTTTTCTATTTCATGTAGTATTGTCCGTCAATTAAAGACAGAGAATATTTATAAGCTAAAAGTAACAGTGGGGAGGCTGGGACTGATGCAGGGGAACTCTACCTTCAATGTATATATAGTCCATGTACCTGAGTCCCGCTGGGGGCGGGGGTGTCCCCGTATCACATGACATCACGACTCCTTGATAACAGCTGAAGTCTTGAGTAAATTGCTTGATTTTCAGATGTTTACTCAGAAGCAAATACTTTTTACTCTGCTGTCAAGAAAAGCAGAAGAGATCTAGTGCAAGCAGCCTCGGACACACACAGTCAAGAGTGATTACTTGCCCAAAAAAAGTATTCTGCATAATGGCGGCTGCGGGCCGGGCGCGGAGGTGAGAGTGCTGTTCTATCCTCTGCCTCATGTGCAATAACTTGTTTTAAATGCTTGTTTTAAACTTTTCCTAAATCTTAAATCGTTTTTATGCTTTATATGTTTGAATGCACCACTTGAAAGGATTGTTAGAACTGAACTGTATCAAATTGAATTTGAATCTGCTGACCATAGAGTAACGCTTTTTGCCTCCTCTAACCATAGAGTTAGAGAGAAGGCGGGAGGTTAGCGTTATAGTTGCCAACTCCAGTTTCCCATTTAATGGCAGCTGCGGGCTGGGTGGGCAGCGGGCGCGCCACAGGTAAGCTTGTCTGCGCCCGTCCGTGTCCGACCAGGCCCAGGGCCAGGACCCCTGCTCCTTCCAGCACAGGTCAGTTCAAGTACACCACAAATCAGCTACTAGCATTGAGACCCCCACCACTACCTCTATGTTCGTCATTGCTGGGGTCAAATAATGAACTTCAGACCAATAGCAAATAAGTCTGCAGTCTATGCAGCTTCAAACTGTATTTGAATAAGGACTCTCATCTCACTACTTATGAGCTCCAAGTAGCAACATGGAATCTGGGAATGATCAATGTGCGCTCACTGTCCAGGCATGCCATTGACATTAGAACCCTGCTGGAAGAGGATCCGCTGGACGTTTTATTTGTCACAGAAACGTGGCTTAACGACAGCTCAGATCCTGATATCCACCTCACCCTCCCGGTGGGCTACTAGATCCACAGATTAGATCGGGCCGGAAAAGTTGGGGGTGGAATTGCCATCATTCTAAAATCTGATTTTAGATGTGTGACTTCCTCCCTCTCCCTTCTAGAATGTGAAAGCCTTTAGTTCCAGATCACTTTCTCCCCCACCCATACGTTCTCAGGTGTCCTTATCTACAGACCTCCGGGTACTGGCTCCAAATTCTTGGAGGCAATCCCAGACATGCTGGCCAGCCTATTTCTACAAAAAACCCACATGACTATTTTGGGCGACTTTAACCTGCACTTCGACATACAGGACGACCCCTCCGTCAAAAAGCTAAAAGCAGATCTTGAGGCATTACAACTAACCCAATTCGTATCAACACCCACACATGAGAAAGGGCACACTTTGGACCTCATTTTTTCCAATGACCCTCTGGTTACTCTTTCTAGAATAATCCCGGTCCCCTGGTCCGATCATTGTCTTATTCTCTTTAAACTTCCCAAACCTGCCCAACAGATCAAGGGAAGGACCAAGATGATGGCCATAAGAAGATGGTCGAAGCTAGATCCTAGGACTTGGGAAACCGTCCTCAAGGATACAACTCCTAAGTGTGTAGGTAATCTAGAAGAGGATTATCAGCAATGGGAAAATTGGATCACCCAGTCACTAGATGCATGCATTCCCAAAACTAACTCCGGACCTAAAACACATACAAAACAAACCCCTTGGTATAATGACGACCTCTTTGCAATAAAAAAACATTGCAAGAAATTAGAAAGAAACTGGAGAAAGGAATTTGACCCAGCACTTAAATTAAAATATAAAGCTTTAATCAGACCCTAACACAACGAAATAAAGAAAGCGCAGGCCAAATTCTATGAGGAAAAAATCGCTCAGGCTTTGAACTCCCCAAAAGAACTATTTAGAGTGGTTAAAACCCTATCCACTCCTATTGATAGTAACACCGTTCCCCAAGCCACAAAAGAAAGATGCAATGATATAGCATCCTTCTTCCACAGATAAGTGACCGATATTTATGATCAATTCCAGATCAATCCCAAACCGGCGCTAGGGGAGGTAACTAAGAGCAGGGATCTGCCACCGCCTCCGATTCTAGCAAAATTCCCTACGCTTGACAAAGAGACAATTCATAATCTTATAAAGGCAACCAAATCCGGCTCTCCATTAGATCCCGCTCCCCCACATACCTTATCCAAAGTGGCAGAGGTCATATTACCGTCACTTATGGAGCTTCTTAATTTCTCACTAGAGGCGGGCTTGGTCCTTAAGCAGTGGAAGCATGCAGTAATTAGGTCAGTATTGAAAAAACCTCAGCTAGATCCAGAAATCCTTGCCAATCTACGACCTATCTCATTACTCCCTTTTCTAGGAAAAGTACTAGAGAAACATGTCAATCAGACATTAGCAAAATTTCTGGAAAATAACAACATTCTTCATCCAACCCAGATGGGCTTCCGTACCCACCATAGCATGGAAGCAGCACTTCTGGTGGTCACAGAAGAGATAAAAGCTATACTGGATAACGGAGGCTCAGCCGCCATCCTACTACTGGATTTAAGTGCAGCTTTCGACACAGTGGATCACAAGATCCTAAGCGATAGACTTTGCGAGGTGGGAATTCAGGGCAAAGGTGTAGATCGGCTCTCCTTGTATCTGGAAAACAGATCCTACCAAGTCATGGACAAAAACTGCCTCTCTGACAGCTTTCCAACGATTTGTGGTGTCCCTCAGGGATCGTCTCTGAGCCCCACGTTGTTCAATATATATGTGCGCCAGCTTGCCACCTTAGAGCAGGACTTTAACCTGTCAGCGGTCTCCTATGCGGATGACACCCAGCTGGTTGTTTTTCTTACAGAAGGCCTTAATCCAGGAAAGAAACATTTGGCACCCTGTTTGGATAAACTGCACCGCTGAATGTTAAGCTGCCGCCTAAAGCTGAATGGTGATAAGGCGGAATTAATGATCTTTGGAAACCAGGCCATACACAGACCTCTGATCAGCTGGCCCGTTGGCATGCCCCCCCCCTCCCTGTTCCCAAACCGGTGATAACAAATTTGGGAATCTGGTTGGACAATTTGCTAGCAACGGACCACCTAGCAAATAAACTGTCTGGCATCTGTTTCTCTTTACTCTGAATGCTCAGGAAGATACTGGTATTGATCCCAGAGCATCGAAGTAAAACGGTCATTCAATCTCTCATAGTTTCCCGTCTGGATTATGGCAACTCACTTCATGTGGGCACACCCAAATACGTAATAAAGAGACTTCAGACTGTGCAAAATGCAGCAGAAAGGCTCCTTCTAAAGGTTCCTAGTTATGTCTCCGCAAGAGAACCCCTCAAACAGCTGCATTGACTCCCAGTTGAGGCAAGGATTAAGTTTAAATCCCTCTGTATTGCTAATAGGGCCATAAATAACAAGGGCCCAGTAAAGTTCAGAGAGTTGGTAACCACTTATGTTCCAACTAGACACCTGAGATCCTCACATCTTCATTTCCTCAGTACAACCAGGGTAAAAAGGATGAGATGGGGAGGATCGTTTTCACATGAAGTACCGAAGTTGTGGAACGATCTTCCACCCAGTCTCAGAGCTCTGGAAAATGAACTTTCTTTCAGGAAGAAACTTAAGACATGACTGTTTCCACGTTAATGTACCAGAGGCCCTACTCTCAGCACAGTACTCACCAGCGCGGGGAACCTTTATAACCCAGGCCTGCATTCTGAGTTAGGAAGAAATATTTATATGGTGTACCAGATCCTGGAATTACTACTTCTGGGGGATTGGTAATGCCGAGATTTGTATACTTTGTTATTCGGCATTTGGGTGGGAAAAATATGAAAATACCCCAGCAAATGTTACTTCTTCATTGATTTCTGCATGATTTTGTGGTTATCAAGATGTTTTCCCCACACACATTTCTTCAGTTTTCAAACAGGGAAAAATCAAAGGGAGTGCAGTGTTCCCACAACATTTTTAATCCTAATTTGGCCCTCTTTTGAATATTTATGATTTAGGTGACGACTCCTGCTAATGTTCAAAATAAGTTTGCTGAGTCTGTAGCATGTTACTAAATGCACTTCTATTCTGATCACTGGATTATTCCTACGTTTATATAAAAAACTGGCGATTTTATGTATTGAACAACATTAACTGTATTAAGATGTATATATATGCTTATTTATGTCTGCTCTAACTTATATTTTGCTACTCTGCTCAATGAAAAAAAAATATAAAAAATAATAATAATAATTTGGTCAGTAAATCCTGTAGCCATCTGGATTGAGATTAGCTCCCAGTTCAGAATAAAGGCCTTAGGATAGTTTAGTGTAACCAATATCCAAAATTAGACTGCAAAAATATTTAATGTGATAACCTTCATATGTTTAGGGGATATATGGTTTAGTACAATACCTCAAAAGTTGCAAAATTCTGTTTTCTCCGCATTTAGTTTGTATTCAGACACCATTTCGGTTTTACTCAGTGAGTACGAGTGATGTTTGGAAAATGCAGGAACGTTTTAAGACATGGACAAAAGTGACTCTGTAAGAGGGACCCAGCCTTTCAGTAGACTTCTCTTTAGAGTAATTATATATCTACTACCGCCTAAGTGGTTCTTGACCTACACGTGAACAAGGCACATTTCTTCCCTGTTCTGTGTATATAGTTCTGTGTATGAAGAAAGATTGCAATGCTGATTGTCTCCTGGCCTATACGAAATGTGTCAAGTCAAAATATAACCATTTTTATCAGAATTTGTCTCTTGTCCTAATGTGTCTAGTTTAGAAAAATAAAAAGATCATTTGTGCTTTTTGGTGCAGGTGATCTTTTGGTCCTGACCACAGGCAGTGGCCTATTTAATAACTTCCTTGCATGGCCTGGATCAGCCTGTCTTTCCTTCTATGCTTTCAGTCAGGCATTGATGGCGTGCTATTTGTTTTGCATCGGTGTTAGGTCAAAGTCTACCAAACAGCGTAGATGTCAGGATTGCTAAAGACACCTTGGGGACTTTCACAAAGATTTCCTTAGAATGCATTCCGCCAATTGCTCACCATTGGCTTTGTAATTCACGTGTTCTGGCTTTCTATTGGCTGGATTTGTTTGTTTTAGGCTGTTAAGGTTCAGTTCATCCCTCCCGAAGAACAACGCCTTTTCACGCTGCCACTCCTTGTATTCTTCCACAAGTGCTCCTTTCTGTAAAGAAGCCTATAAAACTTGTTCTTATTCTGTCACATTTGTTGTGCATTCAAGGCCAAATGTCAGGCGTTGTCTTCCAAGGGACCTTGGTGTTTTCTTTCTCTGACTTCAAAATGAGAGGATTGATGTGACAATCTTGCTGGATACTGAGGGTAAAGGAAAGGTTTTTTTTCTAGCACACAACAACATTTAGATGAACTATGCAAGCATTTCAGAATATATCAGAATTAGCAAAGCACAAATGAAACACATTGTTTGTTAATTCTGGAGTATATTGGAAACAAATACTTTATTATGACGAAAACAAATCAATACACTAGTTGATGCCATTTCCATACATTATTGTTTGTGTGCTGTATAGTTTTATTAGTACAACTGTATGCCTGTGCAAAGGTAATGGTTATTTCAATTGAAAATGTGTTGTCTGTAATGGCAGTGTGCTACGACACCATGGACACTCCACTCTACGCCATTCCACTCTACTCTGTACCATTCAGTGCCACTGCACTATACTGTGCACCACTCCACTTTACACCACACCACTGCACTCTGCGCCACTGCAATCTATTCCACTCTGCACCACTCTACCTTATGCCAATGCACTCTACTCCGCACAACTCCACTCTATGCTACTCCACTCTACACAACTCTGCAACACCCCACTCTATGCCACTGCACTTTATGCCAAAATGCTCTACGCCAATGAACTCTACTCTGTACCACTCATCTCTATGACCCTGCACTCTATGCTAATCCACTGTACGCCACTCTAATCTACTCTGCACCACTGCACTCTATGCCATTGCACTCTGCACCAATTTATGTCATTGATCTATGCCACTACTCTGCACCACTGCACTTTACCCTGCACCACTCCACTCTATGTCCCTTCACTCTCTCTACCCTGCACCACTCCACTCTATGCCACTTCACTGTACTCTGAAACGATCTACTCTACACCACTGCACTCTATTCCACTCTTCTCCATGCCACTTCACTGTACACCACTTCACTCTACACCACTGAACTCTACGCCAGTGCACTCTGCATCACTGCACTCTATGCTACTGCACTCTACTCAGCGCCACTGTAGTCTATGCCACTGTTCTCTACAGCACTCTACGCCACTCTACTCTGGAACACTGCACTCTTCACCATAGAACTCTCCACCACTCTACTCTGCACTACTGCGCTCTACACCACTGCACTCTGCAGCACTTCAGTCTATGCCACTGCACTCTACACCACTATACTCTACTATGCACCACTGTATGACACTGCACTCTATGCCACTCTACTCTATGCTACTCTACTCTGCACCACTCCACTCTGCACCACTGCACTCTACGCTACTGCACTCTATTATGCACCACTCCGCTGAATTCTATGCCGCTGCACTCTATGCCACTGCACTCTATGCCACTTTACTCTGCAACACTCTACACCAATGCACTCTTCACCATTCCACTCTACTCTACTCTACGCCACTCCAATGTACGCCATTTTATGTCACTGTACTCTACTTTGCTCTACTCTATGCCACTGCACTCTACACCACAGCACACTATGCCACTCAATAGCATTGCACTCAACTCTGCACCACTGTACTCAATGCTGCTGCACTCTACACCACTCTATTCTACTCCAGTCTATTCTACCCCACTCTACTCTATGCCAATGCATTCTACCCCACTCTACACTGCTGGATTTTCTGCTGCTGCACGCTATGCTGCTGCACTCTATACCACTATACTGTGCAACACTCTATGCCAAAGCATTCTTCACCAGTCCATTCTACTCTACTCTATGCCACTCCACTCCACTGTGCGCCACTCTATGTCACTGCACACTACTCTGCATCACTCTACTCTAGGTCATGGCACTCTATGCCACACCACTCTACACCGCTCTATACCATTGCACTCTACTCTGCACCACTATACTCAACGCCGCTGCACTCTATGCTACTGCACTCTATGCCACTCTACACTACTGCACTCTGCAACACTCTACTCTGCAGCACTGCACTATACAGCACTGAACTCTATGCCACTGTACTCTGTACTACTGCGTTCTATGTCAATGCACTTCTCCACTGCACTGTTGGCCACTCTATTCTGCATCACTCCACTTTATGCTAATGCACTCCACTGTACTCCACTCTATGCGACTCCACTCTACGGCACTCTACTCTACTCTTCGCATTTTCACTGTATGACACTCCATGCCACTCTCCTATACACCACTAACTTTCAGCAATGCTGAACGGCAGCCACGCTGGTGTACAACATGGCTAAAATACATTGGCAAAGCCAATAGCTCATGCTCTTGCAAGACCTATTGGCTATGCCATTTCCTGTTTTTTTTGGCATTCCATCTGTTCCTCATTTCAGCCAGCCACTGACTGGTTTATAGATGCACTCCCTGCAGAGACGTGTGCATTAAGGCTCCTCACTCCGTCCTTTTACCACCTCTGGATGAAGTGCTGTAACAGTAGGACATTTCTGGATAGGGTCTTTGAATGCTGTTTTCAGGACTGACTGGGGTGTGAATCCTAATTCTGACACCAACTCTGACTGAGAAAGGGGCACAGTTCTTTGTGCTAGTGTTTCCCGGTCCCAGCACTTTAGGCCAGCTGAGCGTCATGTCGTGGTACACTAGTATCCAGTTCACCGCTTGGTTGAGGTCTGTTGCTGCTCTATAACTTAGGTTGCCTTTTCCCTTGTCTCCACCAAGGAGTCTTGACAAGTGTAGGGGCAATCTGATAATGAATGCCTCCATTTCCATCTCCTCGCCACCCCACACCTTGAAAGCCTCTATAGGAAGAACCCTTTATGTTGTGGAAGGGAAGAGAGGCCTTGAGCTCCTCCAATAACCCCTGCCCCTGAAACTGGGGCATACCTAGCTATCCCGGGTGCAAGTGCCGTAGGTCTCAATGGTAAGAGGGATCTCCGACTGCCCAACATCAACTTAATTTGCATATGAAAACACCTCTACAAATAATCAAGATGCCTCTTTAATGTGATTTCACCTTACTGTACAAATGTAACCCATTTCAGCCTGGCTTTGGTTAAACACCTCTTTTTAAGCAATTGCACTTGAAAAATGCCATAGCTTTGAACATAAATGTAGATGTGCAGAGTGCAATGTTTTATTTATTACCATTTTTGAAGGAGAGGAGGGCCATCATGACCAACTCAAGACTTAGGGGCCGATTCCGATTCCGGCCGGAAATCTCTCCGACCGAGCCGGACCCGGAGAGAATTCCGACCGAATCGGACCCTAGCAGTCCGACCGGACGAGTACGATGCATTCGCATGCTATCGGACTCGGTTCGGTCGGACTCCCATTGAAAGTCAATGGGAGCCGGTCGGTACAACGCGTACGCGGGCTCCCATTGCCTCAATGGGTGCGAGGCGAACAAGGGCGCCCCCTACAGCGGGTGCGCGTCCATGCGCATCGCGGCTGCACGCGTAGGGGGACCCATGGTTCCCCCCTGTGTGCGACTCCGCGCGCCTGCGCGTACAGGAGGGTCCGGCGCGGACCCCCAAAGTCCGGCTCCGACAGCTCTTTCGAGCCGGACGGCGCGAGTCGGTCGGACTGCTCGCGGCGCGCATCGTACTTACCCGGCCGGGAAACGTCTCCATAGCGTGGTGCGCGTCGAGTCCGAGCGAGTCGGTCGGTGCGGTTCGGACCCGTGAACGAGTCGGTCGGCGATTTCGCGTGCGCTCGCATCGTACTCGCTCGGCCAGACCCGCGTACGAATCGGTCAGGAAACAGGGCTCCGAATCGGATCCGGTAAATCCGAATCCGATTCGGAGCACTACCGGCCGAGATCGGAATCGGCCCCTTAATCTCTAAGGAGTCATGGCTCTCTCCACAACTCTATACAAGATTTTACAATCGCACAATAGAAGATTTTACAGTCATCTTAATCAAGAATATGCGCTTTTATTTTTTGGCTGGCTATGATCATTAGCAGACCAAAGTCAAGACCCATTCTGTCTGTATTACTGTTGTCTTAACTTATAAATCCTAAGGTACGAAAGGGACTAGCCAATCTCAATGAGATGTAATTGGAATTAAATAGGACCCGATGGTGAACCATACTGTAAAATTGTGGATGAGGGTTCTTTTATCTACAAAAAATTGTCCTTTTTATATCTAAGGATTTATGAGTGAAGAGAGTAGCGGTAGATAAAAAATGGGTCTTGACTTTGGCATGTGGTCCTGAATACTTAGAAAGGATGAATTAGTGAACCATCACAGTCTACTAAACCCTCTTCTGGGATTGTGTATGTGATCATTTTTCTTGTGTAGATGATACCGTATTCATTGAGTAAAGTAACCTTTCACACATGTTATTTTAATTGCATAGATGTGCAGAGATACATCTTAAAATTTGGAAATAGTATTGCAGAGAAAGCTAAACAGAATTCTATTGATAGACTGTCAGTGCCTTTCCTTTTCCCAGTTGTCAACTGTGACTATTTCATGTCTATTTTTTTTTTCTCATCTTTGTTATATATTTTTCCATGTGTGGAGTGTCATCAAAATACTTGCCCAATTCTGCTAAAAACTGTTTAGATACGAATATAGCTTTAAATGTAAAGGTTTTTTTTAATGTTTGTAAACCCATATGATTGAATTTTACCTCATCATAAACATCTTTAAAAGCACATATGTTGTTGTTGTTTCCATTCTGATTCTTAAATCATTTGGAAGTGGTTTCCTTGAATAAGAGTCCCCTCTGTGATACTTTGTCTTGAGAAGAGTCACAAAAAAATCAGCTTCTATTTATGCTTTCATGTTAAAGTCTCATTTCGTATCCACTACAGTCCTTTGATCTTGTTCAGAATGCTTTTGGTGCTATCTGTATTTGTTTAAAAAACTGTGACAAATTATCTTATCACAGTCCTGAAAGACATTTCAATAAGTGGATTAGGGTTCTCATGCCATCTGGGTGAGTAATTTTTGTAGTAGCCTATATCTAGGGTTAGACCTACCTCTGCATGAACTTAGAGAGAGGGTGGTTGGATCACTGCTTGCTATAAGAATGTTCTTAGTGAGTTATCTGTCAAAATATAATATGTGATTGGTTAACATGGAGCAAGAAGGAAAACTGTGAATCCAATGGATGACATCATCTTCAAGAGTCAGTCAGTTTACTGTTGATAAAATTCCAGTTTTATGATAGTTGAAAATATGGAGCTACCTTAAGAGTCTGAAGTGGATGGAAAGTTAACAACCCTTAATCCAAAGCAATTCATATTCTATCAATAATTTGTTGCCACTTTCACTGATTTAGCGTGTTATCGAATAAACGCAAGTAGATCTGAGGCCCTGTTATTTAATATTATAACTACAGTTTTTACAGTAATTCTGCAGGCTGGCTATATCAGACAATCTAAAATGTATCTAGGAGTCTGGGTAACAGAAGACATCCCGGAAGTATTTGACCATAATGTTCTCCCAGCACTCAGAAAAGTGACTATGCTAATGGACAGATGGAAGCATCTCCACTCTCTATCATAAGGAGAATAGCCCTTGTTCTCCCATTCTTTGTTTTGTTATACTCAAGTTGTCCTTGCCAATTACAAGCCAAATATTTTACCAAAATACAAAGCAGTATCAGCAGTTTTGTTTGCTCTAATAAGAAACCACGCATTAGCCTTAAACATTTACATATGGATACAAAGGAAGGTGGTCTTCTACTCCCCAATATTAGATGTTACTATGGAGTTGCTTCAGCACAACATTTATTCAGATTTACTTTAGGTATTGAAGAGCAACACCTTGATAATTCATTTTACATCTCATGCTGAATGGCTTAAACATTTAACTCCCTTGCTTTCTTAAGCTCCCTCGGAATACAAAAAATACCAGATATAAGAGTTTAATGGAGACACTGAAATGCAAAAACCTTCTTTAGAAAATACACAATGCCTTTAGTATACTCAGAGACATGTTTAAGAGAAGGTTGTATTTTAGGCCACCCAATAGATGAGAGCCCCTTAATAGTATAGGAAAAAGTAGATAAGGGATCAGTTAAGCACTTCCCACTATTAGATACAATTATGGATTGGTGCTTTTCATAAAGTTTACTCAATGATGACAAAAATCATTTGTTTTTCATATTATCAAATTGCCTGTTTTCTGAATTCTTTTTCTGTGAAAGAGATAACAGAATCTGCTGAACATACTCAAAACCTCTTTGCAAACTGGAGAACATTTTATGGGATTGGCCAATGGAATACAGTCTTAAAATCTGTTAAAGCTTCATGAGGCCAGAACATGGGCCAGAACAGGCTATGCAAATCAGACTGGTTAGTTCATCACCCCCCTAATCAGAAATCTGCAAGTTCACTTTTGCTTGTCTCCGTGGCACCAACTTGAGACATGCAATTTTACTCAAATTGGATGTTGTGGTACTCACTGGCACTGTTACATAAAGTTAATAATACAGTCTCTCTAATAAGTGCCCCACATGCTTGAATGATAACATAATAAATTGTGTACTTCTGATATAGGCTTGTCCAAGCTTAGAAATGTGTTGGGAGGCTATCTTTAGATTTATGTTTGTGGTTGTGTTAGTTTCGGTTAAACCTAACACAGAGATTAGTATGTTGGGGAGTATACTACATGGGAGCAGTTTAGAAAAAAAGTAATTGAAAATTATTGCTGTTCCCATGTTAGTAGCCTGCTCTTTAATAACGCACAGGTAGAAAGAGGTATTAGCCTCGGAGTTCACACACTGGAAGCAAAAAATTATGTGTATACGTAAACCTGAGTACTGTTATGCCTTCAGAAATGGTGCACTGAAAAGTTTAATAAAATCATGAGCTTGTTTTATCTAATGATTGACAAAGAATGACTTCATTACACCTTTTTAACATATATGAATTTAGCACACTAACATGATTTTTTTAGAATGACTACCGGAAATCAATAAAAATAAATACATAAAATTGTAGAGGACACTTTCTGGTCTTGCCACCATCATCTCTGTCTTGCTGGTATCCAGTGCCAGCTAGTACTCACACATTTAACTTGTAATTGCATTGTAATGGTCATCTGGTATGTGGGTTTTTAATGGTTGGTTATGATTAAACTGGTTAATAAGAGCATAATTTGGAATCCACACTTCTTACCTGCAGTAATACATAAAGAGGATTAAGAAAATTGATGAAAAGGTGAGTTTCAAATGGTGCCCCCTGTGTATCAGTCTTCGTTCCATATTCTCTCAAAAGCATATTATACGCAGATATAAACTGTATTTTGAATTTTGTTTAGACTGAAAGTACTTACTCTAGATCATCACATTTTTCTCATTATGTTCGAGTGTCAAAACTCTCTCCTGTATCTACTACGTTGGTCTTTCTATCTTCCTATGTCTAGGTGTCCCTTTTCATATTGTAAAAGCACTCATTCCAAACAATTCTGTGCAAGATTTTCCATTTTTCAGATTTAATCTATTTTATGGCACAACATCGGTCTATTGTAGTATCCATTTTCTGTTCCAGGATATCCAACTTGGTTTAAGAAAATAAATGGTTCCTTTGAAGACTACCTAGACTTAGCATAGTGTAATTCTGCAGTATGCAATCTTCTTTTTGAAGGCATTTGACTCTGGGTCCTTATAGTTTTGCTAGATTAATCTAGGCAGCACAGATTACCTTCCACTGCATGTAATTCTGCTTGTTATGTGTTTTGATAGTCTCTCTTTTTAGCTTTCCTATTTTTAACTATTATTCATGCTTTACATAAATGTAGCCATTTTTGTGAGAGTTGGGGAATGTCCGCTCCCATTTCAAGATAATGTAATTGAAGGTATTCACATGGAGTACCATCCAGAGGCGGTGCAAGATTCCATTTATATGCTTTCATGTGTTTGCATTACAACTTGTGTTATGCAAAATTGTGTAATATTTTTCCTATGAAATTCCACAAAATTCAATACAAATATTGTGGAATTACATTCTTGTTGTGTTGTATTTTTTCTGTATCTCATGTCACCTTTTTTACTCATATGTGCATTTGGTGTAAAAACAAAGCCTTGAGAGATAGTGGCAGAAGACTAGTTTACGCAGGAAATGTCTCTCAGAGAGACATTTTCTACTAGATCAAGTCACTCACTGGTATTTTGTGAAACTTTTTTAAGCAGGGTGCTCGCTCCATTAAAAAGCGTTATACAAATTTGTCTAATACTACATTTTGAGTTTTTTCCCCAGAATTTTACAAAATGCGCAATGTGGGTATCTGTAAAATGTTGCCAGTGCAAATAACATTTTGCCCAGGTACGTGTACAAGGAGGCAGGTTGGAACAATGGTACTTTACTTAATGCAGAAGAAAACCTTCCAAAAACCCTATGGGCCGATTCACCAAAGTGAACTGAGATGAAAGTCTAACTTTATGACTTTTGGTATTCACAAAGTGAATACCAAAAGCTGAACCTTACGGCTTTCGGTTTTCACAACGGGCATTTACGAGTAGTAAATGCCCTTTGTGAATACCAAAAGTCGTAAAGTTAGACTTTCGTCTCATTTTACATTTGTGAATCAGGCTGTATGTCTTTTTGTCTGTCCTGAACACCATTCTTGAGATGAAAGTACTACAAAGTTAATCAAATTTTCAGCTGAGAGGATCTTTCACCAGTTGTGATCTCAGAGATATCTGGATGAAGGGTCAAACTCATTGGATCAGGTTGCTACCCTCACTGAGTTTTTGTGTCGTAGAATAGCACAATAAACAATACAGAATCCAATCTGTGACATGCAGAGATGACAAAAAGAGAGGTAACATGCAAGAGTCTAAGTTATACACTTAGCTACTAAGAAGATAACAGATTGCCAAGTTGCAGACAAAGACTAGTGGAAGAAAATGCCATTACCTGACCACTGAACATCTTTAACAGTATTTATCAGAAGTTTATGACACTCTTGTCCTCTATAACAAATCCATTTCTAGGGCCTGCAGAATACATCTTTCATTAAGGGTATAAATGCTGACAAGCTTTGCTAATGGACAGAGTTCAGCAGAATGATCCACCAAAAAAGTTGATCTGAATGTGATTATTAATTTGGGCATTTGTCCTGTCCTATTTTCTAGAACTAAGAATCACAATAAGTTAGAGCATGATTTGGAGTTTGGATACAAGTAAATCGGCCCACTTTGTTGTTTGTTTTCTTCTACACCATTGTGGCAGAAGAAAATCTGAGGAAAGTTCAGCAGAATTAGCTACCAGAAAATGTTGACCTGCATGTGATGCGTCCTCAAGCATCTGTCCTGCATCCTTATCAAGAACCAAGACTGGCAAGAACTAAACACCCTCTGGCATCTGTGACTGATGCATTATCAAGACCCAAGACTGACAAAGACTAAGTTCTATTTAAACAAGGGTTAACAACTTCTTGCACTGCAACTAAAAGGTTCTTTACAGGGATGTTGATTTGATAACAACTAATAATTAAGCCATATCCAGTTGTATAACCCTTTTTGTTATTTCCTCCATCCCATAGCCGGAACACGGCCTTACTCAGCAATTGGACCCATGAGTCGCCGTTTTCACTATTTTCTCTGGCTCATCACTCTGAGCATTACAAAAACTCATCTGGATCTCGAGCTAGAGACTAATAGTACTGCGGACACCATTTACCATCACTTCTGCTGTCTACAGAACAGCTATGCATGTTTCTGGCCCTCTTTTCATCAGATTGTCGACTACTCACTTTTTCACTACTGCATCTTGGGACCTTCTATTTCATCTTTTCTATATATATATATATATTTTGTTTTTTAAATAAAAAATTCTTTTAACATAACAAAACTTTTTTTTTAACAATTCTTTTTTATATAGGGAGTGTATCTAGTACAATTTCTTTGTATAATAAGTTAAATTGCAATTTCTTTTAATTCTGGAGAAGCTGAGACATTACTGCTATCCCTTTATTGCAATGGTTTTAAATAATCACGCAAATAAAGTTATCTATCTATCTGTATATCTATCTATCTTATAAATGGCAATAGTGAAATGTGAACATGTGTGCTCTTGGGATTCTACACAAAGTCATTGTGAGTCAACATGTATGAGAAAAACATATGGGGATACAAAACTTTTGTTTTGTACAGGTAGTTGCATTTCTAGTTACAAACAGGGCCTAAATAAATACTATATGAGAACTAGGACAAACTGCTGAGGGTGTTTTCACCTGTAAGGATAGTAGGGTCTTTATCGGAACAGAAAACGGAAAAGGGCTGAAAGATGGACGAAAGAGAAACATGAAGATATGAATGACTGGATCAGAGGAGAGGAGCCAGGACCAAAAGAAAGAGGGGCGCTTACTAGTAGAACTGTCCAGATGTGTCAGATCCTGGAAGTGTGCAAGGAGGGAGCCAAGGGTTAATTATATTGGTAGTTATCACACAGTGGAAAGTGAAACAAGAAGAAGGAGATACTTACTGGGAAAGGATGGTACTAAAATGGACACAAGAAAAAAAATAAGACCACTCATTACCAGAGCACATTTGGAAGAAGTTACACAAAGGAGGTCCACCAAAAATGCAGTCTTACCAATAGCCAAGGGAAGCAGACGTTTACTAACATGTGGGAATGGAAAGTGCAGTCTCAAGCGTTAAGCCTTTCAGAGATGATAGTTTGAAATCAATGGTATCAAAGGGGTACAATACTGGAAAGGGTGTAAAGAGGGGACAGCGTCGCTGAATACCAGCCTGTGTAAGATGGAGTACAGGTGGCGAGACAGCACAGCAGGGATCTCTTGCACAGCAGTAAAATGCTACTTAACACACATGAATGGGTTTGAAAAAAGAAGTGGGCCACGAATCATTGGGGAGGAGGATTGGAGAAATAGCCAAAATATACCAATAGGTGCCCGAAGAAATCAGTCACCCCAGAAAGGGAAGACAGTGAAAAGCATCAAATGCAGTGCATGTATTTTTGAAAGTCGTACAGTCGGTGAACAAAATGTAAATAATTATATTCTTTGCTTTTCTGAAAAAATCAGAAAAAGGATACAGCAGATAAGCAATACTCATCAACGGGCATAGCATAATGTGCAATGAACTGAGTGGTAGTTGTTAGAAATGGGGTCTATAGTTGGCAGTGGTTTGCACCCTGTCCAAGTAGGGACCCACACCATAGTCAGGGTAAGTGTTGTACACACTAAGTTTACCTGTGCCCACTAAGTTTACCTGTGCTCACCCTCTGGTAGCATGGCTCAGAGCAGTTAGGCTAAACTAAAGAGGCAATGTGTAAAGTAGTTGTGCACACACACAGTAACACAGTGAAAACACCTCAAAAGTACTCCACACCAGTTTAAGAAACTAGCTAATATTTATCTGAGAAAAGCAAGACCAAAACGACACAAATCTAACATAGACAAGTCAAGATATGAATTTGTAAAGATTAAATCAAAATTGTAATGCTTAGAAGTCTATAGCTCCAACTGGGGCTATCTGGGCACACTTCAGTATCTTGGTGGCGTCAAAAACCAAAAACACGGTGTCGAACCAAGAACACAGCATCAGAAACCAAGGACTCTGCGTAGCACAGTGGAATTGCGGCGTTGCAGTTGCAGGTGAGGCGTCGGTTCCTTAAGATGGTGCAGGGTTGTTTAAGCTTGTATCACCCTGGGACAGTGCGTTGCACAGAGGAGGCGATGCGTTGTTGCGGGTGCGAGATCTCGGTTCCAGAAGCCAATGTGGCATTGATGAAGCATCGTGGTCAAAAGCGCGGAGAGTTGATTCCTTCTCGTTGGAGTCAAACCGCTGGGTCCAAGGTGCTGCATCGATCAGGTGTCACGCAGGGCTGGGGATGGGTCGGAGTCGGACAGAGCACCACAGATGTCGGTGATATGGTGTCAAGACTCGCACTGCAGCAGTTCTTCGCAGGTGCTGTGGCAAGGTCAGGGCTGCGTTGAAGTTACGGTCGTGGCATTGCATGCCCGGTGAGTAGTGTCCACGGCTTCAGTGCAGGCAGCAGTGTTGCACGAAGGCGCCAGTTGCAACGGTGTTGAGGTATCAATTTTCTTTTTTTGCAGTAGCAAATTAATCTCCTAGGGCCCAGGACTGGGTCTGGCACCACTTGACAGGTCAGAATTTACAACAAAGGAGCCCAGGTGCTAGATGCAGATGAAGTCTTTGATGTCCTTAAGCCTTCAACAACAGGAGGCAAGCTCAGTCAAGCCCTTGGAGAACCTTTAGAAAGCAGTATGCAGAGAGCAAAGTCCAGTATTCTCACTCACAGGCAAGAAGCAGCAGGCCAACACATCAAAAAAGCAGCAAAGTGGCAGTCCCTCCTGGCAGCACAACAGCTCACCTTCCTGCCAGAATGTCCTCAGTCCAGACGTGTTCTGAGTATATGGAGTCAGAGGTCCAGTACTTATACTCATTTTAGCCTTTGAAGTAGGGAGACTTCAAAGAAAGGTTTTTGTAGTGCACAAGACCCTGCCCTTACTGGCCCTGGCTCCAGACTCACTACAGGGGGGTATGCAGCTCTTTGCGTGGGACTGGCACATCCCTATTCAGGTGCAAGTGTCAGCTCCTCCCGCCACTCTAGCTTAGGAAGACTCATCAGCCTGGTGATGGGCTGTCAGAATATGCAGGGCACACCTCAGCTCCCTTTGTGTGCGACTGTCTGGAGTGAATTCATAAAGCCCAGCTGTCATCCAACCCAGACGTGTATTTTAGGGACAGGCAGAGGCACAGAATGGTTAAAGTAAGAAAATGCCAACTTTCTAAAAGTGCCATTTTCAGACCTGCAATTTGAAAACCAACTTTACTAAAAGATGTGCTTTTAAATTGTGAGTCCAGAGACACCAAACTCTAATTTTCGATCTGCTCCCAATTGGATGTTATACTTGTAAAGTGTTACACGGCAGCTCCAATGCTAACCTATGGGAGAGGTAAGCCTTGCTGTAGTGAAAAACGAATTTAGCAGTGTTAGACTTGGCATCTTTTGGCGTGTTTCCCCTGACTTTTTGCTTTCTGACCTCCCGGTTTTGACTCTGTTTTTGCTGGTGTAATGATTCTGCGCACTTTCCTCACTGCGGTCCAGTGGGAAAGTGCAAGTGCTCCTGTATAAGATGTGTTATGGATTGGTGTTTCCATGATTGGCCTATTTGGTTTATGTGTCAGTCCCTTGTAAAGTGCACTGCGAGTGCCAGGGCCTATAGACCAAATGCTGTTGGTGGGCTGCAGCACTGGATTGTGCCACCCACGCAAACAGCCCGTAAAGTGTAACTCGGGCCTGCCATCGCAGAGCCTGTGCGCAGCCTGAGGCTGCCATGTCGACTTGGCAAGTGCACACACTTGCAAGTCCCTAAACCTTCCCTTTGCTACATGTTAGTCACCCCTAAGGTAGGCCCAAGGTACCCCTGTGGGCAGGGTGCGTTGTACGCGAAAGGTAGGACATGCCCGGGTGTGTGCGGCATGTCCTGATAGTGAATTACAGCCTAGTTCGTTTTTCACTATTGCAAGGCTACCTGTTCCCCTAGGCCAGATCGGGCGGTTTTGATTATTACAGGGTATAAGCCTAACTGACCCCGGGAACATGGTAGAAATTCAAGTTTAGTATGCCTGGACTCAGAATGATAAAATGCAGCTTTTAGTGAAGTTGGTTTTAACATTCTGTGTTTGAAAATACCGCTTTTAGAAAGTAGGTATTTTCTTGTCTAACCATCCAAGCCTGCCTCTGCGAGATTGTGTATTCTGTGTCTGGAATGTGAGTGACAGGGGCTGGGGGATGCCAGGAGACAGGGTGAGTCAGCGCAGGGCTAAATAGCCAGATCGACCTGTAGATGGGTGGGAGGGGTCGCACCTGGGCCCTGAATAGGACAGTGCCTTCCCTCCACAATGCTGGCTCCACCTCCTGTGGTGCGTCTGATGTCCCTGGCCTACTCACTGAAAGAAGGGACGGAGACTTGTCAACAAAGTGCTCCAGAACTGGTTTGGACTAGGCAAAGGCCTCTCTGCCTTCAGAGAACAAAGGAATTTGGGATATAAATATTGGGGCCCTGACCCCAGGAATTTAGATCTCGCTGGAATCAAGGAACCTGCCAAGACGAAGAGCTGGAAGAGCTGCCAGGAGGAGTACTGCCCCGTTGCTGTGTTGTTGCTTTGTTGGGTTGGCCTGCAGTTGCTGCTTCTGTCTTGGGCAGTGAAAGGACTGGACTGAACTTTCTTCAAACTTGTGCTGAGTATCTCCAAGGGCCAGGAACCGAGCTGGCCTCCTGTTAAGAAGTCTCAGGGACTACAAAGACTTCACAAGCCTCTGGGTACCGCTTCTGGAACGCTGTTTCAGTCGCCACAGAGGAAGGGAACTGCAACCGACTCCGTCAACCGAATCCATCCCTGGCCGGTGACCTGTTTGCACCGCAGACCGCATCGCCCCGCTTCGCATCGCAACCCTGGTCTCACCGTGGCGACGTCCGACGCCGCCAACATCGAGCCGCTGCTTGCACCGTGACCTGTGGGCACCGCAGTTCGCATCGCATCGCTTCACTGGGCCAGCCGGACCAGACCGACACTGTCGCTGCCACTGGCTCAAGAGTCGAGACCGCACCGCATTTGGGGCACCGCTCGCACGTCTGCGACGCACCGCTCCGACTCGCACCGCTGTCCGACGCCAGCTCCCGCACTCCGGCTAGGTCACCCTGCATCGCAACCTGTCAGCACCGCATCGAGCATCGTCCTCACCCTGCATCGCACGCCTTGGACTCACCGACTCCGTCTGCACGACGCTCATCGAGCCGCTGCCTGCACCGCATCGAGGGACACCGCACCTTGCATCGCTCCGTCTTGCACCGCAACCGCGACGAACGCCGACCGGCTCGTACACTCCGTACCAGCCACAACGAGAAAGGTACTGTAACCGAGTCTGTTCACGACTCTGCTGGCCCGTATCGACGCGGTCGGCTGGAACTGTTAGACTCTGTGGTTTTCAGCATCGCGGTAGGCTCGGACGGAGCTACCGACTCGTACGAACTTTGCTTTTGTGCTATTCCTGCAAAGAAGAAGTTAACGTATCAAGTATTCATTCGTAAAGTATAGTATTGTGGATTTTGGTCGTAATTGGTCTTGTCTTGAGTATATAAAATATTGGTTATTTTTCTAAACTGGTGTGGTGTCCGTTTGTAGTGCTTACACTGTATTACTGTTGGTTATGTGCAAATGCTTTACACACTGCCTCTGAATTAAGCCTGACTGCTCGTGCCAAGCTACCACGAGGGTGAGCAGGGGTTACTTCACGAGTGTAACAACCCTTACCCTGACTAGGAAGAAGGGTCCCTACTTGGACAAAGGTGCAAGCCCTTGCCAACTAGAGATCCCATTTCTAACATTGGTTGTCAGCGGTGAGGATAGGACTTGTGTTTGCACTTGACTTGCAGTGATTGGTGTGCACTACTACCATATCGCAGACCATTACGTACCACATACTGGTTCTTTTTCTTTTGGCCTATTTTTGATCTTGCCAGTTTCAACTCACGACTTTTGTCATGCCTGAATCAATTGCATCATCCGTTGCATCTCTGGAAGTTATCTTTGAGGAGGACAGGTTGGAGTCCTACGCCGTAAAGGAGTTACGAGCGATTTGTAAAAACCTGAAAGTCCAAATTAAAGGCCTCACAAGGAAGGAGGAGCTACAGAAGGCGCTGAGGGCCTGGGTAGCAGCCAGACATGCCAATGGGCAGCCTGGTGATCTCAGTGAGGAGGCGGAGGAGCCTATTTCCAGGGTGGATGTGCTTTTGGGTAGGGGGAACCCGCCAGGTCAGGCAGCAGCAGTCTGTCCCCAGAGGAGCTGGAGGACAGGCGGGAGGCAAGGCAGTTTGAGCTGCAGAAGCTCAGGCTGGAGAGTGAGCGGGAGGAGAAGAGATTGGCCATAGAGGAGAGGAAGATGCTCTTAGAGCATGAGAGAGAACTGAAGGAGCTAGAACTTAGGAGTAAGTCAGGCTCAGATGGTGGCAGCAATTCGTCCAGAAAGGCAGACAGGATTGTGCACATTCCCAAGAACGTAGGCAAGGAGTTCAAGAAGGGGGATGACATACAAAGGTGGTTCCAGGGTTATGAGGCAGCCATACACATGAATGGGGTCCCTGAGGAGAATTGGGGAGCAGGATTGTGGCCACTTTTCCCGGAAGAAGCAAGGGATGCTCTGATAGCTTTGGGTAAGGGGTATCACCTCACCTATGCTGACATGAAGGATGCCCTTCTCACGAAGTATGGTCTTACTCCTGAAAAGTACAGGGATCAGTTCAGGTCCAGTAAGAAGTCTGATGTCAACACTTGGTTGGAATGTGTGGATGTGTTCTGCAGGTCTCTGGATGGTTGGGTGAAGGGCAGTAGTGTGACAGATTTTCAGGGGCTCTACAACTTGATTGCATGGGAGCACTTGTCTAGTCTATGTTTTGCAGATCTGCGCCAGCACCTAGTTGATAGTAAGCTAACTGACCCCAGGAAGCTTGCTATGGAAGCGGACCGCTGGGTGAGTACCAGGGTCCACAAGAAAGCGTTTGGGGGAGACTCAGCCAAAGGTGGGCAGGGTCCCCAGCAGAAAGGTGGGGGGACAAGGGTAAAGCACAGGAGTTCTCTAAAGGGCCCCAAACTAGTACCCAGGGTAAAGGTTCCCAGCCCCCGGTGATAAGAAGAAAGGGGTCTCTACAGGGAAGCCTGTTGAGACCGGCCCCCGCAAGTGTTATGCATGTGACCAGGTAGGTCACTTTAAGGGGGACCCCAAGTGCCCGAAGGGGACACAGCCACCCACCGGTGGACAGTCCAAAGTGTTGGCTAGTGTAGCGCTTGGGGAGGAGGGGTGCCCACAGGAGGGTGGGGATCCCGCAGAAATGACCCTTGTCTCACTCGGGGACAGTGAGATGGTCCCAGGAAACCAGGTGCCCCCTAACACAAAGAAATATAGCACCTGGGTGACCATTAATGGGAACAGGGTAGAGGCTCTCAGAGATACTGGAGCCAGTGTGACCTCAGTCCGGTGTCACCTGGTGTCTGAGAAGCAAGTAGTCCCAGGAGCATTCCACCAAGTAGTTGCTGTCGACAACTCAGAGCGCCAATGTATGGTGGCGCAGGTTCCCTTTGAATGGGGGGGTCTCAGGTCCCTTAAGGGTGGTTGTGAGCCCTACCATGCCTGTAGATTGTCTGCTAGGAAACGACCTGGAGCAGTCCTCATGGAAGGAGGTTGAGCTCAGGTCCCACTTGGAGATGCTTGGGTTGCCAGAGTGGGCATGCGTGTCTACTCGGTCAATGGCAGCCAGAGAGGGTGATCAAAAGGACTTGGAGCCTGAAACAGTGGCCCAAGTCCCTGCCAAGAGGAAGGGCAGGGGCGCGGGAAACCGGCCCCCGAAGTTCCCACGGACCGGGAGGAGGCGGACCTCGAGGGGGACGCCCCGGTGCCTACAGGGGAGCAAGTAGCCGAACTGGGAGACATCTCTGAGCTGACCCATTGGCAGCAAGAAGGGGGTCCCACCAGGGAGGAGTTCTGCAGGGAGCAGAACGAGTGCCCTACTCTGGAGGGTCTGCGGCGGCAGGCTGCAGACCAGGCAGCTGGTAATCAGTCCGGGTCACATCTGATCTACTGGGAGAGCGGTCTCCTATACAGTGAGCCTAAGGTTGCTGAGCCTGGGTCAGCCCGTGTGCTGGTGGTACCCCAGCGCTTCAGGACCTTCCTACTGGGTCTGGCTCATGACGTGCCTTTGGCAGGACATTTGGGGCAGGACAAGACCTTTGACAGGCTTGTCACCCACTTCTTTTGGCCCCAAATGCGAAGGCAGTCAGATGCACACTGTAGGTCTTGCCAAACTTGCCAGGCAAGTGGTAAGAGTGGGAGGAAGGTCAAAGCTCCTCTCCAACCTTTTCCTGTAGTGGGAACACCCTTTGAAAGGGTCGGGATGGATATTGTGGGGCCACTGGATCCCAAGACAGCCATGGGCAACAGGTACATCCTGGTCTTGGTGGACCATGCCACCCGGTACCCGGAGGCAATCCCTCTCAGGACAACGACGGCGCCAGTGGTGGGCCGGGCGTTAATGGGGATCTTTTCCCGTGTGGGATTCCCCAGAGAGGTGGTTTCTGATAGGGGACCAATTTCATATCGAAGTATATGACATCCCTGTGGAAGGAGTGTGGGGTAACCTACAAGTTCACCACTCCTTACCACCCACTAAGGAAACGGTCTGGTGGAGAGATTCAACCAGACCTTGAAAGGCATGATCAAGGGTCTAACAGAACCCATGAGGCGTAAGTGGGACGTCCTCTTGCCATGCCTACTCTTCGCATACAGGGAGGTGCCTCAGAAGTCTCTTGGGTACAGCCCCTTTGAGCTCCTGTATGGCCACCCTGTCAGAGGACCTCTGAGTTTGGTTAAGGAAGGCTGGGAGGCGGCTCCCAGGAAAACTCCCCAGGATGTATTTAGCTACATGCTGGCCTTTAGAAACCAAACTGCCCGCTTCAGGAAACTCGCTCAGGCGAACCTAGAAGCAAGCCAGGAAGAAATGAAGAGATGGTATGACCAGAACGCCACTCTGGTCGAATTTCAACCTGGACAAAAAGTGTGGGTCATGGCCCCAGTAGCACCTTGTGCCTTGCAGGACAAGTGGACTGGGCCATATGAGGTAAAGGAGCGCAAAGTGACGTCACCTACCTGGTGGATTTGCAGGCTCCAAGGAACCCTTTGAGGGTCCTTCACGTGAACCGCCTCAAGCCCCACTTCGAGAGGTCCGAAGTGAGTATGCTCTTGGCGACAGATGATGGGGTGGAAGAGGAGAGCGAGCCTCTCCCTGACCTCCTGTCTACCAAGGAGCATGATGGGTCAGTAGAGGGTGTGATCCTCTCCCCTACTCTGACTCAGGAGCAGCAGGGGGCTGTCGCCAGTTGTTGGGACAGTTCGCCCCGCTGTTCTCTCTGACCCCGGTGTTACTCACTGGTGTACCCATGACGTGGACACCGGTGACAGCCATCCTGTGAAGCACAAGATTTACAGGTTGACTGACCGGGTCAGAGCCAGCATCAAGGAGGAGGTCTCTAAGATGTTGGCGTTAGGGGTGATTGAGCCCTCCCACAGTCCTTGGGCCAGCCCAGTGGTATTGGTCCCAAAGGCTGCGGCGCCCGGTGCCACTCCAGAACTCCGGTTTTGTGTGGACTACCGTGGGCTCAATGCCGTCACCAGGACTGACGCGCACCCCATCCCCAGAGCTGATGAGCTCATTGATCGGTTGGGAGCTGCCCGGTTCCTCAGCACGTTTGATTTAACGTCTGGGTACTGGCAGATTGCCTTAACCGATGGGGCCAAGGAGAGATCAGCATTCTCAACCCCAGAAGGTCATTACCAATTCCGGGTGATGCCCTTTGGGTTGAAGAATGCCCCTGCCACCTTTCAGAGGTTGGTCAATCAGGTGTTGGCTGGGCTGGAGGATTTCAGTGCCGCCTACCTGGATGACATTGCTGTGTTCAGTTCCAGCTGGGAAGAACATTTACAGCACCTTGAGAAAGTGTTGAGGGCTCTGCAAGATGCAGGCCTCACGATCAAGGCCAGTAAGTGCCAGATCGGGCAGGGTTCTGTGGTGTACTTGGGACACCAGGTAGGAAGCGGCCAGGTGGCGCCCTACAACCCAAGATTGACACCATTCTGGCTTGGGAACCCCCAAGACCCAGACAGAGGTGAGAGCCTTCTTAGGTCTCACCGGCTATTACAGGAGATTTGTTAAGGGCTATGGCACCATCGTTGCCCCCTTAACAGAGCTGACCTCTAAGAGGCAGCCCAGGAAAGTGATCTGGACTGAGTCCTGCCAGAAAGCTTTTGATGCCCTGAAGGCAGCCATGTGCACGGCGCCCGTGCTCAAGGCACCCGACTTCGCCAAGGAATTCGTCGTGCAGACTGACGCTTCAGAGCATGGTGTGGGAGCGGTGCTCTCACAACTGAACGAAGAGGGCCTGGATCAGCCTGTAGTCTTCCTTAGCAGGAGACTACTTCCCAGGGAACAGAGGTGGAGTGCCATAGAAAGGAAGCTTTTGCTGTGGTCTGGGCGCTGAAGAAGTTGAGACCATACCTGTTTGGGACTCACTTCCGGGTTCAGACAGACCACAGGCCCCTCAGATGGTTGATGCAAATGAGGGCGAGAATCCAAAACTGCTGAGGTGGTCCATCTCCCTACAGGGAATGGACTTTACGGTGGAACACCGTCCTGGTACAGAACACGCCAACGCAGATGGTCTGTCCAGGTTCTTCCGCCTTAGTGAAGAGAACTCCAATGGGGTTGGGTAGTTCTCCCTACTTTCAGCTGGAGGGGACATGTGTTAGACTTGGCATCTTTTGGCGTGTTTCCCTGACTTTTTGCTTTCTGACCTCCCGGTTTTGACTCTGTTTTTGCTGGTGTAATGATTCTGCGCACTTTCCTCACTGCGGTCCAGTGGGAAAGTGCAAGTGCTCCTGTATAAGATGTGTTATGGATTGGTGTTTCCATGATTGGCCTATTTGGTTTATGTGTCAGTCCCTTGTAAAGTGCACTGCGAGTGCCAGGGCCTATAGACCAAATGCTGTTGGTGGGCTGCAGCACTGGATTGTGCCACCCACGCAAACAGCCCGTAAAGTGTAACTCGGGCCTGCCATCGCAGAGCCTGTGCGCAGCCTGAGGCTGCCATAGTCGACTTGGCAAGTGCACACACTTGCAAGTCCCTAAACCTTCCCTTTGCTACATGTTAGTCACCCCTAAGGTAGGCCCAAGGTACCCCTGTGGGCAGGGTGCGTTGTACGCGAAAGGTAGGACATGCCCGGGTGTGTGCGGCATGTCCTGATAGTGAATTACAGCCTAGTTCGTTTTTCACTATTGCAAGGCTACCTGTTCCCCTAGGCCAGATCGGGCGGTTTTGATTATTACAGTGTATAAGCCTAACTGACCCCGGGAACATGGTAGAAATTCAAGTTTAGTATGCCTGGACTCAGAATGATAAAATGCAGCTTTTAGTGAAGTTGGTTTTAACATTCTGTGTTTGAAAATACCGCTTTTAGAAAGTAGGTATTTTCTTGTCTAACTCATCCAAGCCTGCCTCTGCGAGATTGTGTATTCCGTGTCTGGAATGTGAGTGACAGGGGCTGGGGGATGCCAGGAGACAGGGTGAGTCAGCGCAGGGCTAAATAGCCAGATCGACCTGTAGATGGGTGGGAGGGGTCGCACCTGGGCCCTGAATAGGACAGTGCCTTCCCTCCACAATGCTGGCTCCACCTCCTGTGGTGCGTCTGATGTCCCTGGCCTACTCACTGAAAGAAGGGACGGAGACTTGTCAACAAAGTGCTCCAGAACTGGTTTGGACTAGGCAAAGGCCTCTCTGCCTTCAGAGAACAAAGGAATTTGGGATATAAATATTGGGGCCCTGACCCCAGGAATTTAGATCTCGCTGGAATCAAGGAACCTGCCAAGACGAAGAGCTGGAAGAGCTGCCAGGAGGAGTACTGCCCCGTTGCTGTGTTGTTGCTTTGTTGGGTTGGCCTGCAGTTGCTGCTTCTGTCTTGGGCAGTGAAAGGACTGGACTGAACTTTCTTCAAACTTGTGCTGAGTATCTCCAAGGGCCAGGAACCGAGCTGGCCTCCTGTTAAGAAGTCTCAGGGACTACAAAGACTTCACAAGCCTCTGGGTACCGCTTCTGGAACGCTGTTTCAGTCGCCACAGAGGAAGGGAACTGCAACCGACTCCGTCAACCGAATCCATCCCTGGCCGGTGACCTGTTTGCACCGCAGACCGCATCGCCCCGCTTCGCATCGCAACCCTGGTCTCACCGTGGGCGACGTCCGACGCCGCCAACATCGAGCCGCTGCTTGCACCGTGACCTGTGGGCACCGCAGTTCGCATCGCATCGCTTCACTGGGCCAGCCGGACCAGACCGACACTGTCGCTGCCACTGGCTCAAGAGTCGAGACCGCACCGCATTTGGGGCACCGCTCGCACGTCTGCGACGCACCGCTCCGACTCGCACCGCTGTCCGACGCCAGCTCCCGCACTCCGGCTAGGTCACCCTGCATCGCAACCTGTCAGCACCGCATCGAGCATCGTCTCACCCTGCATCGCACGCCTTGGACTCACCGACTCCGTCTGCACGACGCTCATCGAGCCGCTGCCTGCACCGCATCGAGGGACACCGCACCTTGCATCGCTCCGTCTTGCACCGCAACCGCGACGAACGCCGACCGGCTCGTACACTCCGTACCAGCCACAACGAGAAAGGTACTGTAACCGAGTCTGTTCACGACTCTGCTGGCCCGTATCGACGCGGTCGGCTGGAACTGTTAGACTCTGTGGTTTTCAGCATCGCGGTAGGCTCGGACGGAGCTACCGACTCGTACGAACTTTGCTTTTGTGCTATTCCTGCAAAGAAGAAGTTAACGTATCAAGTATTCATTCGTAAAGTATAGTATTGTGGATTTTGGTCGTAATTGGTCTTGTCTTGAGTATATAAAATATTGGTTATTTTTCTAAACTGGTGTGGTGTCCGTTTGTAGTGCTTACACTGTATTACTGTTGGTTATGTGCAAATGCTTTACACACTGCCTCTGAATTAAGCCTGACTGCTCGTGCCAAGCTACCACGAGGGTGAGCAGGGGTTACTTCACGAGTGTAACAACCCTTACCCTGACTAGGAAGAAGGGTCCCTACTTGGACAAAGGTGCAAGCCCTTGCCAACTAGAGATCCCATTTCTAACAAGCAGTTTTTCACTACCAGAACATGTAAAACTCAAAAGTACATGTCCTACTTTTTAAATACACTGCACCCTGCCCATGGGGCTACCTAGGGCCTACCTTAGGGGTGCTTTACATGTAGGAAAAGGGAAGGCTTGGGCCTGGCAAGTAGGTGAACTTGCCAGGTCGACATGGCAGTTTAAAACTGCACACACAGGCTCTGCAGTGGCATGCCTGAGACAGGTTTGGAGGTCTACTCATGCGGGTGGCACAATCAGTGCTGCAGGCCCACTAGTAGCATTTGATTTACAGGCCCTGAGCACATGTAGTGAGTGCACTGTACTAGGGACTTAGGAGTAAATCAAATATGCCAATCATGGAGAAACCAAATACCCAGTAGCGGCTCCTGGAGGGAGTGCTGCGGGGCGGTGGTGCGGGAGAGGGGCAGGGTGGGAGGTAGTAAACTCCGGCTTACGGCCGAACTGAGTTAAGTACATAAATAAATAAATAAAACGAATTACATTGCGCGCGCTGCATCGCAATTGGCGATGCAGCGCGCGCAATGTGATTCGTTTTATTTATGTACTTAACTCAGTTCGGCCGTAAGCCGGAGTTTACTACCCCCCACCCTGCCCCTCCCCGCCCCACCGCCCCGCAGCACTCCCTCCAGGAGGCGCTACTGCAAATACCATTATATTTTAGACACAGAGCACATGCACTTTAGCACTGCTCAGCAGTGGTAAAGTGCCCAGAGTCCTAAAACCACAAAAAAAGTTCAGCACACAGTCAAAAACAGGAGGCCAGAAGCAAAAAGACAGGGGGAACCATGCCAAAAACCATGCCAGGTCTAACAGCAGTCAATCGAAAAAACAAAAGGAAGGATTTATAATGGCTCCCAATTATATACTGGATATCTCACATTTATTTAGCAGAAAGACCGATGGGGAGAAGGCGTCAAAATGACCAAAGCACGTTCATAGAAAAAGTTATATGTATTTTGAATTAGGAGCAGATGTCAGTGGGATTTACTCAAGTTACACAGTTTTTTTTAATTAATCTCAGTATGTGTTTTGATAATTGCATTTCGCGTCCTGCATTAAAGTGCACTCTTTTTATGACTAATTCCTGTGTGTTCTGTTCAAAGTTTAATCTAGTTGGTGGAGCGTTCTAGACACTATACTGCTGCGCTTGGCAGGGGACGAGCATTGTTCATGTCATGTTTGATACGACATTTGTATTTCATATCCCTTTGCTTTACTCTGCCACACAATCTTCCTTTATTGCAGCTGCAAAGACACAAAGGCCCGTAGCATGGGACATAAAACCGCATCTGCAGGTTCCCTTTGAGCATCTGTTCTTTCTGATGAACCTTTAGGAATGTGCCAATAAATAGAAATTCTGCGCATTCCTTCCTCTTGCCTTTTTCTTGTTGCAAACAGTTAACTTTGCAGAGAGGGATTTGCAGCAGGCCCTGTACTCACTCACTTTAGACACCTAAAGCACATTAGGATGCATAGACACTCTTGATTTCCTCTGAAGACCGTCCGATGCTAGGAGGTGATTTTAATCAAGAATTTGATCATAATGCAGACTATAACAGTGTTCACCATCATTTTTCTCTCTGTCCCTGCGGCCCTGTAACTACATTAGGCAGCAATTTTAGCTTTATATGATTTGGTGCTTAATGCACCTTACTACTTCAAAGTATTCCTCTGCTCCAGTACATAAGTCATATGCCATTTCTCCATCCTTATTGCCCAAATGCTGTTCTTCAAAATGTCAACGACCATTTTTTTCTTTCGGTTTCTTTTTAGAGGGAATAGCTATATTTGCTGCCAGTCTGTTTTAATCATGATTTGAACATTCAGTCATTGTGGAAATTTCCACTCTTTATAGCTCCGTGTAAATCTTTCTAAAACATAACTTTACGAATGTGGTTTGGAAAACTCTACTTTCAAGTGATTATTATACTCCAGCTTGTAGCCCAGCATACCAAAAAACACAGCACACGCGTGTGCGTACACACACACACACCCTCTCTGTATTTAAGGTTAACACATCACTCTGTAGGAAGTCATAGTTTGCACTCCTAATTTGAACAGTTTGCATGAAATACAGAGCACACAAACTTCTAGATTCACCTGTCAACATGGCAACTTTGGTGCAGCTTGGTCGTCGGGTCACACAGAATGAATAGGGGCTAAAATACAAATACGTTTTCAAATTACATGAATATCTTCAGCAGCAAAGAAGTAAAAACAGATGAGCAAGAGTACACCGAACTTAGCAAGCCTTTTCTTGTTTTGATGTATTTTCGTTCGACCATTATTTTGATTTAGCAGTCAAAGACCATGTGGCCAGCATACATACACCATTGCTGAATAAGTCCATAATTGTTCGTGAACAACAGATAATTGTTCATGTGGCCAACCGGGACTTACCTAAAGGCCGAAAGGTTGGTATTCTCTACATCTGCCTTGTCAAAGGTTTGGGTGTTTATTTTTTAAACCACTCCTGTGACAGATACATGTATATTATACGTTTTTCTTTTGGTATTGCACAAATAATAATAAATGTAAAACCCCTGGTATTATGGGGCTTATTTCACTCCTTAATATTTAAATGTAATTCATGGGAATGTCTTTGTTTCTAGTCAAATTTGCAAATCACTCAGGCTTTGGCCATGTTGGTTGTGTATTACTATATGGGTTATTGTAGTATTTTATTTATTTCTAAATTTTATTCAGGATTTTTTGTATCATGTACTGTTGACCCACAGCAGATTCACAGCACCTCCGGGTGATGGGAAGATCTGAGCCTAATTATGAAACCAACCTTTTGGGGCTAGTTTCTCGATCTATTGATGGTGACCAGATGGATTTTCAACCCTCACCGTAATTTCAGTAGGATTGGCTTTCTCTTATATTTAGCAAGTAACAAAGAAAGTTGATTCAGGAAGGCCAAGTTGACTTATAGAACCTACGCATTAAAGTGGAATTGTTGTTTGAACACAAGCCAGTGAAAGCTATCGGGGATTGGGGCAATGTGATGACGTAGGTAGCATAGATTCTGTCCCTTGAAGTAAGCAGATGGTCTTGAGTGGTGTATTTTCGTAAATGGTATTATGATACCCCAAAAGTGATATTATGACTGAGAGGCGGAACATGTTAGGGGTCCTGGTAATTAAGGTGGGCGGTGCCCACTAAATGACACATATTTTAGAATTCCTTTTGGAGACAGTGTTGACTTGGAGAATGACCTTCGGTTTACAGTTGAACAATGGTCCAAAAAGGCAGCGGATAAGGAAGCATTGATGGGTGGCAGATTAATAGGATGGAAAATGGGCACCATAATTTCCCTATAACACTATAGGTCAATAATATGTAGTTAACAGCTATGAAGTACATGATTTCCATTCAATACTTTTTTTTTTTATGATGATGATGATATGGAGCTTATTAAGCGCTCGAATGCCGAGGCGTCTTGGCGCTGATGAGTGTAGGCAGAAGCAGGGGTGTAGTGTAACTCCTATTTCCCTAATAGGCTCTGCACATTGGAATAATATACCCTATAGGTTTGACATAGGACTAAGGTCAGTATGTCCCTATCGAGTATATTAAACTTAATTACTTGTGCCAGCTAGCTCAGAGGCCACTAGAAACTCCTTGACAAACAAGAAGGGAGTAGTTTCTGGCAGCCGCAAAACATGACCAATTTGTTTCCCTTTAGAATCAGAACGTGTCCCAGAGTCGTGGAAACAATAGATAACTATTTCACTCAGCTCAATCGTGCATACTTAGTTTTCCTCAAAGTTACACAGAAAGAAATAGACGGGCGTTTCAATAAAAGATTTATTGAACAGTCTTGTTTCTGGTGTAAGTTAAATGTGCTGTTACGATCACAAGACAGTATGCAAGATAAATAATGTACAGCGTAAGCAGTAGAAATAAATAATACTGCGCTAGCATTATCTTTTAGCATATATGCATTTACATAAATAACATAGACTAAAAATGCGAGTACTCATACGATGCGTCTCTAAGCTAGTTCTACCCCAATGTACCTAACCTGTCCTAAGTGTAGGGAGAGGTATGAAGTAGGTGAAGTATTCCTTACTATGGTATACTAAGAGTATGTTAAGCCTAGTATGCCAAGTATGCCAAGAGTCCCTCTAGGTTCTAGTCAGCTCCATACCTTTTAGAATGAGAGAGGTGGGAATCTCTTTGCCAGACTCGAACTCCAACACCCCGCAAGGGAAGTTAGATAACTGGAAGCTGGACTCTGCGTGCAGGGATGACAGTGTCTTCTCAGTGCGTCAGGCCGGGAAACGGGCTCCTCTGAAGTCGAGGTCTCCTCTGATTTACAAGGGCTAGGGAAGGTATATTTATAACTGAGAGGTACCTCACAATGTTAGCATTGATGTGAATCGGTCAGCGGAAACGTCATGAATGAACCCCTAAGGTATAACGGTTCATGCATAATAGATGAGTCCTTGAAGAAATCAATAGTCCTGTGCTAGGGAAATTCCCGAAGCCTAAGGGTCTGTTCTTCAAGAACTCGTTGTGACGTTAGGGTGGACGGATGCCGGAGACCATGCCTGTATTTGGAGTGCACGGTTTAATGCCTAAATAAGGACTGGGATTTTATGCCTATATAAGGGCAGGGCGAATTGTGCCTATATAAGGACATGATACAGGAAAGCCCATGTATGGACACCCTAAGAGGAATACAACACCCACTCCACTTTCGTGTGTAGGATAATACTAAAATGCTAAACATTTAAAAATGCTAAACATTAAATGGAGTACCGCATATTGCTAAAATATTTCCTAAAACCATTAAAAAGGCATTTAAAAAACCCATTAGAATGCAAAAGGTACTGTACATTTTAAGCATTGCTTTTCATTTCCGGCATATATTTTAAAATAAAATGCAATATGAATGAAAGAAGCAGTAATATATACATGTGACAAAAAAATGATCGATAAGTTTGTTCAAAATCAAAGTCATTTCACGTCATGGAAATTAATAAAGCGTTTTAGACACACAAGATGACTAAGTGTCCGTGGAAGTACCGCGAAGTCTGTGCTATAAGGCAAGTTCTACTTTAAGCAGATTGAAGTGCCATTTTAGTTCGAAAAATGGGAAAAAGTTCAATTTTGGAAGAGTTCCAAGTTTTTTGAAAATGAAGGCCAAATTGTTACTGCATCTCTGGAACACTGTATGCTGAAGCAGAGTCAGTGTACGGGTCTGGTGTAAACATGAGATCATCTATTTCTGTAGACAAAACATCGTCCACTGAAGTTGGTGTCAGTTGGAACACCTCGTGTAGTAGATTAATTGCACAGAGATGTGAAGCATCGCTTTCAGCATAGGTTGCCGCAGCAATGTTCGCGTCCGTTGTTACCTGTGTGCCTATAGATCTTTCTCGTAACTCAATAGCAGCCGGAAGCGTCTGTGAGATCTCAATGAATGCTGACATCAGGATTGGTAGCCTCTGGGGACAACACAGAGCATGGGCCGTTATCGGGACCAGCAGAGTATCGACATCCGTTGGCGTTGCTGATGGAAATGTTAGACAGGTGTCCAACACGCATTCTTCACCGCATAGCAGGCATCGTAGAACAGGTAAGATGCAATCTTGCCAGATTGGTCTGAATGACAGGAACCACGTGGTATTCAGGTCCCGTAGACGAGTCATGCCCAAAAGCTGTACTATTCGCTCACGGCACTTTCGTTCAAGGAGAGCCTTCTCCATTTCGCTTGGAGTGATGTCTGCGAATAGGCTGGCCATAGCGTAATAGCAGGAAGAGAAATAGAATTCCGGCAACAAGTGCTAGAAATAATGGTATGCCACCAAACACCGAATGTGCAAAGTTCGGGACTATTCCGAGTATTGCCTGGAAAGGTGCTAACAGACCGGTACAGATGCTCTTAAATACATGTACAATTCCACTTGTATCAGACATGTTGAAGATACGTGTTATCATTTCTACGAAATTTATAGGGCAGTTTGTACGTATTAAAGTCTGTATCTCAGCCGAAGTCCTTGCTACTTGTAGATCATAGGTTTCTTTGGCCGAGGTCAAAGGCACTGTTTGCTGTAAAAGCATGGCTTTCATTCTGCTCAAAGTATCAAATCTTATAAAAGAGACGTTCAGCGAAGACCACAAAGGCGACTCCCTGACTGTGTCTATTGGGGAAACAATACTTGCATACAGCAAGTGACCCTGGAGTTGACCGTTACTAGATATGGGATGCCTGGCAACATGCCGCAGCAACTCTGATCATTCAACATGAGGTAACTCCCATTAGAAAGTTGTCCAAACGTTGGATTAATCACAGCAGCTGGTGTACCCTGCTGATGGCAAGACAAATTTGCCACAGAACCATTGCAAGTCCAGTGTAAAGAAATGTCCTGACATATAAGTGAACCGCTCAGTGCACGTTTACAGTGTGTACCGCTCAAAAACACTTCACGATCCCCACTCCAACATCTATATGTATACGGTAAATCCCAAGATGTCTTAATGTATTCCTTACCCAACCTTTCATATTTGCCTGCTTGCATTTGTCTGAGGCAATACTGAAACTGAAAAGTAGTCACAGGTAATATGATTTTACCATGAATAAGCCACTCTGTAGCTGGTTTTTCTGCCACTGTGAATGGTAACTTTTCCAGTTTTTCAATGCTCAGCACTGTATACTTTGCTCCTCTTTGTGCCAGTTCGATCTGTTTATCAGTTAGATTGTATTCTGCAAACAGAGCTGACGTGTTGATGAAACGCCAAGGCACATAGCCCGCTCGCAAAGATTGCAGCGTCCAGATTAATAACACAATAGAACGTAATTGAGATTGGCCTTGCTGTAACATCGCCAAATCTTGTTCTAGTATGTCGATAGCAGAGGATACAATGCCATCCAATGAATATATTCTGGAGGACAAAGTTGTTAACCCATTGTCGACCACAGAGAGGGTTTTCTCTAAATTAATACGATCAAGTTCACGTATTCGTTCTGCGGCCTCCATCTGTGACACTTTCCATGCTTCATTATAGGCAGCATAAATGCCGGCATATATGAAACGTTTTTGACGCGGTTTTCTTGGTCCAAGCAAGAATTCCCTAAGGTCTGCGTCTTCTTTAAGTAAGGATAAGTGTTGTTTCACATCCTGTAGTGTAGATTTCTGAAGCCAATCGAGGCATAATTTTCCTACATTGTATGTTGTTACTACCCCCGGATGCTGTCTTTGGACGTATCTTGGGTCTGGCCTATGAATAGTAAAGCCCTGAGTTTTATTCAGGAATCTTTCCTGACAGTTGTTCGTGTCTGTGGGCCAGATCAACCATTTTTTCCACTTAGGATTAGATCTGTTGAGTTGTAGTATATTGTCAACTGTCACCACTGCTTGTGTATTATTGTCACTTGCAGGTGTTGGTACAGGAGGTGTTTTCATCTCTTTGATCTTGGCTAATCCAAGACAAGATGTTTGTTGGACAGTTTCATTCAAAAACATTATTGATTCAGGGATGATGCAGGCTCTAAATAAAGCTTCTATCCCCTGCACTTGCCAATCTTTAGTACCCCAGACAGTTTTTGTGTCTATCGTGTCTTTCCATAAGTTGAAACCCTGTCTAGACAGTTGGGCAATAAATGCTGCAGAGTAAATCTGTTTTGTATTAGTTAACATAATTTTCAGTCCTGTTTTGTTTACATTTTTGTAGTAAAACGTTTCTGGATCAGATGTATTTTACCCTGAAAAATATGGAAACTTGTTAGCAAATGTTTTTGAACTACCTTGTGGTGGTGTAGGACAATGCTCCCATTGGTTAAACATAAACACATTTCTTGGGTATGCAGATTTATGCAAATAATGATGACCATAGTGGTTATAGCAATACATTTGTTCATAGTCTGATGAACCCTCTAAATATTCATTTTTAGAAAATGCAGCAGATTTTTCTAGGTCAAACATTATGTCATTAACAGTCTCAAAGTCCCAATCATCAGAATAGGTACTGGACGAAATTAGATCACTTAGTGAAATTTTAAACAAATGTGGAATGTTCAATTGTTCAGTCGGGCCGAAGATATCAAAATCTGTTTTGTCCCACACTATACCATCCTGTATAGGAACAGCTGTGATGTTCACTGATGACAAGTCTCTTGCTTCACGATGGGAAGATTTATGAGGTCTCAAAAGTACGTTCACATCATTTCCTTCAGTATTCACATGGATGTATCTGCCACTTATAAGCACGCTCACAGTTGTAACCAAAGCTAGCCAGAGCAGGAAAACAAAAAGTCCAGATATAATCCAGAGTACAATCCATGGAGAAACCAAATAAGTCTTTTTCAAAAAGTGAAGAAAGTCTTGTACTTGCTGCTTGAATTTCAATGATGCTGGCGTCGTTTCAGGTTCACTCGGATCTTCTGAGAACGTATCAAAGTTAATGAAATAGCCAGAAGCAGTTCTGTCAATTGTTGGAATTGCATCAGGATTTGTAGAAATCGCTGGAACCAGTTGATCACTTGCTACATTGGTGTAGACAGGTGTATTTGGATGAACTGTTACTTGGTTTTCAAGAGGGATGAGTTCCATAGCGTTGTTGCCTAGTCCTCCATCTGTTACAGCTGAATTCTCGATTGTTATCAGTCTTTCAGTCCGAACCTCTTGGATAGTAGCGAGAGGAGTGCGTCTGCTACTAGGTCGGAGTCCACGTGGTCTACTATTTAGTATTGGCCACATACTGTGGTTTGATGAGGTCGATGGACACAAATCTTTTCTCCTTTCTTCCAGCAAGGGGCGGCAGAAGTACTGTTCTTGTTCCTTGAACTGCTAGGACAGGTACTGGTTGTCTGTAAGAAGGTCCAAATTCCTTCTTGTCCGCAATTTTTTCTCTGACTAGATCCCCAACTTTTGAAATCCAGACAGGCCTTGCTGGGACCGCCGGCTTTTCCCCAGTGGTGGTTGGCTGTAGGAATACGTTGCTTTGTTTCGTTCTTAACTCATTCAGTTCCTGTAAAACAGCCAAACGATCTTTGATATCAAACGTTTTATTTTCCACCACTGTGCCTAAGTCATCGAGATCTGGTACCCACATTCTTGTCCCAAATAGGACCTCATATGGAGTGACCCCCCCCCCTAGAGAACTTCTTGGCAGGTTATTCAATGAGCGTTGGACCCCATAAAGATGTTTGACCCACCCATCACCCGAACCTAATACCCTAGCTGTTATAGACTGCTTTATGTCCCGGTTTTTCCTTTCCACAACCGAATTTCCCTCAGGATGGAATGGAGAGGAGTACCGCAATGCAACGCCCAGACTGGCCATGGCTTCTTTGTAAGCCCGAGAGCTAAACGCAGGGCCCTGGTCAGAATGTAGCGTGCCTATTGCGTATGTGCCGATAAAGACTCGCAAATCTTTTATAACAGTTCGAGCGTCAGCCGAGCGCTGAGGCCATATCCATAGGAACCTAGAGCATGAATCCACTGCAACCATGATATATTTATAGTTACCGTCCCTTTGCAAGGGACCGCAGTGGTCCAGGTAAACACAAGCTAATGGTTTGTCTGAAATTAACAGGGGTGTCTGCGCAGGGCGTTTCACTGTGGAGACTTTCATCTGTTGGCATATATCACATTCTAAAACATAGTTCTTTGTTTGTTTTCTAATGCCAGGCCACCAATATCTTTGCTTGAGTAAAGATACTGTTGCAGAAACACCTGCATGGGCAGAAGCTATCCCTTCGTGTGCTGCTAGGATTAGTCCTAATCTACGTTCCTTGTTTGGAATTACCCTATCCCCCCTCCAGGGATTCGAGCAAAAGTAACGTTGTTTGCATCAATTACATAAGAGTACTTGAGTGGAAACTTTTTTAGTAACACTGCACTGCTGCCCTTGCTTGAAGCATTGACAGCCAACATTATCTCACCGTCTATTTTCGTTTTTGAACGAGTGATTGCAGCTACGGAAGCCGTCTGAACAGCCCCCTTTGCGGCTTCGTCAGCCAATGAATTCCCTGCAACGTGAACGCCATCACGTTGATGACTCAGTGTGTGGATCACGTGAGCCTTTGGTAGTTCGTTTTTCAACTGAACTACTAGTTCCCAAAGCATTTTGTGCTTTATTGTGCCACCTTTCGCATCTTTGAAACCATTTTCAAGCCAGTTTTGTATATAGTCATTATACGACTGAACACAGTAAAAGGAATCGCACACTATCAGTGTGGGGAATTCTCGATCTGTACTTTCAAGTGCCAGTTTGAATGCTTGTAGTTCAGCTCGCTGAGCTGTACAATCTCCTAGAGATTGAGTTTTTGTGACCATAGGTCTGAAGATGCCATCTTGCATGCGACCTTTAACGATTGCACACGCTGCACTGTAAGCTTGCTTACTCCCTGTTGCGGGCTGTGCGGATCCGTCAGTGTAAATTATGAATTCGTACTGATCGAGAGGCAGAATTTCAGTGGGCAGAGGACATTCTTGTTCATATTGCAGGAATGCTTGTGTTTTTAAATCAGGATCAAAAACATATTCAACATCTGTTGTAGCAAGAGAATTAACCCATTGTATCCATCTTGGATGTAATGCTTTAGCATTTGGAATGCTTGCCTTTGTGACCGCTTCTAAAGCCAGTACTGAGGTTACGACAATAATGCGTTTCCCTTGGGCTAAGGCTCTTTCTTTTGCTACAGCGGTTTGAACTGCTGTCAGAATTTTTTCAGTTGAACTGAAGCGCATTTCCGCTTGTGTGTACAAATGAGATTTGTATGCGATTGGTATTTTCTCACCCTCATTGAAGGTTAAGTAGGTGAATCCATATTGACCCGAAATTATTCGGATCACCAAATTGCATTGACTTACGCGTGTTTGTAAGTGATTTGTTGCTAACATGTTAGCCTGGAGTGTACGCAAGATTTCTGTGTGTTCCTTTGTCCAATTTTTGATTGAAAAATCAGGTTTGATTATTGCGTAGAGAGGTTTAACCCTTTCTGCGTAATTTAGAATGTATGTTCTTCCAAAATTTAGGAAACCCATGATGGATTGTAAGTTTTTTAGCGTTTTTGGAGGTTGGAGCAGCGCACACTTTTCTAAAAAGTTAGCTGCCAAACTCTTGCCTTCACTTGAAAGCTCATATCCTAGAAATAGGACATTGAGATGGGCAATTCTGGACTTTTTAAAGTTGAATTTGTAGCCCTCAGAGGCGAAGCCCAGTATAATGGTGCTCACCCTGTTCAAGTGTTTGTCCAAGTCATCGTCCGTTAGATATATGTCATCGACATAGGACAATGCCTCATTGTCATAAATTTGAAGTAACTCCGTTACCCTCGCTGAGAATAACCCCGGGCTGTTCTTGAACCCTTGTGGGAGTCGACAAAAGTGACGCTGGGTCCCCATTATGGAGAATGCTGTTAAGTACCTGCTTTCAGGTGCTATGTTTTGACAAAAGAAACCATTTGAGATGTCTAATGTTGTTTTGTATTTTTTACGCACAATGTTATTCATTAATGCTGTGCTATGTGCATTTTGCACTGCAAAGGTTTTAGAACAAGTGTTTAAGTGTCTGTAATCCAAAACTAGACGATATGTATTGTCTGGTTTGGAGACAGGAAACAAAGGATTGTTCATTGAGGAGGTGCATGTTTCAATCACCCCTTGGTATTCAAGTTGATCTAAGATCTCCCTGACCTGTTTTTTAGCTTCTTGCTTTATTGGATACTGCCTTTGTGCAGTTGGTTCATGTTTCAGATGTATTTTATGGTGAGGTGAGTCCTCATCCCATCCTACATGATTTTTATATAATGCTGGTGCCTGGGCTACTGCCCATTTCCTGGCATATGTATATTTTAGATGAATTGGAATATGGTTGGAGAAGGCAGGCATAATAATGTCCTCGCCGTGTGGGCACTCCCTGACAAATTGTGGTGGCCAGTCTTTTTCTGCTAGAAGTATGTCATAGCCCCTTGATAGTCTTTCCCAAAAAGTGCTTTCACCTGTCTAGGTTTGTCTCCCTCCATCCGGAGTGTTATTTCATATAACTTTTGTGGAGTACTAACCCTGGTTTCTAAAGTCTCAACTATAATGTACTCATTCAAGTGCACTATCTCCAGAAGTTCCTTCAGGTTCTGGCGAACTATTGTGACTTCTGCTGCACTGTCCAGCATTGTCTGAGCCCATTCTCCGTTCTTGAGTTGTGTTCTCAGTATTCTCGGCATGTCTGACCTTCAGACCTGCTACTCTCTTTTTGGAGAATTGAGGTTTTGCTTTATTTTTCGGAGCGTGTTTGTCGTCTTTCGATTTCACGCGTTCTTCTCTATGTTCTGACTGTCCTCTTCTTTCCGAAGTCTGTGATGAGATCTGAAAGGGACGAGAGGAACGTGTATCAGTATCTTGATACCTGTCAGGTTTTCTCAAATTATCCCTATTCCTGAGGTTATACCTCCTTTCAGAGGGCTCCTTTTGAGGAGACCTACCTCGGGATTGAGAATGTTTCTCGTTTGAATTTTGTTTGTTAGTCTCCCACTTCTTTTTAGAAGATGTAGGATTTTGTTTAATAGAGTCCTTCTCAGGACTTTCAGATAGTTTCGGCTTCACTGGTCTTCCACCCAAACTATCTCTGCCTAATTCTGCATAAGATTGTTCAATTATTCTGGGTAGTTCAGTTTGATGTTCTGTAACATCGAATTCCCTTAATTTTTGGCGGATCGCCACTGCTGCTGCCTCCCCTTTAATATTGGATAATATTATTGTTGAGACCTGGTCGAAATTTTTCAGTAAGTTCATACCCAAATTTAGAGCAGGCTCTGCCCCGTATTCATTTTGAATTTGTTTCAGGACATCTGGGAATACCGCAATTGACGGAATGCCATGTGTTTTAGTATAGATGGCAGCAAAGACTGAGCCCCAAGTGGTGCAGTCTTCCAGTTGTGGTGTGATCCCCATCGGTAAACTGATTGTTAGCATTCTGTGTTTCTCAAACGGGCTAGTATTCGGAAATACTGCTTCGATTTGAGTAATTTTTTGAGCTATCCAGAATGGAATTTGCTCACGTTTTGTGGGCATTTTACCCATGACTGCGTAGAGAGTCTGTGGTGTCATTTTTTGTGTATTCCCCTGTTGGGGAGTTGTATTTGGAAGTGTCAATGGTTGCTGGACTGTGAAAGCCCGCATGACATATTGGACTAATTGTCTGTAAATTTTTATTAACTCTGTAAGTTGAGTAAGTAATTCCTCGTCTGACATCTCTTCAATGTCAGGATGAGGTGTGTAGCCGGCTAGAATCGGCCATGTTGCTCCTGGTCTACCTAGTGGACCGAGCCTGGTAATGTTTCTGTGATGTTTTAGGGCGCCTTTAAACCAGAGCTGATGCTCCTGGTATGTTAATGGAATTTCAATATCCTCGAAAGGAATGTATTCCTCTGGTGGATCATCTTCTTTGTAGAAGTGAAACATGTGTGTTACTGGATTGGATTCAGGAAATATTACCCATGAATAGAATACCTCTGTCTGAAAGGATTCGTGTGCCTCTATCACGAAAACTGCTCTACCACCTCTTGGTGGCAGGCCATGTTTTATAAGTTTTAGATTGATGGCTCTTCTTAAGTTTGGATGGATGTCTATAACACCCTCCTCGGTTTCAATTAAACCGGTAATGTTAAAAACTGCTGCTTGGGCTGGATCAGCCGCAGCTCCACCGTTTCCGGTGGATTCGTCCCTGTTTAAGGACATTTTGTTTTTTGAAAAATGTAGAACAAGTTTCAAGGAAACAAAGATAAGGTGCACAATATTTTGGAACACTGTATCCTTCAACGTTGAGCAAACCAAACAGCTAATATATAGGGTGCTTCCCTATGTAGCCTTGGTGGATACTTAACCCTGCCCACTCCAGACGTCTTTTGGAGTATATGGGTAGGGGTCTCTGAGAGAAAAAGCACGGCTGAGTTACTCAGTATCTAGCGTTAAATTACCGCCTTACCAAACGTTGGGCGCCATGTAGTGTAGCTCCTATTTCCCTAATAGGCTCTGCGCATTGGAATAATATACCCTATAGGTTTGACATAGGACTAAGGTCAGTATGTCCCTATCGAGTATATTAAACTTAATTACTTGTGCCAGCTAGCTCAGAGGCCACTAAAAACTCCTTGACAAACAAGAAGGGAGTAGTTTCTGGCAGCCGCAAAACATGACCACTTTGTTTCCCTTTAGAATCAGAACGCGTCCCAGAGTCGTGGAAACAATAGATAACTATTTCACTCAGCTCAATCGTGCATACTTAGTTTTCCTCGAAGTTACACAGAAAGAAATAGACGGGTGTTTCAATAAAAGATTTATTGAACAGTCTTGTTTCTGGTGTAAGTTAAATGTGCTGTTACGATCACAAGACAGTATGCAAGATAAATAATGTACAGCGTAAGCAGTAGAAATAAATAATACTGCGCTAGCATTATCTTTTAGCATATATGCATTTACATAAATAACATAGACTAAAAATGCGAGTACTCATACGATGCGTCTCTAAGCTAGTTCTACCCCAATGTACCTAACCTGTCCTAGGAGTAGGGAGAGGTATGAAGTAGGTGAAGTATTCCTTACTATGGTATACTAAGAGTATGTTAAGCCTAGTATGCCAAGTATGCCAAGAGTCCCTCTAGGTTCTAGTCAGCTCCATACCTTTTAGAATGAGAGAGGTGGGAATCTCTTTGCCAGACTCGAACTCCAACACCCCGCAAGGGAAGTTAGATAACTGGAAGCTGGACTCTCTGCGTGCAGGGATGACAGCGTCTTCTCAGTGCGTCAGGCTGGGAAACGGGCTCCTCTGAATTCGAGGTCTCCTCTGATTTACAAGGGCTAGGGAAGGTATATTTATACCTGAGAGGTACCTCACAATGTTAGCATTGACGTGAATCGGTCAGCGGAAGACGTCATGAATGAACCCTTAAGGTATAACGGTTCATGCATAATAGATGAGTCCTTGAAGAAATCAATAGTCCTGTGCTAGGGAAACTCCCGAAGCCTAAGGGTCTGTTCTTCAAGAACTCGTTGTGACGTTAGGGTGGACGGATGTCGGAGACCATGCCTGTATTTGGAGTGCACAGTTTAATGCCTAAATAAGGACTGGGATTTTATGCCTATATAAGGCCAGGGCGAATTGTGCCTATATAAGGACATGATACAGGAAAGCCCGTGTATGGACACCCTAAGAGGAATACAACAGGGGCTGAACTCGGGAGTGAACAGCCGGGTTTTCAAGGCTTTCCTAAAAGATAAAAGGTTGGGTTGTAGTCTCAGTGCCGCTGGCAGCTTATTCCACAATTTTGCCGCACAGCTGGACAGGGATCGACCACCCCATCTGGCCCTTCGGAACTTGGGAGTACAGATCAGGCCAAGACTGGCCGATCGTAGGTTTCGAAAAGGAATATAGGGCCTGAACATTTCCTGACAATCATCTGAGCCCCCCCCGTATTGTGCCTTGTGGACCAGGCAGAGTGCCTTAAATTCAATTCTCTGCCTTACGGGGAGCCAATGTAGTGCTCTTATTCCAAGTGACGTAGGGTGACCCTTAGGGAGCTTTAGAATTAATCGTGCCGCCGCATTCTGCAACGATTGCAATTTGCTGATCTGATGTTTATCGATACCCAAAAACATCGCATTGCAATAGTCCAATTTGGACAGAAAAAGGGCCACCATTACCGTCTTTTGTAGTTTTGGGGGATGAAAGGGAAGATTTTGCGAAGGGTCTTTAGCAGGAAAAAACTGGCAGACGTTAAACTGTTGACCTGTGCCGACATGTTAAGTTTATCATCGAAAATAATTCCGAGATTCCTGACCTTCCTGACAGGATGCGGGCATTCCCCAGCCTCTGGCGGCCACCAGGACTTGTTCCATAAGGATGACGTCCCGTTTGCGAACTCAATCACTTCAGTCTTTCCTGTGTTTATCTTCAAAAAACTCAGACTCATCCAATTCATGATGTCCTTTAGGCAGGAGTGAAAACTGGCAGCTGTTATCTCAGGCCTATCTGACAGGGATATCACCAATTGAGAGTCGTCGGCATACGACACAAATGTGAAACCATGTTTCCTAACCAGTGTTGCTAGTGGTTTCACATAGACGTTAAACAACGTCGGGGACAGAGCTGACCCCTGCGGAACACCACAGGGCAGATTAAAACTGTCTGATTCTAAGCCGTCCCACCTCAAACTCTGTTTCCTGTCCTGTAAAAAGGAGGAAAGGAGGGCCAGAGCCAAATCCTCAATTCCTACCTCCCGTAGTCGCCGCACCAACACCGTGTGGTTCACGGTGTCGAATGCGGCCGACAAATCGAGGAGAACGAGAATTGCCCTGCCCCCACCATCCACCACTCTCCGAATCCCCTCAGAGACCACAATCAGGGCGGACTCAGTAGAGTGTCTTGGCCGAAAACCGTGTTGAGTGGGATCCAATAGCCTGTTGCCTTTTTTTCATGTAGAGATTGAATTAATCTCACCTCTGCATTATTGGGTTATCCAGGTGCTTCTTGGAATGCCCCAAAGCATACTGAATGGATGAAGTACGAAACCACAAGGTTGTAACATGGATACTACAGAGCAGTGGTTCCCAAACTGTGAGTTGCGACCCACTGGTGGGTCACCTGCTGTTTACTAGAAGGTGGCAAAAGCCCAAGCAATGAATAATCAAGCATTTAAATTCTGTATTTATCTTATCACATTTGCTGCAGAGGCCAAATGTCAGGACTGATTTGCTTATGGCTGGGTCTGAACTGGGGTGGCGAGGTGAGTTAAAGAACGATGATGGATTCAACCCAGATCTGTGACTGGGGGTGAGTGTCTGAAAAGTTTCAGCGCTCCGTCCATCATATCCTTGTGTTTGCTTTGTTCGCCCCTAGTTGGCAGGGTATGCCCAGACATGGTTCCCTTGCTCACTTTGCCACTGGATTCAAGCTAGCATGGCTGATGAGGAGTGTTACCCCAAAACCGGTCCCAGGATGCTTGCTTCCGTTCCAGGGTAGACCTGGCTTGGCAGTTCGGGCTGGACTGTTCCCATGGGGAACAGGGTCAAGACTGATTTGCATATGGCTGGGTCTGAACTGGGATGGCGAGGTGAGTTAAGAACGATGATGTAGTTACCCAGATCTGTGACTGGGGGTGAGTGTCTGAAAAGTTTCAGCGCTTCGTCCATCATCTCCTTGTGTTTGCTTTGTTCGCCCCTAGTTGGCAGGGTATGCCCAGACATGGGTCACTTGCTCACTTTGCCACTGGATTCAAGCTAGCCTGGCTGATGAGGGGGTGTTACCCTAAATCAGTCCCAGGATGCTTGTTTCCGTTCCAGGGAAGACCTGGCTTGGCAGTTCGGGCTGGACTGTTCCCATGGGGGAACAAGGTCAAGATAGATTTGCATACTGCTGGGTCTGAACTGGGGTGGCGAGGTGAGTTAAAGAACGATGATCGATTGAACCCAGATCTGTGACTGGGGGTGAGTGTCTGAAAAGTTTCAGCGCTCTGACCATCATCTCCTTGTGTTTGAATCTTTTCATTGGACGTAGGACTCTGAGCACTTTACCACTGCTAATCAGTGCTAAAGTGCATGTGCTTCTCCCCTAAACATGGTGACATTGGTGTATACCTGATTGGCATATTTGATTTACTGATACATCCATTGTAAAGTGGGATAACATATACCCAGGGCCTATAAGTCAAATGTTACTAGTGGGCCTGCAGTACTGATTGTGCCACCCACATAAGTAGCCTTTCAAATCTTTCTCAGGCCTGCCATTACAGTGCCGTTGGGTGCAGTTTACTTCCACTTCGACTTTGCATTTAAATCTACGCACCAAGCAGTAATCTCCCCTTTTATTACATATAAGTCGCCATTAAAGTAGACCTAGGTAACTCTAAGGGCAAAGTTCTATGTAAGTAAAAGGTAGGATATGTACCTTTATCTTTTGCATGTCCTGATAGTGTCAAACAGCCTATTTAGTTTTTCACTGTTATGAGACCTGCTCCTCTCATAGGCTGGCATTGAGAATTCCTTAATACACTTTCAAGCACTTTTGATCAGAGAGAATTAGCTTTTTGATGTTTCATATCTTTGGAATGGTAATGATAAATCCTCCTCACTGGTGAAATTAGATTTAACATTACTGTTTTAGAAATGCCACTTTTAGAAAGTGGACATTTCTCTGCACTTACTGCTATGTGTGCCTGACAAGTTGTCTCCAATCTGCCTCTGGGGTGGGTGACAGCTACCATTGGTGCATTCCCTCTAGACAGCCAGAACGCAGGAAAGATAGGTGTGTCTGAGTACCCATCTACATACATCTGCACAGTGGCATTGCTAAACCTTAGGCCGCCCCTGGCGGCCCCTGCGTTTTCCGCCCGCGGTGGCCTGATCGAAGAGTGGGGGGGGGGTGCTGGTGATTCATGCGGCCGCAGGTAAGAGCGGGGGGCGGTGCTGGCGATTCTTGCGGCTGCATCAGCCGCAGGCAAGAGCAGCGGAAGGGGGGCCGGCGGGCGCCCCCAAAATTCGTGCCGCCTGGGGCGGTCCGCCCCCACCCCCCTCAGCTACGCCACTGCATCTGCATTCAGATGGCCTTGTCTGGGCAGGATGGAAGAAAGGGACTAACGCTTCTCTTGAATAGGCAGTGTCCTGTCCCCACACACAGGACTGATTACCCCCCCACAGATAGCCAGGCAGACAGGACTGAGTTGAAGGGGATACAAGCAAGTTGTGCCATATTCATGTCATGTTCATGGTTTACTACCCTTAAGATAATGCTATTGTGATGTTTAAATATCGAAGCAATTACTCAATCCGAAAGGTGAGTGACCAGGAAGGAAACAGCAGATATCTTAAAATAACGTCAGGAACACAACTGTGAGACAGAGGGAAAAGATCCCCCTCACCAAAAATCAAAAAGGAAGTTTAGAGTTCAAAGATCAAGAGCCTTAATAGTACTCACCAAAGATTCAAAAATCAGCGTTCCAATCTGGGTGATCTTTTCCTCATGGGGCTTTATACAGCTGGTGATAAAAAATAACCCAGGTGAAGAGTGTGTAATTATCAAGGTTTGGGGTATGAGATGAGAACCTGGACAAGCTCTCCCCCACATTCCTAGGGTGTTTAAAGTTAATAATAACACAGTCCCCTTGACAGTTTCTTTAGTTGGACCAATTCATCCAACCCTTCTTGTCAAAAGAATTTGGTCCGCTTTGGAAAATGGAAAAACAAATTTAGACTGTAGGCAGTGGAGGACTTTATCCCTTAACTGGGCAGATGACTCGATTGTGTCCAGGGCTGGGGGAGGGACATTAGTCATGATTACCACATAAGGACCACAAGCAGGGGGAGGTTGATGGTAACTAGGGGGCTCATTACGATGGCGGACAGAAAAGCATTCCGACCGCCGTGCTAGCGGGAAAGTTCCGCCTGCAGGTACCGCGGCAAAACCGCCGGCCAGATTAGGATGCACCGCCAGAAACACCCTACCGCGGCGGTCGGATTCTAGGAGTCAGCGGCGGAAAAGCTGAAAATCCGTCCGCGGCGGTCGGATTTGCTGCGGAAAGGCCAAAGACCGCCGTTTCCCCAGCGGACAGGAACACATGGAGCTATCCGCAGTATTGCCACCGCCATCCTCAATTGGCCGGATTCTCCGCAGCGGTGTGGTGGGCTGTTTGTGGCATCGTAATACAACCGTCGGCGGTCGTAACCGCATTCCGCATGGCGGTCCCTCCCTTTTTTGCTCCGTCCGCCACCACTGCGGAAGGGGATTCCTGGCGTTTCCCGAAACACCGCAGCGGATGGGAAATGGGCTATCTTTGCCCATCGTAATACGACGGACGCAAGGACCGCCGATGGAGTGCGGAAAAGGGCATTTTCCGCCAGCACCACGGATGTGCTTCCGCCCGCCATCGTAATCAGCCCCTAAGTTAGGAAACTCCCCCTCTTTATTTTGGGTCCTTGTATTCCCCAGATCAAGCGGGGGGGGGGCTTCCAGGAAAGGTTTCGGGCTGCTGGATACTGCTGGAGTTCCTGACTCTAGCCTTGGACTCAAAACCAAACATACAAAAGTACAGATTAGAAGACTTTGGCCCTAATTACAAGTTCGGGGGGAGGGGGGGCTAAATTCTGATCCCCGTGCAAACACATGCTTGCACAACGATTGGAATTATGGGTGGTGTGATAACTATCACACCCTCACAGTTTTCCCTAATATATTCTAGCAGGTCAAACCTGCGAAACTTTATCAGAGGAAAACTGTCCATAAAAAAAGGAGCCCATGTGGAATTTGCTGTGTTAAATACTACTTCTACATGTTATGCATTATTTGAAAGTTAAAAGGTTAAAAATAAAGTTAAAAATAGGAGGTATTTACCACACGTGGTAAATACCTATCTCCGGGGTAATGGTATTTAACACCTGTGGTAAATATCTCACCTATTTCACCTAACTTGTAATGGTATTTTTCACATGTGGTAAATTCTTCACCCTATTCTGCCTAACTTGTAATGAGTGCTCAAGGAATATATGATCAGGTAGGCTTGTGTGTGGATTTTGTGGTAATAATGATCCTCTTTTCTTCCACCCATTCCTCGCCTATTCATATACCATAGTCCATCATTCCATACATATACAAATGGCAGATGAACAGAGGTGGCACTGGAATGCCAGTCAAAGCACTCAGCCTTTATGTTGGAATTTCCAGCCAAATTTCAAGACCATTGCTGTTGTATCCGAATCCGTAGTAAAAATATTGAAACCAAAAATACAGATGTTTTTGTTATTAAAATTTTGTTTATGGAAAAAACGTTCATAATTCAGCAGCAAAAAAACGTGTACGGGTGTTTCTTCTTCTTGAACTACGCCTTGAGAAGTAAGGGCGCAAGATGAAAAAGAGGTGGCAAACATGAAAAAAAAGATACACGAGAAGGGTCAGGAAGGAAAAAAGCAATACAGAGAAAAGGAAATTAAAGAAAATGAGGGCGGGAGCAGGGTAGAAAAGGGCATGTGTGGGGTACATCGGCTTCTAAAACTAAAGGAAGGTGAAAAGTAAGCAACATCATTTTTACCTCAATTTAATCAAAACCTTATTGTATGTACATTTCAATTACTTTCCTATAAATGTGTTTACTCCAAGTTCTGCTCTTCGTTATCACAATCCCTGCATACTGTGTATCTGCATGCTGGAGAAGGCATCTTATTGGTCTTGTCTATTTCATTCTCTTGAGGGTTAAATAAAGCTATGCGCCATCCCTCACACTTCCGGTGTTGATCATGAAGCATAAAAATAATAATGGTTTTACAATCTTCTTCTCTCTTCCTCATCATAACTATTACTAGAGGAGGAGAAAGCCAGCAGCCAAAGGTGAATTTTAGCCAAAAAGCCACAAAAAAAAGAATAATAAACCTCGTGAATGGACACACTTAAATAATTCACAACACTATAAAAATACTTTAGTAGGAAAAAGATTGAAGTGTCGCAATAATAAAACAGTATTATTGGCATTCCCGATCGGGATAGTGAAGTTTTCTGTGGAGGACGCGGTACCCGCGACGAAAATATTGCGTGGAAAAACCCTTGTCTATTTTTACCATAATATAAAAAACAGCAGTTTGGCTGGAGATTACTATACTTCGAAACAGCCAAAAGTATGTGCACATTGAGAAAATCAAAGTCTTAAACTAAAGTCTGTTTTCGAGCACCAGGTCCCAGTGTCGCAATTCAGTGTTGACGTTATGTTTATTTTGTGCATGGATTTAAAATACACACTATCACACCACGACAGTCTTATTTTATTTTTTTCATAATTAGTTCAACAGGACTCTTCACTTGAACAGTTGTGATGTTCAAGACTGTAATTTCCTCAGTGTCACTTACCTTTTTGATATTTTGAAATGCAATTGTTTCCGAATTCATTGCTGGCTACTAGAGTAGCCCTATTTTTACTTACTTTTCCCATGCAGTAGGCACCCCCTTGCACACTCACATTAAACCACCATCTGCAATTCATCTGGGAATGCCCATAATCCAAAGAGCGAACAAACAAAGCCATCTGCTAACCATCGAAGTAGAACCACCCCATCTCTCTAGCTGGAGAAAGACCATAGAGTTCTCCCGCAGAAAAAGGAATCCCTAGAGCTGAGATTATGGTAAATGCAAAAAATGGGAGGCGTGTCAAAGGCTCAAGGAATCCCTGATCCTGCTCCTTTCTTTTTCTTCATGAGGCTCAATGCCATGAGTTCTTGATTGCTAAACCACACTTCCAGTTCAATCAATCAATCAATCAATCAAGGTTTTGTAGAGCACACGAATCACCCTTGAGGGTCTCAAGGCGCTGTGGGAGGGAGTGTGGGCAGCTCCGTTAGGATCTTTCAAAGAGCCAGGTCTTGAGGTCCTTTCTGAATTGGTGCAGTGTCGGGCTTCGTCAGAGGTGAAGGGGGAGTTCGTTCCAGATCTTGGCTGTGAGGTAGGAAAAAGATCTTCCACCTGCTCTGGCCCTGTAGAAGTGAGGGACGGTGGCTAGGGCGAGGTCAGCTAATCGGAGGTTTCTCTTGGGGGCGTGGAAGGAGATCCGGTCGGTGAGGCATTGGGGTCGGGTGTGGTGGAGGGCTTTGTAGGCGTGTGTGAGCAGTTTGAAGGTTATTCTTCTTTTGACGGGAAGCCAGTGTAGGTCACGGAGGTGTTGGGCGATGTGGTCATGTCGTGGGATGTCTAAGGTAAGTCTGGCTGCGGCGTTCTGAACGGTCTGGCGTTTGCGGAGGAGTTTTTTGTTGATTCCGGCAAAGAGAGAGTTTCCGTAGTCCAGTCTGCTGGTGATGAGTGCGTGGCTGACGGTTTTCCTGGAGTTGGGAGGGATCCACTTGAAAGTCTTGCGAAGTATGCAGAGGGTGTTGAAGCATGCTGAGGATACAGCGTTTATCTGGTGATTCATGGTGGAGTGAAGAGTCAAGTATGATGCCGAGGTTGCTTGTGTGGTCCGTAGGGGTGGGTGGTTTTCCAAGGGCAGGGGGCCACCATGTGTTGTCCCATGCGCAGGGGGTGGATCCGAGGATGAGGACTTCTGTTTTCTCCGAGTTGAGCTTCAGGAAGCTGTTGCTCATCCACGTTGTGACGGCTTTCATCCTTTCTTGGGAAATGCGCCTGGTGATGTCAGGTTCCTTGGTGAGGGAGAGGATGAGCTGGGTGTCATCAGCATAGGAGACAATGTTGAGTCCATGGTTTCTGATGATGGTTGCGAGGGGGGCCATGTAGACGTTGAAGAGTGTGGGACTGAGGGAGGATCCTTGGGGTACTCTGCATCTGATCTCTGTCATTTCTGAGAGGAAGGGCGGGAGTCTTATTCTCTGTGTTCTGCCTGAGAGGAAAGATCGCCACCAGTCTAAGACTGTTCCTCGGATGCCGGTGTCCTGGAGTCTGGTGGCTAGTGTGTGGTGGGAGACGGTGTCGAAAGCTGCTGATAGGTCTAGGAGGATGAGGGCTGCCTTGTGGCCTTGGTCGAGGAGGGCACGGATGTCGTCGGTGGCGGTGATGAGGGCGGTCTCAGTGCTGTGGTTGCTGCGGAATCCGGATTGAGAGGTGTCTAGGATGCTGTTGGTTTCTATGAAGTGTGCTACCTGGGTGTTGACTGCCTTTTCAATGACTTTGGCGGCAAAAGGGAGCAGTGAGATGGGCCTGAAGTTCTTGAGGTCTGTTGGGTCTGCAGAGGGCTTCTTTAGGAGGGGGTTGACTTCGGCCCAGTGAAGAAAGGTGGGAGGGGACAACAGCTTGTGCAGGACTTGCACTTTGACCTGGCAAAGGTATTGACCCTTGGGACTCACAATCAACTCAAGGGGAGTGGGGCATGCTATGTAACATAGCCAACTGCAGAAGTACCACAGGCCTGTAATGCATGATACAGGGACCAGCTAATCACCTGCAAGTTGATATTGCATGATTAGCAGTCGTTTCAGGGGTGACTTTGAGGAACTGACAGCATCCTGTTTCACCACAGTCCACTTCAGATAAGTATTTGCTGCTTTTGTCTCGTGCATACTGGGTAGATATTTTTCCTTTGGGGATAAAGGATAATGAAAAAGAGAATGAGTGAGGGATTCCAGTTCTGTGCTGAAACAGGAGTTATCTTTAGAAATCTCAAAGGACAGATTTTCAGGCACGGGCTACAACAATTTCCTGTATGACACGAATTCTCCAAACCATTGGGTGGAGGCAGTTCCACCAGAGGCACCTGTAGTGTTCTAGGAGAACAATAGGAATATCCAAGAGAGCATTGGAAAGAGGCATAGTGATCCTAAAACTATGTAGAATGGATATTTTAAATGATTGCATCTTGAAAATCTGCCTAAGGAGTCTGAAAAGCCTTCAATTGGTGGGCACTGAACAAGACAATATATAGATTAACAAATACTTGTTAAAATTCCTCCTAAAGAAATTGGAGAACCGTAAAAAGTTACCCTAGGGAGAACCATACAAATCCTGGCAATGGGCATCTGCTTCAAGTAGGGAAATCTCCTCATACAAGCCTTTGCGTTGCAATGCAAGGACAATGCAAAGGCTTCAGTAATATTTATAAAGCCACAAAAGGGGTGATTTGCATCACCTTGTGTAGCTTTGTAATGAAATGTGAAGCAACGCAGCTGATTGGTGATTACATTTCAAAGTGGGAGGCATTCCATAGGTGGAGCAATGTTCCCTTGCATTCACCCATGGATTTTGGCACTTTCCCAGATTTACTAAAGCTAGAAAACATGGGAATGCATAAAAATGCTACTCTGTCCCCAGTGAGGCATAACAAAGAGAAATATCTTTATTTCTCCTTGTTTTTTCCTCTTTCAAAATGTACTGCTATCTGCAGCACACATAGAAAAAGGATAATGCCTCTAAGGATTGTTTTTGTGCAGGAAGGTATTCATTTCTGCACACAACAACCCTGCCTTTAACTCAGGCACCCTTGCACTGTGGTGCGAGGATGCCTGCGTTGGCACTAGGAAGCACAGTGTGCCAGCGCAAGGAGAGAGCAGAAATGCTCCATATCTTTGTAAATATGGAGCATTTCTGCTCTCTCCCTTTCACACAACGCAGCACAGCAACTTTACTTGCTGTCCTGCATTTCGTGAAAGATTAGTAAATATGTCCCCTGATCTTTGATTTTACTTTGGGAAACAGTTGCAGAGAAGAAAAAGCACAGAAAAACACTCCGTGCCAAAGGAATGATGGGCATTCTCCTGAGAGCCTGAGAACTGCTAAAACTGTTGCAGTACAAGCATTTTCCTGATTGGCAGAGAAGTCAAGTCGAGAAGTTCTTTATTTCTTGCAAATTCACTGAAAGGCTATAAGCCACAGAAAAAGTATTTGGATAAGGGTTGGACTTTGCTCAACCTGGCTACTGCCATATTCTCTGCTACTGATGGTGAATGACAGTGAGGGAAGGCTCCACTAAACCAGACCCTATCTGGAAAGCAAGCTTCGATAGGCACATTGACAGGTGTCCCCATGCCTGTTAACATAGGCTATAGGTACATAATTTACGGACAGGTCATAGGTGGCACAACCTTGGACTTGAGACTAAAACTCCTGAAGTGTGTCAAAGATTCAATTCAGTTTACAGTGGGGAGCAGAGGCCATCCTCGTTGACACTAATAAGTAACTACAGACACTAGCACAGCTTCCCATGCCAATTCAGTGGCATATATTATTCTGAAAAGACGGCTGTTGGATTGGAGATAATGGATCATTGATGGACAGGTCTCTAAAGACCAACCACCACTGCTTCTGGGTTCAGAGACGTGCAAGAATGAGAATAACAGCAATATAGCCCAAAGAAGCTGGATGTCAATGATCAGAATGATAGAGTTTAGAAATAAGTGAAAACTGGTCTAAGGAACACACAAACAGCTGCCACTCTACCCACCTGTAACCTGCTGGCACTCTTGCACCATGGCTGTCTTATAGTGAAGCTGAAACAATAGTTGAGATTGGAGTTTGGATAGCCAACACTTCTAGGAGTACTTTATCCACATCAGGCCATGCACACACCCAAATAAATGTCAGAGGCTGTGAAGGAACCAGAAAAGACCAGGATTGGTTCAGAACGGATGAGACTTCATAAAATCATGAACTATTGATGTGCCTTTTTGAGGCTGTGACTGAGAGGAAGAGTGGATTAGTACATTTTGCAAATATGAGTGTACCGTTATAGTGCTCCAACCCTGCCAAGAGTCCATCGTGGCAGTGCTGGGAGCTAGTTTTAACCTGATTGAGAGCATTAAGAACTGGAAAGAATGGTTCCCTAACTATACATTATAAGATTTTATGATAAGAGTGGCAGGTCGAAATATCTAAATAGGCATCTTGAAGATCTAAGGATATCATAAATTCCCTTGGTTCTGGTAAGCAAGAATTAAGATTTCATGGTCTCTAAGCAAAAATCAATTGGCCTAGTAAAATGATTCACCTTCAAATAAATAATGAAACAAAAATCTCCAAGGGCCTTTTCAATTAGCAAAACGACTGATCAAAGTCCACTTTTTTGATCATTTGAATAACCTGGCATGACTGATTTTTTTCTTCAGTATTTTCTGCAGTAATCCTTCATAATGAGGACATAAAGTTGTCTTATAGATTGGTCCTTGGACATGCTGAGAGGTCAAGCCATAAGTAAGAAGGAAATATTTTTAACTAAATAGAATATTCCATTGGCACAACATCCATGACCCATGGTCCAACGTAGAGGTTCATAGTTTATCAACAAAGAGTTGAATGCATCCTTCCATTGGGCTCTCCAGAAGGCTCTGTTGCTTGATAGACTCAGGGATGTTGCGTAGATAGCGAACACTAAAGTGGTCTAGTTAAAGTATTGGCTATTGGCATAGAAACATGTCTTGTAGACAAATGCCTATAAGGAGAGGGGTGGCATGCTTGAGACATCATGATGGGTTGGCATGTCAGAGACAGTCTTGATGGGCTTGCCATGATGTCTTGCCCCCAGTGAATATTCGGTGTTTTTAAATCACTGAAAACAATTACACAAGAAGACTCTGGCACATGGGGTGTGACACTTCACACATTTTTTTTTTTTTTAATTTTATTGATGTTGTTGTTGACATACATAAAGATTAGAGCATCAAACAGAAGAAAAAAAAGAACACAATAGCTCTCACATTCATTTCAACTGGTTAGGATCAACATCTAAAAGACAGAAAACCAAAAGAAAAGGAAGCGTCCCTAATCCAGAAAGAGAAAAACAAAAAGAGAGGGGTAACCATTTTAGTATATTTACATGTAGAGCATCAAGTCCGGGTGAAGATACCCGTGCTTGGGGTCCATTGTAACCAAGCTATTATAACCAATCTGTTATGGGAGCCCACAATTTTTGTCCCCTTTCTCGTCTACTGCGGCCCTTTAGCCGATACACTGAAGATTCTAAATTGTATACAGCTAATAGACGAGAGCGCCAGCTACAGAAAGTGGGGGGAATCTGAGTTAAGCCAGCTAGATGTAATACAAAGTCTTGTAACAGCCATTGCCATAAAAATAAATCCAGTAACAGCGGACGACCAGCTTCCGTCCGTTCCCACACCCAAGATCACCATTTCTGAAGAAATAGATATAGGAAAATGTAGGATCGAGGACAAAAAGGTTTCCAAATCCTGATAAAATGTCACTAGCTGAGGACAAGAATAAAACATATGCACTGTATCTGCCAGTGGCTCTCCACATCTATTACAAGAACCACCCACACTCCCGCCCCATTTAGCTACTTTCTCCGGTGTATAATACAAATCAAAGATAGACATAAAATGTTGACTCCGGAGACTCCCAGATAGTAGAGTCCGACTGGCTACCCCAAGTGACTCCTCCAAATTAATCCCATCCTTCCCAAATTTCTTTACCCATTTATCATTCTGGTGGGCTAAATCATCAGGAAGGGATTCCAAAAGTAACTGATAAATCACACTTATGCGGGATTTTCTACAGACTGATTCAACTAATTGTAGTTTACCATACATTCCACCCTGACATTGCTTTTTCTTATCCAGAAAGCTACGAATCTGAAGATATTTGAAAAATTCCCGCTTATCTAGACCGTACTTTTCCTACAAGAAAGTAAAGGAAGGCAATTGATCTCCCTGGCCCAGATCCCCAACCGTGCTGATCCCCATATTACTCCATCTTTGGGTGATCCGGTCTTGAAAAATTAGAGGTAATATCCTGACAGCAGAGAGGGGTGCATAGTTATTAATCCTATGAATTTTAAACCTCTTGCACACCTTCCGCCAGACCATATACGCCGCCTGCGTTACCTTGAATCTAGTTTTCTTTATAGTAACTGGGCTCTAGGACCGCTACTAGACAGTGCTTAGCTGCCTCCCCCAGCCCAATTTCAGAGATGGTTGGCTGACATGCCACTGAGCAGCGACTCCTATCACCGGCCAGGAGAATCCCCATATGTTGTAGCATACAAGCCCAGTAGTAGAGCAAAAAATTAGGAATAGCCCAACCCCCACGCATTCGAGGGAGAGATAGCCATTTGGCCGCTCTCCTTGATCTGTGGTAGCTCCACAGAAACCGAGAGCACATCCTCTCAATCTTAATAAACCACGAAGCAGAGAACACCAAAGGGATAGTCCTGAAAAGATATAGTATTTTGGGCAATACCATCATTTTAATAACATTACTCCGCCCGAACATAGGCAGGTGCAGGTGGTCTAGTCTTTCAAGTTTCCGATTAGTTGCATCAATTATAGGGGCGATGTTAATGTCTGGGATTTGATCAACCTCTATTGTGAGTTTAATGCCCAGATACGTCACTGCTGAGACGATTGGGAGATCTGTAAGGAGCTCCCTGCCTGAATACAAAATCTGTGTTTTATCTGTATTTAGCTTATATCCGGCATACCGACCATAACATTTTGCCAACTCAATAACTGCCGGATATGCTGCCACTATATCCGCAGTAAGTATCGCAACGTCATCAGCATAAGCTAATGTCTTATATTCAAAACCATTTGCGATTATAGGTTGAATATTGTTACACCGTTCAAGTTGCTGCAGAAAGGGGTCAATATATAACGAGAACAGGAGAGGGGAGCAGGGACAACCCTGCCTAGTACCCCTACTGATATTAATCGCCTGAGACTCCTGTCCTGAGATTCGAACCCCCGCTACAGGTGAGATATATAAAGCCTGGATTGCCAGAATAAATCCCTCCGCCATCCCCTTCCAGCGGAGGACGGACCACAGGAACCGCCAGGAGACCCTGTCAAACGCTTTTTCGGCATTCAACAGGATCATCCCAAGCGGAGACCCCGTGGCCCGCGCCCAGTTAAGAAGAGAAATAGCCCTCCGGACGTGATCAGTCGTGTCCCGACCCCGAATGAACCCATGTTGTCGTAGGGAAACCAGAGGCGCGATGACACCCGACAATCTAGTCGCTAAGATCTTAGAGTAGATCTTAGAATCAGCATTAATAAGTGAAATAGGCCTATATGATGAAGGACTTAATTCTGGTTTCCCTTTCTTTTTAAATACAACAATAGTAGTTCTTCTCCACAAATCGGGAATCTGACCTTTTTGTGCCGATTGAAATAGAGATATTAAATCTGCCCTTAAGACATTTCGGAACGATCTAAAAAATTCCAGAATGATCCCGTCCGGACCCACGGCTTTCCCGGCTGCAAGAGACGTAATGGCTGTCTCTATTTCTTCCCAAGAGATTGGGGCCTCAAGAAGTGTATTATGAGCAGATGTGACTTTAGTAGTGCAAAGACCCTGAAAAAATCCCCCCCCTGAGGACTGGTCCCCACTGCCCTCCTGCCCTGCACTATCCTCAGCAGTATACAGCTGTTGAAACACTTTCAGGACCCCTGTTGGGGAATCATGACTTGTTCCAGACTGATCTTGTATCCTATCAATCCTGTGTGAAATCTCCCGCTGTTGCAATCGTTTGGCAAGTATTCTACCCGTATTTTCGCCCAATTCATATGCCTCGGTTCTAAATTGGGTATATTTAAGAGCAATCTCATCACTAAATTGCTGATGTATCTTGGTCTTAATATTGGTAATAAGCTGCTGACATTCCGTAATGTCCTGTCCCAGATGAATCCTTGACATTAAGCGTACCTCTGCCAGCCTAAGGTGCTCTGTCCACCCTCGCAACTGCTCCTTAAGTGTCTTACGCTGGTATCCTGAAAAGTTAAGGGTCTCTCCCCGCACCGCCGCTTTAAATGCGTCCCAGACCACACAATCAGGGGCCGACTTTCTGTTAAATTAAAAAATTCAACCATCCATTTGGCCATATACTGACAGTAAGATTGGTCTAATAACAATTTACGTTCGAAAGTCCAGGGCGTGGTAATATCAAAGAGCCCCTGCACGAAAATTCGACTATTAAAGGATTATGATCTGATATGATCCTGGGGGGTATACAGATGCTCATTTCCTCTGCTTTCTGACAAGAGACAAAAACATAATCCAACCTGACCATCTTATTGTGGGGGGCTGAATAGAAAGTATAGCCCAGATCCATTCGTTTATGTCTATACCAGAGATCGATTAGCCCATGCTCACTAACCAGCCCTCGTAAAGCCTTAAAAGTCTGGATTTTCCGCCCAGAATATTGGGAATAGCTCATCAAATCAAAGTTGCTCTCCAAATGGATGTTAAGGTCCCCACAGAAAATTAGTGGTTGTGGCCACATCGCAAGCTCCACACTCAAAAAATTTAAGATGTCCGGATCATCCAGATTGGATCCGTAAACAGAGCATATTGTATAAGAAACATTGTTAATTACAAATTCAACGATCACCCATCGACCAAGTTGGTCCTCCTTAACTCTACGACAAATCCCTATCCCACGCCTAGCGAGTACCGCCACACCCCTTATAGTAGTGCTCTGACGTGTATATGCTACAAGATCTAACCCACATTCCTTCAACCAGTTGCTCTTACTACACAGTATATGGGTTTCTTGGAGACAAAGAATATCGATCTGCATAAGCTGTACACATTTAGCCAGAAATCCCCTTTTCCTCCTGTCATTCAACCCGCAAATATTCCAGGAGCATAGTGAAATAACTCCCCTGCTAGCTGCCATTTAGTGAATAATCAAATTCCTCATTAGACCTGAAGATTAGGAACATCTCAAAGATTCTGTCGATAGCTAAACATTTCATTGAACCAATGTGCTCATAAAAAAATAGAGAATGAAACAATAACAACAACATCTGTATCCTCCAACCCCCCCCAGCCCTCCCCTCACCCTCACCACCCTCATCACCAGCCCACCCAACCCACCTCTCACCCACCAAAAGGGCATAGGGACTGTAAGTCCCAGGTGATGCTGAGCTGAACCACCCCCCCAACTAACTACCCCCTCCAGCAACTAGACAATACATCTCTTTACTCTACAATTAGATTTCTCATCTGTTGATACCCAGCAAAACCCTCATACTATACTCATAAGCAGAAGAAGAAAAAAAAAAAAAAAAGAGACTAGAAAAGAGAGAAGGAAGGGGGAAACAAGAAAGAGATAAGGCCACCACACCCCATCAGACATACTATACTGATTTTCTGCCATCATAATGAGGATGAGAATTCCTTAGCCTGGATCTCAGATTGGAAATAGTGGGTTTTCCCCTGATAAACCACCTTTAATTTAGCAGGATTAAGGAGATAAGCCTGTGCCCCCTTCGCCTGAAAGACTGGTATTAATTGGCGCAGAAGCCACCTCTTTTTGACCGTGGCCTGACAGAAGTCAGGCCGAACAAAGAAACTGCAGTCTTTCGCAACTCTTTTCCTGTCCGGCCTCGCCAAGTCGTACAGTGCCTCCCTCGCCAAAAAGTTATTCAAACAAATTAGGATATCCCGAGGGCGGTTATCCACTTGGCCTGTCCTTTGGCGCTGATGAAAGGGGAACCGATGTGCCCGCTGGATTTGGACTTTCCAATCCCACTGCAGTTCTGGAAATGCCTCTTCAAACAGTTCAATTACAAACTGACGGACATCTTCCGCCTCTTTCCCTTCAGGGACACCAAGGACCCGCAGATTCCTCCTTGCTCTATTTTCCAAATCAGTAAGTTTCCAGACTGTGTCATCTTTCATTACTTTAATGGTTTCCGTCAACTGCTTCTGTACAGCCAATTCATCCTCTAATTGTGAGATCCGTGTCTCAGCTTCACTAATTCTTACGGCAAAATCTGAGCATGTTTTCGCCCTCCGGCGCATTGAGTTCTGCAATTTGCGACATGCTCCTTGTGTCCTGGAGCTCTCTGTTCTGGTTTCAGCGCGATGGGCCATGATACTCTGATATATTGTAGCCAGTGTGATATCTTCAGGGCCACTCGCACTATCATCAGTGGCCGTCGGCGGAGCCTGGGCTACTTCAAGTGTATTCCCATTACCGTTTAGCTGAGTAGAGAAAGAGTAATCCCAAGTAAATGGTCCGGTTGCGCCATGATCTGGAAAGGTGCCTGGCTCTTTCAGCTTACGAACTGTACGAGTCTGAGCTGAGGCACTGCCTTCTACCTCCCACTGTAAGCTGCTATCATCGCTTTCCTGCGCAGCCCAGTCTTTCCCAGTACAATCATCCCCTGATTGGCTGGAATGATCTGAAAGGGAGAAGAAGTTATCCGCAGACTCCTCTTCTCTCAATGATAAGGGAATGGATTCCGGGAAGGCGGCGGCACTAGAAAGCACCACTGTAGCCAGCTTTGGCTGATCCAGAGTCAAAGAAACTCCATCCCCCAGGATGCACTGGTCCTGTACTAGTGCTGAGCCCTTCAGCTCACCGGATTCATCCACTGTCGGTGCCTGGAAAACCTCATCAGACCTGCCCCCACTGATAGAGATTAGATCTCCAGCACTTGCTGCTCCGAGATCGGATTTTTGAGAGCTGCCACTTGTCTGCAGGACTGCTGTCTGTTCACGCAAAGTTGAAGGCTCAAGAGTCAGCGGGGGAGCGGGAATTTTTCCGCTCATTTGTTCTACTACCGGCGGGTCCTGCAAATTCTTATTTTTACTGGATTGCGCTTTAAATAACGCGGGGACCGTCTGTCTCCCACGGATCAAAGCGCTCCTTTTCTCCCGAGGATCGGGTGATCCCCCAGTTGCTGTTGTTGGTTTACCGCTCCTGGGTCCGACTGCATCAGGGCTGACCCGAGTCTGCTCCAGCCAGCCAGAACTGTCTAAGGTTGTCGGCGGTCCCCGGGCCTTTCCAGCATTGATGGCTGCTTTGGGAGGCATCGTTGAATTACCGCTACAGATTCCCAAGATCACCAGGCGGAATGGAAGTGAAGCCGCCCTAATCCAAAACCAGGTCCGCCAAATCATTAACAAAATAACGGAGCCGAAACACTGCTGAAGCCTACTGAAGACGATGCCGGTAAGTCCGTATTCCCCACAAATTACTGCCCGGAGGGGGAGAGGAGTTGGGAGAGGGCTGAGGTCCGCTCACTCGGCCATAGTCACAGCCGCCATCTTGCCCACTCACACATTTTTTGTGATGTTTTAAGTGTGCGGGGGGATTTTACTTAAACGGTCTGGGTCTGTTTTGGGTAGCAGTGTTCATCGAATTTTTAAAGACTCCTAGTATGGCAACTGGTTCTCAACCCTAAAATAATTTTGTTGGGCTTGTTGGAGGACAAAGAGGGGTCTCTCATTAGGTTGCTCATTACAAAGAGCTGAACTGAAATGCTAGTGAAGCCCTGATATTGGAAAGTAGGCCAATGAAATGCATAAATGTACGATAATGCAACAATCATTCTGCAAAGCAAGGGGCTGTCCTTCCAAGTATGGAAATATCTGGGGGTGCTTTGAGCTTTCATTATTTTCCCATCAATGACGCTAGTGTGCTAAACAACAATTGGGATAGTGGGTGGTGCGTCAAATATGTTATTGAAAATGGTGCTTGTTGGATGTCCTTGGTGTGGGAGTTATATGTGTCACATGGGGTTTTATATCGGTAAACAGATGCATGTACTGTGTTACTTTTTGTTCCTTTTACAGTCACTGTATTTTTGAAAATGCTGTCAAAATTGTTTCTTAAAAAATAATCCTTCATAATGAGGTCGTACCTTAGCCATAAAATGTTTTCTTCTTGAATTGTAATTATGATACAATGATTTTTTGCACTTTGTTGGACTTGGCCCTTTTTGCAGGTTCATCCCTAAACTTTTTGCCTTCCTCCTGTATTGTTTCTGACCTGTTTTTGTTGGTTTTATGACTCTGGGCACTTTACCACTGCTGATCAGTGCCAAAGTGCAAGTGCTCCCTATTATAAATTGTTGTTATGGATTAGTGATTCCATGATTGGATTATTTGATTTACTTGTCAGACCTTAGTACAGTGCGCCGTGTGTGCCCAGGGCCTGTAAATCAAATGCTGCTGGTGGGCTTGCAGCACTGGTTGGGCCACCCACAGAAGCAGCTTGTAAACTGTGGCTCAGGCCTGCCATTGCAGAGCCTGTGTGCAGTCTGGGACTGCCATGTCGACTTGGCAAGTGCACCCACTTGCCAGTCCCCAAACCTTCCCTTTTCCACATGTTAGTCACACCTAAGGTAGGCCCTAGGGCAGGGTGCATTGTATGTGAAAGGTAGGACATGCCCTGATGTGTGTGGCATGTCCTGAAAATGAATTACAGCCAATTTCGTTTTTCACTATTGCAAGGCTACCTGCTCCCATAGGCCAGAATGGGCAGTTTGATTATAACATCTTATAATCCTAACTGACCCAGGAAACAAGGTAGAAATTCGAGTTTGATATGCCTGAACTCAGAATGTTAAAATACATCTTTTAGTGTGGGTGATTTTTACATTCTGTGTTTGAAAATACTACTTTTAGAAAGTAGGTCTTTTCTTGCCTAACCATCCAGCTTGCCTCTGCTAGGTTGTGTATTCACTGTCTGGTTTGTGAGTGACAGGGGGCTGGAGAGGGTCTTGGCTCCAGCAGTCTGATGGTTCAGGGCTGGGCTGAATAGGACCCACATAGAATAGAGAGTAGGGGGGAGGAGACTTCCTTTCACTGACCTGAGCCCTCATAGAATAGAGAGTAGAGGGTGGGGATTTCCTTTCACTCCCCTGAGACCTCATAGAATAGAGAGTAGGGGGAGGAGATTTCCTTTCAGCTACCTGGGCCAGGTCTGCTCTCAAACAATGCTGTCTCCACCTCCTGCCAGGAAGCTGCACAGAACTGGTTTTGGTCAGGCACAGACACTCTCTGCCTTCAGAGACAAAGGATTTTTGAGTATAAATATTGGGGCCCAGACCCCAAGACTTTAGATCACTTCTGGGAATCAAGACGAACCTTTGCTGAGGAGAAGAACCAGGAAGCTGAAGGAGGAGACTGCCCCTGTGCTGTGTGCTGTTGGGGTTGGCCTGCAGTGGTTACTTTATTGCCAAAGAAAGAAGAAAGGAACTGTGTGTGTACTTTCATCATTTTGAAGAAGATCTCCAAGGGCTTGAAGATTGAGCTTGCCTCCTGCCTGAAGTCTCAGGGATACAAGACTTCACCAACCAGCTCCCCTGAATTCCCTTGCTGGGAATTCTACCTGCAAAGAGGTGCCTGCTGTTGTGTTGGGCCCTTTTGAAGACTGCGTGTCGCTGGGAGCTGGAAGCGCGACTCAACGAAGGAGAAGCATGTCGCCGCCGCAGCAGTTGCCGTCGCATCGCCGAGGAAGCGTGCCGCCGCCGCAGCTGCTCTCATCGCATCACCGAGGCGCGTCGCATCACCGGAGAAGTGTGCTGCAGAGGTTGCCGTCGCATCACCGGAGAAGCGTGTCGCAGGGCCTGTCGCGGCTCAGAAGTTCACCGAGTCGCCGCACGGTCGTCGGGCATGCACGCATCGCATCTACGTTGTCGCACCATAACCAAGACACCATTTTGTTGCATCGCACCGGATCGTCATCGCATCGAGGCGCCATCTTGTTGCATAACACCGGATCACAGTAAGAAACCGATGCATCAACTCCCCACACAGTAAGGAAGCGAGCCTCAACTCCCCTGCGCAGCAGTAAGGAACCGACACATCCACTCCCCTGAGTGTAAGGGACGGCACATCACCTTCCCTGCGACCCTTTTGTTTGTTTTGGGTTACGCATCCAAGGTACTTTGAGAGTAAAGTGTTGCATTTACCATCTACTTTGTAGTAAGCTATTTCTACCATTTTAAAGACTCATTTTTGATTACAGTATTGTGGATTTTTGTCGTTTGACCTTGTGTTAAGTCTAGTAAAGATCACTTATTTTTCTAAACTGGTGTAGTGTCCATTTGTAGTGTTTTCACTGTTTTACTGTATGTGTTCACAAATGCTTTACACACTGCCTCTGAGATAAGCCTGCCTGCTCGTGCCAAGCTACCAAGGGGGTGAGCAGTGGTTATTTTAGGAGTGTAGCCCCTTACCCTGACTAGACGCAAGGGTCCCTATTTGGACAAAGGTGCAAACCATTGCCAACTAGAGACCCCCAAATCTATCATGTACAGTGATTGGTGTACACTACTAGTGAGTGCAGACCAAACGCAAGCACATACTATTTTTCCCTGTTTCCCTTTGGACTTTGGTTATTGGAACTCTGGTTAGTTGTTGCACCTGTTGGGCCTTGTCAAACTGGAAGTCAACTTTTGGCACCTGAATATCTGCAAGATAAGGGAACTAAAAGTATTTTGCAAGGAGAGGGGGCTACCTGTGAAGAGGAGATCCACAAGGCAGGATCTTGAGGCAGCCCTGCATAGCTATGAGGTGCTACGCTGGGAAGCAACACTAGCAGATGACTCTGAGGAGGAATCTGAGGGGGAGGATCCCCAGCCAGAATACAAAGAGGACAGTGGCGCTGAGGAGGAAACATTTTGGGAAAGATTGGCTCGTGAAGAGAGGAATCGGATTTGTGCTCGTGACCGGAGGCTGAGGCAGCTAGACCGGGAGTGCGAGGAGATAGAGCGAGCCTTAGCTGAAAAAGAAATGTGTGTAGCTCAGGAAGTGAGCTTGGCTGAGTTGGAGGTGGAGTCCAGCTCAGATGGTGACAGCAAAATTATGTTATCTAGTGCTGAGGGAGTAGTACACACACCTAGAGATGTGGCGCCTGACTTGAAGGAGGGGGTTAATATACACCAGGAGGTTCAAGGATATGAGGTAGCTCCAGTGGTGCGCAGTGTCCCTGAGGTGATTGGGGAACTGGCACAGGGGTTCATAGCCCTAGTGGTGGGAGGGACACTCTACTGACTCTAGATGAGAGGTGCAGAGAGAGGGGTTCCCCCATGGTTGAAGTCCCGGTGTGTGAGCGTGAAGAACGCCCAGAAGAGTGTGGGTTGAGTGACAGAGACAGTCAGATACTGTCTTGCCAATCTCAGGAGAGTGGTGTGGGGTATGTGTGTGAGGCACTGGATGGTGAGGTGAAGGATAGTTTGGTTAACACCTTTGTGGAGCTGTGTGATCCAATTGTGGGAGAGCAGATTGTAAGTCCCTGTTTTCCAGAGCTATGCCAACGCCTGGTGGAAAGTGAGTTCTCTGACCCCAGGGAGCTCACACTGGAGGCAGACCTTTTGGTGGATTCCAGAGGGTCTGAGGAGGCATCTGGGGGTGATCCTAAAGGAGGTGGCTCAGGTTTCCCCCAACCAAGTGAGGTGGGGGAGGGCGGTGGTAGCCCAGCTAGGTCCCATTGTAGTGGGAGCGGTATAGGGCCTCACGTCCTGTCTTCGAGGAGAAGGAGTGAGACTGGGATCTGTCCCGATAGTGCCCAACCTCAGTCTCAGGGCCTGGATGGCTCCTTAAGGGAACACAAGGTAGGGAGCCTAGGCTGTCCTGAGGGGCCGTCCGTTGAGGGGGATCTCCTAATGTCAGGTGAACTGGGAGTGTCTGTAAGCAGGCCTCCATCAGTTCTGGTGTCTGGCAGTACCACTCCTAAGTGGAGGGTGCAGAAGGCCAGATTGAGGGGTGAGGGGGGGAAAGAGTCCCCAGTGGAAGAACCAGTGGGTCAGGGGCCAGCCAGAAGGGCTGAGTCACCAATGAATGACCATGGTGACACCACTTCTGTCCTGGGGGATCTTCACGCACTGTCAGATGGACAGGGGTCGGGAGATCTGCGCCAGGCAGACTGTCACACGACACATGAGTTATGTGTCACCCTCGGGGGGGCATATGTGCTCCCCAGGAAGTCCTGGTGCGCCGGGCAATTGTTCAACCGCAGGGTTCCGTCTCTGGGTTGGGAGGCCAGGTGCAGGGTATGCCTGACCTGGAGGGAAGGACAACTGTAAGCAGTTTCCTGACCGATGTAGCTTCTGGGGGGTACCATTCCAGTTGGGAGGGTGCAGAACTATGGAAGGGGGTGCAGAGGGAGGGAGCCCTCGCCTCTGACCCCGGTGCAACCTGAGGGTTTAGATCCCAGGTTGGGATCCCAGTTGCAGGATAGAACCCCTGAACTGGTGGGCGAATTGTGCAGGACACCTGCCCCAGGTGCCCTGATAATTCTGGAAGGGGGTACCACTCCAGGTGGGAGGGTGCAGAGCCCCAAGGAGGAGGACCGGGTGTGTGAAAGCCCTCCCCAAGTTCCTGTCCAGCCACCGGGCACAGGCCCGGGGCTGGTGGGTCAGTGTCAAGATGTCATACCTGACCTGACAGGAGGGAGAGTGGACCAAGGGTGCCAGGCACCTGGGGCTACTGCCCCCGCTCTCTGACGCCACAGAGGTTGGAGAACCATGAAAGGCCTGGGGCCTGGTTCTCATCACTGACAGCTGTCAGTGGCCACTGTGGCTTGCTGTCCGGATGGACAGAGTGTCCCCTAGGGGGGAGGACAGGAGTCACACCCCGGGGGTGGACTGGGCCACACCTCTGTGTTGGCCATGTGGGTACTGTCTGTCTGTTGGGACACACCTGTGAGCAAGCTACGGTTAGGTGCTGCACAGATGGTGCCCACAGGTGAGGAGAAGGGTTCCCCATGGATTAGCTTAGTGGGCCCTGAGAGTATGGACAGAGGGATCCAGATAGGTTCAGATTGGCGTAGAACGGGAATATGCCCCTGCTGTTGCGGGCCAGGGTCCATGTTCTATCGCCCAAAGCAGGGAAGCCCATCAAGGTAGTGATTGATCTACACTGGGTTTAGGCTGGAAGGGGGTTGTGTTTGACTTGGCCCTTTTTGCAGGGTCATCCCTAAACTTTTTGCCTTCCTCCTGTATTGTTTCTGACCTGTTTTTGTTGGTTTTATGACTCTGGGCACTTTACCACTGCTGATCAGTGCCAAAGTGCAAGTTCTCCCTATTATAAATTGTTGTTATGGATTAGTGATTACATGGTTGGATTATTTGATTTACTTGTCGGACCTTAGTACAGTGCACCGTGTTTGCCCAGGGCCTGTAAATCAAATGCTGCTGGTGGGCTTGCAGCACTGGTTGTGCCACCCACAGAAGCAGCTTGTAAACTATGGCTCAGGCCTGCCATTGCAGAGCCTGTGTGCAGTCTGGGACTGCCATGTTGACTTGGCAAGTGCACCCACTTGCCAGTCCCCAAACCTTCCCTTTTCTACGTGTTAGTCACCCCTAAGGTAGGCCCTAGGGCAGGGTGCATTGTATGTGAAAGGTAGGACATGCCCTGATGTGTGTGGCATGTCCTGATAGTGAATTACAGCTAATTTCGTTTTTCACTATTGCAAGGCTACCTGCTCCCATAGGCCAGAATGGGCAGTTTGATTATAACATCTTATAATCCTAACTGACCCAGGGAACAAGGTAGAAATTCGAGTTTGGTATGCCTGAACTCAGAATGTTAAAATACATCTTTTAGTGTGGGTGATTTTTACATTCTGTGTTTGAAAATACTACTTTTAGAAAGTAGGTCTTTTCTTGCCTGACCATCCAGCTTGCCTCGGCTAGGTTGTGTATTCACTGTCTGGTTTGTGAGTGACAGGGGGCTGGAGAGGGTCTTGGCTCCAGCAGTCTGATGGTTCAGGGCTGGGCTGAATAGGACCCACATAGAATAGAGAGTAGGGGGGAGGAGACTTCCTTTCACTGACCTGAGCCCTCATAGAATAGAGAGTAGGGGGCGTAGATTTCCTTTCACTCCCCTGAGACCTCATAGAATAGAGAGTAGGGGGAGGAGATTTCCTTTCAGCTACCTGGGCCAGGTCTGCTCTCAAACAATGCTGTCTCCACCTCCTGCCAGGAAGCTGCACAGAACTGGTTTTGGTCAGGCACAGACACACTCTGCCTTCAGAGACAAAGGATTTTTGAGTATAAATATTGGGGCCCAGACCCCAAGACTTTAGATCACTTCTGGGAATCAAGACAAAACTTTGCTGAGGAGAAGAACCAGGAAACTGAAGGAGGAGATTGCCCCTGTGGTGTGTGCTGTTGGGGTTGGCCTGCAGTGGTTATTTTATTGCCAAAGAAAGGAGAAAGGAACTGTGTGTGTACTTTCATCATCTTGAAGAAGATCTCCAAGGGCTTGAAGATTGAGCTTGCCTCCTGCCTGAAGTCTCAGGTATACAAGACTTCCCCAACCAGCTCCCCTGAATTCCCTTGCTGGGAATTCTACCTGCAAAGAGGTGCCTGCTGTTGTGTTTGGCCCTTTTGAAGACTGCGTGTCACTGGGAGCTGGAAGCGCGTCTCAACGAAGGAGAAGCGTGTCGCCGCCGCAGCAGTTGCCGTCGCATCGCCGAGGAAGCGTTCCGCCACCGCAGCTGCTCGCATCGCATCATCGAGGTGCGTCGCATCACCGGAGAAGCGTGCCGCCGCCGCAGAGGTTGCCGTCGCATCACCGGAGAAGCGTGTCGCAGGGCCTGTCGCGGCTCAGAAGTTCACTGAGTCGCCGCACGGCCGTCGGACGTGCACGCATCGCATCTACCTTGTTGCAACGTAACCAAGATGCCATTTTGTCGCATCGCACCGGATCGTCATCGCATCGAGGCGCCATCTTGTCGCATCGCACCGGATCACAGTAAGAACCCGACGCATCAACTCTCCACACAGTAAGGAAGCGAGCCTCAACTCCCCTGCGCAGCAGTAAGGAACCGACGCATCCACTCCCCTGAGTGTAAGGAACGGCGCATCACCTTCCCTGCGACCCTTTTGTTTGTTTTGCGTTACGCATCCAAGGTACTTTGAGAGTAAAGTGTCGCATTTACCATCTACTTTGAACTAAGCTATTTCTACCATTTTAAAGACTCATTTTTGATTACAGTATTGTGGATTTTTGTCGTTTGACCATGTGTTAAGTCTAGTAAAGATTACTTATTTTTCTAAACTGGTGTAGTGTCCATTTGTAGTGTTTTCACTGTATTACTGTATGTGTTCACAAATGCTTTATACACTGCCTCTGAGATAAGCCTGCCTGCTCGTGCCAAGCTACCAAGGGGGTGAGCAGGGGTTATTTTAGGAGTGTAGCCCCTTACCCTGACTAGACGATGGGGTCCCTAATTGGACAAAGGTGCAAAGCATTGCCAACTAGAGACCCCCAAATCTAACACACTTGTTCTGCTTTTCTGTCTTGTAACTGGATATTTGGATGAGCTGTTACTGACATCCATGAAGTCAGGGCCATGGCTCGGATGGTAACCATGATATATCCAGCTGAGGCTTAAACTAAGGCAAAAGGAAGTGAAAACCACAAGTTATGTCTAAGGTAACTCAAAAAGTGTGTCAAGGCTTCCTACTATGGATTTTTCCCTGCAGCTTATTTTGAGCCGAAATCACCTTAGTCGCAGCAGGATGTGATTCAGGTCTTGAGCTATCACAACATAAAAAGAGAAGCCCTTCTGAATGGGTCGTACGTCCCCTGTGTCAACTAATTGTCCACCAGTTATTGAATCAGAAGGGTAAACACACTTGTCTAAACACATGGCGCTGACATCAAGTGCATGGCAAAAGCACGTGCTTGTGCACAACTAAGGTAACCATGTCTGATTGTAAAAGAGAAGAGCCAAGGTGTGCATGCACAACATTCTCCAATTTTGAAACCAACAAACCTAAGGAAATATCCGAGCTGGTCCCAGAAGGGAACTAAAACGATAAAAGTTCAAAAGCCTCCTTAAACTTCATGGAGATCCGTTTCTAACATTTTGGTGTCAAGGTGAGGTCCGGGATCAGTGCCCAGGTAGAAATTGTGGCTAGTCCGTAGAATTTAACCAGAAAGTGACTACCTGTTTCTTACTCCTTTTTGCCTGCCATGCAGGATATCAGGAAGGGGACAGCAATTCCTCACGTTCTTGGTCGCCTCAGCAGGATCTCGCAATAAAAGAACAGAAGGCATGAGCCCAGCACCGAGACACTCCGATTCCCATTTCACGCAGGCAGACAGAACAACAGGTACAAAGAGCGCTGGGCTGTTCAAGATCTCTGTGGGGGACGACATACAAGATGTCTGTCTACAGGGTGGACATACACCTTAAGTAGCAGGAACTACAAGGTGGGATTAGATTGAATATGATAATGCCATGTTTCTGTGTATCTAGCCATATCATTTGACATTATTATTCTGTATAAAGAACCTTTGAGTCAAAGGTTAAGAAGACAGTGACAACATGTGATTCACTTTATGTATGTGCCCCAAAAGATCCATGAGCAAGTTAATTCTTTAAACATATGCACTAAAGGTTTTAATGGCATGCATTTCAGAGCTTATTCCACAGATCTCTTTAAGATTGTCTCAGAAAAAAACATTTCCTCTGCTTTGCTTCATCAACCGTGACCTTCAGCAGGCTTTGTGAAACATCAAAGCAGTAAGCAGGAGGCATTCATAAACAATCTCTAAATGGGTTATGTGACTGACATTCATATGAAAATGTGATGGCAGTAGCATTAGTAAATGACAATCTAAACTGTTATGGGCCATGCAGAAATAACTATGACATGTCTCAAAACGTCTAGCAATTGTTAAAGGATTAAGAGCAAACATCACATAATAAATGGCAATTCAATACGTCCCTGTTATATATAAAAAGCGAATCTACTCTATTTACCTCTCTCATGGGAGGTCTCAAAATAAATATCCTTCCAAGGAAATGAGTTACTAAGAAAGCATTTTAGTTAGTTTTTCTTTACTATTTAGGAGATTGGACAAGCTGTCTTCCTGAAACGTTCATCTCTATTTCTTCACAAGACGTTTGTTGTCAGGAAACAGAAAACTCTTTTTTACTGGAGCATTACTTTCATAAGAATACTAAAGATCTACATTATCCAAACATAAATGAAACCATGAATACAAAATATGAATGTGACCGTTCAAAGCCTTAGGCAAACGACAATACTGCCGAAGGAAAATTACCGAGATCCCTGTAGACATTGTCTTGTGTTTCTGCTCCATCCTACAAAGCATGCATTCACGGCCATTGTACTCACCACTGAATACACCAAGCTGGAACAAGAACAAGGACGCAGCCTTGATATTTGAATAGAATCAAAGACTTATCCATATCTGTTCTTGCCTTTTCTCTCAAGCTATGACTCAGTGGTGATTAACAAAGAACTTACCGTGCAGAGTTTAAAACAAGCATTAGTAAATGCATTAGGTTTCGCCTATGTGATCAATAATTAGCTTTTTTGTTGTAAGTTCTAGCTTGCTGAGTAGTTGTACAATATAAGTTACAGAAAGTCTGTTAAAGTCAATATATTGTGTTGTTACCAGTGGTATTATAAGGTGGGGAGATTAGGTACATGGTGGAGGACAAAGATAAAAAAAACATGTACCTGATAAGTAGGCTTGAAAGTGGTGCTGCTATGGGGAGAATAGGTAAAGGGTGTATGAAAAACCATACAAGTAAAGCGTAAGCGCTGTTTTTGCAAATCCAAAAAGCAAGATTACGAAAACTGGATGAAAAGGTGGTTTGTTTATTGTCAATTGTTAAGATAAACAAATGAAAATTAACTTTACATTTTTCAAATAAGCATTTGAGAAGTTGTGCAATATAAGTGAAAGAATTTAATATAAGATTATTGTTTTATTGAGATGGGCAAGTTTTTTATTTATTACAAATTTCTCATACAATTGTTTTATTTTCTTTTGCACTGCAATTCTTTTTAGTGTTGCGCAAAAACTTAAACATGAATATTCACTTTTCTTTATTTAAACAGTACACTGAGATTTTCAAATATTGTGCTAGATACTTTGACGTTTGTATGTTGTAACAAATACTGTATTGTTTTTCAAGGCATTTGTTATAATAAGTCCTGGTGTCACTGTACCTGCTGCACCATTGTAAGGCTACTGCCTGCTAGATAGCTACAATTGTGACTGTTTAGTAGCAAAAATTTAGCAATATTCTATGTTTAGTTGGGTCCCTGAAGCTTTTGGCCCCGGTACCACTACACTTGCTGTACCATTTACATGAAGCCCCTTTTAACTGCGGGGCAACTACAATTGTGACGTAGTAAAATATAGCAATATTAGGTGCTTAGAGGAGCTCTGCCAACTTTAGGGCCTGGTGCCACTGCACCTGCTGAACCACTCAGATCATGACTCTAGTGACTGCAAGATAACTGTACATGTGACTGCCTGTTTAGTTGTAAAATATAGCAATAATCGGTGTTTATTGGGGGCGGGCCTAGAGCTTTTGGTCCCAGTGCCACTGCACTTGATGCACTATTGAAATTATGGCCCTAGTGCCTGCTAGATAACTGCATTCATGACTGCCTGTTTAGTAGTAAAATATAGCAACATTTGGTGTTTAGAGGAGTTATTACAACTTTGTCCTGATGCCACTGCATCTGCTGCACCTTTCAAATCATGACCCTATTGCCTGCAAGGTAACTGCACTTGTAACTGCCTGTTTAGTAGTAAAATACAGCAATATTAGGTGTTTAGTGGTGTGCCTCAAGCTTTCGGTCCCAGTGTCACTGCACCTGCTGCACCATTGTAATCATGACCCTAGTGCATGCTAGATTACTGCATTTGAGACTGCTCAGTAGTACATTTTTGCAATAATCTGTGTTTAGTGGGGTCCTTAGAGCTTTTGGCCCAGTGCCACTGCACCTACTGCACCATTTAAATCAGGCCCCTTTTAACTACAAGGTAACAGCAATTGTGACTGCCTGTTTAGTAGTAAAATATAGCAATATTAGGTGTTTAGAGGAGTAGTGACAACTTTTGGGCCTGGTGCCACTGCACTTTCTGCACCATTCAAAACATGGCGTATTGCCTGCAAGGTAACTGCACTTGTGACTGCCTGTTTAGTATTAAAGTACTGCAATATTTTGTGTTTAGAGGATTTATGGCAACTTTTGGCCCCAGTGCCACTGCACCTGCTGCACCATTGTAATCATGACCCTAGTGCCTGCTAGATAGCTGCAGTTATGACTGTCTGTTTAGTAATACCATTTAACCAATAACCTATGTTTAGTGGGGTCCCTAGAGCATTTGGCCCCAGTGCCACTGCTGCAATATTTAAATTAAGCCTCTTTTAACTGCAAGGTATCTGCAATTCTGACTGCTTGTTTAGTTGTAAAATATAGCAATATTAGGTGTTTAGAGGAGTTCTGGCAACTTTTGGACCGAGTGCCACTGCAACTGCTGCACCATTCAAATCATGACCCTAGTGCCTGCAAGATAACTGCATTTGTGACTGCCTGTTTAGTACTAAAATATAGCAATATTTGGTGCATAGAAGAGTTGGGACAACTTTTGTTCCCGGTGTCACTGCACCTGCTGCACCATTGTAATCATTACCCTAGTGCCTGCTAGATAACTGCATTTGTTTTTTAATTTTTTTTTTATTGATTTTATTGCTTTACAACAAACAACAGTTCCAGCCATTGGTTCAAGTACATAAAGTGCAGGTTCGCGCATCACAATCCACACAATAGGTAGCTTCTTTCACGCTCAATGAAGTCAACAGTGCTGTTCATTTCAATTACATCTCATGTATCCGCAGGAGCCAACGAGATGCTCAAATGTCCTGACATTCTTTCACTTCGGAGTAGACATTGTAAAAGTCCGACATATTCTGAATCCACCCCCATCCGCATTACCTATATAACAACACCACCCTGAATCGGCTTAAGACCGCGTATGTGAAGGAACTTCAGCAGTGTATGGGTGTTCAATGAGGTAGGTTGTAAAGGGGGCCCATATATCCCGTGGTCGAGAAGGCACCGGAATTAATTCAGAGTAAGTGTGCAATTGTTCTTGCCAGAGAATCATGTCCCCCAACCATTCCTTGAATTTCGGTGCTCTGCCCCTTCCCCATCGACACGCCACCCACCGCCTAGCAAGCAATGTACTAAAGTTAACGAATCTGCGGTGTGCTACCGGAATAGACTCCACATATCCCAACAGGGCCAACAACGGAGAGTCTAGGTCTGTCAAGCCAGTCATAACATGCAACGCCTCAGTCACCTGGGGCCAATAGGCATGCACATCACTACAACTCCATGCCAAATGCAGAAAATCAGCATTATCCATCTTGCACCGATCACAACGTGCGTCATCCCGCAATCCATACCGGTGCAGCCGAACCGGCGTATAGTATAGTCGATGTAAAAATTTGTAATGCGTAATCCGGAGCCTACTATTGGATGAGATCAGTTCCGTCTGTTTACAACAATAGACCCATTGTTGGTCTGTAAGTTCCTGCCCCAGATCTAAACTCCACCCTGCTTTCGCCGGGCTGGCCGTATATTCCCTATCTTTGTATAGGCTATGATATATCACGGACACGAGATGCGAGGCGTCAGGTGTCCGCAACAAATGATGCAACGGGCCTACCGTAGGAGGCTCCGCGGGGCATGCCGGCAAATACTCCCTGAGTCCCTGTCTCAATCTCACATTGAGAAAAACATCCATGGGAGATGGTGGGATAGCCTGAAACATCTGCTGCACGGTACGAAATTTACCATTAATAAAAAGATCTCCCCAGTTGGTGAGTTTGAATTTCAGCTTGGTTCTTGCGAAAACGCCCTCCTGTAACAACGGCATCTTCGGGTGATATACCAGTGGGATCGCAGGGGAGTAAAGCACCGGCACCTTAAGTATACAGAGAATACGTTGCCAAGCTTTAACTGTGCAGTCTACTGAAGACGGCCCCTCCGGGCGACTTTCGGGTTTAGACAAGATAATTCCTTCCAAAGGGATAGGGTGTGCCAACCAGTGCTTCACCGCCATATGCGCAGTGTATCTAGGGGCGTGAAACCAATAGTGAGCGTAATGCGCTTGTGCGCATAGGTAGTAGAATTCAAATTTGGGCACATCAAATCCTCCCTGTGAATACGGACGTGTGAGTATCTCCCACTGTAACCGCGGTTGTTTGCCACCCCAGACCAATCGAATGAGCTCCGACTGGAGTTTCTGAAAGAAGGCTCTACCTGGGTAAAGTGGTATGTTTAGAAAGTAATATAAAAATTTAGGAAGGACCACCATCTTGATCAGCGATATGCGCCCCGCAATGGTAAGAGGCAGGGCTATCCATCTACTTACGCAGCTAGCCAAGTGATCAAGGGCCCGGCCATAGTTGCTGCGGAGTAGCTCCTCGCGATCGTTGGTAATGTATACTCCCAAATATTTCACCCCTTCAGCATTCCAAATAATAGGGTAGTCTGCTTGAAAGGGTATAGCCACCTGCGTGAGTGGGAAGGTCAGGGATTTCACCCAGTTTATATTTATACCCGATAGGCCGCCAAATCGCACAAACTCTTGCAATAATGGGTTAAGGTTCTGGACAGGGTCTTTTACATACAAGGTGACGTTGTCTGCATATAAGGAAATCAATATGGGTCTCAGAAAACAACGAAGGGCTTTATCGTGATGATGCTGTCTAAGCCTGGCCGTGAGCGGCTCCGTTACTATGGCAAACAGCAATGGGGAGAGCGGGCACCCCTGGCAAGTGCTGCACGAAAGATTAATGGGAGATGAGGTATGGCCATTAATTCTTACTCGAGCGGTAGGAGAAGTATATAAAAGCCGGATCCATGATATAAACCCTAGCGGAAGCCCCATGCAGCAGAGAACGGTGAATAGATAGTCCCACTCCACCGAGTCAAAAGCCTTTGACGCATCTAAAAACACTGCTGCAAGCGCTAAGTGGGGAGCGACGTTATGCATAATAGAGAACAACGTACACAAATTATGAGAAGTCGCCCTTCCCGGGACAAAACCAGCCTGATCCGGCAGAACCAGTTTGTCCATCAACAGGCTGAGCCTGGTAGCCAACATCTTTGCCAAAATCTTTGCGTCCGTATTGATGAGGGACAGTGGCCTGTACGACTCGCACTGATCAGCAGGTTTGCCGGGCTTCAGGAGTGAAATGATCAGCACCTCTCTCATTGTGTCTGGTAGTATCTGCGCCTCCAAGGCCTCCAAGTAGACCTCTCGTAAGATAGGTATAAGCTGGTTTATGTACGTCTTAGAGAAATCGACGGGCAACCCGTCCGACCCCAGGGCCCTACCGGATTTCATCTTCATTATCGCCTCCCGAAACTCATCAGCCTCAAAGAGAGCAGCAAGAAAATCTCGTTGGGAGTCGCCCAACCAACCCAGGGAAATGTCGTCAAAAAAGGGGTCAAAAGTAGGGGGGCTAGTGTGGCGGGTAGCGTACAGCTCCTCGTAAAATGTAGTGAAGGTGTGTAGTATGTCCCGGCTATCTCTTTTTCGCTCACCTGATGTATCGGAAATGTCCAGAATATGACTAGAGAACCGAGGTTGTCTGATTTCAGTGGCAAGTGCTCTGCCCGGTCTTTCCCCCTCACCGTAACAACGTGCAGTAAAGTACCTACCCCGAAAGCGAACCTCCCTCTCTGCCGTTTCCGTATATTCCGTGAGTTTCTCCCGCAGTGCGGCTCTAGTGCTACCTGTCGTGTCTGTCCACATGTCAGCTTCCAATCGTTTTAAGTCCCCCTCTAATCGACTCAAGCTGTTCCGAATGTCCCGGAGAACTCCAAAACTCTTTGCCATGCAGTAGCCACGAATTGTGACTTTAAAAGCCTCCCATAGAGTACTCATGCGGTCAACTGACCCCCTATTCCGGCTAAAAAAAATCAGATATCTCTTCACCCAACTCTGTTTGAAAGACCGTATCTAACAGTGCGTCAGGCTGCAATCTCCAGCAGTACGGAGTCGCAATAGATCCCGGCGGTGCTATCTGCAGCAGCACCGGTGAATGGTCAGACAGGGTTCTTGCCAGGTGGACCACATCGACAATCCAGGCAGCAGTCCCCCGAGACATCAGCCAATAATCCAGGCGTGACCAAGCTGCTCGAGCAGCAGTATAGCATGTGCCCTCCCTTTCCCCCGGATGTCCATGCCGCCATGCATCAATAAGCCCATGCGCCTGTATCAATTGTGTAAGTGTCTCCTGTGTCTTAGTGTAATGGTGTGCCTGGGGGTGAGAACGATCAAGTGCAGGATTCAACGTAACGTTAAAGTCACCGCCCCAGAGGATGTGGGTGGAGCCGACCTTCAAAACTTGCCCCCAAAGGGAGTTGTAGTAATCAGGAGTATCTGTATTTGGGCCATAACAACTGACAACAGTGACAGATTGGGAGCCCAGCGATCCACACAATATACAATGTCTTCCAGATGCGTCCCCCATGGATCCGCCCAGGACAAACGGGGTCCCCTTTTTAACCAGAATTAGCGTCCCTCGTGAGTAGGAGGAATATGAGGAAAAAATCCTATACAATGCCCATTTCCCACCAAAACAGGGCAGCCTGCGTGGATCTGTATGGGTCTCCTGCAACACCGCAATGTTGACGTGATGTCTGTCGAGATACGCTAGTATTTGGCGGCATTTTCGTGGGTCTCCCAGGCCCCGGACATTCCATGTGAGTAATGTAATATGTAATGTGTCAGTGCCTAACTTCCCAGCCATGCAGTACCTGATCGCCCATCTCTAACAGCGAATCTGGTGTCACTTGAATGCAATGTTTTGCGCCGAACCCCCCTCCAGATGCCATTACATAGAAAACTGCTGGAATTAAAGAAAAAAAAACTCCCCGCCAACCTCCACCCACCCCACCCACAACGGCACCCCAATTGTGCCGGGATTAACCCACCCGCAATAACATCGTGGAACCCCAAGACTACATGACAATACGATACAAATCCCCATGCAATCTCAGTGATTACCATCAACAAGTAAGGGGGAACGCCCATACGGGGGGTCGCCAGGGCACCACGGAACCACCCTTCCCACTGTCCCGCCTGAATGTAGCGTTGACGGCCCCAAGGGGGAGCAATCAGGCTCAAGGAGGGAGGAGGGGGGGGGAAGGGTCGCTTGGCTCAGTAGGTATCACCCACCATCAATCAATACAATGTCAGTAACATATATACCAGATTTTAACATTAGTGCCTGAAAGGCAATGTCCCCAGTGTCTACTTATCTGTGTACAGGTATCTGTCCGCCACAGAGCTCCTCCTAGCAAGGGATCTAGGAAGGTCTACGACACTACAGGAGCAGGCAACTCCCTCTGCAGCTTAGCATGTATCAAGGCCGTTCAGCATTCCAGCTGCGGAGAGGGTGACTGGGCCGTCCCATCAGCAGAAGCACTTCCAGGAGATCGCCGCTGCACCGCCTTTAGGAAGTCCTCTGCCTGCTGTGGGGTCGAAAATATGTTGGTTTTCCCACGATGCACCACTCTCAGACGCGCAGGATACAGTAGTGCATATTCAATCTGGGCTTTCCGCAATTTCTGCTTGACATTGACAAATTTGCGGCGCGCCTCCTGCACCGCAGCTGTGAAATCCGGAAAAATTGTGAACTCCACTCCCTCGTACTGGAGATTTTTTCTCTCTCTAGCCATTTTCAAGGCAACGTCTCTGTCCCGATAATTAAGGAGACGGGCTATTATCGGCCTAGGGGGGCCTCCCGGTGGGGGATGCGGTCCCAGCGTGTGATGCGCCCTCTCCACTATGAACTGGGCCGAGAACAGATCCTCACCGCCAGAGCTGCGCAGCAGCCGCTCCACATACTCCTCCAGCCGGCCCATGTCGGTGCTTTCCGGCACGCCTAAAATTCGAATGTTGTTCCGGCGTCCGCGGGCCTCCAAATCTTCATTCTTCGCAGCTATCACCTTTAAAAGCTTGTCCATGTGCAAAACCTGTTGCTGGAGCTGCGAGGTGGCATCTTCATTGTCCGATATGCGCCGTTCAGCTTCTTTTAGCTGCCCATCATGTTTTTCCACCTTCTGAACTAAAAAATCCAGGCGGGTGTTCATTGTGTCCATCTTACCCGACAGGCCTGACATACTCTGCTGCAGTGCTAGAAGGATCGTTTTGACATCATCACCTGCTGGCGCAGACTGTTCGGGCTGCATCTCGTCTGAGGCCGGGGCAGGTTCCTCAACTGTTGAGCGTGTGGTGGTTTTCTTGGCATCAAACACCAGCCTGGACTGTCGTCCATCCACTTTCCCTATGTCCACCGAGATCAGCGCGCCCCAGGAGTCAGCAGAAGCGTTACACTACAGCGATGGCTGCACGAGGAGGGGGGGGGGGAAATTAGAAGCCAACACACCCCACTTTCCCACGGCCGCCCCACAGCTCTCAATGTGTCCGTCGCGCACTGTCCGCAAACCACACCACCGCACCGGTCTCCGCAGCGAGTGGGGGGGTGGGTAGTTGACCAGCAAGCGTGCCGCGAATGAAGCAGTGGGTGGGCTCCGTATCACGCACCTTCCCAGGCAGTCAAGAAGCAGCAGTCCAGGTAGAGGGAGTTGGAGTGCAGTATCAGCTGGTCTTACAAAAAACAAAAAAAATTAGGAAAAAAAAACCACCGCAGGCCTGCAGCGCACAACCGTTCCCAGTGCGGCATCCACTACAAGCAGTTCAGGCTTGCCTATCACAGCAACTAGCGCCAACTTTGCGACATGCGGCTCGCCGTGTCCCCGTCTCCGTGTTGGCGCAGGAGCTGCCCGGGTATCAAGGCCGCTTCAGTGCCCCGCAGTAAGACATCAGCCCTCAATCCACAAGGATCGCTATCTCTCCTCAGTCAGGCAACAAAGCTGCATGGTCCAACAGTCCTCCAGACGCCTCCACACTCTCCTGCAGCCCGTGGTAGAAACAGGGCGATTTTTTTTTCTTCTCTCTATCGTATATTATCCTCACTCAACCGCATAATCAATACAGCAGGCAGCAGGCAGCACGGCTAGTCCAGCGGGGGGTAGAGTCCCTCACCTCGCCTCCCGCCTAGGATGTCGGCCCGCAGTGCAATGCGCGCCTCTTTTCTCAATGTGGGGGAGGGGTGCGAGCGCCGCAGTCGAAGTCCACCGCTAATGTTTTTCTCTCTTTCCTTTCTTTCTTTTTTGTCCCGCCTCATACCTTCAGGGCAGTGTCTTCACGCCCACACCTTCTCCCCGAGGTGCGTCCAGTACAGCGGTATCGTTGTGCGACCTCCACCGCGACCACTGCATCCGCCGCCGCAGTATGTTGTTACACTTGCGGCCCGCCAGACACGTGGAGTCCCCGGCCTCTATTGCGCGCCGCAGCTGAGACCGGCTTCCAGGCAGACTCCTCGCAGCTTCCGCGCTGCCCTTGGCTAAGCTCCGGTTTCCCCGTCAGTTGGCGGATCAGCTGCAGACTTTCACCGGGTGCTGCTGACAGTCTGGTACATCTGCTGCTAGGGTTACAACAAGCAAACTAGATTGTGTGTGAGGATAAATGCAGGATTACAGAGCCAAGCTACCGGAGCCTCACAGGCGTGCGGCCATCTTGGTCGTGCGCCACCTAGCGCCCCCGATAACTGCATTTGTGACTGTCTGTTTAGCAGTAAAATTCAGCAATAATCTGTGTTTAGTGGGGTCCCTAAAGCTTTTGGCCCCGGTGCCACTGCACCTGCACCACCATTTAAATCCAGCCCCTTTTAACTGCAAGGTAACTGCAATTGTGACTGTCTGTTTAGTAGTAAAATGTAGCAATATTGGGTGTTTAGTGGAGTTCTGACAACCTTTGGGCCTGGTGCCACTGTGCCTGCTGCACCATTCTAAACTTGACTCTATTGTCTGCAAGATACCTGCACGTGTGACTGTCTATTTAGGAGTAAAATATAGCAATATTTGATGTTTAGAGGGGTTCCCAGAGCTTTGGGCCCTGATGTAACTGCACCTGTTGCACCATTCAAATCATGACCCTAGAGCCTGTAAGATAACTGCACTCGTGAATGTCTGTTTTATAGTTAAATTTAGCAATATTTGGTGTTTAGAGGAGTTATGACAATTTTTGGCCCCGATGCCACTGCACCTGCTGCACCATTCAAATCATGACCCTAGTGCCTGTAAGATAACTGCACTGGTGACTGCCTGTTTAGTTGTAAAATATAGCAATATGAGGTGTTTAGTGGTGTGCCTAGAGCTTTTGGTCCCAGTGTCACTGCACATGGTACTCCATTGTAATAATGGCCCTAGTGCCTGCTGGATAACTGCACTTGTGGCTGTCTGTTTAGTAGTAAAATTTAGCCATAATCTGTGTTTAATGGGGTCCCTAGAGCTTTTGACCATGGTGCCACTGCACCGGCTGAACCATTCAAATCATGCCCTTTTTCACTGCAAGGTAATTGCAATTGTGACTCCTTGTTTAGAAGTAGTTAAATATAGCAATATTAGGCATTTAGAGGAGTTCTGACAACTTTTGGGCCCGATGCCCCTGCACCTGCTGCACCATTCAAATCATGAGCCTAGTGCCTGCAAGATAACTGCATTTGTGACTGACTTTTTAGTATTAAAATACAGCAATATTTGGTGTTGAGAGGAGTTATGGCAACCTTTGGCCCTGGTGCCACTGCACCTGCTGCATCATTGTAATCATGACCCTGGTGCCTGCTACATAGCTGCAGTTTGACTGTCTGTTTAGTAGTAACATTTAGCAATAATCTGTGTTTAGTAGGGTTCCTAGAGATTTTTTTCCCCTAGTGCCACTGCACCTGCTGCACTATTTAAATCCAGCCTCTTTTAAGTGCAAGGTAACTGCAATTATAACTACCTGTTTAGTAGTAAAATATAGCAATATTACGTTTTTAGAGGGAAAGATAAAACATAAATAGTTAACAGTATGCAGCGTTAACCAAAAGAAAAAAAGTCCCAACCACTAATGGGAATGAGTAGTTAGGCCACAGCAAACTGATAAGAGAGACACAGAAGGGAGAAAAGGCTACAACCAATAGAAACGGAGGAAAGTAAACAGGCAAGCATACAGAAAAATAAAGTGAAGGCCCTTTTAAGATATATTAAAAACAATAGATTTTACAAGCACAGCACAATCGCTGGGCAGGCGAAACCTAAAAAGTACTCTACATAAACCTTAAACAGCAAACTGAAGCTGTCATAAAAGTACATGACATTGAGGTTTAAGGACGTTAGCAATAGATGCTTAATGAAACAGTAAGTGACACCTACATCATTTTCATTTTTGTTAAACACTAAATTTATGAAGCAGAAAGTAAGTGTATCCTCAAAAATATGACTCAAATTAGTGAATATGAAATGCCATAAGAGCGCCCGAGCAATTTCAAAGTATGTATGTATATAGTATTTCTACAGCACAAACCTAGCCAAGAAGCATGTGAGTGCTTTACAGCATAAAGACAAGCCTAAAGTCAAGGAACGTTAGGAGAGGTAGCTTGGTTGTGGGTGAATAATGCCTTGTGATGCAGTGTTCTTTAAAGGGGTGAGTCTTCAACACTTTCCTAAATTGGAGAAGTGTTTATGGCGCACGTGGTGGATACAGGGATGTTGTTCCACATCATAGGCGCATAGATGAAATAGGCCTGCTGCCTTGTTTTTTCTTAGTGTGGCAGTATGATGGTGTCTTCACTGCGGGTGTGTGTGTGTTGAGAACCACCAGAGAAGGTGAGTTTTTCTGTTCTGCAAGATAAGCTTGGGTATTGGTCATTTGGGCTTTGTAAATGATACAGCTGGTTTGGAAGATGATGCAGGTCAGCATGGTGAGCCAATGGAGTTGCATCTTGATGGGGATGATGTGATCATATTTCTTCAGGCTCTGGATGAGACGTGTTGCAGTTTGTAGGATGTCTTTAAGGGGTGCCAGTGTGGAGGCTGGAGACCATGGATCAGGGCGTTACCACATCCAGATGTTAGAGTACATGGGCTTGAACAGCAGTTCTGAAGCCCCTTTCTTGAAGAAACGATTTCACTTTCTTTAGGAGAGAGGGCTGGTAGTATAGCCTGTCTTTATTTTTTGCCAATGTGTTCCTTGAGGATGATGTTGGAATCCAGGTTAAATCCAAGTGCTGTCAAGGTTCATGTCATTGAGGCAGGTTTGGAATGTTTCTGGTTTGTTGCGCTTGGTAAATTACAGAAATTCAGTTTTGATTGGGTTGAGCTTCAATTAGGCGCTGCACATCCAGATCTAGATGATGTGTAGGCAGTGAATGAGGCTTTGGATGTTTGAAGCAGGAGACTTGAGTTGTCTACCATTGGCATATTGGTGAATCTTGATGCTGTTATCTGTTAGTAGACCACCTAGTGTCTCCACGTAAAGGTTGAAGATGGCAGGAGACAGTATGGAACCATGTAGGACTTCACATGTAATAGGAATCTTTGGGACCTAGATGTGCTGGTGTCGTTTGGAAAGGTAGAAGTAGAACCATTCAAGAATATTGCAGGTGAATTAGATTAGAGACCCTGCGTTTTTTGTATGTGGGTGGGATGATTTTTTATGTTGAATGCAGCTGAGAGGTCCAGCAATATTAGGAGGCAGGAGTCATCTTTATCTGTGGTCAAGAGGGCATCATCTACTATGTATAAGATAGCGGTCTAAATCCAGACCCATAGTTATGCTGGAGATTGTTAGTATTGATGTGAGTTTGGAATTTCACATAGACTATACTTTTAAGTGATCTTACAGATGCATGATAGATCAGTGATGGACTGGTAGTTGGGGAGGTCATCAGTGTGTAGTCTAGTTTTTTTTAGGAGTGGTAGGATCTGGCCTTTCTTGAGAGTTTCTTGAGAGATATCTTGAGTAAGGGTGATATTGACAATGGTGAGTAGGGATGAGAGAGCATTCCCAGAGAGCTTTGATGAAAAATGAGGATAGGACATCACCTCCATAAGAAGTGGCTTCGAGGGAGTTGAGTATATCGATGAGATCTGTGCATTGAGACATAGGGCTTTGGAGGCTGATCATTGCGGACTCTATGAGAAGTGGTGGGTGTATGAGATGCAGCAGGCGTGCTGTTGTATCTTCTGTAATATTTCTCTGTAGAAGAGCAATAGGTGGATCTGCAGGGCATTGATGCAGTGCTTGATTGTGAAGCCATGCTGCTTCTGTTGGTGGCTTCATTGATGGTGCTGGTACAGTATTTTGCTTTGGCAGATGATATGAGCAGTCTGCGTGTTGCGTGGAGTGGCTTTATTATGATGAGGTCATTGGGAGTTCTGTTTTTCTTATATTTTCTTTCCTATCTGTGGATGGGTCATTTTTTGTCAGCAAGATTTTTAGAGTACTAGTGTGCTGAAGACTTTGGCTCACACTTGATTGTTTTAATTGAGGTATGGGTGTTCACATAGTTTTCCCCAAAAATGTTGAAGTTGTTTAGAAGGGTGTTGGAATCAGACATGGAGTTGGTAGGGTAAGAGATAAATACAAGCATTAGGTTAAGATTTAAGGCATGGGCAAAGTGGGCAGTTGCCCAGGGACCCCACCTTTCCAAGGAGCTCATAGGACAGAGAACTTTCTTTCTCAACTGTGTTTGTTTCTGTATCCCCAACATCTTCCCTTCTTTCTGCATACCTCTATTTCTTTGTCCAGTGTCATCTTAAGGTGTCTGGGGCACCTGAAAAGACATTTCAACTGTTTTTGTATATACCACATTTCTGAAAGTTTGTTTACTTACTGTCATGCAGCCTTCAAATAGCAGAAAATAGGTGTCAAAATTCAAAGTTGTTACAAACAAGAGGCCCTAAATCATGTGTTGCCCAGGGCCCAAAACAATTCTTAAAAACAACACTGTCTCTTCTTTTTTGCTATCTTGTGCTATCTGGGAGGTTGTAGTCAGCCAAGAGGGTGTTGTGGTTGTGCTGGATGGATGAAGAGGTGAAGACATCTGAGAATTCATCAGTGAAGTCCTTGTTTTGCCAGGGAGGTCTGTAGAGATGGATGGTGATGATCTGAGTTACAGAGATTGGGAAATGGTATGCCAGCTGCTCCATGGAATTAAGTGTTACTTGCTTTTCTAGGGTGCAGGACCAGGAGGACTTATGAATGAGAGTGAGGCCTCCTCAATTCTTATGAATGAATGAGGAATTTATGAGGAATTTATTAAGCCCAAACATTTGCCCGGAAGCGTCTTGGCGCTGCACAGCGGGACAAGGGATGAGAGTATTATATTCCTAGTTTTGAACAAAAAGTCATGTTATCAAGGACTTCCTGAAAGCTTGCAGGGAAGGGGAGGTTTTAAGTTCCAAAGAGTTCCAGAGCAAGGCTGTAGATCTGAAGAATCTTTTTCCACCCAATGTAGTTTTTCTGAATGGAGCAAACGCAAGATTCTTGGCCATGCTTGAGCGGAGGGTCCTGATGGGAGTGTACCACCTAAGATGTTTTTTGAAGTAGGCAAGTCCATACCCATAGAGGGTCCTGTAAGCTGTGCATAGAGCTATAGAGATGATATGCTGTCTTACCGGAAGCCAGTGGAGTATGCTAATGGCTCATTTTGCTGATTCGAATCTAGGCACTTTTAAAAGAAAGCGCACTGATGCGTTCTGCAGTGTCTGAAGCCTTTTTAATAGACCGACCGAAATGTTGAGGTAAAGACTGTTGCAATAGTCAAATCTTATCAGCACAAGCGAGATGACCACTGTTTTTTAAGAGTTCGAATGGCAGGTATTTTTCGATTTTCTCAACCAATCTTAGGGAGCAAAAAGAGGCCATGGTAACCTTAGTGATTTGTTCCTTCAGCTTCAGTTCATTGTCAGTCACTATTCCTAGATTTTTAACCTTTGGTCCTGGGGTAGGAAGTGGACCTAATTCAGAAGGCCACCAGGTTTCTGTCCAAAAGGAGAGATTGTTTCCGAATAGGATAACCTCAGTTTGGACGAGTTTAGCTTTAAACAATTGTTCTCCATCCATTTGTTAACTTCAACTATGCATTCCCTGAAGGAGTCCCCGTTGTTAATAGCATTTTTGGCCAGTGACACGACAATCTGCGTGTCGTCTGCATAGGATGCCAGAGACAGTGAGAGAGACTTTATAAGCTTGGCCAGTGGTGTAACTTAAAGATTAAACATAGTAGGGCTCAGAGATGATCCCTGTGGGACTCCACAAGGTAGGGAATAGGATTTAGAGGAAAATTCTCCTACTGAGACCCTCTGTTGTCTATTAGTCAAAAAAGATTTTAAAAGATTAAGTGCTGGGCCTCTAATTCCTAAATTCTGCAGATGGGCAACCAGCACCGTGTGGTTTACCGTATCAAGCCATCAGAAAGATCTAAAAGCACCAGAGCGACATTCCCTCCTCTATCCAGGGTGGCTCTGAGTTCTTCTGTTGCTACCACCAATGCAGATTCTGTACTGTGGTGTTTTCTAAAACCGAACTGGGTGTCGTCCAGCAAGTGGTTGTTGTCTATAAATGACTTTAGTTGTTGATTAATCACTTTTTCTACCAATTTTAACCGGTAGTTGTTCAGCTCTTTAGTGTTAAGGTTAGCTTTTTTTTAGGAGAGGGAGAACTGACGCTGATTTCCAGAAATCTGGAAAAACTCCCTCTTTAAGCATTACTGCAAATATGTCAGCTAACCTAAGTGGTAGTGGTTCTGATGCTATATGGATTATTTTAGGTGAGCAAGGATCGTGAGGGGAGCCTGATTTAATAATTGGGACCAGCTCCTTTAGTTGCTCTGCTGAAGGTGGATCGAAATTGTTGAGCTTTATGCTCTCTGGATCTGGGTTAGGGAACTGTGTTTTGATTAGAGTGGTTGAGTTGTTGGTAGTAAACTGGTTGAAGATGTTAACCTTCTCTTGAAAGAAATATGCAAAGAGTCACAGAACTCCTAATTGTTGGTTGCTGCATTGATTGTTACAGGCACTGTTAGTTTTTTAATTACTTGAAAAGGGTTTTATTAGCATCGCAGGCTGCTCTAATTTGTTTTGTGTAATATGCTGATTTTGTGGTTAGAATCAGCTTTTTGTGCTCTGCTAATTTGGCTTTATAAATGTTCCTCTCTTTATCTTCATAATTTTTCCACCATTTTCTCTCTAATCTGCAACATTCTTGTCTTGATTCTTTAATGGACTCCCCATACCATGGCTGGGATGTTTGTTCTGTCCTTGGCTTGAGCTTAAGGGGGGCTATGGTATCCAAAGAATCATGGATCCATTTCGAGAAATTCTTGGCCATTTGATCTATATTTTCAGCTATTTTTGGCACTGAGTCTGTAAGCAGTGAGTTTAGGTCGTGAGCTTGGATTTTGTGCCAGGCTCTGTTAGAAAGTGAGACGTTCGCTGGGGCTCGTGACAGTTTATCCTGGGAGGACATCTGCCATTTAACTGCAAAATGGTCTGTCCAGGTTAGTGTGATAGTAACTGGGTCGTTGATATGGGGTTTATTGGATGTGGTTCACATGATGGATGCTGTAGCTTGTGGGAGGAAGGACACCTATGACGTGTGTGTTGATGTGGGGGAAATCATGATAAAGCGGACATCAAGCTTGACACTGGTGATGAGGTTTGCGATGTCTAGTGCAGGGAGAGTTATAGGGTGAGCGTTAATGAACAGGAGTGGAATGTTAGTTCTGAAGTTTGAGGGTGTGGTAAGTAGTGACGTGTACAAGGATGGGTCTATGTGTTGTTTGAATGCTATGTGAGTGCAAGAGTCATGTAGAATTGGGTGTGATTGTATGCATTGGCATTATGGGGTGCTGTGTAAGGAATAGTATTTTAAATTCTCTTGTAAGTTTCAGTGGAACAGGGGTTCTCGCCAAAGGCCCTCTCTGGTCCTAACAGGGCTAAATAGGAAATACCCTTGTCTGTGCCTGCCTTTAACAACCCCAGCCAGACAGTACCCTTGTTTGTAGTTAATGAAATGGGGGTGCGCCAGGTCATGAAGTCCAGTAGTCAAATAGTAGTGTAAAAATAGTTATTTCAAATTCATAAGTCAGCAATACGAAAAGCTCAGCCAGCGCGATTCATTCCCTCACGGGGAACTTCATCAGGGCAAGGAAATAAATGATGGATTATACTAGCTCAGATGGCCGATGCATGGATTCAATAACGGCATGTGCTGCGGGAACTCCTTGATATAATTCCAGATTCTGAAAGCCAGTGTTCAGAAACCTGTTAGGTAAACAGTGACAGTGATCACTGTCCAGGTTGATGCAGGGTATACGACCCTGCTGGTCCTTCTTGACCTTACCGCAGCTTTTGATACTCTGTCTCCGTTGAGGCTGGTGGAACGCCTCAAGGAGATAGGGATTGGGGGCACTGCCCTCGGGCTTCTTTCCTCCTTCCTTAGTGATAGGGCACAAATAGTGAAATTGGGCCAGTTCTACTCCTCTCCCAACCCATTGATATGTGGAGTTCCACAGGGATCCTCTCTAAGCCCTACACTTTTTAATATCTATGTTGCCCCACTGGCGAGGGTCGTGAGAGCCTTTGGATTTAAGGTGCTGTCTTATGCTGACGACACTCAAATTATGGTGTCTATTACCAACAGCATCAGTGAATCGGCCGCAAATTTTAAAAATTGTATGCAGGCAGTTTCATCCTGGATGGTTGAGAACTATCTTAAATTGAATGGGGAAAAAACTGAGAGCTTGATTTTTGGTAACCAACATGACATATGGTCTAATGACTGGTGGCCTGACACCATGGGCAGCTGCCCTTCTCCTGTATCCCATGGGAAGAATCTGGGGGTTATGGTCGACACTTCGCTGTCCATGAACCTACAGGTTAGCAAAACAGTGTCTATCTGTTTTGGAATAATCAGGCTGCTTAGGAAAATTTCACAGTTCCTGTCGTTTTCATCACGAAAGCAGGCAGTGATTGCTTTGATACTGTCCAGACTTGATTATTGTAATGCCCTTTATTTGGGCATTAACAAGGGTTTGGTGAGACGGTTACAGTTAGTACAGAATGCTGCAGCAAGGCTGGTGTTGGAGTTACCAAAGTATCACTCTGTTTCGGCCTCCCTCATTCTGCTGCATTGGCTACCTCTGGATCGAAGAATCCTTTTCAAGACTCTGTGCTTGACTCATAATGCCTACTATGGCTCGGGCCCTGATGTCATTAAAGCGATGTTTCAGTGCTATATCCCGACCAAGCAGCTTAGGTCTGCCAGCAAGAATTTGCTGGTGGTCCCCAGGTTTAAGAAGGTCAGATGGGGAGGCAGAGCCTTCTCCACTGCTGCTGCTAGGCTGTGGAACTCTCTTCCGGATGGTTTATCGGGTCTTGCGTCATACTCTCTTTTCCGCAAGGCCCTGAAAACCTGGCTCTTCACACAGACTTTAGCTTGAGCATTTTATTCGGTTGAACGTTAGTCCTCTGCAGCACCTTGATGCCCTTGGGCTAAGTTATATTCATTCATTCATTCATCACGCGTCCCGATAGTCAAATACGTATTCAAGTCCAGTGTATTGTACTGGAACAGACCAGAATGCTTGCAGGTGTGATAAATCCTGCATGAAAAGACCGTAGCGAAGGTTCGTGTGGTCGTGACCTTCGTAAGTTGGCTGAGCTTTTCGTATTGCTGACTTATGAATTTGAAATAAAGAACAGTTTTTACACTACTATTTGACTACTGGACTTCATGACCTGGCGCACCCCCATTTCATTAACTACAACTGTGGATCTGGAGCACAGAGGCCTCAAGCAACGGCTGGCGTTGCGGTTGGCTGCGCAGGACACTACGAATTGGAACTAGTGTGAGGTGCGGAAACAGGGGTCCGCCGTTGCCTTTCTGGACATTTAGTACCCTTGTTTGTGTCTGCCCTTTCCTGGGGACATCCGGATGATGGGATGCCCTGAAAGGTTGATTGAAGTAGGGAGAAGACAGGAAGTGGTGTCACTTCCTGTGATGCTGAGTAATGGGAAACCTAGTGATGTCGCTTCCTTTGCAGATGGATGACGGGAATTTCATAAATTAAAAAATTGATTGAGTTCTGCAAAAATCTGCTTATCTGTGACAATGTAGCAGAGGCCCTGAAAAAGATATGCATCACTTGACCCAGTAGCCACAGTGATGCAACTTGCTTGCTACTGGAGGAAATGGCCTTTGCTATCAAGGGCCCTCAGGAGCTCGATGGCCTGGTAAGTAATGAAGCAGCATTGGCCGAAAGCTGGTGTGAGTCTGTCATTATTATAATGACATCCAGGGCCTATTACAGAGATTGTTATCCGTGACGCAAACCTGTTAATAGCACATTGGTTAATGGATTTTGAAAGGAACGTAACATGTAGGTCTGAATTAGCACCTGCAAATTGTACACACATAATATTTTCAAAATTGGCTTTTTGCTGAAAGACTTGAGTTTTTAATGTGCACTTCAGAGGTCAAACATTTTTGGTGTTTATAAAAAGAATTTCACATTGACATACAAATAACAAAAAGTATGCCAAACTATAACTTTGTAACACATTTGTCATTAAAATGCCACAAAAGCGTTCAATTGGAGTATGATGCAACAGTGGTCCCATGCTTGTCTTGGAGTGCACTTATGCAAGTAGTTTGGTCCTTGATGCAATACTTTGCTTAAACAAGAGGTTTGAAAAGGCACCGAATAAACAATTGATTTCCCATTATGGTAACATTTCAATCTTTGATACTTCATTTTATTTGATAAATCAAACAGTTCAAATTAATATCTTTGTATCTAGATCTTTGAGACAGTTCAGCCAACATGCAGGGTCAGACTGGTTTATGGGGCTGGTCTGACAGGTCAGTGTGTGGGCTGTTATTTTGTCTATTTGTGAGCCTGTTATATGGACGGGTCGTCTGCTTTTTCCTGTTGATATCCCTAATTACCGCATATATTGCCTGCAGCAAGCACAAATCCATGTAGTCTTCCATACCTTGCAAAGCACTTAAACAGAATGTGGGACACTTTGTAGCTATCAGATTCACTAATGGGGGGCATTTCAATTTGGTACCCAGGCCTATTTTCTGAGTCTGTATCAGTCTAACCCTGCCAAAATGTATTTCTCAGTCCACCTAGTCAGTTTGTCAAGGCCCAGAAAAGTCTGTCGGAAATCTGAAAACAATAGGAGGCACCACATCCTGCAGCCTGTAGGTTCTAGATGAGTCAATTGTATTACTCAGATGCTGCTTTCAGGCTGGGGAGCATTCTGCATTTGCCCTCGTGTATCATAGGCATCCTAGAGGCAAGTTCTGCTCCACTTAAAATGCCATTTTGTTTAAGAGTTTCCGTCTGACTTCTGGACCTTGACGTAGCAATCAAGTGGATCCTGAAAAACCTGTTGGCTGATCTGTTCCTAAAGATGTTATTAATGATGTTATGACATCCATTACTAAAAAACATTGTCAAACTTCTTTAGTAGTAAAAAATTTTTTAAAACAGGATCCTGTTGTCTTTTTAACTATGAACTGAAAACTTTGGATGAACTTCTGCAAATTACACATGCATCCCAATGGCTCCCACATTCTCAGTAGGTTAAACCAGGATAACTGTTCATCCACCAACAATAGTCAAATGGGCCAACCTCTTGAAGTGAAACCCATAAATGTCAATGAATTTTCTAACAATGCCGACCTAGCCTCTCTAGGGTGCTAGACATTGGCCCCCAGCATGTGCTCTTGCCGTTAGAAGATTAAATTGTGAGCAATGTAAGTTATGACTGCCTCACGGCGTACTTTTGTAGACCTGATTGTCCCACTGCGTCGTCCATCAATGAGGAGTTCTGAGTTGGTTGCTTCATTTTTCTGCTTTCCTTGATCATTGCCTTGATTTCCTCTCACTTAGATCATGTTAGTGCGAACCACTTATTGAATCAAGATTAGGTTACTGGAATATATCTTGCTTCCCTTATGATTTAATGTCTTTGTTCCAGAGTATCCTGAGAGAGGCAGCATTTTGCCTTGCTATTAGGTCTCTTCATTGTCTGCCTGTACACTATTATGCTTGTCGGTGCTGCGCATGGCATTTCAGTCATTCTACTGCCTGTCCTGTCTTCTAGATAAAAAGGTTTAGCTGCTGCCATTCTAGAGAAACTATTCACTATTCGACTTACCAGGAATGTTTGATGGGTATGTTTAAGCTCACTTGTACCGGCGGGCGATCCCTTTGGGCTTAGAATGCAAAGCTATGAAATTCTTTCCCCAAGCGATCAATAATCTTTTAAGATTCCTGAGGGCATTTAATACAAAGCATTCCCTACAATATTATAACTCACCTATTTATCATGTGATCCCTATATGCATACATCACCATTAATTCTTCACTTGGGTTTCTACTTGGTAGCCGCGTTCACCACAATAACATACCATAAATGACCCACAGAAAAAACACATCCACATCTACACACTATAACATAGGGAACAACTACCTACCATACGCCATTAGGTCACTGCGAAAGGGAATTAGGTGTTTGGAAAACAGCCTTTTGCATTTATTTTATGGACTGCTTAGGTTGGTCATTAAACCCTACTCAAAGCCGTTCTGAAGGACTAGTGAAACTGGTGGTAACAGTGCCCAACAGGAAATCATTCCCTCACTGCATTTCCCAAGGTCTGGGTTAGGAGAAGCAGCTAGCAACTAATTTACTACAGTCTCAAAAACGTGTCTCCAGACAAACCAGAAAAACGAAGGAGAGGTTCAAAGTCCTTTATAGGATTTTGAATGTGTGAAGGACCCAACTTGTAAACAAATTGTGAGTTTCATTTATGCAGATAGATGCCTGTCTCGGGGTGCCTTTGTGCCTCCAGATGCAAGCTCACAAATAAGGGAGAATGCCAAGGTTGTATTGCCAACATTCGACCTTAGGTCTTGTTTTTGGTTGCCTGCTATTCTTGATCAACAGCACCACAGATGCATCGTTTTTCTAATATTTTATTTTTGCCTCAGAAAAGAGCATCAGAAGAAGACAAAGTTTATGGTGCCTCTGTATGTATGAGTGAACACCTTCGGACTCTATCTCTTGAGCAATTGCTAGTGCAGGTATCCCTACTATGTTTTGTATTGTATTGTAATTGCATTTATATAGCGCTTACTACCCCTGACGAGGCGTCGAAGCGCTTTTTCGGCCAGTAGCACGCTACTCCAGAACCCAAGAAGGATTAGTGTTGAATTAGTGTAGTGAAATATGAAAGTAATTTGAGCGGTGGATAGGTTAGTCAGTTATTTGGATTCAGAAGGATAGCGGAGGGAAAGAAGAGGGAAAAAGGTTTGCATTTATATAGCGCTTGTTACCCCTGATGGGCTGTTGAAGCGCTTTTTTTTTACGAGTAGCACGCTACTCCGGAACCCATGAAGGATTAGTGGTGAATTAGTATAGTGAAATATGAAAGTAATTTGAGTGGTGGATATTAGTCAGTTATTTGGATTGAGAGGGATAGCGGAGGGATAGAAGAGGGAAAAAAGGTTTGCATTTATATGGCGCTTGTTACCCCTAATGGGGTGTTGAAGCACTTTCTTGGTGAGTAGCACGCTACTCCGGAACCCATAAGGATTAGTGGTGAATTAGTATAGTGAAATATTAAAGTAATTTGAGTGGTGGATATTAATCAGTTATTTGGATTGAGAAGGATAGCGAAGGGATAGAGGAGGGAAAAAGGTTTGCATTTATATAGCGCTTGTTACCCCTGTTGGGGTGTTGAAGTGCTTTTTTGGCGAGTAGCACGCTACTCCGGAACCCATTAAAGGATTAGTGTTGAATTAGTATAGTGAAATATGAAAGTAATTTGAGTGGTGGATGATATGTTAGTCGATTATTTGGATTGAGAAGGGTAGCAGAGGGATAGAAGAGGAAAAGAGGTTTGCATATATATATATATAGCGCTTGTTACCCCTGATGGGGTATTGAAGCGCTTTTTCGGCGGGTAGCACGCTACTCCGGAACCCATAAAGGATTAGTGGTGAACTAGTATGGTGAAATATGAAAGTAATTTGAGTGGTGGATATTAGTCAGTTATTTGGATTAAGAAGGATAGCGGAGGGATAGAAGAGGGAAAAAGGGTTGCATTTATATAGTGCTTGCTACCCCTAATGAGGTGTTGAAGCGCTTTTTTTGGCGAGTAGCGCGCAACTCTGAACCCATAAAGGATTAGTGGTGAATTAGTATAGTGAAATATGAAATTTGATAAGTGGACATGTTAGTCTGTTATTTTGATTGAAGAGGATAGTGGAGGGATAGAAGAGTGAAGGATTTAGAGATTTTTTTTTTGGACGTCATAGCAGTAGTGGGAGGCTTGGGATAAGTAAAAAGGGATGTGGAGGGGAAGAGTCAGAGGGAAGAGTTCAGAAAGGCTTGTTTTTGGGGCTCAGTATCGTAAAAAAGGTGTCAGATGGTGCAAGGAGGGGTAGAGTAGGGGAGAGTCTAGAAATGGCTATTTTGGGGGTCATAAGTGGTATGAGGTTTGAGATGAATGAGAGAGTGGATGTAGAGGATATATTGATAGAGGTATAGGGCGAGGAATAGGGTAGTGCATTGGAAAGAGTAGTAGAAAGAGGTTGGAGATGAGTCAGAGTTGAGGTAGAAGATATATTGAGAGAGGTATAGGGTGAGAAATAGGGTAGTGCATTGGATATGCTGAATTAGAAGAAAGTAATAAATATATAGATCCATAAGTACATGGAAAGTTTATAGATGCATAAAGGAAGGAAGTATATGTAGATTAAAGATGCATTCAATAAACTCTGGTTTTCAAGTGTTGTACTTAAAAAAAATATATATTTTTTTTAAACATAATTATTCGACATGTTTATACAAAGCAATACACATATATAGGTACATATCTATAGCACAAATAAATGCTTATATACAGAAGGATATGCTGTATATTTCTGTTTGCGAATGGTGCTTATGTGGGGAAGAGCCAATTCTTGAGTCGTTTTCTGAAGATAAGGTGGTTGTCGGTGAATTTTATGTTGGGGTAAAGAGTTCCATATTTTGGCTACATGAACAGAGAAGGATGTGCCCCCATGGTTTTGTTCTTGTATCTTGGGATTTTGAGGCGAGGTGCCACTCTAGAGAGGAGGTTCCGATGATGAATGTGTTTGGTGATTTTATTCCTGATGAAGAGCGGTCCCATTCCATGTATCGCTTTGTGGGTGATACAAAGCAGCTTGAACATGGATCTTCTGGCAATCGGTAACCAATGCAGGGCTTTCAAGGCAGGGGAGATGTGGTCTCGCGGTTTGATATGTAAGAGTAGTCTGACAGCCGAGTTCTGAATCCGTTATAGTCTTTTCATAGTCGTTAAAGGTGATGCGTGGTAGAGGCTATTGGCGATATCGAGTCTGGACAGAACAAGGGAGATGGTAGCTTGGACCTTGTGTGGAAATCCCAAATGGGGGAAGATTCATCGCAGAGTTTTTATAGTAACAAAGCTTGATCTTGCAAGTTTGTCCACTTGGGCATTCATCAACAGCTTGGAGTCCATGGTCATTCCGAGGTTTCTTACTTCCTTCGATACTTTAGGCGGTGATCCCAGTTCATCAGGCCAGACGGCAAGCGGGTCATAATGTTTCCAATCGCCACCCGTGAGTATTTCCATTTTGGAAGCATTCAATTTGAGATGGCTCCACGTAATCCATTGATCTACGGCTCTGAGACAACTGAAAATTGGCGAGTTTCCAATGTCTTTGGGGCATTCCAGTTGAAGGAGTATTTGCATGTCATCTGCATAGTTATAGCACGTGCGGTGAAATTGATTGATCAGTACCGGTAATGACTTCATGTAGATGTTGAAAAGCATGGGCGAGATGATAGAGCCTTGAGGGACCCCAGGTTTTGTGGAGTACGGTTTGGACAAGAAAGGTGGGGTATGGATGACATTAGTTCTGTTTCGAAGGTAGGACGTGATCCAGTCTAAAGCAGTCCCCTCTATGCCGGCTTCGTAGAGTCTTTGTACCAGAGTGTCATGGTCAACCGTGTCAAAGGCAGCCGAGAGGTCCAAGAGGAGTAGTACAGCAACCCTGTTGCGGTCAACTGTGTTCTTCAGGTCATCCCAGATGGCAAGGAGGGCAGATTCTGTGCCTCTTCCCGGACGGAATCCCGTTTGGAAGTCTGAAAGTATGGTATTGTCTTCAATGAATAGTGACATCTGGGCAAACGTTGCTCTTTCTATCAGTTTGCCCAGGAAAGGTCCATTTGTAATGGGTCTGTAGTTGTCAGGGTTCAGCATGTCCAAGTTTGTTTTCTTCAGTAAAGGACGTATGTATGACTTTTTTTTGATTTCTTCTGGAAATATTCTGGTAGTTAAGGAATCGTTGATGATTCTTCTTACTGGATTGGCAACAGAGATTGTTAGAAGAATTGTCTTGAAAGTTTGCGGTGGACACGGGTCAGAAGGGCTGCCAGCAGGCCTGCTTGCTTTGACCAGGTCCATAAATTCATGGTGTGAAATGTGTTGGAAGGAACGGAGAGGCTGAGTTAGAGCATTCTTGGATTGTTGGTTTGTAAAAGGGTTAGTGCTGGTGCTTTGTCTCTGTTTTAAGTACGAGTCCAACGTGTCTGCTTTGTCCGTGTAATGATTTGCCAGTTTGTCTGTGAAATCTTGAGTAACGGGATGAGTTCCTTCTAGGCAATTTGGTTTACGAAATTCATTGAGTATTTTATAGAATTCTTTATTTGCACATTTAGCATTTTGAATTCTGTCTGAATAGTACCTTTTCTTTGCTTTTTTGATAGATGACTTGTATGATCTGTTAATTGTCTGTAGGTGAAGTTTGTCTTGTTTGGTTTTTGTTTTGAGCCAGGCACGTTGCAGCTTTCTAATTTGTAGTTTTATGTCTTTTATCTCTGTATTTCTCCAAGGTGCTTGTTTTCTTTTGTTCTGTTTTGTGGTTTTGAGTGGTATCAGGATATCAAAAGCTTCCTGTAGCCACTCATATAGTTTTTGAAGAGAATTTATTGTTTCCAGATCTGTACTGGATGTTAGTTGTGTTTCTAAGTGTTCCAAATTGAGTTTGTTCCACGGTGGATAGGTGGATGCACGTAAGGTGGTTTTAGGTGAGTCGCTTAGTGTTGTTTTATGTTGGAAAGCGAGCAAATGATGGTCTGACCCTGTGACCGGCGTTATAGTTTGAAAGGTAACTAGTTTGGTATTAGCAAAAATGACATCTAGGATGTGTCCAGCGATGTGTGTGGGTTTGTGGACAATCTGATAGAGGTTCAGTGCGTCTAGGCCAGTCATTATTGTTTTTGGATGGGTCATATTGGGTTTGTCAAACCAAATGTTAAGGTCACCCAGAACGCATAGGTTGGAGTGTATTGTTATCAGGTTTGAAACCGTGTCTAGAAGTGCATCTGGGAATGTCACCTTGCTAGGTGGAGGTCTGTAAAGGAGCAGGAAGTTACAGGAGGAAGATGGTGTAGGATTGCATCTTGTGAGAAGAGCCTCACAATTCTTTATGGCGATGTCGTCAACTTTAGTGATATGTAATGTTTGCCTGAACACAACAGCTAGACCACCTCCCTTTTTGCTTATACGATTTTGGGTGATCGTTTGATAGCCTAGAGGAATGGCTTCATACAGGACTGGAGCCATATCATCGCCCAACCACGATTCAGTTATGAATAGTATGTCTGGTTTTGCATCGGTGAGAAGGTCGTAGATGTGATGTTTGTTTTTAGAGAGTGATCGAGCATTTATTAGTAGACAGTTTAGAGAATGTGCTTTGGTGACAGTGAGACTTAGTTTTGTAGAAGAGTGATCAGTATTGTGTGGGCTAGTAGCAGTTGTGTTTTTAGTGCTGGTATTATCTGTATTAGGATAGCAATCGTGTAGCTGTTCTGTAATGTGCTCCTCATCCAGCAGGCTAAGAAGGCATTTTGATGGGTCTGCATGCGTAGGAGGTGGAGACAGTGTTTGAGAGTGAGTTGGTGTGCTGTGTTGTTTTTGTGGTGTTACCTTGTTGTGCACTAGACACGGAGAAGCAAAGTTGTGATGTGTGGCAAGTTGCTTATATTGTTTGCGTATGTTTAGGGCGGAAGGTGTATGAGTCAGTGGTGGTGGTGCAGCAGTGGGTCATGTAGTAAGATGTTTGTACACCTGATGAAACTCTGCAACTGCTGTTGCATTCATGGAGGGTTTAACATGGCCCATTAGTCTTGTATCAAAGGGGCGGCTGCCCTATTAGGGAGCTGGAGCGCCCCCACCCCCAGCATTTGCTGCCCCCTTGGCTCCAGTAGTAAATCAATCTAAGACTGATTTAGTTTAGGTTGTTTCCCGACCGGGCAGCCGCAATATTTTCATTTCAGGGCAGGTGTTAATGTTAATTAGAATGAGTGAGAGAGTGGGCAGACATGGGTAGGGCTTCACAGCAGACTTGGTTTAAAGTAAAGTGCGCATATCAGGTTGGACGGGTGCCTTTCTGCGTCCAACCCGACATGCCCACTTGAGGCTTCTGCTATGTGCATTGTCAGTGAGCCTGGGGGTTGCAGCTGCAGCCCCTCGTCTCTTGAGGAGCGCTGCCATGCTATTTGATAACATAAAAAGCAGGGAAGCAGCATCTGGATTGGCTCAGGAGACGCAGGCAGCTGATGCAACAGGCTGAATTTGTAGTTGTGGCGCGATACAAGAGTTGGCTTTGAAAATAAACCGGCCACGTTGGAGTTTAGTGGAGCCCACAATTTTCTTCAGGGAATCGGAGAGTGAGAGACAAAGTTCCAGAGTGGGACCCAAACTGAGCCGTCGGCCGCCTTGTCAAAAACACAAAGAGGAGTCGTACATTCATTCTTAAAAAGGTATGTGTTATAATTAAAACGCTAAAAACAAGGCTTGCTTGTTTAATTTAAAACAATAGAAGAGCAGATGTGGGTTCAGGAATGCAAGCAGCCAGTATGGGCTTTCTACCACCTCAACCTCCTGTGATTCTAGGCAAATCACTTAATCATCCCATGCCTGAAAAAACAACAAAAGTCTGATCTTGTGTAATGTACTAGTCAAGTCAAATATACTTTATTTGATTCGTTAAAAATCATAAAAGGATGGAAAACCATCATGAAACACAATACTTTAAGTGTACATTTTAAAAGCATATTATTAAAAGGCCTTAAGGTCGTAACCGCGAACGGTGGACAACTAGTTGAATTAAACTATTGACAGGTGTAACGGTACATTTAAAGAATATGTGCCAACAAGTTATTATTTGGCTACTTGGATTGAGTCACTTTTTTCCAGTTCTTTTGCCGCGATTTTCCAAACTTTTATGGCTCTACAAGACAGGGGAATCGACGACCCTCCAAGACACCTGATGACTGCTGCTCTGCATGTTCTTATTTGTTCCTTCCTTAGAGCCTCCCGAAGGATGGTTTTTCGAGTTTCCAATAAAAAAGGGCAAGTACATAGTAGGTCTAATAGTGACTCGTCCCCTTGACCGCAAAGGCGGCATTCCTTGGATGGCCATGTGTGTTTCCATTTCGGGGTCAGATCCTTTGAGGGAAATGACCCCATTCGTAGCAATGTCAGATAGTGCTTTTTCTGGTGGGAGAAATGTTCAATCAGATACGGTTGCGGCTTCAGCCTTTGGTAGGCCTGTATCACAGCCCAAGCGTGATGTTTTTTTGCAAAGGTGGTTTTGTCTGTTAATAAAGAGCTCCGCTTGATGGCATTGTTCACCACGCTTTTGAATCCGCAGTACGTTGCAGGGGTGAACCAGGCCTCCTCTAGCTGTAATGCCGACAAGGATTCCTTCAGGACTGTCGTGGTTGAATTGACTAGCCTTACTTGATTTTCAATCTCTACCTAGCAGTGGTGGGCTAGGGTGTTGTCTTCTGCTTCCCTCATCCTCCAGTAATACTTTTCTAGTGCGCCTTCTCTGGCCGGGATCTGATTTTTTAATCCATATTCTAGGCGGATTTGTGCCTGTGAGGTATGTAGCGGTATTAAAAACAATCTCTTAAAAAATGTGGATTGTGCTGTGTTTAAAACTATGGCATCTTTAATGTTCAGAATTTCCGAGCCATACGAAATGGAGGGTAGGAATTTTGCAGCTATCACTTTTAGCAGGTGACCGGTAGAGCAGCCTATGAGCTTTTTTCTTAAGATCTTGAAAGCGAATAACAGTTGTTTGGCTTTCATGCGTCCTTGGTCCAAATGTAGATTGAAGTTAAGCTTGCAATCTAGCTGAAAGCCTAGGTATTTGTAGGAAGCTACCCGGGTCAGTGGTTCCTCACCCAATTTCCAGGAAAATGTATGCTTTTTCGATGTTTTATTGTGCTTGGAGAAACACATAACTTTTGTTTTTTGATGGTTAATCGTAAGTTGGTTCAGGGTGGTGTAGGCTCCTAATTCCGTAATCAGTTTCTGCAGGCCTACGGGAGTTTGTGCTAGCAAGACGATGTCGTCCACATATTGGAGACACAGTGTCGGTATTTTGCCCAATTTTGGGGGATCGGCTTGAATTAACCGAAGGCGCTTATCAAGATCGGAGGTGTAAATGTTAAATAGACAGGGCGCTAAAACGCAACCCTGTTTTAGTCCATTAAATGTTGGAATCTTGCCGGTTAAGCTGCACCCATCTCCTTTCTTGATTTGGACCCACGTATGTGAATAGAAATTGATGATGGCCTCCAGGAGTTTGGGCGGGACCCCCCAGTCTTGAATTTTTGCCCATAAATTAGCTCTCGAAACTTTATCGAAGGCCGCTTTAAGGTCGATAAAGCAGGCATACAAAGGCCTAGATTTTGCAAAGGCTTGATTGACTAGGAGAGTAACCGCAGAGATGTTAGTGAGAGTGCCCATCCCTGCCCGAAATCCGGTTTGCGTGTAGGGTATTAGGTTTGTTCGGCTAACCCAAGCCTCTAACTCCACCAAAAGATTTGATGCGTATATTTTCGCCTCCACATCTATTAGTGCAATCAACCTATAATTGGAAGGATCCGAGCGGGAACCCGACTTGTGGATTGGATTAAGAATACTTCCTCTCCAGGACTCAGGAATCACACTGGAGGCTATAGCTTTGGTATAAAGAGGAGTCAGGAGACCAGACCAAAATGAGGGGTCATGCCGAAACAGGGCATTTGGTAGTCCATTAGGACCTGGAGCACCCTCAGATTTTAATTTTTTAATAATTTTTAGTACTTGTTCTTCTGAAAACGACACGGAAACTTCGGGTGATTCGTGGATCAGGATGTCGTTAACTTGTCCTCCACTAGCGGCCCCCTTCCCTGTTGATGTTCCGCTATTTGAAGCAATTGAAGATGGAGTTTCGTTGTATAAGAGTTCGATGTGGGCTCTCCAAGTGACCTCCATTACGTCCGAGTTATGATGTCGGTTCCTGCCGTTAATTAGCTGATTGATGTGTTCCCAAAAGAGCTTGGAGTCCCTTAGTTTACATGCATGGAGAAGTTTCGCCCAAATGTGTTCGTGGTACTCTTTTTTTGGCCATTTTTGTGTCCCTTTTTAGCTCTTTTCTTGTTTTTGACATTAGGAGCAGGAGTTCCTGGGGGTGTTCTGGTCCCCGGGATCGTAGTTTTCTTAGGTACTTATTTAGTTGTTGTTTTTGTTTCCTCAGGCTTTTGGTGAACCAGACTGCCCCTTTTGGGCTTCCTGCTTTATGGCCGTAGGCATGTTTTGAAAAAATGTTGTTTACTTCATGAATGAAAGACTCCCAGGCCTTTATACTCAATGTTTCGAGGTTGAATCTTTCCAAGAGACTGGTATATGTACTTGTGATGTCCTCAATGTTGTCCTTTTTCCAGCAAAGGCGTTTTAGGTTATAACATTGTGTTTGAAAAGACATCGCCTTTGCTTTCGCTGGAATTGCGAAGGTTCCTAATAGAGTAAAAGATTGCGGTTGATGATCGCTTTCCGCCCTATCTTTTATTTGAAAGTTCACAATATACGGGAGAAGGTCATGATCCATGAAGGTGTAGTCGATGGTTGAGCATGTTTTTTGGGTAACCCTTGTGTGAGCTGCGGGGCAGTCTGTCGGGCTTCGACCATTGAGTACACACATTGAGAGGTCGTCCAGGCGGGCTGCGCATCTCTTGCCTAGTGTGTCCCGTCGATTAGGGGCTGATGTGGCCTCTGTTGTACCCTTTTTCCTGCCATGTTGTAGATTCATGTTGAAGTCGCCCGACAATATGATGTTGGCATCTACATAGGCAAGTTTTAATGTTGTTAATGATGTAATTAGTTGTTCAATTCTTGGCCTCTTTTGCTTAGATGCGGGGTGGATATAGATGTTGAGTATAAGCAGATTGTAGGATGACGAGGCGTCAAGTTTGACACATAGCTTCCAAGAACAATCTAAGTCTATAATGGAAGTGTGCCATGGGATTTCTGTTGAAATAAAGGTGGAGAGGCCCCCTTTTGCTCTTCCGTATTTTGTAGCTCTCTTAGCCGGGTTCAGGAATTCCTTATAGCCGGTTATTGGGGAGGGTGTTTTCTGCCAGGTTTCTTGGAAAAGAAGAATGTTGTGCTGTGTGATAAATTCCATGAAGTCGGGATCTTCTCATTTTGTATACAGACCGTACACATTCCAGGAACAGATGTTACAACCCTGATATGAGTGTGGAGCTGTTGAGGGGATTGTTCATGCCATTCCCAAGGGAGCGCCTACCATATTCAAGTGCCGGGAACCCGAAGGCTTAATAGCTTCTGGATGGTCAAAGGTGATGGTAATTTTCCTGGCTGAGTACTCTTTACCCTTTATTTGGCTATGATGATCCGGGCCTTTTGCCCCTTTTAACAGACTCGCAGTGTGAAGTAGTGGTTGTAACGGAATGGGGTAACAGGGAGGGACTATCTTTTTTAACTCGATACCCCATTTGGCTAAAGAGTCCTTCTGCTGCCAAATCTGCTCGGTGAGAGTATTATTGGCAAATGTGGCTGTTGTGAGTTCTTGACCAATGAGACATGAGTTTTGTTTGAACTCAATGCTTTTGATGTCATTGGTATTAATATGGCTCAGAGGGGGAAGAGCTTTAAATAGTTTAAGCAATACACTTCTATTAAGAATATCATGCGTTCCCCTTGAGACATATTGAGGATTAAAGACCAATTTGTTGTTATTTGGAAGGTCATGCTGCAACTCATTAGCTGAGCTCCTTTCCATTTCTTTCTTCACCACCATAGACTCCAAGAAAATCGGGGATGAATTCCGAAAGGCCAGTGTGTCTTTTTGTGGATGGGTTTCGCTTCCCCTAACATGGGTGCCTTCGTGGCCTCCCTGACTATGGTTGTGATTTGTTTCCGGATTACGGCTTTCATCTATACCATTTTCCTCGGCCAAGGTGGCCTCGCCCTGGCAAGTTTTCCTTATTACCGTCGTGGTGCTCCCTGCTATTAATAGTTTGGCCTGAGTTTTTGGATTGTATTTCTCCTTCCTTGCTGCAGGTTTGAATAAACTATATATTTTTTCTGGCGGGGATAGCTCCCTTGTGTTATAATTTGAGGTACTAGGAATAGCGGGCGAAATAGGAGATGAAATCGGTTGCTCCTTAAGGCTTGCTACTTCCATGATGTTTTGAATTACTTTATCTTCTTGATAGATTCCGTTTTGAACGGACGTTGCCAAGATTAAATCTGATGCCTGGCTTGTTTGTTTGCTCTTTCTGGACTTTCTCAGTTGTTTTCTCTCCCGTTTGGATAATGGCTTAGTTACTTTTGATTGCCTTGCTGGAGACTGCTTGCGTTGATCTTGGAGTGAGAAATCCGAGACACCTGAGTTGTCAAGTACACATGGTGGATTGGGTATGGGTGTAATTGCCTTGATTGGTGCGGGGGTTGATCCTATTTCGCTGCTTTTTTGCCCCACAATAGAATTGGGACATTCCAAGACTATTTCCTTTAAAGCTTCTTTTTCTTTCTCTGTTAATGTTGCAGGCTTGGTTAAAACTTCCCTTGTTGTACCCAGTAATTCTGTCAATAGGGTTGGAACTGAAGCTAATTTATCGATTATTTGGGTGCAGTCACAGTGACACATTTGATAAGCTGTTTCCCTGTCTCACTGCACCTTCAGGATCATCTCATTGAAGCTGTGCAACTTTTGTTCAACCCCCTGAACATGAATTGCTAGAATGTTTAGGAGGTCTACTTGGGTGTCCAATTTGTCTGCATGGAGGATCATTGCTTTGCCGATTGTGTCCATAGTGTTTAGGAGGTGAGGCCAGACTGGAGATGTTGATGGACAGCTTTGTTCTACTGATAATAAGCGAGCACGATATTCCCGGTGAGGCGGGCACCCTGAGAATGGCTCGCTCAGACAGCCTGGAAACCTACTGGGTGATACCTTATTTTGGGTTGGTGATATCAGAGTGGTGGATCCCGGATAATTAGGTTGGCATAATGTCACGTCATTTGGTTTAACCTGGCAGAGATCCTGGCAAAAGTGCTCTTCTACTTCCGATGTATGGAAAAGTGTATCAGGTTTATCTTGATTGTGAGTGTTTGGGTTAGCATTCCCCTGACAAACGGGGGAGTGGACTCCCAACGACGAATGTGGCTTGCCCAAAGGACTCGAGGTGTTTATGTTAGACTGATGTGTTAGGTCACTTTCGATATATCCGTCTTGTCCGCTGTATCCGCTGTGTCCGCTGTATCCGGATGAAAATTGTTGTTGTTGGAACTGACAAGGGGTATCTGGGTGAGACGAGTGGTAATGAATTAGTGCCTCAGTTACATGTAGATTATTGCTTTGACAGGTTTCCGGAGGACGGAGAGCTTTGGGTGTTAATAATTGGGGGCTTTGAATTTCTTTATTTTTGTCGCCCATGGTATCCGATCCCGTATGCAGGGGTTCTTTCTTTTCTTTCCTTTCACCCTCACTACTATTGGTACTTCTGTCACCTGAAGGATTCGTGTCGGCATCATTTTGGGAATCTTTGTCGTTATTGGTTAGGTTGATTAGGTTAGTCGCTTTGGAGTGTTTGAGAACGTGACGACTCCGGTTTTCCTCCGTGGTTTTAATTACAACCTTTAGAAAATCCGTAATCAGTGCCCGTTTGCTGCTGTTCAGGCAGGAATTGTGCCTATTTAAAGCTGTACGAGTTACTTTCTTACTTCCAACACACTTGGCTTGTGGGGCGGACCCTGTGGAGGTTTTTGCTGTAATTAGCAAGGTGCTTGCCGTAACTGCAGGTACATCTGTTGTGGCTCCGCACTCGTGCCGTGCTTCTATGGCTTCTACGTCCTCTATGTTCTCTATGTTTGGCGGGCCCGGATCAACAGAGGACATACCGGGGGGGTTGTGCATTTGGGCCGTAGTATCGACCAGGGCTCCCTCCTTGTCCTTATCCTTTTCGTTTTTGGATGTGACTTGTGGATGTTTGTCTTTTTTATCCCCTCCTCTTGTTCTCCCTGACCGCATTTCCGGATTTTACCCCAAAAAAATTTGTAGCCCACACTCTGACCGGACTGTTGAGCTTGCCAGGCGCCGTGGGACACAAGATGATCGCTGGGGCTGGGCTGGAGCACTGAGCACTGAGCGTCTGTGCGTCGATTTGGCGATTGATTGACCCCCACAGTTTAGCCTGGATGAGCTGCTTTGACTGCACGGGGACTGCTCGGGAGGGGGGAGGACTCGGATACCCAGATGCCTGGGCAGGGCAGGGGCTACGTGGGTCTGGTCACGGGAGCGTCACGGGAGCGTGAGAGCAGGGCTCACTGGGGTGCCGCAAGCTGCACCCAACCTAGTTGGGCCGCCTCCACGGACACACCCAGGCACGACACTCTGCGGCCGCCGCTAAGGGGGGGCCGGGCTCGCACGCTTGCTCACCTTCACCTTCCGCCTGCCTGCTACTTGCTTGCCACTCCCAGCCACTTCCCCCTGCTGCCACCACCTCACTGGGTTCTGTGTGGGTTTGCGATGTGGCAATTCCTCCGCTGAGGGCTGTGCCGAGTCTGCGCCGGGTCTGGCTGGGGGCCGGATCAAGTTGTTTTTTCAGGTTACGGGTTACGAGCCAGGCAAGTACCGGCTCCCGGTTCCTCGGTGGACAAGCGGCGTGCGGTGTGAGGCAGCCTTCCTTACACGGCGTGCCTCCTCCTCCTCGTAATTCTCCGGAACTCTCTCAGTCTGTAAAAGGTAAAAAACTCCAGGATGAACTCTCACACATTGAACAATGCGGCTACGTTAGAAAGTAATGTAATGTACTACTTTCTCAAGGGCCACCCAGTTTGTACAGTTGGAGCTGCATGGACTCTTAACTAAGGTGTCTGAAATGCAAGCATGAGAGTGTGTGCTCCAACAGCATGGGGCTGTTTTTTTTTCATATGTTGGCACCGCCACCTATAGCACCGCAGTTGGTGCCTTGACTCAAACCCTGTGGCTTACACTCACAACCGTTCTCTAGATCCCCCCTCTAACCCCGGGCCCACCTCACAGCACTCGAGGCAGAGGCATTGTATGCTGCTGCATTTCCACCCTGCTGGCGCCAAGGAAGTGGTACTGTAATGTGTGCTCCTCTGCATAATGAGCACCTTGGCAGCACAGACCTGTGCTCTGCTCGGAAGTGTTTTCACCCCAATGGAGGCACTGAGAACCAGTGCTGTTTCCAACACAGCATTGCGGGTCCGTAATGTTGTAAATGACCTAACTCAATGATACCTTCTTAGCCGACCCCTGAAACATGAATGGCTGTTCTGACCCCGCCCGGATCTCATCTGTGAACTCGCGGAGTCACAGGCATGGTTGTTCCGTCAGCTGATACCGACACGTAACGACTCTGAGTGCTCATATACAGCCCTCCAATTCTTTCAGTCGTGTTTGTTCTATATAAATCTGCAAAAAATGAATAAAGAGAGTCCGCATAATAATTAGGGAAATGCTGATTCTTGCGCTGAATTGAAATACTGCAAAAGCTTTAAGCTTCTATGCCAGTTGACCTCCAAGGCATGTAGCTGCAAAGAAGTTAACACACTCTGCACATGGTGCAGAGCAACGAGTGGTAGAAAGCCCGTACTGGCTACTTGCATTTCTTACTTTTCAAGCCGGTGGCCTCTGGCATTCTGGGATTTACACGACCCGGACTCTGACTGAAAAGATAACCAATGGGCTGGCAAGGCCTCGGCTATTGAATGATTCCACTGCAACCTAACTCCTCCCAGTCAATGGAACGGCAATGAAAGGCTCCAGCAACGAAGAAAGGCGGCATGTGACTGTGTCCAGCCACTGGAGGAAATGTGGCTGTCCGCGGCCCCCACAGGGGGCCACCTCAGCAGGGCGGCCCTTTAGTGCCATCTTGGCACCACCCACCCGCTCTAGTGTCCAGAGGGGTCTGCGAGCCCTCGGCTGGGCGCCTCCGTGACGTCCTTCCTGTGCGCCGGGGAGGGTGGGAGGGCTTATATGCCTCCCCTGCCCCTCCTGGCGGTCTCTTTTCCCAGCCACGCCGTCTGGTTTGGTTGTGCTGCTGGACTCGGTGTCCTGAGGTCATGCGGTCTGCCGCGTTGGGAAGCGAGGTGAGTGCCATCAATCCCTCCACCCCGACCCCCCCGGGTCCCACCACGTTGGCCATGGCCCGTGTGGGACCCCGTCCCAGTTGCAAGTGCTCAGGCCAGCCCTGCAGGATATCCGATGGGTCGGTGCCTGCGCCCGGGGTTGTGGCGAGGGATTGGGACGGGGGCAGGGCAAGGGGGTGTCTCAGCTTCCCGGCCTCACGCCGCGCAGGCCCGAGAAGGCAGCTCCAAACGAAGGAGCGTTTTCAGCTCCTATTGCCACCCTCTATGCATGGTCCTTCTCGGCATCAGCCCCCCCCCCTTATGCGGCAGAAGCGATGATTCAAGGGGCGGCAAGTGGCACAGTGTGCCCGACTACAGGGGGTGTACCGCCATGGGGGGGTCTTGCTCGACTTCAGTTAGGTGGCTCCCTACGCTCTGCGATGCGCGCGAGGGGGTTCAGCCGGTGGTGCGCCGGCATCCTTATCGAAGTCCCGGACTCGCCGTTGGGGCTTTAACTAGTCCCAGCAGTGGCCTCCTACCACGAAAGGGGTCTGGTCTCTGGCCCTCGACGTGATGGCCTGTTCAGGCTGAGTGGCCGGTGGACACTATGCACGCGGTCACTGGGGTGAATGCCCAACTTGCGGGTCGCCCCCTTTCGCCTGCAGCATGTGATACGGTTTCCGCCCCCCCCCCTTTTACGAGCGAGGTGCCGGCAGCAGGTCGCGTGATCTTGCCGAGGAGAGCGGGGGTCCAGATCTGGGGGTCCAGATCTGGGGGTACAGTGCTGTCGAGCTGTACTGCTGCGGCATTCCGGGGAGGAAGCGCTGGGTGGTGCAGGATGGCACATCGCGCCGATTGAGGGGAGGCCCTGGTCCGTGAGTCACCGTGCCTAATGGTTAAGGTATTAGACTCTTACACTCAAGATTAAGTGTGCAATTTCCATTGTTTCTGTTTCTTCATTTAAAGATGTAGGCAATGGTAATTTATTCGGGCACACCCCGGTTTCACGACATTGGTTATTTGGTGAGGGAGCGGTGCCCATGGCGGCTCCGACACACGCAGTTTGGGAGGCATCCAAGGGGGCGGGAACTGATGTTCCCCCTGGCTGGGCCTGGTGTGGTCCCAGCAGGGCGCGGGTGGCGGTGCGGGCACAGCCACCCGCCACCGTAGCTGCGGCCTGCAGGCGGTAACCGTAAATGGTTTAATGTTGCTTTTCCGGTTGCTGGTATTTTGTGGGCGGATGGCTGAAGGGCTAAGGCGCTGCGTTAATAGGGCGAGTGAGAGGATGTGGCCTGACGGCCAGAGCTCCCGACACTGGTGGGGTAAATCAGGTTCGAGCCTCGGGGTCGCGTCCGCATCTTGCGGTCTGGGCAAATCACTACGTCTTCCCACGCCTACCGATAATTGATACAAGCAAGGTCCTTTCGCGCTTTTGATATGCGAAGAGTGAAGGTCACTTTGGCTTGCCCGCCTTGTGAGTGGGCTGCGCCGAGGGCCCGCCCCCTGCCTTCAGTGGCGTGCAGTGCTTTTGTTATGAGGTAATGAGCGCTGTCCCGCCTACTGGGATTTGATATCGTGTTATACAAAACTGCGGGATATGCATGAGTTTGGGGAGTTGCACAACGTGACGTTTGTAAAGTTGGTACAAGCAAGTGTTTTATTTGAGTATTCAATGGCAAATAAAATGTATGATTCTAGCCATCCACATGTTACTCCTGCAGTCCCAGTGCGTCAGAATAGGAGTACACTTTAGAAGTTTGCCACGCACATTCGGGGGCAAGCAAGGGTTTTCCATGCACAAATGTGATTTGCTTTCACAAAAGAAGCGGTTGTCCTGAAGAACGTTCTGTTCCGCAGAGAAGTACCACGGCCACAGCACATATGTTGTTGCCCACACCATGCTAATGCGACAGTTTTCAAGGAACTTTTATAATGGGAGACTGGGCCGGTAGGGTTATAACACTGTCCATCTCTCCCCAAGGTACTATATATTCGGGAGCCCCGCTCAAGCTGCATCAAGTACGACGGACCTAGGCCACCGGGCCGCGCACGGGTCGGAAGCAGTAAGTTGGTGGATTGGGACAGCTGAGGCTGAAGGGGCAGGCGGGGGCTGGTGTGGTACCAAGCAACCATGGAATGCACGTTGGCCTCGCCGGTATTTCGCAGCGCTGAATTTGAGCAGGTGGCAACTGTCACTGGCGCTCATGATTGTCGCTACAGGGGGCCGCTGTTTTCGTAGTTTGTTTCTGTACTTTAAAGAAAGGCACAACAGTGTTTTATTTTCATCATACATTTCAAACAATTTACCAGCTGTTGGGGCACCAAACAGTCTGAATTGTCGCACTTGAGGGTCATGGAGTAATGATGTGGGCACTGTCACTTCGCTTTATGCCACCGATGCAGGCTTTAACAAGTCCATAGGTGCAGATTCGAATCTGGGACCCCTGTGCGGCATTATGCCGGTTGCATGTAAGGCATCTACCCAGACCTGGCGATGTACAAAGGGGATGTTGACTGTAGCCGTGAGTAGGGGGCAGCAGCTGCGACCGCAGCTGTTGTGCGCTGCCGTCATAAGGTTAGAGTGTGCTTCAAGCTAGCAGATAGTGTGACTGCATTGCTCTTTATCTCTGCAATTTGCTGGGGTAATCGCATGGACCCGGACGCACTTCCAGAGGGGCGATAGCATAGGCGGGAATATTTTCTTGTAAAGACGTCCTCTTATCGCCTGATTCACTCAGTGGGCAAATAGTTTGTCTGGTTCGCACCAAACTGTGAAGGGTTGCATTGGTGCCTGTTTTGTGTCCCCAGCTATTGGCACAGAGACTATCGGTTTGGTCCCCTCAGTGTTAGGGCCGGCACACTGCAGACAGATCCCCAACAGATGCTGGGTCTCGGGCTCACTCTAAGCAGCGCTGTGCTCCCTGCTGCCCTGTCTTTACGGGGGAGCCGGCTCCCCCCTGGTATCATGTTGTCGGTATGTATGGCTATACTCCAGGCAATATTCAATAGCGGGAACTCCACCTGATGGTGTTGGAGCACCTTGCAATGGGACCAGTTACATAATGATCTTGAATAAGCTTTGCAATCTGAGACAGACTCCGATGGTGGTGATTCTGGGGCCGCGGTTCCTCGCCTTTCATTTCGGGGGGAGCAGGGGGTCGGTGGTCCACAGCTAGTCTGGTTCGCGATCTCCCCCGGTTTTCTGGGCACTATGCAGTCACACGTGGACCAAGGCCGGGGGCGAGAGAATGAACTGCTGTGGCGGTCACCCTAGTTGGAGTGAGATTAAGGGGTGATCTAGCAAGCGTTTTGGGGCGTGATCCCGCCCCCCCCTCCCATTTGTGTGGTCATGCCGCGGACTGCTCTTTTGTGCGGTTGTGTGGGGGAGGCAGCCTGAGGAGGTAGAAGCTGCACCCTAGTCCCGGCGTGAAGCCAATTGCACACAACACTATGGTGATAGGTGATGGCTCAGTTGGGCACGAGGTACTTATGATATGCGCCCTGCTTACGTGTAAGTAGGGTACACTGCTGATTGAGTGGATGCATAGGTGGTATGCTAAGTACGTTTCTACCAGCAGCAACAGGGTTGTGCTAACTGAGCCCTAGGAGGGTGGGCCAATTGACCTAGTGAGTTATGTAATCCCTGTGATGTCATGATGAGGTTTGGTAGCACAGGGTAATAGGGGCAGATGGAATTAAGTTCCTCTTGAATGGATGATACGAAGGGTAATTAAAATAACCTGGTATGGAGTCTCTCCTGTAGTGTGCATAGGTCTCTTATCCATCAATATTTTTGACGATCTGGTGACCCGCTTTTAGGGGATGCCCAGGGTTCTTGGTGGGGCGAAGTAATGTTTCCAGCACACCAAGATACCCGTTAGCTTAAAGCCTCATGCCCCTATTGCTTCAGCCTTGGTTGGGCGCACCATATTGGGGGCCAGTCACTCACACGTATAAACCGTCGGTTGCCCACGTCAGAAAGACTTTTCTCACACCTAAGATCACCTGGATCCCATATAGCTGCGTCATTCGGAGGGGAGTTGGAAAGTCCACTGCCTCCAGGGAGTGGCTGCCCACTGTAGCACAGGGGGCTAGGTCTTGCGGGCTTGTAGCACGTTGTTAATGGTGCAGGATCATCATTGTTTCACTCTTGGATATCGGGACCTCACGACCAGGTCTGACTTGTTGGATGTCAGTTACCAGCCCAAGGGGGGGGGGGAGCACAATTTTTTATTTACTCTGTGCTGTGTTATGCTAAGTACAGTTCCTGCCAACAACTATGGGGTTTGTGCTTCTTGCTGTAGGACGGTGCCCGCTTGACCTAGTGTATTATGTATACCTGTGATGTCAGGATGAGGTTTGGTAGCGCAGGGTAATAGGAGCAAGTCTCTATTGGGTGGACGATACGTAGGGTAATTAAAAATTGCCTGGTATGTAGTTTCTGCTGTAGGTGCCACTGTGGGAGCGCGGATGGCACATTAAATTTACACTGCCTCCGGGATAAGCCAGTCTCTGCCTAGCCCCCGAGGGGTGAGCAGGAGTCAGCATAAGGTGCACCCCCCTCTCCTGACTAGAGGGGTGGCTTCGGCCAGGTTTAGGTGCATACCCTAGCCAACCAGATACTCCATGTACAACATGGGTAGAGAATGCCCATGAGTGGTTTGCAGTATTTATGTAACTGCACCGATACCAGCCGCTGAGTCTCTGCCAACAGAGCGCATGTATATGCTCACCGCTCCCAGGCCCAACTGGTTCGCCGCCGCGCTCCGCCATCTCAGGCAGGGCCAATGTCCTCAAATGTAGAAAGGACACTTATTGGGTCTAATTGTGAGGTGGGCCCGCGGCGTGCCTGGGGCTTCACCTGGGGTGGCGTGTTGGACACCACGGCCACACTACATTGTAGGCTGCCACAACAGGTTTATGCAACAGTTTTCAGTGTACTTTGCAATGGGAGGCTGGCCCGGTAGGGTTATAACCTTTGTCAATGTCTCTCCAAGGTACGGATATATCGCTCAAGCCGCAACAAGTACGACGGACAGAGGCCACCGGGCCGCGCACTCGTGGAAGCAGTGAGTTTGGGGGATTGGGACAGCTGAGGCTGAAGGGGCAGGTCAGGGGTTGGAGTGGTACCAAGCAACAATGAATGCACGTGCTAACCGTTATTCTTGCAGGATGTTGGTTTGACGTGTCGCCATCCCCCCCCCCCCCCCCGGAAACGCGACGACCGCCTCCAGCACCGACCCATCCCACCCCGCGAACGTCCAAGAGCCGGGTGCCAGGAACCTTAAGTGCAGTAAGTACCGGGGCTCCAGGGGATTGTACATGCACCGGTGTCCGGGAAGCGGGGCTCCCCGAGGCCCAGCGCAGGCGGCACCTGCTTGTTTGGGAGTGGTCTGGTGTAGTGTCTTATTTCAAATTTAAATTACAGCTACGGTTCACACTTGCCAGGGGCACCACGTACTACCGCTGCGCCGACTCCCTCGTCTCCGACCGTCCACCCATCGACCGTCCAAGAGCTAGGGCCAGGAGTCTAGAAGTGAAGTAAGTACTGGGGCACCAGAGGGTTGGACACGCGCCGGGGACTGGGAACAGGGGGCCCCCTGCGGCTCGGCATTTGGGCCGCATTCATCGGGCATGGGTGGGGCTTGTTCTCACGATTTTCTCTCCCCCCAGGGCACACCAGGCAGTTGTCCAGACATCCGGGCCATGGACAGCCAGGGAACTCCCGCCCCGCTGTTTTCACAGATCAGCTGTGTGGACGAGTCGCAGCCCAGCACGTCGCAGGATGCACTATGGGAGAACTTCATGGCCATGGCCAAGGCTAAGGGACCGGAATGGGCACAGGGATTCCTCGACGCACGAGGACCGGAGGATTCAGGGTTGGGGGCAGACATCCCGCCAATGGCACAGGCAGGACCCGTGGAGCATGGACTTACCAGATCCAAGCGGGTGCGCAAGCCCACCAACAAGGACTTTCCGATGGACGCCCCCCCAGCAAAAACCAGGGGAGCAAGCACACCGCGAGAGCTGGAACCCACCGAGGTACCGGCGGCCGTACCGAACACCACTGCAGCAGGCAGCGAGAACTTTGATAAAATGGGTAAGGTGATGGACAATATGCTGTCCCTTTTGGGGCTATTCCAGAAGCGCCTAGACGCCATGTCATCCCCGCCCCCGCTCCCCGCTGCAGCTCCCGCGGCCTCGGGAGCACCATCAGTACTGCAAGTATGGGGCAGCCGGCCAACTGGCTTGAATACAGCCGCCAGGGAATTGGGGTCCAGGGCCTCTACGAGTCCAGGGCATGGGGCCGACGCAGCGTCCGCCTCGGTCCTGGCAGCACCAGCCACTTCTGCCCCCATCCCAAGGGGCAACACACCGGCCACACCACCAGCAGATGCTAATCAGGCGGCAGCGCCAGTTTCCCCGCCGTCTGCGCCAGGTTCCCAGCCGTCCAGCGGCCTGGGGGCTGTCCCGCCCACCCCAGCCCAGCCCCTGATTCCCCCCCCCAGCCACCAGCTGTGCCGGCCACCCGTCACGGTGGCTCCCCTGGCCTCGGGCCGTTGCTCACTGTCTTGGCAAGTACCCCTGGCGGCCAAAGAAGGTATCTGGAGGCGGGAATTCATCGATATCCTGACCTTACTCATGCACGGGGCAGCGGGGGCGGACACTAGGAAAATGGGAGGTAAGGAGGAGGAGAAGAAGGTGAGGTACCAACGTTGGCCAGAGAAAACGATTGAGAACTGGGTCGAGGCGTTCACCATACTGTCGGCTGTGATTATGGAAAAGTATCCAGAGCAGGGGGAGGCGTTAATGCAATACTCCCACACCATTCAGCAGGAGGCGAAAGTTACAGGAGGGTCGGGTGGTTCTATTACGACCAAGATTTCCGCAAGCGGATGGCCATATGCCCGGAGTTGGGGTGGGATCAAAAAGAGATCCAGCTTTGGGTCCAACATATGTGCAAATTCACAGCTGAACACAAAGAAGGGGCAGGCAAGAACCAGAAGGAAGGTGGCAATGAGAAAGGGACCAATAAGAACGGTAATCGCCCCGTCAAACAGCTTTTTCGAGGGAGCCAAAGTAAGGGAAGAAGTCAAGGGAGCAGGAAATCCAATTCTGGAACATGCAGGCTGTACAATGCCGGGTCCTGCTCCTGGGGCAAGGCCTGCAAGTTCGCCCACAGTTGCAGCAAGTGCGGGGCCTTTCACCCGGCCGTGTCATGCACCATCAAGTCAGAAGGCCCCCCGCCCCACAAGGGCAGACAAGATAGCTAGTGATTCAGAGTTTACAGATCCACCCGTGGCCTCTCGCCCCCCCCACCCTGGCATACCCTCCCATGCCGGCGAGCGCCATCATGCCTACCTCCAACGTCAAGGGCCCCTCACCCATCATCCTAGGCAACCTCCTCCCCCTGCTCAGGTCATATCCTAAGCACAAAGATAGATTTGTCTTAGCCAATGGTTTCATCGAAGGGTTTAAGATTCCGTACCAGGGCCCCCTGGGTTGCAGGGATGCCGAAAATCTTAGGTCAGCAAGGGACTTGCCAGGCATAGTGAGGGAGAAGGTCCGGAAGGAACTAGCCCTAGGCAGAGTAGCGGGTCCCTTCCTCCACCCCCCCTTGGAGCACTTCCTCATCTCCCCCCTGGGTGTGGTCCCCAAGAAGGAGCCTGGGGCCTACCGGCTTATACACCACCTGTCCTACCCTGAGGGCGACTCCGTGAACCACTGGCTGGAAGACGGGTCATGCTCAGTCTCTTACTGCTCCCTAGACATGGCAATAGACATGGTTAGGAGGGCAGGCAAGGGAGCCTGGCTGGCCAAGGCCGACATAGAGTCTGCCTTCCGCCTGCTCCCGGTCCACCCTGACAGCCAGCACCTCCTGGGCTTCCGCTGGCAGGGCGAAGTATTCTATGACCGTTGCATGCCCATGGGCTGTGCCATGTCCTGTGCGTATTTTGAGGCCTTCAGCTCTTTTCTCCAGTGGGCGCTCTCCTGGGAGTACGGCACGGAAGGGGTTACTCACTACCTGGATGACTTCCTGTTCCTAGGGCCTGTGGCGACCAAGAAGTGTAGTGAGGGATTACAGTGTTTCCAAGAGCTGGCGGGGCATCTGGGGGTTCCCTTGGCACCAGGTAAAACCGAGGGTCCGGCACAGGTTCTCACGTTTTTGGGCATCGAGTTGGACACCATAAAGGGTGAATCCAGGCTCCCGGCCAAGAAGGTGGAGGATCTGCGGCAGGATATCCAGGCGCTACTGGGCAAAGACAAGGCCTCCCTGGGCGCGGTCCAGAGTCTCTTGGGAAAACTGAATTTCGCAGCTAGAGTCATCCCGGCAGGGAGAGTATTTTCCAGAAGGCTGGCCAGGGCTACAGCCAAGGTTCACAAAAAGCAGCACCTGGTGAGGTTAGGTAGCGGACTGAAAGAGGACCTAGCAATGTGGTGTGAGTTCCTACTCACTTTCAATGGGACAGTCATATGGAGAGCCCCTGGGCAGGCAGCCCGGAGCTCCGCCTCTTCACAGACGCTTCAGGCAGGGAGGGCTTCGGGGCCATACTGGGGGAGGACTGGTGTGCACAGAAATGGCCGAATGCATGGCGGCAGCGCAAGATCACCTCTAACATAACGGTACTGGAACTGTTCCCCATCGTGATCTCCCTGCATTTGTGGCCCAAAGCGCTGACGGACAAGAAGGTAGTTTTCTGGTCCGACAACATGGGGGTGGTACAGGCAATCAATGGCCAGACAGCGAAGTGCCCCCTGGTGCTGTGCTTATTGAGAGAACTAGTCAGGGTCGGCCTACGCTGCAACACCGAGTTCAGGGCTAGGCACATCGAAGGGGTCCAAAATGTGGCAGCTGACGCTCTCTCTCGTTTTCAGTGGCTCCGTTTCCGGGAGGCCTGGCCGCAAGCGAGAGCAGAGATGACACCCTTCCCAGCACACCTGTGGCACATCCTACACTGGAGCAGCGGTTGAGATCGTTGGGGGAACGCTCCCTGGCACAGGGGACCAGGAAGAAGTACAAGGCCCACCTCGAAACTTTCCTAAGCATCACAGAGACCTTGAGCACTGGCTCGCTTGACTTTGAACAGCAGGTTCAAGCGTTTGTTCTATGGGCCAAAGATCAGGGAAAGAGCCACTCTTGGGTCTGTGGCCATCTGGCGGCAGTAAGCCACGATACCAAGCTGAGGGGGGGGGGTGGACCCGACCAAGTCCTTCGTGATCAGGGCGGCCCTCAAGGGATGGGCCAGGGAGGAGGTCCGTGCCCCGGACCCCAGGGGTCCTATTGATTTTCCCACCCTACAAGGGATGCTGGACGTAATCCACCAGGTCACCCACACGCTGTTTGAGGCCAAGCTATTTGCGGCAGCCTTCTGCCTAGCTTTCTTTGGGGCGTTCAGGATGGGGGAACTGGTAGCCAGGTCTAAAACAGACGCCTCAGGAGTCGCGTTGGGCTCCCAAGATGTCAAGCTTACAGACAAACTAGTGCTGCGCATCAGGAGGTCCAAGACAGATCAGGCAGGGAAGGGGGCTGAGGTTGTCCTGGAACCACTAGGAGACCCCAGGTACTGCCCTGTGGCAGTGGTGAGGGACTACATGTCCGTGCGCCCAGCGACTCAGGGTTACTTCCTTATTCATGCAGACTCTGGTGCCCTGACCAAATTTCAGATTGACAGGGTCATGGGCGCTTGTTTGGCCCGGACGGGCCTTGCCCGCCCCGACAAAACATATTCCAGCCATTCATTTCGAATAGGGGCAGCCACAGCGGCATTCAGGGCGGGCATGGAGCCAGCGGGCATAAAAAGGGTTGGGCGCTGGCAATCACGCTGCTTCGAGCGCTACATTCGCCCCTGAAGGCCCAGAATGTTCCATTACAATTGTTTGCCGTGATGTAGTAAGCGTGACAATGTGTGACTTTAGAGATAATAAACAAGTTTTTGAAAATGGTGTCCGTTTTATTCACCAGGTTCCCGAGTATGGGTGATCGGCCATTCATTCATTGCCAGGCTGGCTCAGTGGGCGGGACGCAGGAACTGGATGCGGGGGTTTACGCAAACACAGTTGGTCTGGATGGGCTTCCCAGGAATGAGATGGAGCAGCATCACCTCCAGACTAGAGCAGAGGCTGGCCCTAGGGGGCCCTCTACCCAGCATCCTCGTGATCCACCTGGGGGCAACGACCTTATTCCCATGTGAAGGAGGGCACTACTACAATCAATGAAGTCCGACTTGGGTGAATTCAGCAAACGCTTGGGGCAATGTGAACTTTGGTGGTCAGAAATAATCTCTCGCAGGAAGTGGCACGGGGCCAGGTCCAGCGAGGCGGTGGAGCATTCTCGCAAGAGGGTCAATGGTGCCATGCGTAAGTTCACTGATCAGAGGGGGCTGGGTTTCATCAGGCACGAACTGATCCAGTCCTCAGTCGAGGGCTACTTTGAGAAGGATGGGGTCCACCTGTCCCCGGTGGGGATGGACCTGTTCCTGCTGGACTTGCAGGAGGCGCTGCAGATCGCGGGTTGCAAGTGACTTTACTGCCTGTGTGTGGGGGGGCTCTGGCGGCGACGGGAGCCGCCTCCAGAGCTGTGGCGGAGTTACAGGGCGATCTGGAAGCAGACTGGTACAGTAAGGGTACCTCTGCGGCAGACCGGTACAGTAAGGGTACCTCTGCGCGGCACAGTAGGGGTGCCAGGGCCAAAGACCGGGAGCCTCAGGGCAGGTTCCGGGAAAACCGCGACGGCGCCCCGTTAGTCCTTTGGGCGGTTGGGGGCCTGACCAACCGGGGGTTTGCCCTGCTACGCTCCGCCCTGATAAGGGCGTGAGTAGAACAGACCAACGTGTCACGTGATCCGGAAGAGGATCGTCTAAGGTAGCACTGACGGGGTGCCCCACAGTGCTGGCTCACCAGGCGGGCGGGGGCAGCATAGGTTGGCACAGCTGCCCCGCCCTTGGATCGCCCGTAAGATAACCCACATATTGCATACTCCTGTATGGAATAAACCTGCAGCAATATTTTCCCACTACAAAGTTGTCTTGTGTATTTATTTATTGCATGCTCAGACAAGGGGGGGAGAGGTTGCCAATAATGGCACTATGTGGCTGTCCGCGGCCCCCACAGGGGGCCACCTCAGCAGGGCGGCCCTTTAGTGCCATCTTGGCACCACCCACCCGCTCTAGTGTCCAGAGGGGTCTGCGAGCCCTCGGCTGGGCGCCTCCGTGACGTCCTTCCTGTGCGCCGGGGAGGGTGGGAGGGCTTATATGCCTCCCCTGCCCCTCCTGGCGGTCTCTTTTCCCAGCCACGCCGTCTCCCGCCCCTCCTCTTACCCGGCGTCCTGGCTGGGGGTCAGGGTATCTTGAATGTTTTAATGTTTTCCTTTTGTGTTGCAGGCGGAGTTACAGGGCGATCTGGAAGCAGACTGGTACAGTAAGGGTACCTCTGCGGCAGACCGGTACAGTAAGGGTACCTCTGCGCGGCACAGTAGGGGTGCCAGGGCCAAAGACCGGGAGCCTCAGGGCAGGTTCCGGGAAAACCGCGACGGCGCCCCGTTAGTCCTTTGGGCGGTTGGGGGCCTGACCAACCGGGGGTTTGCCCTGCTACGCTTCGCCCTGAAAAGGGCGTGAGTAGAACAGACCAACGTGTCACGTGATCCGGAAGAGGATCGTCTAAGGTAGCACTGACGGGGTGCCCCACAGTGCTGGCTCACCAGGCGGGCGGGGGCAGCATAGGTTGGCACAGCTGCCCCGCCCTTGGATCGCCCGTAAGATAACCCACATATTGCATACTCCTGTATGGAATAAACCTGCAGCAATATTTTCCCACTACAAAGTTGTCTTGTGTATTTATTTATTGCATGCTCAGACAAGGGGGGGAGAGGTTGCCAATAATGGCACTATGTGCTCACAGGCCGCATGGCAAGAATCGGTTTACAGTAAAGCTTGATAAAGGGGACATACATCTGAGCAAGTCATTAAAAACACTCACAAATTAAAGAAATTCAATGAATGACACTATCTGATATTTGTTGTTACAGGATAGAAATTGAAGGATTGCAGAGAGCATCACTAATTTACATAATTCCTTCCAGTTACTGTGAATCTTGTTTCTAGAGATGGATATAAATAGTTATACCTTTTCCAGCTCACTGTACTAAAATTTGTGTTGGGTGTCTGCACGTGGGTGTTTTTATTTCAACCCTCCTGTGGTTACTCAGCTTTGCCTCCTGTTCTTTCATAGCACCACGTGAAACACGCAGTGCAGGCACTTCACCAGCTACACTTTACTTCACCCACAGTACATGCAACCAGTGGCGGCCGGCACAGGTAAGAGCGGTGCGACAGTGGGGCGGGGTGGTGGCAGACGGGATGAAGGGAAAGTCGACAGACGACAGGATAGGTAAAATTAAATAAAACCACTTACCTTGCGTGAGTGCAAAGTAAGTGGTTTTATTTATTTATTTATTTAATTTAAACTATCCTGTCATCTGTCGGTCGACTTCCACCCCACCCCGTCCCGCGCCACCGCTCTTACCTGTGCCAGCCGCCACTGCATGCAGATCACCTGCTCAAAGCAACCACATTACTGAGGGCGCACACACATTATTCACAGTGCGCACACACCACTGCCACCAGTGCATTAAAACCACCACATCTTAAAAGCCACATTTTCTGCTCATTGCAGCTGTCTGCACTTTGTTATCTTGGCACTTTTCTTAGTTTTTATAAGATTATTATTCCAAAATAAAGGCTATCCACTTTTTATTCGGGTCTGATGTTTTCTGGCATTGGTAGCATACTTCTCAGAGGGCGAGCCTATATGTCATCATTACCAACACCCACCCTGGGCCTGAGGATGATGTTGGAAAGTGCAGCACTTACCGTCAGCATTCTCAGGCTCTCAATGGAAGTCCATCGGGTCAAGGTCTATGGATCTTGGTAAGGCTGTAGTATGTAACTGGTGGTCATGCAGTTTGGGGCACACTGTTGCAAATATATTACTAAACGAAGATGCAGTTGCGCACTCTTGTTCACAGATAGCACATTTCCACTGAAATGGGCATTACATTTTCACAATCATGCAATTCTTCTGATAATATTATAAAGCAATGATTAGCCCACTCTTTTTAAAAAAGGGAAAGAAGTCCCCCCGAACCTCCCTTATCATAGTTGGGCTCTCTCGCGACACAACACTCATCCACGACTTTTACACTTCACCACTTTCAAATGTCACCAGCCGCCACTGCAAAAATCAAGGAAGGATTCCACAGATTGCACTTCCATCCCAAGATTCCTTTCTCACAAGCAAATAACTAGTTCTACGAAAAGCATCTCATTGGTATGTTTCCACCGAGTAACACTATTTGCCTTTCATCGCCTTAGCTACTTTGATGACAAAACACGAGTGACTGCCATTTTACAATGCCATGGGGGCATGGTGTCATGGCAAGTCTTTCAGCACTTGTTTCTTGAAAGACAGATCCCCTAAGCAGGGGATTATCTTTGGAAGGTAGAAAATCAATGTTTCTGACACATTGCTAGTTTTTCTTCCAGTGAGAGGGGAGCATTTTAGTATTTTTCCTGTCTGGAACCATCTGGGTGTGCCCAGAAAGGAAAAATGCAATGGACTTGGTACCCGAGGGCCACAGTAAAAGGTGATGGTGACTCATTGGGTGGTCATGGTCATGTGCTCCGTGTTTTGATAATTGGGTCTAATGCCCAATGAAAGTAGACCCAACTCTCCTGAGAACCATGATATGTCTTCCTTTCAGCAATAATGTTGTGATTGTACTAATCCATTATTGTTGCCAAGCTAAAGGTCAAATATTTCAAGCAAACATGATGTTAGACAAACATAACTGACATTGCACGGGGTTGTGGCAAGCCACTTTCACTAGTCTACTCGCTTTCAGGTCTATCACGTGATCTGGGCATTAGGATAATCACAGTAACTTTGGGGCTTGTTTGCAATGACCAGTTCTGCCACTCTGTGTGTGAGATGACGAGATGGCGGCTATGGGGAAGCATAGGAACATTTAGCTATTGTGTCAGATGAGAGTCAATTAAAAAACAGATGCTGTTTTCCCGCCGTTCTTCACACACTTTTACGATGTCATCAAACTTTGAAAGTTTTTAACCATGTTGCCCATTTTTGTACGGCTCCCTTCAAAACGAAATGTGTCTGGGCCTATTACAAGGGATGAAAATGCAGAAGTCATTGGTACCCATTTTATTAACCACAGATTGGACTAATGGTATCTGAAGGTACAATTAAACTACTTTGATTTACTTTACTGCAACGATTCAACAAATCATGGTCTTAAAAATACGTGCTTGCATGGAAATTAGTGGTGCAAGAGAACTGCTGTCAAATGCAACAAATGAACATTTCTTTAGCATTGAATAGATTTGTTAAATTAAGAAACATGGTTTCATCTGTGGCACACACTTAGATTGGGTTACTTTTAACACCATGGGGCCTGATTCACAACGTAAACTTACACTTCTGTGTAAGTTTACGATTCTATGCTATTCACAGAGGGATTACGAGTAGCCAGTAGCGGCTCGTGGTGGGAGTGCTGCGGGGCAGTGAGGCGGGGCGGGGGAGGAGCAGGGTGGGGGGTAGTAAACTACGACATACGGCCGAACAGAGGTATGTAAACAAATAAATAAATAAAACGAATTTCGTTGCGCGCGCTGCATCGTATTTGGCAATGCAGCGCGCGCAATGAAATTCGTTTTATTTATTTATTTGTTTACTTACCTCTGTTCGGCCGTATGCCGTAGTTTACTACCCCCCACCCTGCTCCTCCCCCGCCGCGCCCCACCGCCCGCAGCACTCCCACCACGAGCCGCTACTGCGAGTAGCATATATTTACGAGTGCGGAGTCTCCGTACATAAAAAATCTTTTTTGTGCGGCGATTCCGCACTCGTAAAGATACTTCTCGTAAATTCCTTTGTGAATAGTAAACAATCGTAAATGTACACGATAGTGTAAGTTTACCGTTGTGAATCGGGTTCCATGTGCGTGCTGAAGTTTTAATTACAGTGTATCTGCTTCAAATATAATTTTACGGTTAAAAAATGCATGCATTAGTTGAAGGTGTACGTTCTGCTAGGTATTGATAGGCGTCATTTCGGCTCTTGTACATCATGATTAATTCAGATTATAGGGTAAAATCATGTAGCATGTCAATTTCAATATAATTATCTCACTCTGTCATTTTAAAGTTTGATTAAAATCTATTTGCGTTGGACCTGTGATGAATGTTGCCAATTACAACAGTCTACGCCATATATTAGTTTACCCTCATTAACCATTTTTGCCTAATTAAAATGTGCTGTATTTAATTTAGCAATTTGCTCCTATTCATACTGCTCTTCTCAGCTGTGCTCCATCATACTGTTTGACACTTACTTGAAATTAGTTCATGTTCAGTGGAAACCAGAACTTTGATTCTGGTAGGATGTCTGTCGAAGAAGATCCCAGTTCGGCTGCGCTCACCACTTTTATTATTATTATTAATAATTACATATATAAAGAGCGACTTTCACCTAAAAGGAATCTTGGCGCTATAGTGAGCTTCGCAGTGATCTTTTAGAGAAAAGCATGACTATCAACAGTACTGTAGTGTCCTGCGGGACACGTTCTAGTGTTCCGCAGGGAGCTGTTCTCCCAGCCACTCCCTCGAGGGCTGGACACATTCGCACCCCCACACCCATCCATCACGGGTGTCACGAGTGACGTGGCCCCGCCAATAAAAGGGCCCGGGTGCACGTGCTCGGGGCCAGTTACTGCACCAGATTACCCAGTATCCGTGGAGTTATTCCACACCATGTGGGCCTGAGGCCCAACTTTACACTGGCGACGAGGGGCTGTGCCCGTGCGTGCAGCAGCCCAGCTGATCGGCGTGGAGGGGGAATTGCTACCCATGTCGAGGGCACCCCTCTGCGAGCCGGCGCCGGACGAGCCCAGAGGCCTGCGGGCGTGAGAAGGGCCCCGAGGAGAAGACGGTGTTCGGGAGCCCACCCCGCACCTGGTGTGCCCGTTAGTGCGTGGCGACACATGACGGGAGTAAGAGACCACGCGGCGAGTCCTGGAGCCGGTGGCACGCCCCCGCCACCTGAAGCCCGAATGCAGAGCGAGCCGCGCGGAGCCCACCCGCAGCGGTAGTGACAACACGCCGGGCAGGAGGTGAGCCCGTAGAAGGTGAGAGATGTCGTGGAGGCCGTAGCGCGAAGAAGGGTGACCCCCAACAGACGGAGGTCTGGGGAGCCCACCCCGCATGCTGTGCCGGCAGCTGCCTCTCACACTGGCCAGCCCGACAGCTAACCCTCGGCGGAAGAGAGGGGTCTGCTAAGGCCAGCACCACCCGCGTGCGGAGAAAAGACTGCGCCCATCCTCAGACCCGCGGGGTACCCAGGTGAGAAGAGTCTGGAGCGACTGTGCCTCGCAAACCCCCCCGGTGCACGCCACCACCCAGAATGAATGAGCTGGCTACACACACCGACACGCGCTACCCTGCGCCACACAGCAGAAAGTACGGAAGCAAGAACAGGCTGCCCCCACCTTGAACGCCTGACTCTACAGCCACCAGCAGCAAGAAGCGATACTTACTCGGTGCACGCGAGGAGCGGGCTGCCGCCCTTGCCAAGCCCTCGCGCGCCTCTGCAACTGCTCCAGTGAGGCCCCTGTAGGCGAGACAATCCACTGCATCAGGGCCACTGCATGGATGGTGCAGCGGAAGGGCCAACACGTGTGGCGCCTGCAGCGCGAGGCCCGTGCACCAGAGGAAGCAGCGGCGGCCAGCAGCATCGAAGCCAGCGCCACCTAGCGGTCGCATGCCTGCACCACACCTGGGGAACCAAAGCAGCAGTCTGACGCAGGCTATAGTGGAAGAGCTCCAGCGCCCAGAGGCCAGCAGCACCGCTGCTCCCATGAGGAGCTCTGCCTGAGAACAGAATTGCACCGAGGCCCAAGGGGCCAGTACCAGGAATGAGGAGCGCCTCACAGCCACACTCCTGCCTCTCCAAGCATACAGGCCAGCAAGTATCGACTGCAACAACCTTTGGAAGGAAGGGCAATACCCCTAGTGACGGTGGGCGGTACTGCAGACAGTGACTCACAGCCCCATCAAACGCAAGGCCAAGACAAGGCAATAAGACTGAGGGCAGCCAATCCACAGGAAGACTGGGTGCATTGCGCGCCGCCCCAGGCACAGCAACACATGCCCTCAGAGAGGGATGGTGAGAAAGTGGCCCTCAGCACCCTGCAAGTGAGAGCGGCAAGGACACCCTCAGAGACAGCAAAGTCTCCAGATAGCTGCCACACCTTGAGACACAAGGAAGACTGGTGCCAAACACACACCACCGGTGGTTGCTCGACTTTACTTCAAGCAAGGACACTGCGACACAAGCCCCCACTAGCAAGAGTGGACAACCAACCAGAACGGCAACGTCTCAAGGGAGCTGTCCCCACCGACAGCGCAAGAGAAGACTGGTACAGAACACACACCACACGTGGCTGCCCAACGCCACCGCAGGAGCAGAGATTGTGTCAGTTGCTCCCGAACGCAGCATCGAGAACGACCACATCTCCACCACCTAAGCGAAGCCCCGAAGTGGGCGAAGGCGACACAGAGTGTCCTCCCTCACACAGCCTCAAGACGGAGTCGGCGGTGACCCAAGACAGGCCAGAGGAGAGTCGCACACTACAAGTGGCCAGCCACCACCATAGCTCAACACTGCCCGCGGAAGCCATTCCCAGGAGAGGGAACACCCGGAGTATGAGCTTCAAGACGAACAAGACGAGTGGCTGTTCACCACGCAGCAGAGAAGAGCGACAGAAGTCTCGCCCGCATGGTCCAGTGACCATTGAAGTTAATAGGCCCCGTTGGCCTTTTTTGGAACAGGGTGCATGGCACTGTACCCGGAGAAGAAGCCAAAGACGAGTGGCGATCCCGTCACCGGGCAGAGCTGGACAAACACAGGGACGCTAGAGAGAGAACACGAGGAGAAGCACGAGGACTCGTAGCACCACAAGCCAAGAGCACCTCCAAAGACACCAGATAGCCACCAGGGCGGACCGACATCCCTGGAGACAGCACCAAGGGAGAACCACACGTAAGCTGCAGCAAGCGCAAACCGCGTTACTCCCATCGCTTCACAGTGAGACCGTCCAGCCCCGAGCATCAGCAGTGGGAGTCGAACGGCATCCCTGCTCCTGACCGCAAATGCCAGAGGTGCAAGAACAGATTCAGATTCAGAAGAGGCAGTCATGCAGCTACGACGTCCCTCCAGAAACCTCTTCTCCTAGCTGATTATCGCCACCTGTCGTCCACGCCCAATGGCAACTACATCATCAGTGCCATGTGCATGCTACCACACTCAACAAGAAACATGGAAGTGTGACCGGAGGCTCTACACCAAGAATCGGACAACCGACTGAGGTCAGAAGGGGAAGTCGTGAGTGGCTGGGCCGGATGGTGAAGAAAACCCGAGCTGCCAAAGGAGCGATTCCTAATACAGCGACAGCAAGGGAAGAAGATGATAACCCAAGAAGGAACTGGCAACCGCACAGCGGGAGACCGAGAGTAAGCCGCAAAGCCTGCGCGAACCGAGTCTCATGCCTCACGTTTCTCAGCATGTCTATCACTCCTCTGTCACCAACGTCCCAACAGCCCAAGAAGTCCAAGTACACGGATGCAAGTACCTCCCCACAGGAGATGGAGGTACCTGGCCACTCCCTGCCTCAGGTGATTGACTCCAGACTGAAAGCCTGCAATCATCCAGGCAAGTCATCACCAGCCATCGTCCAGATTCGCCACATGACTGGCCATACCATCACGCCAGTCCTCATCAAGTGCGACACACAAAATCATCCCGAGTGCCGATGGGTGGAGTCCTACACTATTGTCAAACTAGCCATCAGCAAGACAGTCTAATAGAGACTTCAGGTGATCCTTCAACACCTCCGTGAACTCTCACCTGGGACTCCATCCATGCTCATGACGCAACCCTCTATAGAGAACTGTTTGAACTCACCACAGACCATCACCGACGTCAGAAAAGTGGAAGCCATGCAAGACATGTCGTCAGTGAATGGACGGTATGCAGCGGATGTCTCCAAGTCAGTGGTCATGTCCTGAACCCCTCAGGTTAAACTACGGGTGCCCGTCGAGATGGTCCTGCTGCAAGCAAAATCCCCAGCTCATGTCTGACGTCTTCCTGCCACCTGACTCAGACGACTAATGGACCCTGTGGTGTTTAGTGAATTGTTTGTTTTGTCCCCACAGGTTGGACTAGCGTTTTGTTTGTTCTTCAATAAAGTTGGGGAGGAATGTAGTGTCCTGCGGGACACGTTCTAGTGTTCCGCAGGGAGCTGTTCTCCCAGCCACTCCCTCGAGGGCTGGACACACTCGCACCCCCACACCCATCCATCACGGGTGTCACGAGTGACGTGGCCCCGCCAATAAAAGGGCCCGGGTGCACGTGCTCTGGGCCAGTTACTGCACCAGATTACCCAGTGTCCGTGTCAGTTATTCCACACCATGTGGGCCTGAGGCCCAACTTTACAAGTGCAACTTTAATTAGGCTTGCAAGAAGGGACCTAGCTCATAATCTCTCGTTCCGTGAAACATCTATCTATTTGGGGAAGAGCCACATTTTCAAGATCCTCCTAAATAGTAGGAGACTGTCACTGGCTCTTAACAGGCCCGGCAACTTATTCCAGATGTGGGCTGCCTTAACTGAAAAAGACCCACCACCCTGTCTAATTTTTTGGGATTTTGGATTGCATAGTAGATTAGCTGTAGACGAATGAAAGTTCCTCAGTGGAACGTAGTGCTTAATTTTTTTTTTTGCAATAGCCTGGGTCCTGTTCCTTTTATAGCCTTAAAGACAATGCACATCGATTTAAAAGTGATTCTGTCCTTCACCGGCAGCCAATGAAGTTCCCTTAACGTAGCAGACGAGGAGGCATGCCTAGGTTAATCCAGAGCACGTTTTGCTGCTGCTGCTTGTACTCTATACATCTTTTTTAGCAGATATTCTGGTGCTCAAAGCATCAGGGCATTGGATTAGTCAATTCTGCTAAGAACTGCACTGTGGACCATCAACTTTCTAGCGGGCTGTGGCAGCAATGGAACAATTTTCCGCAAGTTCCAAAGTAATCCAAGCACATGGAAGTTGCTCTGTTGACGTGTCTCCACTGAGAGATTGTCATCAAAATAAACTCCCAAATTACGAACTGCTTTGGACGTTTCTAGGTCGCCTGTACTGGTCCAAGGCCAAAAATTGCTAGTCAGCAGAATGTGTGTATGCATTTTTACACATATATGTACATGTTAAAGTAATCTGCAAAGATGGGCAGGAATGAGAAGCATTACTCTGGGTGAAGGTGGACAAAGTTTCCCAACTGCTCACTACTTTGCAAGAGACATGTTTAAACTCGAACCGCTGCAATGCAGGATTTCCCATTGGCTAGCATCCTGCAACAGAAAATTCTGTGGAGTTAATGGCACCTTAAATAACCTCCAGGTGTAAGGAGGGTAAGCAGGAGTAGCAGTCTGAGGGAAGCTGGGGGCCCTAATAATCCTGCACAGTGGACGTTTTAGGGGCTGGGCAGTGGGGGACAGTGGCGGCTGCTGTGATAGAAAAGTGGTGGGGCAACATGGGGAGAAAAATATCAAAACAAAAAATAGTACCTACCTGCCGACCACTGCCTCGGTGCTCTTCTGCTCCTTTCAACTCCCAGAAGTGCATGCACAGGCTCCCAGACTCCCCAATGCCAATCCAGACACTGCTCTCGTGCTGATAATACCCAGCATGAAAGAAGTGCTGGGACTGGTCTGAGTGGGCTGGTTTGACACTTATTCAGGGCCTGAGAGCCTGTTCTCCACCCAGCTGTGCAGCACAGCTCGGGTGAAGTGCGCATGTCGGTTTGGCCGTCCTAAGACAGCCGGACAAACCAACGTGGGCACTTGCAGCAGTGCCCACCACTCTTCCTCTCTGCTGCAGCTGCTGTCCATCAGGATGGCCCATCATGCCCTAGACTCAGCTCAGCAAGGAAAAATAAAATGATATTAACCTGTTTATTATCATTTTATTTTTCATGTTTTCACTGCTGAGAGAGCAGTGGGGCGATGCTCCTCCACTTTAGCAGAGGAGGCACTGCCGAATGGGGCAGGATTCGGAATGGGACAGTGCTGGTATAACTGGGAATTTGATTAGAGTGGGGATTTAGAGCATGGATAGTGCATAGCTGTCAAGCGTTGTCAATTCTCTCTCCGCCCCTTGCATCAATGGGAATGGTTGCCGTGAAGGGACACTAAAACTGTCCTTCTTTTGTTATTCAAAAAATAGCAAAGTTTTGGATGCTGTAAAAATTTCACTTTCCACATGTCAGCTCTGGGCAAACAGTACATTCCAGCTTTCACTTTACAATTAAAATATAGGCTTAAAATTTCTAACTGCCGATAAAAAAGCAGCAGTTTCACCCTCTGCTAGCCACTATAAACTGCAACTTCCCTCCTAAAATCTAACAACACTATTGATGATCTGTTGAGAAGTGGAAAACGTTTACAACAGTTATGTATATTTGCACTATATGAGCAACAAAATTATTCCCAAAATGGAGTGATCATGTCTTCTCTCTTGTGGATGAGAATCGAGAGGATAACAATCAGCAATTCATTCGCCATTTGCATAGTCCTCATTTTCCTGCTCTGCATGCTAACCAAATTATCCCACTTACCCATAACGTTACACTGCTCCCCTCCTGCTGATCCATGCCCCATCACCATGATAAGCCATCCAAAATGCCTTTGAAATTTAAAGATCATTCAGGATGGAAGTTATGGTTGTGCTTTGCCTCCTCGTTCAGCTCATCTAAAGCTTCAACTAATTTCTTAAATCCCCATTGAATAAAAAAATACGGCTATGTGGTACACAGTCTACACTCCAGGCAAAAGCTGCTGTATCTTCATGCCATGCTACATGCTAGGTAATTCTTGGAACTCTGTAGCCCTAGGTGGAGTCAATTAAAAGAAACTCTTGCTAACAGTGCTTTACAGATAAAAGGTGTTCATAATATTTTCTGCCCAACCTTAAAATTACTTTTTATGTGAGTGAAGCTCAGGAACAGAGAGATCCTCTCCAAAGCTTATCAGCTAATGTTCTCATTCACCAATTCACATGTGATGATCTTTCTCAGAAATAAGGCCTTAATCAGGAGTTTAAAGAAAGCTCCTTGACGCCGTGCCTTCAGTAGAGTGATATTTAGACGCCAGTGGGTGGTCTGTCTTTCCACCAGGGTGGCGGATGCACTCATTTCAACCTCCGTCGCTGTAAACCACCCCTGTATTTAAAGACACCCACCTTTCTGGCTTTTTAAAAAAAATACTCTCTGACATAGCGGGTGCAATAATACCTATCTGGTGTTGCAGCAGTACTTCTAATTTGGCCTTTAGGCAATATTTGTATTCCCAATGACTACTTTGCTGTTCCATATTTTTTATATACATTTTATTAACTTGTTCCATGTTACAACAACTCTCATTGCTAACGTTCTCCCACCCCAGCAGGTCATGCAAATGTGCTTTCCAGACTATCAAGGTACATAAAGTTCTTTGGCTTTCTCCGGATGTCAGAATCATGACACCGCCCCTCTAGTCTGCTAAATTAGCTAACACCATCTTTCAGTTGTTCATAGGGGAATGTAATCTGACTTTTAAAGGGATGAGTCTAACCAGTTTTCCCATGACTCCAGACTAGCTTGTTTCATGATTTTTGCAGCTATGAGGTGGAGGGCTACTATTTCCGCTGTCACCCAACTCACTACCTCTGGGGCCATATTACACAAAGTGCCCCGGGGGCGCAACGGTCGTTTGTGCCCACTTTGCGCCCCCCCGGAGAACTTTGGTATTACAGAAGGGGCCGCAGACGCTTGTGCGGCCCCTTCTGTAATATCGATAGCACTGGCGCACATAAAGCACTATCTTCAGGGGGCGTTCCTTAATTTGCATGGGGGCGTGCCCCATGCAAATGAGGGAATCCCTTTGCCTCTGGGCCCGCGCCGTATTACAGATGCGGGCGCAGAAGCAAAGAAGCTCTCAGGAGGCGCACCGTCAATGTGCCACTTAAAAGGTGGCACACTGTAAATGCGCGCCCTGAGAGCAGCCCTCTGGAGGGGGGAAAGGGAGACCTATGGACCCACCAGACATTCCCTTTAAAAGTGCAGGCGGGTTGCTGCCTGCACTGTGAAAACACATTGGGGCATATTATCAACGGCCAGCGATAATTATCGCTGGCCGTGCTAAGCGATAGATATCTTATCGCTGGCTATCTCCGGAAATTATCGCCCTGGTAGCGCGTTATTAACAACACGCTTCTCCAGGGCGATAAAAATTCCAGAGATAGCGAGGTTATCGCCGTTTTGCAGGGAACATCGCTGGTGTTCCAGCGATGTTCCCTGCAAAACGGCGATAACCTTGCTGATACGACCCTGTGGTCGTATCAGCACAATCCACCCCCTATGTTAGGGATGGCTAAGTCGGGATAATAGCAGACGTTAGATTTTGGCGAAAACGGCCGTTTTCGCCAAAATCTAACGTCTGCTATCATCCTGTGGGCTGCCTTGTAAATATCGCGATGTGCACATCGGCGATATTTACAACGTAGCCCATCTGGGGTACGCCCAGTAACGCCCACCTTGCATCTCATTAGAGATGCAGGATGGGCGTTATGGGAAAGGGCGATAGGGCAAGGATTCACGCGATAGCGTGACCTTGCTAATACAGCGATAAAATTATTGCCGCTTTTCGTCTAAAAACAGACGCTAAAGCGGCGATAATTTTTTATCGCCGGCTTGTTAATATGCCCCAAAGTCGCTTCAAAGCAGCCACTCCGTTTTTCAAGTTCGCGGCTGCACTGAGGGCGGCACATTCATCATAATATGGCACATTTTACTTCATTGTGCTGGGCACGCCTTTTAAAAGGTGCGCGCAGAGCAATGAAGGAAAATGCACTGCATGTATAATGCAGCCCCCGGTATCCACACTTTAATAGAAGGAACATCCCTTGCCTTCTAGTGCAATGTTAGCCAAGTATGAACAGGAGGTCCACCAACCCACTCCTTTGTTTTATTTTGCTCCACGTGGGAAGACCTCAAGCAAGCACGCCTCTGGTGTATTGGCCACTGAAGTTTCTAGGGCCCTGCTCCAGTACCTGAGAGCACTCCTAGATCATATGTTGGAGTCCTGCATTTGGTGAATGACATCTAGGGCAGCTCCCCAAAGCTGATGCAAAAATTATTTTCATTCTCAAAGTTGTAAGTTACACTCCATTTAGTAAATGAAATTGAATTAATTTAAATATACACTGACCACATATTCGACGGATCAAGCCCATGTTTCTTCCCTTATTTTCTTGTCTTTTTTCGTTTTAACTTTTATTTATGCAAATATTCATCTAAGAAAATTTAACAGTTAACATTGTACCATGTAGTGATGACAGATATTGTACATACCACTGAGCTATTGTGCTAGTTCACATATAAGTGTCGACCATATGCCTAAGCACCATAGTGTACATTGTACATCTAGTAATACCTACTGTTCAGCGGTGTCAGTTTCAAGAAGCAGGAAGCTGCCCCCTTTCTCCTCTCCTGTTTGTCCTGGCGGTGGAACCAATGGCTAGCAAAGTGTGAATGGCAGGTAGACATTGGGGAATAGCACTGGAAGACACAAAACACACTGTCTCTCCCTATGCAGATGACATGTTTCTATGTTTCCAGTTGGCTCAGAGTTAACCTTGCGATGTCTTTTATCTTTCCACTACGGCAGGAGGTAATTCCACACCTGCTTACTCTGGGGTCAGATCCCATTCAGTGGACAACACAATCATTTAAATATCAAGGTATCAAAATATTCCACAACCCACAAGACATATTAGAGGGCAATGTGGGTGCTGCGCCATGGGTGATCCGTGCCCAAGTCGCTTTCTGGACCACTCTCCCACTAACAGTTGCATGGAGAGTGGCTCTTTCTAAAATGGTGGTTTTGCCACGCTTGCTCTCTTGTTTCATAAACCTTCCAGTGCTTATCCCGGGGAAAGTCTTTAGTGACCTCAACATCATATTGTGTTACTTAATATGGGGCTCTGGGAGATGGCGGATCGCCTTGCACAAACTTTACCTTCCCATTGACCAAGGTGTCCTAAATGCCCCGGACTTTCGATATATTACTACACAGTGCAACTACAGTGGCCAATACCACTTTGGCTGACGGGACACCATTTTGCCGAAACAGGGCATACACCAGCACAGTTACAATCTGGGATGCTTCATAATTCACTCTTCTCATATACTAGGGCCCCCTTGAAGTGTACTCTACTATTTGGCATAGAGCGCATATGCCTGAACAATGCCCTGATCTATGCTAAGACTGCACCCCCATACACCCCGGCCCGTTTAATTGAAAGGTATGTCAACTCAGCCAAAGTGGCTTTCCATGGGTGACTTGTTGTACTGGGGGACTGCAGGCCTATGCCCTTCAGTAGACCTGTTTGAGGATGGTCTTGACTTGAGGCACTGAACAGCTGCATAGAACCTCCTGCTGGGGAGTTCCTTACATATGGCATGATACGACTGGCACTATGCCGGGCATGGGAGATGACTCGACGAGAGTCGCCCACATATGCCGCTCTACAGGCATTGCACACAATGGGGCATGGAATCAGTGACCAGGTTGTACAAAGGGATTCAGGCAAATGCAGATATTTCCCTATGCACACTTAGGGCAGACCGGGTAGATGAACTTCTTATTGTCTTCAATGATAAACAATGGCAAGCCTCAATCAAATACCCCTTGCAGATTCCACGGAATGCATGTTTTTAGTTTATACAAATATGTCTTCTGCTCAGGGCATATCTAACTCCCCAGAAATTGCAGATTATTCTCCCCTCAGCCTTCCCGAACTGCCCATGATGCCATCCCACTTGAACGATATGATGTGGGGCTGTATGAAATTACAGCCCTTTTGGTCTGGGGTCCTTTCCACCTTAGAACACCTCATGTTTAGGCCACTCCAGCACTCTCGGAGGTAGATCCTCTTGGGGGGCTACCCAAGACCAGAGGGAGCTAGGCTCACCACTAGATTCCTTGATCTTGCCCTCCTTCTGGGCTGCTGTGCCATCTCACGATCACGGAAGCAATGTCCCCTCCCACTTTGTCTTCCTGGCACTGAGAACTCCAAAAGCCACTTCACAGGGAGGAAAAGAGAGGACTTCGGCAACCTCCCATTTTGGATCTATGGGATGCCCTGCTCCATGTCTTCAAAGAACTGATCTCCAGTGACGACCTCTGAGCGTGAGTGGGCACTCCCCCCTTCACAGGGTTTTAGTGGGTCCCCTTGGAGGTTTTCTCTCCTATGCCCCCCTGCTTAGAGCCTCGACTCCAGGCTGGCCCTCCGTGACACTTCACTACGTGATACCCCTATACCAAGACAGCCCCTTGATAACAGCATTGGACCCACCCCCACAATACACATATTCTTACCACTCCTGGCTAAGACTGATGCCATAACCCGCTTGCAGAAGTCACTCGGGCCCCCAATTCCCGTCTCTGCCCCTCCTCCTACCCATCCCCAATAAAGCTGGTGTTGTTTGTTCTAAACTAACATAACAATAACAATTGTCTCACGCTCTAAAGGTCTTATCAATATACATTGCTATTTTCTCTCTTTATACATGTTGATATGAAAAGATGGCATCGGTGGTGTGCTGAATGAAGAAGCTACATGACTCTGTACACTTAAAAGTTAATAGAATTTGTTTTCAAAAGAAACAGAAATCTTTGGAATGGCGCCCATTCGTCCTTAGGGGGGGAGGCCTGCAGGAGCAACTCTGCATATATCTCCAGTTGTATGTTGCAGAATGTCAGTTCAGTTAGCCATTGATTTCGTGTTGGGACCCTTCCCTGGGCACAATGTTTCGCCACCAAAAGTCTGGCCAGTAGCAATGCAAGGGTGGTAAATTTCCGATTGGAATGGGGTATTGTCTTTACTAGCTGAATAGATGCTCAATAATTGCTTGCAGTGCAGGCACAACCATTACCACAAATTTCCAGATCCCTCTGCATTTCAATGATAGATGTAGGAATGCTGCCTCGGATGCCCCATATCGTTCACAGTGAGGACTGGGACGTTGCCCCCATTTGTGTAGTGCTGCCGGGATGTAATATATTTAGTGAAGGTATCTAAATTGTATTAGCCTTACCTTACTGCTATGGAAAGGTTCCCTCAATTGGGAGTAATAATATAACCCACATCTCATCAGTGAGGGAGCATCTAGATCCCTGTCTCAGCCAATCATGGTTGGAAATGTCTTAGGAGTTTTGACATTTATTATCATTTAGAGTGTTCTGAAACATTCCAGCTCTTGAGAGAATCATGTGTGGTCTGTTAGCTCGTTAGTGTTGGACTTGCCCCTTTTTGCAGGGTCATCCCCAAACTTTTTGCTTTCACACTCTTGTGTTTTTTAACCCGTTTTTGTAGGCTTTTAGAACTGCTCACTTTACCAATACTAACCAGTTCTAAAATACTTGTTCCCTCTTCCTAAATCATGGCAGGTTGGCTTATACCCAATTGGCATGTACTTTTAAGTTTTACGTTTCCTGGCAGTGAAAAAAAAACTCTTACATTTGTTTTTCACTATTGCAAGGCCTACCTCTCCCATAGGATGACGTTTTATTACCTTATTACATAAGTGCAATTTCCAAATGGTAACAGGTAACCCCTTCATGTTTGGTGTCTCTGGAATTGCAATAATAAATGCTAACTTATGGTGAAGTCGGATTTTAAATTACAATTTTAAAAATGTCGCTTTTAGAAAGTTGACATTTTCATGCCTTAGTCATTTGGTGCCTACAGCCTGTGTCGAGTCATATAACTGGGTGTGGGTAGCAGTTAGGCTTTGTGTATTCCTCCAAGCTTAGGTGTGACTGGATGGGCCATCACTGGCAGAATGGGAGGGAGGAGCTGGGTTCAGCCCCACTTACACTTAAATAGGCTGTGTCCTGTCTCCAGACAAAGGGCTGCATACCCCCTGTAGTTCGTCTAGAGTCAGGGCCAGCAGGCAGGGCACATGTGCACTTCAAAGGCAAGCCTTTATAAGCTTCTCCCCACTTCAGAGTCACAACTGTTAATAAATACTGGACCTCAGACATCAACTCTTCATTACACTTCTACTTCTTCTGCCTCTGTGCTGAACTGCTGCTCTGAAGGAACTGCTGCTCTACTGTGCTGACCTGCTGCCAGCTGCCCACTTGCCGGAGTGAGAAGGACTGGATCTGCATCTCTTGAACCCAGCGTGACTCCAAGGGCTATTTGGCTGGCCTCCTGATCTGAAGCCTCAGGGCCACGGACACAGCAGGCTTCCAACAACCTTGCATCTGCACCTGGACTCTGCCTTCTGTGAGTCTACCCTGGCAAGTGCTGCCACCCCAGACCTGGATCCTTGGAAGTGGGCTTATAGTGCTCTGCCAGCCTCTGTGGATTCAGCGGAACCGATGCATCTCCTCTGCTGCGCGGCTCAAACCTGAGCAGAACCATTGTATCGCTGCTGCTGTGTGACTTGGACCCGTCGCAAAGACCTGCATCGCATTGCAGATCTTTGGAACTGTTGCATCACCCCTACTGCGCGATATATCCCTGGCAAAAGACCCTCACATCCATCGCTGACAGCAGCCTTGACGATGACGATAGACTCCGCAATGCAAACTCGCAGCTCTTCGGAACCTGCGCATCACCCCTACTGTGCGCCGCATCCTGGAGGTTCAACTTCGCAGCACAAGCCCCGTCAATGTAATCCTCTGCAACAATGCGGGACCTTGCATCGCCGCCTCGCTGCATGTCGGAACTGACGCATCACTTCTGCTGCATGATGCATCTTCAACTCAGATCCTTGCAGCGCTCCGCAAACCAGAATTTAAGGTACTCGCTTCAGGAGGCCTAACGGGGTCCCTATAGCCAGCCCGTGCTCCATCGCGGTAAACCTGAACTTATAACTTTGCCCAGGTTTGGCACGACCAGACATATCCACAGTTGGTACGTTGTGCTTTTTGGTGCTATTATTACTAAAATCTTTCAAATTTCATATCCCCGGTACCACTGATTGGATTTTTGTTGTTTTGGTCTTGTTTAGTTCGTTAAAGAAAGTTCTATCTTTCTAACATAGTGTATGATCCTTTTTGTGTGGTATTTTCACTTAATTGCTGTTTGAAGTGTTGCACAGATATTTTACAAATTGCCTCTAAGTTAAGCCTGACTGCTTTGTGCCAAGCTACAGGAGGGTTGAGCACAGGTTAATTTAGAGTTGGCTTGTGCCTCCCCTGACAATGATTGTGGTTGCTGCTTGACCAGGGCTCACATCCCCAGTCAACCACCAAATCAGATCCTCACACTGTGTTAAAGAAATATGCCAAGCAAAGTAGGCTCGGAGCGAGCCCCAAAATTGTTGATGGTAATGAATGTGCCTCCCTCTTAGAGGTCACCCCACTTGGCAATGCCCAATTTGTGAAGCTAGGACTTTGCCTTTTCCTCAGATGCCACTGTAAAATGTGGATGTGATGTTAAAGTGGTATCAGGTGAGCATAAGAGTTTGATTTGAGTGCTACTTATGAGCTTATCACAAGCTGCTATTATGCATTGGACCATGTTTACTTCCATGTTATTAGTGGGGTTTTTCAGCCATAGTGCCACTCCTAGCGGTGTAGGATCTGCCATATCTCGTTTCACAGCAAGATGGACCATGTATTGCTGTGTATGAAGCCAATAGTGCGCAACATGAGCTTGCGCACATAAATAGTACAATTCCATGTTGGGGGTAGCATATCCCCCTTGCATTTGTTTAATGTGATGGGTATATTCACAACATATTATAAAAATGTTGGGACATGACCATTTTTGTTAGGCCCAGACGGGAGACCATTGTGAGCTGCAGCCTGAGCCATCTAGTGATTTTACCATCAAGTTTGCCAATGGCAATATCATAGTTTGATCTCGTCAAGTGTGATCGGCTGTGCCAAAAATTCTCTATGGTCATTGTTCAGCCAGGCAGTTACTGTGTCTTGAAGGATGTAGGCAGTGCCTTCTACTGTGATGTATAGAGCGCCCTATAGTAATGTAGGAATACTTTCTCGATTTCTTCAGCTTCGTATAAAGGTTCTACATTTGTGCCAGTAATACAGACCACCTCATTGGCAGCCAGGATTTTTTTTATGATAGCTCCCAATGTTTTCCCAGGCCTTTCACCTCACCCTGTGTTCTTGATATTACATATTTCCCAAGGTAATTGGTTTCTCTGTCCGCTATTTTATTCTTTTCAGTCACTTTACATCCAATTTCTTGTCTGATTTTCGCACTGTCCTGCTGAGTTCTGGCTCCAGCTGTTTAATGTCCCACTCTAGCATTTCCAGGAGTTGCCTTTATCTTCTGAAGATACCATTTTTGGAGATACTTTGGCCCCTCACTACTTTAATGCCTCCCACAGGGTGGCTGCCTGTTATCCTGATCCTTGAATTATTCCTAAAGTTTTTTTTTTCTGCACGTATCTCATCCCTGAATAGTTTGTCTAACAGCACTTTCATGCATAAATGACATATTCTCACACTGTCTTGTGTGATCCTGCTAGGCCGATTAGCAATATCGCCGGGGAGTGGTCTGACAGGATGGGGCCAAATTTTCTACACCAATGGTTAGATGCTCAGACCTCTATTAAATATCCAGTAGTCTAATCTAGACCACATATTGTGCATAGCTGAGCAATATGATTCCTCCCTATGAGTCTTGTGTCTGATTCTCCGTTACCTAAAAGGTTGTAATCAGCTGTAATGCCCTGTATGATTATGGCGAGTGTCTCTTTGTCAGTGTCTGCAATCTATCTATGTGAGGCTCCAGTGTTGCATTGAAGTCCCCTCCCCAGATTATAGCTTTGGGGCCCTGCGCTGGTATTTTGCCCCATAATTCTTTAAACAATTCTGGATCTTTAGTGCTATGGCAATAACCTTTAGCAGAGTCATGTGTTTCCTAGGATGCCCTAGATCACGGGTACTCATAGTACGGCCCGTGGGCCGCCAGCGGCCCGGTAAGCCCTCCTTGGCGGCCCGCGGACCTTGCAGACATCGTACCTGTGTTTGCAGCGCGGACTTAGAGAGACTCTGCTCTATGGGGGCCGGGCGATTCCAGGATAGTCAGAGTAGAGATGCAGGGGCGCTAAGAAGAGGTGAAATACAACAAAGCCTCATTAACAAGTAAATGGTCTTTTAAAGACCTGTGAAGTACTCGGGTGTGGCTGTGTGTGTGCCCGGGAAGCTGTCTCAGCCCGGGCTGACAACCGACGGGGGGGGGGTGGCTGAAGCCCTTTGAGCCCAATGGGCGTTGCACGCCTGGTGTCCAGTGCTACTTATCATTCGTTCACCTTACGGATGTGACTGAATCTGAACCAACCCACCCCCAGCCTTTTATTGTCACACCTGTCACAGGACTCAAACTTGCCACGCGATAGTGGTCTTTTCCAGGAGAAAACGAGCTGGCTTTTACATTACACAGGGAGAGGGGGGAGAGGGGGGGCTGTCTCTGGGCTGGTGACGGGGACATGTAGACACAGTACGTGTGCACTGCCCGAGTCACAGAGACACAGACAGAAACAGACAGAGAGAGATAGAGACAGAGATAGACAGAGACAGACAGGGACAGACTAATAGATAGAGGCAGAGACAGATAGAGACAGAGCCAGATAGAGGCAGAGACAGATAGAGGCTGAGACCGATAGAGGCAGAGACAGGGGCAGACAGAGCTAGATAGAGGCAGAGACAGGGACAGACTGACAGAGGCAGAGACAGATAGAGCCAGAGACAGATAGAGGTAGAGACAGATAGAGGTAGAGACAGACAGAGACAGACAGCGATAGAGACAGAGAGAGACATAGAGAGAGATAGAGGCAGGGACAGATAGAGACAGGGACAGATAGAGGCAGAGACAGACAGAGACAGACAGCGATAGAGACAGAGGCAGGGACAGATAGAGGCAGGGACAGATAGAGGCAGAGACAGATAGAGGCAGAGACAGACAGAGGCAGAGACAGGCAGAGACAGAGAGACGGAGAGGGAGACAGAGGGAGGGAGGCAGAGACAGGGACAGACGGAGACAGGGACAGACAGAGATAGATAGAGGCAGAGACAGACAGAGGCAGAGACAGACAGAGACAGGGACAGACAGAGACAGATAGAGGCAGAGACAGGGACAAGGGCAGACAGATAGAGGCAGAGACAGACAGAGATGGAGAGGGAGACAGAGGGAGGGAGACAGAGACAGGGACAGACAGAGACAGGGATAGGCAGAGACAGATAGAGGCAGAGACAAGGACAGGGACAGACAGATAGAGGCAGAGACAGAGACAGACAGAGACAGAGAGGCAGAGAGACAGAGAGATGGAGAGGGAGACGGAGGGAGACAGAGGGAGACGGAGGGAGGGAGAGGGAGGGACACAGAGGGAGGGAGAGGGAGGGAGACAGAGGGAGGGAGACAGAGGGAGGGAGACAGAGGGAGGGTGACAGAGGGAGGGAGACAAAGAGAGAGGGAGACAGAGAGAGGGAGACAGAGAGAGGGAGACAGAGAGGGAGACAGAGAGAGGGAGACAGAGGGAGACAGACAGAGGGAGACAGACAGAGGGAGACGGACAGAGGGAGATGGAGAGAGAGAGAGAGGGAGACAGAGGGAAGGAGACAGAGGGCGACAGAGGGAGAGGGAGGGAGACAGAGGGAGGGAGACAGAGGGAGGGTGACAGAGGGAGGGAGACAAAGAGAGAGGGAGACAGAGAGAGGGAGACAGAGAGAGGGAGACAGAGAGAGGGAGACAGAGAGAGGGAGACAGAGAGGGAGACAGAGAGAGGGAGACAGAGGGAGACAGACAGAGGGAGACAGACAGAGGGAGACAGACAGAGGGAGACGGACAGAGGGAGATGGAGAGAGAGAGAGAGGGAGACAGAGGGAAGGAGACAGAGGGTGACAGAGGGAGACAGAGGGAGACAGAGGGAGGGCGACAGACAGAGGGAGACAGACAGAGGGAGGAGGGCGACAGACATAGGGCGACAGAGGGAGACAGAGGGAGGGCGACAGACAGAGGGAGACAGACAGAGGGAGGAGGGCGACAGACAGAGGGCGACAGACAGAGGGAGGGAGACAGAGGGAGGGAGACAGAGGGAGGGAGACAGACAGAGGGAGACAGATAGAGGGAGGCAGAGGGAGGGAGTCAGACAGAGGGAGACAGAGGGAGAGAGAGCGTGAGGGAGACAGAGGGAGGGAGACGGAGACAGAGGGAGACGGACGGAGACAGTAAGGAGGGAGGGAGAGGGAGGGAGGGAGACAGAGGGAGGGAGACAGAGGGCAACAGACAGAGGGAGACAGAGGGAGGGAGACAGAGGGAGGGAGACAGAGGGAGGGAGACAGAGGGAGGGTGACAGAGGGAGGGAGACAGAGAGAGAGGGAGACAGAGGGAGACAGAGAGAGGGAGATAGAGAGGGAGACAGAGGGAGACAGACAGAGGGAGACGGACAGAGGGAGACGGACAGAGGGAGATGGAGAGAGGGAGACAGAGGGAGGGAGACAGAGGGCGACAGAGGGAGACAGAGGGAGGGAGACAGAGGGAGGGCGACAGACAGAGGGAGACAGAGGGAGAGAGAGAGGGAGACAGAGGGAGGGAGACAGAGACAGAGGGAGACAGAGGGAGGCGGAGGGAGACAGAGGGAGGGAGGGAGGGAGAGGGAGGGAGACAGAGGGAGGGAGACAGAGGGCAAAAGACAGAGGGAGACAGAGGGAGGGAGACAGAGGGAGGAGGGCAACAGACAGAGGGAGACAGAGGGAGGGAGACAGAGGGAGGGGGACAGAGGGAGGGAGACAAACAGAGGGAGACAGATAGAGGGAGGCAGAGGGAGGGAGACAGACAGAGGGAGACAGAGGGAGAGAGAGAGAGAGGGAGACAGAGGGAGGCAGACGGAGACAGAGGGAGACAGAGGGAGACAGACAGAGGGAGACAGAGGGAGAGAGAGAGATGGAGACAGAGGGAGGGAGACAGAGGGCGACAGACAGAGGGAGACAGAGGGAGGAGGGCAACAGACAGAGGGAGGGAGACAGAGGGAGGGAGACAGAGGGAGGGAGACAGAGGGAGGGAGACAGATAGAGTGAGACAGATGGAGGGAGACAGATAGAGGGAGACAGATAGAGGGAGACAGAGGGAGAGAGACAGACAGAGGGAGACAGAGGGAGAGAAAGAGAAAGAGAGAGGGAGACAGAGGGAGACAGAGGGGGAGAGGGAGGGAGACAGAGAGAGAGGGAGAGATAGAGAGAGATAGAGAGAGATAGAGAGAGGGAGGGAGACAGAGAGAGAGGGAGAGAGAAAGCGAGATAGAGAGAGAGAGAGAGAGAGAGAGAGATGTGTGTATGCCGGGTCTGGTGGCTCAGTGGATGAAGGCGTCTGCTGCAGGGGCCTGTGTTCAACCTCATGGTCACAGTTTTTTTTTGCTCTAGCCCCGCCCCCTCTCCCACTGACCCCGCCCCCACCGGTGCAGCCCTTGGCCACAAACCACACTGTAAATTTGGCCCCCGGGAGAAAGCGTGTGAGTACCCATGCCCTAGATTATAATATACCTGCTGTTGGTGTCAGTCACTGAGCATAACAGCTGGAACAGAACACTATGTTTGATTGTTATGGCTACCCCATGGCGTACACTGGGTATGATGACTTAAAGCTGTGTCCTGCCCATGTTTTGAATATGTGTTTTTCATTGTGTGTCATTCTGGGTTTGTTCAAACCTCGTGCAATTCATGTTAGCAGCTTGAGTTCCTTTTCTATTGGGGGAACTATAGTTATTTGGTTGTGTCAACTACTGTGTGAAGGTGTGTGTTCTCTGGCAGGACATAGGCATTCTTTAGGTATTTCAGTCTAATACCAATGGCATTTGTGATCTTTAGAATGTGTGTTCATCATAGATGGTACTTTTGTCCACTTCCTCCCTCCTGCCCAAACCAGCCCCTTTAACATGCTGGCGAACATCATTGCCCCACCATTTTACCGGTTCCAAATTCTAACACTCATCGAATTAATCTTAACAGTTTCCAACAGAAACAATTTTAGCCCACATTAACAGCATGGAGTATACCGTAAGGGTGCAGCTGGTACCCGGTTCGCTATCTTCGTTCATATATGTGGTGGCCAAGAGGACATCCACAGTTCGACAAGCTTCGGAGGCGAAGGTGCATTTTTTGTGAAGATTAAAGGTAGACTTCAACACCTTCATCTCTTAATGCAGTTAGGTCCTTGCAATGTGAGATTTTCCCATCATAAGTTTCACCTTATGCATTTGTCTAGATCAGTGCAACATTGTTGGCTCTTTTGAAGTTTCAATCTAAGTTCATCTCAATTTGTTTTCTGAGAGTATGAGCTGTTCTTGAGTAACGTTTTCATTGGCGCTACACATATATTTTTTTTTTTTAAATTGGAACTTCATGGCTTGCTGTGGACCACTGAATATTGTCCGTTTACTTCGATATGTGATCTCCAGTCTAGCATGGTATTGTTAGGTGTATGGAAAAGTCCGTTATAGCAGTTGTTTCTTGACTGTTGCATACGCCTGCGGGCTTCTTGAATGGCTAGGGCAAAGTCTGGGTATAAAGAGATTCAGCAGCCTCTGTATTGTAGGCCTTTCTTCTCTCTGGCCAACTGTAGTGCCCAGACTTTGTCCCTAAAATGTAATATTCTGGTTATGATGGGCCTGGGTGGAGCGCACCTAGCAGCAAAGGGTGAGCCAGTGAGCTGTGAACTCTTTCTACAATGAGAAACCTCGAACAACTGTCTGACCTGAACAGCGCCATGGGCATGTCTTCAACAAACATCCCCATTTTTTCCTGTATCTGTGGCTTCAAGTACACCCACTATACGTACGTTGTTGATCCGTCACCTGGCTTTCAGGTTTTCATTTTTAGCATTAATTAGCAGGAGCACTTAGTCCATTTTGAACAGTTTCTCTTTATTGATGTTCTCTACTGTGATATCCTATGCTCAGCTTTGGTAATGTGGCCTTCTTGTTTATCAATCCTCATATTCACAATATTGATGCATAAATTGATTACGTCTATTTTATGATCTATTGATGTGAGGCTGAGATGCATGTCTTTAAGGAGGGTTTTCAAATTTGGATTGTTATCAGTGGGTCTTTGTTAATTCATCTCCCAGGGTGCTCTCCTTTTCCAGCTGTTTGCCCATGCATCTGGTCTCAAAGGGGAGCCTAGGATGCTTGGTGTCTGTATTTCTGGCCACGGCTGCTACAGAACATCTTACTGGAGTTTTTCTTTGTGTGTGACAGGTTCTGCACTGCCTCTTTCGATACGTTGTTTAGTTTGTCAGGACAACGTGATGTTATGGGGTATCTGCCTAGTGGCGGTGCTTGTAATTGTGCTCTCTTGGTTTACGGGTTTGTTTCAGGAGACTTCCCAGCTTTTTCATCTCATTTAATTTCAATAACTAATTTAAAGTGGAGTCTCCCCCTCGGTCGAAGGAACTCTTCAGTTAGGCGGCTATCTTGGTCACCGGCCATGACACGCCCCCAATCATTTCCTTATCTAATGCTCCCTCTCATCATTTCATCACCCCATCCAGGGTTGGGCATTAACTTGCTGTTCAAGTACTTTCATCTACTATGCATACTTCCATTGAATGTTTATGATATTGGAAGTACTCAGAACTTTAGCCTGCCAAGTGATGTATGTGCTGTCTTTCTAAGATGCTCACAAATGCAGATTTGCAGTAAAAATATTATGGGAAAAAAAGTAGACTGCATAAAAGTTGTTGAAAAAATGTTGACAAAATAGAATGAAAAAAAATGTGTCTATAAAAAAACAGGAAAATATTGCGCCTTATATGGCAAAGGTAAAGGTACTGGGAGCAAGGACAAGGGGGCACATTCTCCTGCTAAATTAGAGAGGAGCATTTACAGTGAGGTGGAGAAGGGGCGGAGGCTATTAAGGGGCATTTAGGATTGAGGGAAGTGTAGCGTTAAGTGGTATTAAGGAGTTAGTAGGATTTAGGGATTGGCCTAGGCTAAGGGGTAGTTAGGGACTTTTAGGGTTCATGAAAGGGTAGTAATAAGAGGTAGTAATGGTTTTTTGCGGTCCAGGGAAGGGATGTAATAAGGCAAAGTAAGGGGTTTTCATGTCCAGGGAAGGGTAGGCTTAAAGGGTAGTTCAGGGTTTTTAGAGATAGATAGCATAAAAGTGTAGTAAGGGGTTGTTAGCATTCAAGGAAGGATAGCGTTATGGGGTAGTAGTAAGGTTCTTGGAAGGGGGTGTAAAGGGGTAGTAGCTGTTTTTTAGGGTGTCGGGAAGGGTAGCATTAAGGGATATTGAACGTTTTTGAAGGCTATGGAAAGGGTAGCGATAAGGAGTAGTGAGTTGTTTTAGGGTTCAGAGAAGGGAGCATAAATGGGTAGGAAGGGGTGTTTAGGATGTGGAACAACTATTCTAGCGATAATGGGTATTAAGGGGATGGTAGGGTAAAGGGATTGATAGCATTAGGAGAAATTAAGGGGGTTTTAAGGGTTCTAAGGAGGGTAGCATTAAGGGGCTTTTAGGGTTTAGGGAAGGGTAGTGTTAAGGGGTGCTAAGGTTTTTTATGGTTCAAGGAAGGTTGCATAATGGGGTAGTGGAGACTTTTTAGGTTTCAGGCAAAGGTAGTGTTAAACGGTTGTGGGATTCAGAGACTGGTAGTGTTTAGGGGTAGTTAGGGGCTTTTAGGATTCAAGGAAGGATAGTGTTAAGGAGTAGAACGTTTTTTCTAGGTTTCAAAGAAGGGCAACATTAAGGGGTAGTTTGGTGTTTTAAGGATTTAGGGATGGGAAGCATTAAGCAGCACAATGGGGTTAGGGTACAGTTAGAGAAATTAAGGAATGCATGTACTAAGAAGAACTTTTAAAATTCAACATTTTGGGAACTGTCATAGATAATAATGATGGACATGTCATTATTACCGCAACAAATTCGAGTTTAACGTATTTGACTTTTTAAAAGTCAACTTTATTACATACAACCCAGACCTAGAGCCTTTTCATACAAGCGCCAAAGCCTTTACATTTACAATACTCATGAGTTACTAATAACTTTACCATTTTTCAGCCTGATTCTTAAAAAGAAAAGTCAGGAATCTACCTTTATAGACTTTTGTCTGTGTTTGGAGTATAATTCTGATTTTTGGGGAATTCAGAAAGTACTTCATGCATACTCTTTGGGATCGATGTCTATTTCCGATTCCTGGAGGAACACCCATTCATGAAATATAACCCTTTAGAAATGTAGCAAGTGTACATTTCCATTTGTGTCTATACATCACTCAATATTTTTTCCAGCAAAGTATCTTTCCTGAGGCATCCCTCCTCTTCCACTACAGTGAATGTTGGACGTGTTGTCTTCCCTTGCTAGGTGTACTAGGAGTAAACCATGTACCTCCAAAATGCTTGTGAAGACCAAAGAACTTTGGAGAATTGGGATGCTCAAAACCTTTTGCAAGTGCACCATCCGACAACACTCACATCCCACCTCTGGAAACAGATTTACTCACACATATAATTATACCACATTGGTGTAATTTCACACTTGAGTAAATCCATTTATGAAGGCACATTCGTATTGTTTTTTATTCAGTGTTATTGAGGAGATTTGTGAAGTACTGCTTACCACCATGCTTCAGAGCACCCAGGTAGGGATGCATGTACAGGAAGCATAAGTTTAAAATATTGTTAGTAGAGGGACAGTCATTCAGCCAGCAAAAGGTTAGTGTCTGCTGGTGTGACCTATGGAATCAAAAACACAGTGATGGATAAACTGCTTGAATCATTCACAGCCACTGGCAATCACTTGGGTCACATCTCAATCCTATGTTTTTCACCTACCATGCCACCTCAGTTTAGACACAGTCATATAAAAATCAGTACTGACCCTGCTCCAATGGGAACAATCCAGCTCATGCTGCCAGGCCAGGTCCTCCCTGAGCCTGAACACAAGCAACCCAGGACCTGTTTCACCCTTATTAGGGCTCATCAGCCAGGTATAGCTTGGTTTCCAGTGGCACAAGGAGCACAGGACCCACATCTGGGCATACCAGTATTATTTAGGCCATCAAAAATAAAGTGATGGATGGAATGCTTGAATCAATCTCGTCCACTGCCAATAGCTCGGGACCACATGCCAATCCATCGTTTTTCACCCACCATGCCATTTCAGTTTTGACCCAGCCATATACAATCAGGCTTGTCCCTGCTGCAATTGGAACAGTCCAGCCCGAACTGCCAGGCCAGGTCCTCCCTGAACCAGAACACACTTGTGGCTGTTGAGCCCTAATAAGGGCACAACTACTGGGCCTGGGTTGCTTAATCCGTCGTTTTTCACCCACTGTGCCCTCTCAGTCTGGACCCAGCCATGTGCAAATCAGCATTGACCTTGTTCCAGGGCTTGGTCTAATTTGAGGTGGAATGGTGGACAAAAGAAGAATGGGTTGGAATGCCAACCAAGCGATTGCCAGTAGTTAGATTTATTGCATCTTTTGTGTGTTTTCTGGTGTGATCTGCCATCCAAATGCTAAGATGGAATAGCAAAGCATTAGATGAGTTATGAATGCCCTAAGATATTTAAAGAAATATCCCATCTTGGTCAGATGGTGGTAGATGCTTGATTAGGCAGAGGGAACAAAAACAATCCAAATGGCAGGTTGAAGAAGTATGTTTTAAGGGACTGTCTGAATTCAAGAAATCCATTTTCTATTCTGATGTGTGTTGGTAGAGAGTTCCACAGGTGGGAGAGCCTATATGTGAAGAGATCTTTTACCAACAGAGTCGTTTTAATGCATGTGCAAACAGGGCAATTGCCTAGGGCCCCAACCTTCCCAGGGGCCTCTTGGAAAGGGAACTTTGGGGCATATTATCAAGGGCTTCATCGCCGATTTAGCGGCACTTTTTGCCGCTAAATCGGCGATATTTTTAACGCCCTATTAGCAAGCTGTCGCTAACAGGCGTTAGCGACAGCTTTCAGGCGTTAGAGGCCGGGAATTACATCGCCTTGCATGTCAGCGATATTTATCGCTAATGACATGCAAGGTAGGCGTTCCCCACTAAAAGCGACTGTAAACAGTCGCTAACACCACTAACCCCTATTATCAAGGCAGGCGAAGCGATAAAATAAATCGCGCTAAGCGCGTTTATCGCTAGATTTTAACACCTGCTACTGACTATGACTTACCTGTTTGTAGTATAGGAGGTGGATTCTAATGCTGAATCCACCTTAGCGTTAATGCGAGAATATCGCTGTTTTTCTAGCGATATTCTCGCATTATGCCGCTATCGCTGGAATAATCATCGCCATAGCGCTAATTGTTGCTAATACAGCGTTAGCGTGGCGATATATTCCAGCGATAGCTGGCGATAGAATATTTCGCGCTAAGCGCGCTCTGCGATATTTATCGCATTTTGTTGCTAATATGGCCCTTTATTTTTATCTTGCATCTGTCTATTTCACCATCTCATCCTTTAATGTGTTATTCATTATCGTTTGGAATCATGGGGCTTGAATTAGCAGAAAACGGGTAATAAAATACAATGCTGTTCCAGACAGGGGCACCTAAAGTATCTCTTGCCCGGGACCCCCAAAATCCTCAAGATGACTCTGTCTAGCAAATGTAATATTATGTGTATACCGGGTAGTCATTGGATGTTTTTGCAAGACCACAGGTTTTGGGTCAGAGAGTAAGGTATGAACAACCTAGAGATACACTCTGGTGAGCAGCTGTGATAAGCTTTGTGAATGAAGCAAGGGATTTTGAAACTCGGTCTTTCTTTAACATCGAAACAATGGCGATATTTTGTGGAACAAAAAGGGAAGCCTGTGCGCATCACTTAGGCGTGCAAATCGCTGTGAAAGGCGCTCCATTGTGACTACCACAACATCCGAGAATAATGCTGTTTTCATGACTGTCTATATATGAGACCTTTGAAAAATGTTTGTTTAAATGTACTTTAATTATGGGGATTTATAGAGTACCTACCTAGCTACAAAACTAAGAATGCTGTAGAATGCCAGGGCTAGACAGGGGGCTCTGGAGAAGGTGGATTTGAGAGGGTATGCAGCAAGACAAATATTTCATGGTTTCATTTACTGACATGCAGTAGATGCTCTGAGACTAGTTCTTTATATCTCTATCAGCGCCATCCAATTTTCAGTTTGAGCTCGTTTACTTTAATATATTCTGCTTGAAGATTTTTTTTTCACTGTAAGACAGAACATCATCTCTGCAAAGTTACAAATAGCATGCCACTTGCTCGTCAGATGCAGTGAATCTGCCTTAGCTCGCTTCCTTGGATGTCTTAAATAATATATATATACTGTCAGCCGAGAATCCACAGTTATAGCTGGTACTGTATTGCTAACATGATGTGGAAAGTATTTACTTCTCATTTTGTAGTCTAGACAAGACATATAATTATGACTCGGAAAAGCTATAGTCCTTACACTACTCGTGTCTGCTCAGTGCTGGTGCTGCCTACGGGTCTGATTCATTTCGTCAATGGAAAAAAGCAAGAAATTAGTTTATATGAAACAGCTGTTGTGAAATCAGTCCCGAGGTGCACACCATATGCATTCCCTTAGCTTAGTAAATCTCATTGCAAAAACAGTAATATCAAGTGAAGGTAATTGATGCTGATTGCAGCAGAAGCCCCTTCTGCGGATCATTAGGGTTCCTAATTTTGTTGTGCATTTCCGTTTACAGCTACGTCACGCTGACCTTTTGGCAGGACCAAAAAAGGTGCCATCTTGTTATAGTCCCAACATTGTTTTGGATGCTGGAAAAGCTTGGTACAGCTAACCCTACCTGACTCTTAGTGCGCAGAGAGACCCCACAAGGCAGATGGTTACCCGAGTCACATGAGAGGGAGTACTGTTCCACAAGAGCTGCAAACAGGAAGAGCCATCTTTCAGAAACACTTTATCCATAGCTGTGAAATTAGTACCTGGATCATACCTTCACAGACTGGGCTCCAACTATCTGTTTTTGTGTTTCCACCCAGCACTCTAAAATAATTAGGAAGTGACATGTGATTCACAAAACTCTAAATAGATAAATATGTCATGAGCATGACTTTCAAGAAGTCCTCTTTTTAGCTGCTCAGCATTGCACCTGCTCCGTAAAAGCCTCATTGTTTTTACTTGTGGAGCCCCAGATTTAGACCTCTATTGTGGCCAGAAGTCTGCCCATGAAGCTCCGATCCTTCAGTGCAGTCCCAGCTAATGTCAAAACTAGGTTGAAGAATGGGTAAACTTATTAACTAGTGTTTTGTAAGACGTGTACCACTGATTGAGTTCATCAATCAATCAAGCATTTGTAAAGTGCAACTTGTTACCCCTGGGGGTATTTGAGTGCTGTGCCTGGGTCGAAGAGCCAGGTCTTGAGATCCTTTCTGAAGTCTGCCAGCGGTGCCATACAGAGCTTGACAGAGAGGTTGTTGCAGTGATTGACAGCGATGTAGGAAAAGAAGCGGCCACCGCTGAGGCTGCGATAGATGCGGGGGGTGCGACGGTGAGTGAGGGGGAGCGTAGGTTTCTGGAGGGTTGGTGGAAGCTTAGTCGATAGTTGATGTAGGTAGGTCCTAGGTTGTGGAGTGCTTTGTTGGTGTATGAGAGGATCTTGAACAGGTATCTTTTCTGGATGGGGAGCTAGTGGAGGTCTCTAAGGTGGGGGGAGATGTGGGTTCGTATGAGGAGGCCCAGGATGAGTTTGGCTGCAGCGTTTTGTATGGCCTGGAGTCTTCTGAGGAGCTCGGTGGGGATATCAGCGCAGAGAGTGTTGCTGTAGTTGAGGTGACTGGTGACAAGTGCCTAAGCGATGGTCTTTCTGGTGTTGGTTGGAATCCATCTAAAGATTCTGAGGAGCTTGCGGAGGGTGTGGAAGTAAGAGGAGGCTACTGTGTTGACTTGTCGTTTCATGGTCATCAGATCAATCAATCAATCAGGATTTATATAGCGATGCTAATCACCCGGCAGGGTATCCAGGCGCTTGCAGGTCCTGGGAGGTTCATTCGAACAACCAGGTCTTGAGGGCCCTTCAAAATTCTAGTAGTGAGGTGATGGTCCAGAGCTGCATGGTCAGGCTGTTCCAGGTCTTTGCTGAATGTAGGAGAAGGAGCTTCAGTGCATCAGTTCCATATATGGTGAATTAAGGGACAGTGAAGAAGAATTCATATCACCACAATCCTGAATTAAGAATCTGTGATGGAAATGTCACAGACAGACTGGGATTCATATTAAACTGCTGCTACATTTTTTCTTGAAATCGTCTGAGTTGGTATTTGAGCATTTCACTGGCTGCTGGCAGCATTTGAAACATTTGTCACTTTGTAGAGGCTAGTTTTGCCCGAATTGCATAAATGGAAAGTCTGAATTGGATTCTCTCTCTTCATTAATGACATATGTAGAAATTCACATTTTGATCATTTTCCTAAAGAGCTTACATCTGCTGTTTCTAGATAAGAACTCAAATTATCTTACAAAGATACCTCCAGCTTAGTATTTGGCAACTGATAGCAGTTGTAAGGCTTATTGGTACAAAAGGCAAGGTATGAGGGCTTACCTAGTCTCTCATTAATTACTATGAATTGGCCTTCTGGCTGCATAGATCTTTAGGCAGGGGTATGCCTGTTGTTATCACAAGTAGACGAGGAATGCCTTTGTACTTTCAGGGGAAAGCCTTGGTTTCTGTGGGAGGTTCTAGGACTGAAGAGACAAAATGTTTCAGGTAGGGAGCACTTTGGCCTTTTTAACTCTTTTCTACTTTTCTTTATTGGATTTTTAAACCAGAGAATAACAGCATATGCAGCACACAATTATCAGAGGGCAAAAGACAACACAAGAAAATGCACATATGGGAGCACCTTCTTCACATCTTCAGTTTAGGTCATGGAGTAAATCACAAGCATACTGTTTACAAAGGTATAGAATTTAGCTCAAGCAACCGCCATCAAGAGCAAAAATGGGTACCTCAGGACTCCATTGTATCTTGGACACCCCTATATTATGAACTTTGCATGAAGGAATGAGTGAAGCCAGTTGGTCAGTTATTTATCACATCGTAGTGGGACGGAGGATGGAATAAAAGATGGGGAGGAGAAGGGAGGTGTTGGGTCCATGTTTGGGTGGGAAGGGGTGGAGTGGAAGGGTGGGGTTTAGTGCAACTCAGATTCCTGCTTCATCTCATCTTAGACCAGTTAACAAAACAAATACAGCGATGGGGGACTGCACATGTGTAGAGAAGAGAAGCCTAGCCAAGTGGCAACTAAAGGAAACTCAGTCCTCGTAATATTAAATATGTGATTTTTTACTTAATTTTGTGTGGGTGTTAGATTCCACTAAATTATTTTGGTTGTCTCATTTCAAATACTCCCCCATGATGATATTCCAATACAACATATCTAACACCAGGCTATTCAACCAACAATCAGATGCCCAAGGTGGGTGGCACAGATACCTTGTGAGATAAGTGTTTTCAAGGAGGTAGTATTTTTTTTGTTCAAGTAGTTTTTATTAGTTAGAAATAAAAAGAGGCATATATTCAGAAAGACATGCAATACAGGCAAAATCTATGCAATACAAGATGCAAATGAGAATACAGTTGATTACACAGAGCAAATTGGTACGGCAGAGTCAGAAACGTTAAACAGATGAGCAAGGACACAACGGAGCGATGCATCCGCAATATAACTAAGCAGAGCAAATGTGATCAAGAGCATGCAAAGAGCCGTACTATCAGTGAGACTAAGTATGATGTGAAGCATTACCAAGAAAATTGACAGTATTTGTATTGCCTACATTACATAGAAAGCCAGGGTGGGAAGGAGGTCGAGGAATAGGTTGGGATGTCTGTCACATGACTCCAGCATGATCCCTAGGAGCCAATAGTGGAAAGGGTCAGTGGACCCTGAGAGCGTAATTCCATGTAATTATCGAGGGACCGCCAAACCCTACTAGAGATTTGTGGTATGGAATGCCTTCCTAAAAGTGATGGATGAGCCCCACCGAGATATGAAACCCAAGCCCACCAGGTGTGGTACGATAGATTTTAGAAGGACTTCCATTCTGTAAGTATGACTTTAACTACAATGGTTAAGAGCAAGTCTAACAAGGCCATATCTGTAGAGTCTAAGGGCAGAGCAGTTGGGTGAGCCCAGGGGCCCAGCGTTACCATAGTGAAGGACAGAGAGATGGAAGTGTTAAGGATAGCTGACACCTGCGTTTGTATTGCTGTCCAGTATGAGGGGGTAGTATTTTAATCTCGAGGTCATTTCCTGAGGGATGGGCTCCTTCAGACCCTCCCCATTAAGGCAGACTTTGGAAAGTAGAAGAAATGGCAAAAAACCGAAAATATATGGTTTCTTTTTAGAGTGTGAACTAGGAATTAATTTGATTCCCTCAGCATTTGTATTGCTACACCAAAACACACTGCAGCTAACCCCTTCCTTCTGTGCTAGCACTGTGAAGCAGAGGATGCATGGTTGCTGTACAATATCACCAGGTAGAACCACAGTAAATAAATGGAGGTCCATTCCCGGGAACCACAAATAGTGATCAATCCTCAATGATCATTTCAACGAAGGCTGGGAGTACGCACTGTAATCAGCAATTGTTGTATCAACCCCGAAGCCTATGACTAATGCCTCTTGTCAGTGTGAACCAATATTTTGTAAATCACAGCAAAGGCCTGTCTACAGCTGACAAGTCTCATGCAATCTAGCAATATGACTCAAGTAAATAACCTGTGAAATGGAAGACAGCAAGATGAAGTACTGTTAGCTAATGTGATCAGCAGAGCACTGAAGACTGTAAAAAAATAGCAATCTCTGCCTGTGTGAATCTGCATTTAGTGTTTTCTTCACTCTGTGGGTACCAACAACTGTATTTTCATTTGCAGTGGAAGGCGTGAAAGTGTGGCGTACTTTACCATTAAATACTTCACTCTAATGGTGCACCATTATGTACAAATGCAAAAAACAAAAACTTCAATTGAACACAAATGCAAATGCTACCTTGTATCAAACAACAGGGGCATAGAATTCTGTCTAGTATAATATGAAAATATGCTAATTACAAGTAGTTTCTCAAGGGCTCTTCTACAGAGTGGGGTTTCGAAATGTTCACTTGCTCATTCTATGTAATATCGTGTTGTTCCATGTAGGGATTTCAACAGTGAAATATTATTATTTTCTGAAAATGTATATATTGAACTCAGCACCAGCAGTCTGATGATGTAAAGCGTCACTCTGCACGCGCCATTAACCCATTTGTCGATGGGGCGCTTCCATTAGAGCAGTTGATCACCCAGCAAACCACGCGCAAGTGACTACAGCAGCAGGGATCCTACTTACAACAGTTGTGGCTTTTGGGGCAAATCTTTTGATTTCAAGTAAAAATGTAAAACATTTGTACAGGTAGCTGGAGACAGAAAAGTGCTGCATGATACCTGGGGTATTGTGGAGTCTTTTAGACTTACACAAATAGCCAGTGGCGTAACGCAAAATGATGGGCCCCCTGCATAATGTGCTGAATGGGGGAACCGTAATGGTTAGGGGCCCTCTACACTGCTGGGGCCTGCTCAGTCAAGTAAAGTGACATTCTCGAGCGTTTAACTATTCAATCAATCAATCAATCAATCATGTCACTTATAAAGCGCACTACATACCCGCGAGGGTCTCAAGGCGCTGGGGGAAGAGGGGGGTGGTGCTGCTACTGATCGAAGAGCCAGGTCTTGAGGAGTCTTCTGAAGGCCAGTAGGTCTTGGGTCTGTCGGAGGTTGGTGGGGAGGGTGTTCCAGGTCTTGGCGGCGAGGTGGGAGAAGGATCTGCCGCCGGCGGTCGTTTTCCGGATGCGGGGGACTGTGGCGAGGGCGAGGCTGGTCGAGCGGAGCTGGCGGGTGGGGGTGTAGAAGCTGAGTCGTCTGTTGAGGTAGGCTGGTCCGGAGTTGTGGAGTGCTTTGTGTGCATGGGTGAGGAGCTTGAAGGTTATCCTCTTGTTGACAGGGAGCCAGTGCAGGTCTCTCAGGTGGGGTGTGATGTGGCTGCGTCGGGGGATGTCGAGGATAAGACGTGCAGAGGCGTTCTGGATGCGTTGCAGCCGTCTCAGGAGCTTAGCCGTCGTTCCTGCGGCGGCTAAGCTCCTGAGACAGCTGCAACTATTTCTTATTCCGTGCCATTGCACGCATTCTGCAAGGCATTCAATGGCATGGCTTAGAGGGTGAGGGGGGGGCCCTCCAAAACAAGAAACCCTGGGCCCCCTCTGCACTGTTACACTCCTGGCACTAGCGTAAACACTGACGCAAATGCATCTTTCTCTTGGGTCCATATTAACACCCATCCGATTGAGAGTTCAAAGTGTGCTATCACCTGGTATACATGGCAGCGCTTCATTTCTAAAAAGAAAATAAATGCTGTTCCCATACATTTTCCCGCTGCTTGTAGCGCTCACTGACACTACCAGTGCTACCCCATCGTCACTATCAGCACTCCATCTATCCCCAATTAGATTCGTGTAGCACTACAGAAATACCAATACATACATTTTAGTTTATTATTTTTTTCAAATAAGCAGCGTTCTTCACATATGCGCCGATTAATCTACCTTAATTGTTTCCACTTTTGGTGTAAGCAGTGTCCAGTGTTCTTTTTCCATTTGCTTTTTGTTTTTTGCGGTCTAGCATTTAACGTACCAGCTTTCAATAAATGAAACATAACTGGATAGAAAAGCTCCTAATTGCTTTGCTGGGGTTCTAAGTCTAAGTGTAACTTTGGCCATGCCATATTCAGAGTCCCACAATAGTGTTTGGCTCAGTGAAAGGTCCTTTGGCAGTTAGCACTGACTTGGTTCATCTTGACACAAACCAGTCAAAAGCAGGAATGCCAATGACTCTGCTTGAGGATGTGACAAGCCTAGGCCAGGCCACGTGTGTCATTGGCACGTGTGACCTTTTCTGTGTGTGTTTGTGCTTTTGTGTGTATGAGATGGCATAAATGCTAAAATATGCAAGTATTGTTTGTATATGTATGTCTGTGCATAAGTGTTGTGTTTCTCTGTGTGTGTGTCTCTCTCTTTGCTGGAATGTAGGCTCTGTGCCCATATGTGTAAGGGTGGACTCTGCATGGTCTCTGACTGACACTCTAAGTTATGGAGCTGACATTTAGGCCGTGTGGCTGACAGTTAAATTATGTGGGTGCCTCTCAGGCGACATAGTCTACGGTCCCCTCGGCAAGTCAAAAGCCCGACCACCATTTCCCACCCAATATCACCATAGATGCTGGCATCACCCTCACCGCAATGCTTATAACAAGGACTCGTCTTGTAGCTGTCGCTCAGAAGGGGAGGTGCCTCACTGATATTAGTTGGGAGAAACTCGAAGTTCACCCACATTTCCTGCAATTCATCGGCTTTAATGGCAGAGTTTTTTTATTCCCTATGTGGTAGACTTTTCAGATTCTTACAGGCAAGCATGCTTGTCAGTGATAATGTGATTCTACCGAATATGTCCTTCGTGAGCATGTCCTTAACTATTCTATCTAGTTTTGATGAGTTCAGTGACCATTCAGTGACCGCTAAGGGAAATTATTATTTAGCTCTGTTCTGTTTATCCTGTATTTCTGCAATATTTCAATGCTTGCAATTTGTTGTCATTTTATCAGACTGTTTCTTTAGACAGGATTATAAAGTGTAGCAATGGAGCCCCCCTTTCCAATAAATAGATGCAATATTTACTCAAACATGGATAAAGACCATTCTATAAAACACTGAATTCATTGGATTTAGGTGCCAGTAACAACATTGCTTTGGTTAGTATAATGGTTGGGGTCCCCTACACTGCAGGGGCCTGCTCGGTAAGGCATAGTGACTTTCTCGAGCGTTTAACTATTTCTTATTCGATGCCATTCAAGGCGTTCAATGGCATGGCTTAGAGAGTGAGGGGGCCCTCCTCCAAAACAAGAAACCCTGAGGGCCCCCCTGCACAGCGGGGGCTGCGGGAGCCTCTGATACGCCCCTGGCACTAGCGTAAACACTGACGGTAAATAATGTGTTTGTTGTGTCTTCCTACCTTTGTGTACACTCTCTCGTATATTTATTATTTGTTTACTGCTGCTTTGCTGTTTATTCAAAAGTATCTTTCAAATTATAGTAAAGTTGTCTGGCTAGAAAAGACACCTGCATCACGTTTTGTTTCAGCACATCAATGCTTTTACTCTATTTGCATAAGGAGAGCCTGGAGGTCGTTAGTTCGTGAGGCAATCACCACTTAACGCCATGAAAGTAAAAAAGGCCATTTATTTAGAACAACATTGCCAATAACGCAAAACAATTCAAAACAGCATAAACATCTTAATCAATGTCTATTTATCTCCCTCGCCCCTTTCATACTTCCCCCCCAACTTTCCCCCATCCGGTTGCATCACTCCTCATCATCTATTACATCCATTAGCTCCTTCTATGCCCTGACTCATTCCCCTTTCTTCTCCCCCAAGCATCCTCCCGATGAAAACTTACTTGCCCTATCCCAGGGCCTCTTACACTTCGTCATTGTTCTCCTGCATACACCCCCCAAGGGGTTGGTAGGCCCGCATCTAAATCCCCACCCCCCTTACTCTCCTGCCCTAACATTCCCTTGCAACCTGTCCTAAACATGGCATCAAATGGAAAAAACCCTGGCCCCCTACGCTGTCCCCATAAAGACTGCTCCTCGACTGCCGGGTGGGTGGGTGGCAAATAGACAACCTGTGCGCAAGGGGCATGAGCTGCCTCCTATATGTACTCCTACCCTAACCCCTCCCCCGCCCACTACCTAATCTATCCTGTCCTGCCACGTCATTCCTATCGTACCTCCCCAGGAAAGCTCCCATGGGAAGACTAGGCTACTCCCGGCTTCCCATGGGGCCCTCCATTTCGACTGCTCCATGCTCAGGTTATCTAACAAAGCGCAGCAGTCAGTCTGCTATTCCGCGCCGAACACGAGCGCCATCTGTGTACAGGTATACAAGGGGGCAGATTTACAAGCCCCTTGCGCCACTTTTGCGTCACTTTTCCCATGTTAAAAGTGACGCAAAAGTGGCGCAAGGGGCTTGTAAATCTGCCCCAAGGATTTTACAACCCCCAGAAGCTCAACCGTTGCCGAGATAAAAAGTAACGTTATGGCCATGGACCGACGTTTGCAAATAATTCTTGACCCCCGAGTAAGGCTTACTAGATAGAAGCCCCCTAAATTCCAGTTTATTGTTATAGAATTGAATAATATTGTGTGAAATTGTGTGTACATTAAAACTTAGGCAGGTTTCTGAACTAGCTGAATGAACCAATTCTGCGGCTACAAATTTGTAGCTTGCATAACCAATGAACCAGGGCTTTAAGTGGCCAATGTAATTAAGGGCGTGGCCTAAAAACACATAAGCTAAAAATCTGTGCTTAGCATAGTGTGCCGCCCGACTTGTACTTTGCTGTTTCTGTCATAGCATCTAGATATATGATACAACAAGTAACATCATACCTACAACAAGGCAGGACTATTGGCTTTGTCAATGGTTGTTAGTGGCATAAGATAAATAAGCAGCAACTATGGCTTGTTGTATATAATATTGAAAAAGCTTCCACTTAAAGCCCTGGTGACATCACAACAATGTTGCTGCTCCTGCGTATCAAAAAGAGAAGGGAAATCCAGAGAGAAAATGACTCTCTTTAAAGGATTTCCCTTCTCTTACAACGCTCACCTGGCATGACGTCCGTAACTTCTCCACTAGTGAGAAGAGCAGTGTGAGCACGCGCACATTGATGTGCATGCTATCACTGAAGTCCCGAAAAAAACGGAGCAGTGTGAGCACGCGCACATGGATGTGCCTGCTATCACTAAACCGAAAAAAACGGAGCAGGGTGAGCACGCGCACATTGATGTGCCTGCTATCACTGAAGCCCCGAAAAAAACGGACCGCCTCCAGGGCACAAAACAGAGCCCGTTAGAGACCTGTTTCGAGGCCTCTCTAAAAAAACTGCCTGTGCTCAGACCCGGTGAGACCCGGCCCACTTAAAGCACTGCAATGAACCATCATGTCTTTCCTGCGACATATTCAGCCCAACAGAAGTTATTCCTCTGGGCATATTTAGCTTTTTTCTAAAAAGCGTTTTCAGTTTATGAGTTTTTGCCATGATGACTTCAGCTATGCCTAATCTTGAGAAGTAATATATCATTTAAATCCAGGTCTTCCAGCATGAGGCATGAATAAACTATTGCAGGTTAATACATAAAATGTAGGAAAAAGCTGTCATTTTATGGTCAGACTTTATTCACACTGAGCCACACTGCTCATAAACCTCAGACTCAGTCTTTCCTTCCACAAATCACTTGCAGTCGCAGCTCGGTGTGAACCCAGGCCTGCGAGGAATCGGTATGTTTCTAAATAATGGAGTGCCCTATGAGGCAGAAACTGCAATGGGGACTCCAGACTTCACTGGAGGGTGACAAGAAAAGTTGCAAAAGCAAATGATCCTGTCCAAAAACAAGTACAGCAAATTGCCGAGTTAATACTCTCGCGGGAGGTCACTAACCCTGGGCATAATACTTCGCTACGCTCACGGAGCATGCAAAGTTTGTGCTACTACGCAAATTGCACGTAGCAGAGTGAAAAACTGTGCTAATTGACGTAGCGTAGCAGCAGTATAATAAACACCTACAAATGCTTTGATAAAGCAATTTTCTATGCTAAAATGCATATAACCAATTCACAAAAGTGAACTTTGACAATAAAATGTCAAGCAATAAGAGAGGTGAGGATTTTGGGGTCCCCCCTAACCTAGGGGGAGGACCAAGCAGATGCCTTGAACACAAAAAGCATATCATGTGAACGATTCAGTGGTGGTCCCTTCCTCCTAGGACCACCCCAAGCACAGTTATGGGCAAAAATACAATCCCAACCAAAGGCCCTGCAAAGCATTATGGGACGAGATTAGCAGTGGGCAGTGAATATTATAGTGTCCAATATCAAAATAATTCTACAAAGAGCTGCAGTTCAACTAGTTGTTACTAGATGTCCCTCACGAGTCAAATGCAAAAGCATTGAAATTATTAATACATCAAGCTGCAGTTCCACTAGTCGTTACTAGATGTCCCTCACGAGTCAAATGCAAAAGCATTGAAACCCTTTCATGAAGCTTTTGCATTTGACTTGTGAGGGACATCTAGTAACGACTAGTGGAACTGCAGCTCTTTGTAGAATTATTTTGATATTGGATACTATAATATTCACTGCCCACTGCTAATCTCGTCCCATAATGCTTTGCAGGGCCTTTGGTTGGGATTGTATTTTTGCTAATAACTGTGCTTGGGGTGGTCCTAAGAGGATGGGACCACCACTGAATCGTTCAAAAGTTGTGCTTTTTGTTTTCAAGGCATCTGCTTGGTTCTCTCCCTAGGTTAGGGAGGATCCCAAAATCATCACCTCTCTCACTGCTTGTTAATTTATTGATTTCACTTTTGTGAAATGACTATATGCATTTTTAGCATATAAAGACAGAGATATTTATTTTATCTTAACTTGCACTGTGCAAGATGCCTTTGGCAATTATTGTACAGTGCAGTCAAGCACACAGCTACGCACTACGCAACGTGTAATTCAAAATGTACTTCATGTAGCTACGTGAAGTGCTACTACGCAAACTATGCCCAGGCATAGAGGCCACACTGTATTTCCATTTCTCTATATGAGCCAGTGAGGCAGGGTTAGAAATAAAATGCTAATTTGGTGAAGATTAATATTAAGGTCGGAGTGAGCCTGATCGCTCTTGTTCCCTGTCCAAAACAGATGTCATTTGTAGTCAGCTCTTGGGACAATTGCTCAGGTGTACTTATTATTTCTATAAGTTGTCTGAAGGATTGTGAGGGTTAACCAAGCCAGACTGAAAAACACTAGCAGGGTAAGAATTAGTAATAATGGAAGCATAGGCGGATTTGTCTTCAAGGCGCATTGTCATCTTTCACATTATGCATAAGTTTCTATACAACTGTCAGCATGAGCTGTAATTGAATGGCAAGTTCACGCCCCCTCCACGAATACCGCAACTGACCCCTCCACACCCAGAGTAAATTTAACTGGCCCATCACTCTGAAATTGAGGGGGTCGGATTTCTTTAAATGTAAATCACAAATCTACATTACAGTGGAAAGGACAGACAAAATGCTTCACTGGAGTGAAAGAGGTAGTTCTTACTTTAACAGATGTGAACTTAGGGTAGAAGAGGCAGCAGGCTGCAGGTTTTGGCTTTGTCAGGTCCGGATTGGCTGACAAGAATGGTGTGAGGTAAAGCACATTGTGGAAAAAGCACTCACAAAAGGTGAACATCCTTTTTTAGCCTTAAATACATGGCGGCTCCTCTTCTACTGAATAAAAGCTTGTTTATCAGGATTTACTTTAAGTTGTTGATAAAGAGCATTCAAGGTGTATGAAAATGGTGGGATTTGCACTGAATCCAGTAATGCAAATAGTTAAAACAACATAGAGTTGTAAAACAATGAGTACATGTCTATCACAACAGTAAGTCAGATATTATTGTGTATGCCAATATTACTAGGGTAGATTATATGGAGAGAATAGTAAACAAAAACATTTGAGACAATCCTAATTGATGCGACTGTTAGCCCAAAAGAAGACTTTTATTTCCAGCACAAAGCACCAACTGTGGATATCTGGCTGCGCCAGACCGGAACAAAGTCACATGTTCAGGCCAACTGTGATGTAGCATGGGCCAGCTACAGGGACCCAGTTAGGCCTACTGAACAAATATACCTTAAATCCTGTTTTATTGAGCGTTGCGAAATCCAGTATCGAGGATGTGCCGCCCAGCCGAAGTGATGCACCAGTTCTGAGGGCTGCGAAGCTGTGAGGCGAGGTCCTGTGTCGTCATCGAGAAACCCATCAACGAGGGCTTGCAAAGCGAAGTCCAGGGTCATGGATGCATCGCGCAGCCGAGGCAATACGTCGAAGAGCTTCGTGGCTGTAGTGCACGAACCTGTGTCATTGTTGAGGCTGCTGTCAACAAGAGATTTCCGAGGTGAGGGCCTGCATCAGGCAGACGTCATGCAGAGGTGATTTTGGAGCGGGCTGCGAGGTTGAACGGAGTCCTTGCGCTGGGGAATCCACACAGCAGAGGAGATGCTTCAGTTCTGCTCGTGGTTGAACCGTGCAGCAGAGGAGATGTGTCGGTTCTGCTGGATCCACAGATGGGCTGGCTGTACACTTTTACGCCCCCTTCCAAGGGTCAAGGACCGGTGTCACCACTAGGCAGAGTAGGACTTACAGATAGCAGAGTCCAGGTACTGGGTTCAAGGCGGTTGGAGTCTTCTGTCCCTGAGGCTATAGTCAGAAGGCCAGCCAACTAGCCCTTTTCGGTACTGTGGCTTCAACAGATGCTGGTCCAGTCCTTCTCACCCAGGCAAGTGGGAAGCAGGGAGCACGTCAGCTCTGCAGGGCAGCAGTCCTTCAAAGCAGCAGTCCAGCAGAGTGGCAGTCCTTTCAGCAGCACAGTAGTCCTTCTTCATGTCAGAGTCACCACAGGTCCATAAGTGTCCTGAAGAGTTGATGTCCGAGGTCCAATATTTAGAGCAGGTGCCTCCTCTGAAGAGTAAGAAGCTTCTAGAGGTTTGTCTTTGAAGTGCACAGGTTTCCTGCCTTCCCTGCCCTGGATCCAGACTAACTACAGGGGGTATGCAGCCCTTTATGTAGAGGCAAAACACAGCCCATTCAAGTGTAATAATTTGAAGTTGTTGTTTAAATTATAAGTTAATGGTATGAGTATAACTTTAGAATTTCTAATTGTTTTGTAGTTTAAGTTTGAATTCTATTGAAAGATTAAATAATGTTATAGTATTTTAAAGGTGGTCCACACATTATAAATCTAAGATATGACTATCTAAAGTTTGTGTAGTTTGTATAGAAATAATAAATAAAGTATTCTTAACTATAACAAAGGTTTAACCTTTGGTTTTTTGAGTATATATATATATATGTGTGCTATATTCAGTTATATATGTGTGCTGTATTCATTTTCACAGAAATGGATTGTGTACTGCTTTACTTATCTGCACGCTTCAAAAATCCAGATTGAAAAAGGCATGAGATTGTTGAAACGCGACTCTGGTTTAAACAGCCATTAAATTCAATAAATGTTCTCAGCCACACCCTCCCTTGAGTGACGGGACTCTTTGTTGAAACGAGGAGTTTTTAACATATATATATATATATATATATATATATATATATATATATATATATATATATATATATATATATATATATATATATATATATACATATTATCTACTGGCGGTCGCCAGTAGATAGTTATAGTTAGGACCTATTTTCCATAGGAAATCCGCGACATTCTATTTGAAATAACTCTTGCGTCGGTTGACGAATCTTCGCGAAATTTTCAAACTTTATGGCCCGCTCCGGTCCGCTCCTACCCTGAAAGTCTCAGGGTGATTCGTCAAGCGGGGGCCGAGAAAAAGGGGGTCCCAAAACGTGTTTTCCCCATTCATTTTCCCATAGGAAACTTTAGACACGGCTACAGCCCGAACTGCTGAACGGAATTACACCAAATTTGGCAAAGAGGTAGTTCTTGGTTCAGAAAGAACCCTTTTTGTTAAATGGTGTAAATCCGTTCAGTAGTTGCTGAGAAAATCAAAAGTAAAAGTACATATATATCTATGGGCACGGAGGATTCGCGCACCCTGAGCGCACCCTGCGCGCACCGTCCCGATCACGAGCTGCATGCTAATTGGCTGTCAACATTCCGATTCAGGAAATGTTGGCAGCCATTTTGTCCCTCGGTAGAACCGAGGGACAGAAACAAGTGCGCAAAGCGCACAAAGGGGCAGGGTAGAAACACCCTGACCCCTAGGTCTGCTCAGGGGTCCCACAAGGACCCCCTGGGCAGAAAAAGCATTTAAAAAAAAAATCGGCAGGATGCGCTCAGGGTGCGCGGATCCTGCCGATAAAAATCGAAGGGCGGTCTCCGCGCTTCGATTGTATTTTGCCCCGGGTGGCCCAAGTCCCGGGGGCATGGTCGAGGGTTAAATTTATGTATGGGGGCCTCAAAGGGCCCCCAAGCTCCGGGACCGCCACCCGCCGGGGCTTTCTTTTAAAATGGTGCGGGAGGGCTCTGAGCCCTCCGCAGCCCCGGGACCACCACCTCCCGGGGCTTCTTTTTTTACTTTTTCCTGTGTGGGGGGGCTCGAGCCCCCACACGCCCCGGGACCGCCACGTCCCCGGGGCACTAACAAATTAAAATGGGGGTCCGTTTTGGACCCTCGAGCCCCGGGGACCACCACCTCCCGGGGCTTTGCTGATGTGGGGAGGGGGCCGCGCGGCCCCCTCCTGGAGCCTGTGGTGGCCCTGGGGACCGCCACCCCGCAGGGCCGGCTCCTGCAGTGTCCCGGGGTGCCTACCCCGGGACACTGCTGTTTGCAATGACAGGACGGAGCCTCCCGGCTCCCGTCCTGTCATTGCAAACTGCTTTGGATATTGGAAGAGAGGCAGGAAACCTGCTCTCGCTCCAATATCCAAAGACAATTGCTTTCCACACGGGGAGCAGCATGTTAGCTGCTCCCCGTGTGGAAAGCAATGCCGGCTCCCTTAGGACACGGGAGCCGGCGGGACTGTGGGGGTTTGGGGACCCCCACAGTCCCCAACCAGAGGCCAGGCCCCGGGGGATGGGGTCCCCGGGGCCATAAGTGGCCCGGGAGGGGGCCACGCGGCCCCCTCCCCAGAAATTATTTTTAAAGAAGGCCTGCCCCGGGGGATGGGGTCCCCGGGGCAAAAGGAGGCCTGAGGAGGGGGCCACACAGCCCCCTCCTTAAAAGGAATGTTAGTGTGGCCATGCCCCGGGGATGGGGTCCCCGGGGCAGTTTTCGGCCAGGGGAGGGGGCCACGCGGCCCCTTCCAGTTTAATTTTAATAAAAAAAAAAAGGGGTAAGGCCCTGGGAGATGGGGTCCCCAGGGCCCAAAAATAAGAAAAAGGAAGGGGGGCCACAAAGCCCCCCTTCAGGGAAAAAAAAACAAAAAACGATCGGGCCCCCTGGCGCGTTTGCAGATGGGGAAGTAATTCCCTTGAATACTAGGGGTCCCTGGGGCCAACTAGCCCACCAGGAACCTCCAGTATGCGCCAGGGGCTGCGTTGCAGAGAGGTGTACAGAGGCCACGCCCCTTTATACACCTCTCTGCAACGCAGCTCTGTGGCGCTTTTGGAGGTACATGGTGGGCTAGTTTGCCCCCAGGAACCCACAGGATTCAAGGGGACTTAATACCCCAACGTAAAACGCGCCACGGGCGCGTTTGCACTGTGGTGAAGGGAGGGGGCGGGGCTTCAGGTGACATGTGTGCAAACAGGCCCCGTGGCGCGTTTTAAGATGGGGAATTAAATCCCCTTCAATCCTGAGGGTCCCTGGGGGCCAACTAGCCCAACAGGTACATCCAGAAAGCGCCACAGAGCTGCGTTGCAGAGAGGTGTAAAAGGGTGTGGCCTCTCTACACGTCTCTGCAACGCAGCCCCTGGTGCATACTGGAGGTTCCTGGTGGGCTAGTTGGCCCCTAGGGACCCTCATGATTCAAGGGGACTTAATCCCCCAACTTAAAACGCGCCACGGGGCGCGTTTGCACAGATGTCACCTCAGGCCCCGCCCCTCCCTTCACCATTGTGCAAATATTCCTCTAAAATCTGCCGAACTACGAATTCGGATTTACTCACCTGTTATCAGGAGAGACCTCAGTGCTGCATCTTTCAGCCCAGTACTGATCCTCAAAAGTAAATTTAACCGTACTTACCAGTAACTTGAATTTCCTTCCATAGGCTAACATTGACTGGTTTCACTTGGAAATTCTTCAAAGTGTGGAGTTTTGGAACTTTAAAATATTCCTCTAAAATCAGCCGAAATACGAATTCCGATTTACTCACCTGTTATCAGGAGAGACCTCAGTGCTGCATCTTTTAGCCCAGCACTGACCCTGAAAAGTAATTTTAACCGTACTTACCAGTAACTTATATTTTCTTCCATAGGAATCCATTGTCTGGTTTTCAGCTGAAAAGTTTCAAAGTGTCGATTTTCACAAACTACAAATATTCCTTAAAAATCGCCTGTATGACTTAAACGCATTCTTTCAACTGTTTACAGGAGATGCACCAGTGCTGGATCCAGGATCCAACACTGAGTAAGAAAAAGTAACGATGACAGTTTTTACCTGCTAAGTGAATTTCCTTCCATAGGATAACATTGGTGATTCTATGAGAAAAAGTTTCTAAGTGTCAACTTTTAAAATACAATAATATTCCTTAAAAATCACTACTGTAACCAAAACGCTTTTACTCAACTGTTTACAGGAGATGTCCCAGGACTGAATCTAGGATCCAGTCCTGTGGTTAGAAAAGTAATCCATAAAGTAACTAATTGCATTTAACTAGAAATTCACATTGAGCTGAATGTTGCATTGTGTTTGAAAATGTGTTGCCCATTGCAACAACTGTAACTACTGTACTTAAAAGTCTATTGCCTATGTGCAAAGTATTTAAACTAAAGTAATTCATTCTGAGAAAGTATTTTTTGTAATGTATAATGTAATTACAATGTAATTTAAAAAATAAAATATGTAAAAAAAAATGTTTCTAAAAATGTAGTAAATCAGTATGAAAAAAATAAATATAACAATTAATACATTTAAAAATTGTCATTTACAAAACCTTTGAAATTCACTGAAAAAACCGTAGGTTTCAGACATGTTATAGTTAGGAATTAGCATTTAAAAAACCTTTGAAATTCACTGAAAAAACCATAGGTTTCAGACACGTTATAGTTAGAAATTAGCATTTAAAAAACCTTTCAAATTCACTGAAAAAACCATAGGTTTCAGGCACGTTATAGTTAGAAATTTGCATTTAAAAACCTTAGAAATTCACTGAAAAAACCATAAGGTTTTAGGGACAGTCATAGTTAGTTGGACATTGCACTCGTACAAAACCCGTGAAATTCCCCGTTATAGTTAGTTCAGGTAACTATAACTCTCGCCCCAGCAATGCACTGCTGATGACGTCACATATTACATCACTCATGACATGGTCAGTGACATCACTGATGACATCACTGATGACATCTCAAATGACATCACTGATGACATCACTGATGACATCATCCATGTGAGAATTTAATGCATCTTCTCACACCCTAATATAAGTTTTGAAACACCCACTCTAAATTACAGACTGCCATTCTCAAAACCATACACACTCCAATACCAATAAGTACATACCCACTCACTGATTCTTAGGTCTACACACACACACATCTACTCACTCACCCGTACAGTCACTCATACTTACAGTCACTCAGTACAGGACTATCATATGCACTCATACACCTATATAAACACTCACACAACGCAACTCATCCATAGAGGTATTCACACACCTAGTCAGTCATGCAAATAATTAATCACACTCCAATTTACTCACCTGTACAGTTATACACACCAGCTCACTTACTCATAAAAATACTAGCACATTCTTACGCTCCTATGCAATCACTGATGCAAGCACACACTCATCCATATAGCCACTCTCACAATCACACACTCTCACTTATAGCCATTTATATACTCCAACACACATATATACTGCCTTTCACATATGTAGTTACTCACACATGTACCACTGAGATATACATTCAATCACTAACACACCCATACACACACTCACCCACCCATACAGTCCATCACAGACGCACTCTTGAAACCATGCACCCAGTGAATCACCCACTCACACATCTATGCACAGAGTCACACACACCCCACCCACACAAACACTGAGGCACCCATACAGATACTCAGAGAACCAATCCATAACCCATATAGACACTCATTCAGCTAGTCAGAAACCCATGCAGTTGCTTACACAACAACAGACAGACGGATACAGACATTCACACAGTTTAGTCACTCACCCATGCATCCAGTAAGATAAGTTTAATCACTCACTTATAGACTCAGTCACGCACCTACTAAATCATCCATTCAGGTGCTTCTACACCCACTCATTCTTCAATACGCCTTTCCCTAAATATATTAAACATATTTAAACTTTACAGAAACACACAGACACTGGATGATGTCATCAGTGATGTCATCAGTGATGTCATTTGAGATGTCATCAGTGATGTCATCAGTGATGTCACTGACCATGTCATGAGTGATGTAATATGTGACGTCATCAGCAGTGCATTGCGGGGGCGCGAGTTATAGTTACCTGAACTAACTATAACAGGGGAATTTCACGGGTTTTGTACGAGTGCAATGTCCAACTAACTATAACTGTCCCTAAAACCTTATGGTTTTTTCAGTGAATTTCTAAGGTTTTTTAAATGCAAATTTCTAACTATAACGTGCCTGAAACCTATGGTTTTTTCAGTGAATATATATATATATATACATATAGTCACTGAAAAAAAATGAAGGTTACAGGGACGTTATAGTTAGGCTCAGATTTCACTCATACAAAAGCAGTCTAATTCAGCAGTTATAGTTACCTGAGCTAACTAAAACATACGCCCTGGCAATGCACTGCTTATGACCTCACATATACATCACTAATGACATGGTCAGTGACATCACTGATGACATCTCATATGACGTCACTGATTACATCATCCAGTGAGTGTATGTTTTTTCTAAGAGTTTATGATTGTTAAACATATATACTAACATACTACAAACGTTAAATTAGTATACTAGGTGCAATACTACTGAGTGATACTGCTTCTAACTTATATTATGTGAGTAGCTGTGTGTATGTATGTATTCTTGTGTGAATGGGTGTGCGAGTGGGTGTATGGGTGTATAAGTGGATGTGTGACTAGCTGTGTAGATGAGTGTGTTGCTGTGTGAGTGGCTGTATTTGTGAGTGAGTGGGTGTGTCAGTGGCTGTGTGGGTGAGTCAGTGGCGGTGTGAGTGGCTCTATGGGTGGGTAAGTGGGTGTGTAGTAACTGTATGGGTGAGTGAGTGGGTGTCTGAATGGCTGTATGAGTGAGTGACAGGGTATGTAAGTGCTTGTATGGGTGAGTGAGTGGCTGTTTGAGCGCTTGTATGGATGTGTGAATGGGTATGTAAGTGGTTCTGGGGGGGTGTGAGTGAGTGTGTGAGTGCTTGTATGGGTGAGTGAGTGTCTGTGTTGAGAGGCTGTATTGGTGAGTGAGTGGGTGTGTGAGCGACTGTGTAGGTAAATAAGTGGGGGTGTAAGTAGCTGTATGGGTGAGTGTGTGGCTTTGTGACTGGCTGTACAGGTGAGTGACTGGTTGTATGAGTGGCTGTAAGGATGAGTGAATGGTTGTTTGAGTGGCTGTATGAGTGAGTGAGTATGTGGGTGTATGAGTGCCTCTATGGAGGAGTGTATGGGTGTGTGAGTACTGGCATGGGTCTGTGAATGGGTATGTGAGTGGTTGTGTGGGTGTGTGAGTGGGCGTACGAGAGGTTGTATGGGGTGTGAATGGTTTTGTGGATGATGTCATCAGTGATGTCATCAGTTATGTCATTTGAGATGTAATCAGTGATGTCATCAGTGATGTCACTGACCATGTTATGAGTCCTCGTACCCTTTTTTCTCAACCCCCGCTTGACTGATCACCATGAAACTTTCAACACAGCAGCTGAACCAACTAAAGTAAATAAAATTGAACATTTCGTGAAGATCCGTAAGCGGTGCCAAAGTTATTGACAAAAAATGCTCTTTCTTTGGAAACTAGGTCCTAACTATAACTACCCACTGGCGACTGCCAGTAGGTTATATATATATATATATATATATATATATATATATATATATATATATATATATATATATATATATATATATATATATATATATATATATATATATATATATACATATATATATATATATATATATATAGATATATACATATATCTATCTATCTATATATATATCTATATATAGATATATATATATATATATATATATATATATATATATATATATAGATCTATATATAGATATATATCTATAGATAGATAGATAGATATAGATATATATCTATATATATATTCACTAAAAACACAAAGGTTAAAATAACATTATAGTTAGGTGTGAAAAAAGATTCGTTTTCATTTTAAAATAACCTTAGAAATTCAGTGAAAAAAACAAAGGTTAAAGTAGCATTATAGCTAGGTGAATTTGTCAATGACAACATTAACGTTTTGATCTAAAAATAACAAACTGAAATTCACAAGTTAGCAGCACTAACGATAACTTGCGCCCCCACCATGCACTGCTTATGACCTCACATAAGACATCACTCACGACATGCTGTATGACACCATTTATGACATCACTGATCATATCTCAAATGACATCACTGATGACATCACTGATTACAACACCCAAGTAGAATTCTAGTTTGTTTTCAATATACATAATGGCAGTACAATATTACTTGCCTACCTAATTTTGTACAGCCTGGCCATGGGGCCTAAGTGGTCAGGATATACTTACCCCGTCCCCATAGACCTTATTTTTTTACATCTTTCAGGTCAGGGGACTAAGTCATGTTGCAGACAGCCAATCAGAGCACTTGCCGTCGCGGGGTCTGACACCTACGGGAGCGAGATGACCCAAGGGAAATAAAGCTCCCTGGGCCAATCAGAATGGCATATTTTTAAATTAGCACTCCCATGAGAGTCTCTGAGACTCTTGCAGGCGCAACAGTCAAAATATCTATATTTTTTTACCCTTAATATCTCAAAACCTACTGAAAGTTTTTATATCAAATCACAAAAAGCACAATCTGTGGGCCAAGATCTAGTTTCCTGTCGAATTTGGTGTAATTCCGTTCAGCAGTTTTTGCTGCCACCTATTTTAAAGAAGTCTATGGAAAATGCATGGGGATTTTGCGTTTTGAGACCCCCTCACTTTTTTCTCAGCCCCCACTTGATGGATCCCCCAAAACTTTCCGGGAAGAAGCTGAGGTGGATGAACTTTCTTTTGGAAAGTTTTGTGAAGATTTGTCAAAAAGGGCCAAAGTTATTAGCAAACCAAGAAACACTTGTTCTATGGAAAAGCAGTAAAAGCAGACCTAACTATAATTACCCAGTATATCTATCTATCTATCTCTCTCTCTATATATATATATATATATCTATCTATCTATCTATCTCTCTCTCTCTCTATATATATATACATATATATATATATATATATATATATATATATATATATATATATATATATATATATATAGATACACATATACATATATATAGGGAGAGAGAGAGAGAAAGTACACCTTTTGCTTGTCAAAAAATATATATTAAATAATTGTTAGAGCTGACTGCAATTACTTGTTAATAGTGGTGCTTACAATATAAAAAAACATTTACAGAAATGTATTTAAAATATCTGAAGTGTTCAACTGCCAGATTCAACATTCTGAAGAAAATAATCCTCTGCTCAAATTACCAGGAGGAGCAGTTTCCCATGTCATCCCAAAGCTAGTTTATTTATATGAAAGGTGCCTGTGTGAATCAAAGCCTAAAAATCGATCTGTTTTGGAAAATGTTACAATAACATCCACGGCCTCATAAGAATATGTCATAGCCTTCTCACATACAAATCCTGTTCTCACAGTTTATCTACTTTCATCTTATGAAGCCCAACAAAATTAGATTGTTCAATGTGGCTAATAGTGGTACTTGATCCTGCTTTTTTTTTACAACTTACGGGACCCATGGTCTGATTTAAGCAGGGGAGATGGCTGCACTTAGTGAATATCCATTTAAACTACAAGGCAGCCGATATTTACAGATAACGTGGGACTTAATTTAGAGCTTGGAGGGGGTGGGACTCCACTAGATTACAGCCTACTCTTTTGGGGAGCTTTCTGCAGCTGTTACCACGTTTTGTCCTGTCCTCTGGTCATATAATTTTCTGATCAAGGAGCTTTCATCTTTTTAGTTACAGAGGCATATTCATATAAACAGCCCAGGAGAACCTGGTTGTTTCACATGAAGAAGTATTTGATCACAGAAAAACAAATTGTCTACTCTTTATATCCTTACTATCCTTACTAAGAATCATGGCCCTGATTCACAGAGATTGACGTATGAGTAAGTGTGACTTACTCTTGTAAATTTCTGACTCACTCATTAATTTAGGGAGTAAACCAGGAGTATTCCTGGCTTACTCAAACAATGCAGAATACTTCTAGAGTATGGCAGAGCAAACACTTTATGATTCAGGCCTCATATCTTCAACTGAGAGCTCTTGGTTTTAGAGGTACTCTATCTTGAATCTTGGATCTACTCTTAATTGCACTGGCCTGTTTCAGTTACAAGACATACATTCAGAACAGATTAACATAATGTAAATAATCCCTATAAAGTGAAGACTGCAGCCGAGTGGCTGGGTCTCAGAATGTGAGTGGTGGCCTGGCTGGTGTGCATTCAGAAATAGAGAAGAGGGTGCCTTTAGAAGAAGCAAGAATGTGTCCCTGTGTTAATGAGAGGCTCAAGTGCATCCTTGCCTTATGTTCTGAAGAGATTTTGGCAGAGAGGAGTAACTGTGAGGCAAGTGTCTCATGCTTCTTGAGACGCTGAAACGCCAGAGGTAAAAGATGAGAGAAGATGTAGTATTGCAGTGAGAATTATTGTTAATCTCCTATGTTACCACTATGTCTAATAAACTGAGTAATGTATGCAATGCATAATTTATGCTTATGCCTAATTTTCGAACTTCTGCTTATTGGCATGTTTGGTTTTGTTTTGTGCATTAGGTGCACTCGACGGAAGTTATTCGCACGTTTTTGTGATGCACAAAAACTGAACAGGAACTTGCTCAGGGTCTAGTGAAAAAGTATACCTTTCCTGCGCTAAAAAAATTCAAATGGCAAAGAATGCATCTTTTGACGAAAAGAAACACAAAATCCACATTTACTTACTCAAAATTGCTAAGGGAAATTTCCTGGTTGAAACAAGAGTACTTTAATACCAGAAAGGCCGGAGCAAATTTGTTTTTTCTGTAACCCTTTAAGATTTGTGGGTGTGAAAGAAATTTGAACGACACACCGTTTGCTTTGTTTGGACAATACCACTGGTACACTAATTTTGGTGTGAAATATCCATCGGTGCCATATAACACGCACAGATGTGTGAATTATGTACATAAAGTCTACATAAGCACTTCTGGGAGTACATTTCTTATTTGATACTTTCCTAAACTAAGTGCTTAATATTATTGTTAGTTATAAGTAAGATCCAGAATTCATGTTTTGTTACAACTCAGCCGAATGAATGAATTAATTAATAAAATGTATTGTTCAGTTAATAAAAACTTACAATATAACCCATTTATACACGTTTCATACATATTGTCATTGGCAAACATCTTTAGAAACACATAAAAAAAAGAAAAAAAAGGGTTGTTCCCACAGTAAGAAACACTCAATTCATCTAGTTAAAAAACACTTAAAAAACCTACCCATAAAGTGCATTTACTAGTGACACGGTCCACCTGCTGTTTCCTCTTAACCTAAAGTGTCCTGTTTTTTCTGTCTGTTACTAACTTGCTACACTCAATGAGAAAATCTAAACATTCCTATTATGTGGCCTATGGGTGGTCTTAGTCGGTTTATTTTTAGCTCCTAGTATTACCGAGCTAGCTTACCACGTGCAAAGTGCCTATTGTAAACAATCCTCTCAAGGCCTACGAGTGCTAAGCCCTTAATATTTCACAGTATTCCAAATACTCATGTAGAGGGAACACCGCTCCACTCGTACGATTGTTATCTGCCCTTATAGAATTGGACCAAATTGACGCCGGAGCTGTATCGCCTCTTGTCAGGCAAAAAAACAAACCACTTGCACGACCGCGTAGAAAGGGTGTGTTGCCAATTTCAACCTAGGTGTGGAAAAACTGAGCAAAGCAAGCGGGCCTTGAGACAAGCCAACCGCATTCATATGCGAGAGGGAAATGACAAAACACTTCAAAACTGGCTGTTAGCAAGGAAAACACACAGGAAAAACATATGGGACCACAAAAGGCAACAGCTAGACTCACAATGGCTGCAATTCAGCCTGTTGATTCCAAGCAGACAGGCTGAATTTTGGTCGTATATCAACAGATTGTTCGGGCATGGTCACGACCGACACAATGGGGTTGCCAGTCACACATGGATCACCTACGTGACCACACTATACTGTAGGACATCGGAATACACTCCATTGCACCACCAACAACCCTCCATTAGTACCATCCCGTTCAACACTTCTTTAACAACTTCTGAAGAAACAAACAAATTGTTGGACATAGGAAATCGGGTGATACCAATATTAAAAAACATCAGAAAGGACGGGGCTCCGAGACCCAACGGCTTACCCGGACATCTCTTCAAAGAAGATTGTGAATTTTGGGGAACCCTACTTACTCAGCTCTACCAGTTTTGCTTGGAAAACTCAATGTTCCCCGAAGCCTGGAAAGGTTCCCTGCTTCCACCGATCCACAAAAAGGGCTACACCGGAGTTCCATCCAATTACAGACTGATAGCCCTTTTGGATATTGAGGCAAAAGGATACGCAAAACTGGGCCAACGATAGAGAAATCTTACCAGTTTACCAATCCTGCTTTAGGCCGGGGGTATCAACACTGGATAACATCTTAGCCCTGGCAGAACAGTCTCCTCAGAAAAACCAGCTTCCACTTTTTGCATGCTTTGTGGACTACTCTGCAGCATTTGACTGTGTTAACAGGAACCTGTTGCGGTGGAAATTACAAAACCGGGGGGATTCCGATCACATTGTTGAAAGCAATTATGGCCCTCTACAGCGGAACGTGGGTATGCGTGAAATTATCAACGAATTCTGCTACAAGAAAAATCTACACAGACCGTGGGCTAAAACAAGGATGTGTACTGGCGCCCCTTCTCTTCAACCTTTACACCGCCGACCTTGGTAAAACAATATCCAAAGCCAATTTGCTATCTCCAAAAATTGGGTCAACTAGACTATTTCTAATGCAGTATGCGGATGACATGGTGTTAATGGACCACACTAAAACGGGCATGCAACGAACATTGGACGCACTAAACATCTACAACAACGAAAATGATTTAATAGCGAACGCAGGAAAAACGAAGGTAGTAATTTTCGGGAAGTATGTAAATAAACTTAAACAACAATGGAGAATGGGCAATTTGAAAATAGAAACAACAACTAAATACAACTACTTGGGGGTATGGATCATGAGTAACAGGAAGTCTGCTGCATATACTGCATCCATCGAGTCAAAGGCCAAGGCAGTGACGTACGCCCTATGCAAATTGAACTCCAAACTAAGTAGTCCGACAACCAAACCCATCAGAAAGGTTATAAGAGCTAAGCTACTCCCTTCAATCACATATGGTCAACTTGTATTTCCTGCGGCATTAATTAACATCATGGAACGAGCCAACTGCCGAGCGTTCAAACAGATCTTTCACATACCTGCTCATGCCCGGAACGTCTTGGTACGACTTGAATTCAGGTTAAATAAACAACGTTACGAACATTGGGCATCGATTGTTCGAGACTACCGAGGAGTCTGTGCTGCACCCCCGAACACAATGAAGGCTACTCTGAAGGAAATTTTTGTGAAAGGCAATAACCCATGGGCTGATGGCCTTCTTACTGCTTGCACTGACCTGCACCTTGACCTGTCCAAATGGCAGGATTTTATCCACCAACTCGGAATTTTAAAATCCATTTAAAAAAAAACAAGTCAGACTACTGTCTAAGGAAGATGACATGAAGGAATTAGAGTCATCTAGTAGTAATATTAGGCTATTAGCTAGTTCCTTCCATGATAAACTGAGACAGCCATACCTTGATTCCGCCTTAAATAAGACAGTTTTAAAGCAAATTCTGGCAGTGAGGCTGATGGTATTGCCAATAAAAGATATCAACTCCCGTTGGAAGACATTACAGGAGGTCTCCACTTGTAGACTGTGCCATCAGTATGAGGAATCTATGGCTCACTTGGTTTGCACATGCCACTGTTTGGATTATGCACGTCGCACTTTATTGAAACCTCTGTTTCTAAAACATGGTATACCGACCTGCACAGAGGCCATGATATTTCTCTTCAACTTGGAGATTCCAAAGGAACTGGCCAGATTAGCGAAATTTGCACATCAAGTGAAAGAACTTTTAAGTAAAGACTCAAACAAGGACTAAAGGCAGATTGTAGTTTTAATTGAGTGTTTCTCATTGCTACCTTTTACCTTTTACTCATTATTTAGTACTGTGACTGCTAGATTTATTTAATGAATTGATCATGTTTTAGATATAAATAACAGATTTGTCAAATGAAATGATTATGTATTAACCATGACTGAAGAAAGCGATTGGATGGAGAGATCCCCGCCCAGTCTCTCTTGTAACAATTTTAATTAATTGAAACAATAAAAAATTCAATATAGGTGGTTTGTTCCTAAATTAATAAAATAATATAACAATAAGAGCCCTTTACTGGGCACTATTGGCCAGTTTCCTCTCAGCAATATCTACAAACTTTAAAAATCTTCCAGTAAATTGTAAAAACTTCTCCCTGCAAGCCGACTATTACTGCTTGGCGGTGTGTTCTTATAGTTTGATGATTAAGATCCTATATTAACAAACTTCTGTTAAAGCTGGGCAACTACAGATTATATGGCAAATGTCTTCTCTCTTGTAATTGCAGAGTCGGCATGACATTTTGCTCCTCAGCTTTTTCCAAGCTGGTACGTCACTGCGAAATTGAAAATTGCCAAGCCGGAGTCCCAGAAGCACCAGCTTAGCACTTAGGCCATTCAGGTCTCCCAGATATTTCTGCGGTTGTAGCTGGCCATATGATGCAATTACCATGCACGCATTAGATTGTTTCGCCAACGTCTCTCTATCCAATAGTGACGATTTTTTTTTACTGCACCCATTGATAACTCTGTTAAATGCAGACTGAGAAAGGGGTAAGGCCCATAGTTGTTCTGCCTTAAACGTGGATAAAGCCACAGTGAAATATTCACAGGCCTGTGTATGTTTACAAACGCTTATTGCCTCCCAAACAACTGACATAAGAGTGGAATTATTGTCATTTCTAAGTTTGTGGCAAAATTTCAAATATGCCCCTAGACTGTTTAGAAACTGTCTTCTCAGCCCAAACTCTAATCGGATTTGTGCTGGTGATGCCTGCTGAGGGAGGTTGAACAGGCGACGATAAGTTCCTGTCACAAGCTTATCAATGATGTTATCAGCCTTCTCTCTTAAAATCTCCACGCCACATGTCAAAGATGGAACGTGTGTAGCTGACATAACTTGTAATAATGGCTTGAGGGACAGCCCTTTTAAGCTGTTCCGGAGGGAAGGAAATGCTACAATTAAAGAGTTATTCCTTCTTTGTAATGCAGCGCACTGGTTCTTAAATGAGCCCCTTGCATCTAGTATTAGCCCCAAATATTTATACTCTAGAACTAACTCCAGCCTGGACCCTTCTATACTGAATATTGGGCGAGCTGTTATACCCCTTGACACCAACATGGTTTTTGTCTTGCGCAAGTTGACCTTTAACCCATGGGATGAGGCATACAAAGCAGTTTCACTAATTAACCGCTGCAGCCCCACCTTTGTGTAGCTCAGCCGAACAATATCGTTGGCGTACAAAAGGTGGGAGACCTTACAACCAGCCACTGACGCAGAGTGTGAATTACAGCTATTCAAATCTGAGGAAATATCAGCAAGATACAAATTAAACAAGATAGGGGCCAAGACACAGCCTTGTTTTAAAACATTCAATGTTAATATTTGTTTTTAGATGGTTGTGCCTTGGCCTAGCCTTACTCTTGTCCATGTATTTGTGTACAATAATTGAATCGCTCTCAGGAGTTTAGGTGAAATTCCCAATTTCGATAACTTATCCCAGAGAATATTCCTCTGCACAGTATCAAAAGTGGAACGAAAATCTATAAAACACAAATGAAGGTTCAGTGAGCGACGCCTCGCCTGATCAATTGTGAGTGCTAGCATTTGTATGTTAATAGTGGTACCCATGCCTTTAATAAACCCAGTCTGATTTCTCGGCAACAGGTTTTTGGAGACCACCCAAGACGTTAAGTCTGCCAGCAGACATTTGGCAAAAAACTTTGCCTCACAGTCCATTAGGGCTATCAGCCGATAATTGGCGGGGTCCGTGGTTTGACTGGCTTTATAAATCAGAGCCAGGATTGAGCCCCTCCAGTTATCCGGAATTACTTCGCTCACCAGGATATGATTAAATAAAATTGTCAGTTTTTTTGCCCATCTCAGGCGATGTGTTTCCCTCACGACAGTGCGTGAATTACAATTCCCCTTGTCTAACAAATTCAGCCTAGCACTATAATCTCGTTTTTTTTGCCTTCTTTCCAGACGTGCTTATTAGTTATTTTTCAGGAGCTCAGCCCGGAGTGTCACTCACAATGTGACATTGGTTCTAAAGCCCGCATTACCTTCTCTTCGCTGGGAGTTGATTAACACTAATGTTGTTTATGCAAAGCACCTGCGGACGGTTCATCAAGATTTTATGTAGTGCAATCATTTTCCTATCTGGGTCACCCTTTCCCCCAGAGAAAGCCTCAAACACATTGTCATTCTCAAGGTGATGTGTTTTCTTACTGAAATCCTTGGCATAGCTTCTGTGTCGGGTAATGTAATGTGATGACAAAGTCATTGGTAATAAAAACACACTCGAATTTGACAGATTAATTTCCGAGAGGGCAGGGTTATAAGGCGCTGTGTTAAAACAAATACAGGCATCGAGAGAAAAATTATCATTTGTCTACACATTTTTGTGGTGTTGCTTTTCATAAGTAATGATTCAGACAATGATAGATAGAGGTGAGATGAAGAAAGCCGGGCTATGCATCAGCTCACCTGCGCCAGGTGGAACTCCTGTGCCTCCTGAAAGCCATTGATGGAGCAGGGTTTTGAGAAAATAAAACCTGCTCGGATTGAACCCTCAGTAACATTTATTAACAGTGTGCTGTGAAAAATATTATTAAAGAACGCTAAAATAGGGGGAAATGCTTTTGCGCATGTGTAAAACTAATGCGTGTATTAATGCATGGAACTAGGCCACAAAAATTGCTTTGATAAAAAAACTAATGCTGCTTTTGTGCACGCTAATAATATTTTGCTAGGAATAACATGGGTTGTGCATGGGTTAGTGCAATGCTGGGATGGTGTGCGAAATGAAGTTACATTTCATGAAAATAATAAATGTTTGTGTTTGTTTTCTGTAGAAAAAGCAAGCATGGGCCTACACTTCTGCATGTCAGTTTGGGATTAATATTTGACTGAAAATTAAAATGTCCAAAAGAAAGATTCAAATGAGAAGAGGGAGAACGCAAAAGTTGTATATGACCTTCATGGAGTACTGAATGTCTGCCAAGCTGCGGAAAAGAAAAATAAGATTACAAATGGAAGTGAACAGTTTCCTTCACGAGATGGCAGAGGCAAACAATAGAGGCGTAGAAATTTGCAACATGCAAGGAACTGCAGGAAATATTTACTACGATTGTGTTCAAAGTTGTTTCCTGGGATGAATCTGTCGTAATGCTGAATGTTTAAAACAAAGAGATGTTTAATAAAATGGTCATGATGAGAGTGGTGTGACAGTACACCCCCAATCTTAGCCAATGGGAGATGGATTTCGTTCTCATATTGAAACATATGTGGGTTGGACAATTAGGTTTTAGGGTATAATTGTATGTCCCCGGTGGGTGTGGTTTTTGGGAAGGTGGTTCTGCTGGTGTTAGCTAGTGGGAGATCGTCGCTGTCGTCGGTTTGCTGTTTCCAGATAGAGGCCTACCTGTTTCCTGATTCCTGACTTAATGTTTGTCACTCGACTCTACTTGAGTGGCCTTGCTGCCCTGACTGGCCAGAGGGGGAGATTTCCCTGATTCTTACTTGGGTTAGTATAGATAATCTCTGAATTTGCATATTAATTTGCAAATGTATTTTGTCTCTGAAACTTTTCTCTTCGCCTATCCACTCCTTCAATGCATTGTTTATTTGACATGAGTTTGATTTTATACATTGCTAATGTTTTCTCTTTGTGATAATCTATGATTTGCATTTGTGTAACTGTACTTGATGAGCATTTATTTTCACATTATTTTATGATAAATAACATAAATTACACACTGAGTCTGTTATTATTTAGTAGTATAGATTAGTATATAATTATTGTCATCAACTTTTCAACATCAAAAAGGTTTGTCGCCACATTTATTTGTAAGGAGAAATGCAGGTTCTAAAGTGTATTTAGTGAGTTAGGAATAAACTTGCATCACACTGAACCCCAGCGTGAAGGGATTAGTTGGGTAGTGTAAATGGGCCTTTGTTTGTGAAAAATTATCGATCACTGATCGCTGGATCAGTTTTGGTAGCAGAGGATGGTTAATTATTGATTAGTTTGGCAATAATTATTGATTATTGATTTATTGATTATTAACATGAAAAGTTAGTGTTTTTGTTTTATATTGTTTGGAAGTACGGGTACGGAGTTACCTAAGATCCTAGGATGATGTTATTTTAGCCTAAGTGGCAGAGGAATAGTGTGGAAAGGTATCACACTGCAGAAGTACTTTGTTGTTGTAATATCGAACAGTGAAAGGCTGTCGATGTTATTTTAGGGACATATTCGTTTAAAGAAGATTGCATGAAATAGTGAAAGGTCCTCTTCCAAAACTCTGACCTTACATCCCCAATGGAGTACCAAGACCTCTTTCTGAAAGGAAAGTCCTCTTCCGAAACTTTGGCTAGTATCCCCAGAGCAGTACCAAGACCTCCTTTAACTTGATTGAGAGTAGAGTAGCGCTGGTCATTATTTTACTAGAAGTAAAAGAAAACTCTTCGAATGAATCGAACTATCTCTTTAATTAGTGGAACAGACAAAGTAGCATTGTTTTGTGTTGTTTCTAACAAGAAATAGTTGAGAAAAACCTAGAAAATGCATTGCCGTATTATTTTGTAAAGGGAGGGTCAGGAGTAATACTGACGTCACAAAAGCCGCGCTGGCATTGGTCAGGCAGTGGGCGTGTAGTGAGCCGTGATTGGTTGGTTGCTGTGAGCTGCACTAGCATTGGTTGAGATAGCAGATACGTAGTGAGCTGTGATTGGTTGGTTGCTGTGAGTCGCGCTGGTATTGGTTGAGAATTAGCGAATAGAGTGAGAGGATTTACGGAAGTTTTCTCTTGTTTGTTTTGGTTTATTTAGCAAGAAAAGGAGTGTTTAAAAATGAAGATGGTAAAAAGAATTAAAGATTTATTTAAAAAAGACAAGCCAATAGTTACTAGAGAGGGACTTCCTATACTTCCACCGAGAACGCCTGCTTCTTTTATGATGTTGGAACGTGGGTATCATACATGTACATGGTTAGAGAACTGGATGAGTTATACAGAAGATGATGGAGTTTTAGCTTTTCCAGAACATGGTACATTTAATGTAAGGATTTTGGAGAACTTGAGAGGATGAATGAATTCATTAAAGCCATGTCCTAGACCTACGCAGTATGAAGCGCTTGAGGAATGGGAACATGAGGCTTATAAAAGGGAGAGAGACAGAAATGGAATTAAATACAGGAATATAATAACGAGATATTCTGAGGCTAGATGGGATGATCAAAAGAAATGATGGAGGAGAGATGTAATTGCAGATGGATTATATCCAGTAATAGTTGCCGAAGATCAGACTGGAGGCAAGAGAAAAAGAATAATTTAGAGACTTCAGAGCTAGATAATGATTCGGATGAGATTGATGATGAGTTGTTGGATGAAATACTATTAAAGAGACCCCCACCATATCAGGTAAGTTCAGGGCAAACAGTTCCAAATGCACCACTAATTGAAATACAAGTTCCCCAGGTTCCACAAACTCCACAAGTTTCACAGGTTACACAAGTTCCGGTAGCTTCACACACTCGAGTGTTGCAGGAGAAAGAGATTGACATGTTGAATAAGGCAAGAGAGGAGTTAACTCAGAGAATTAGTCAGATGAGTCTGAATGCAGAAGCATTATCGGTACCGGTAACGGTTCGTCCTATAGTTCCATTGTATGGCGAGAGTCAGAATATATCGAGAGTACATGCATTGACAATTCCTGTGAATAATGCTAGGAATGTTAGTGGATCAGAACAAGTTGAGATGAGTACTTCATTGTTTGATCTTCCAGTGAGTAAAAACGTAACTGAAACACCAAAGAGAAGTGTACAGATGGATCCTAGAAAAATAGTGCAGAATGTCAGTGGAACAACTCCAGTATCAGGGAGTTCGGTGGGTCCTTCGCCAGAGGAGTTAGATGACTGGATAAGAGGAATGGAAAAGAATAAATCACAATCGAGTATAGATGAGGCTAGATTGAGAGTGGATCTGGAAGAAATGATTATTGGTACCATAAGTCCAGAAAGATTGAGTAAGTACCGAGATGAAGAGTTGTTATTTTTGTGTAAGAATATTACATGGAAAGCAAGGAATCTACATGAGAGGTTGGCAGAAGCTGCACAAGAATATGGAGTAGACATAGAAAAGCCTAAAGTTGTGCAAAAAACGTATAGATTGGATTTTACTGATAAGGACTTGGAGAGTTTGAATACATCTGGCAAACGATTGCAAATAAAAGAACTAATGAATACTTTGAAGAAATGGGGTGATTTAGACCAGTGGAAAGGTAGATGGGCAAAAAAGAAGGAAGAAATGCTTTCAGGCAAAAATGCGTCTTTATTTCCATTAAGAGAAACAGGACAGGCTGAAATGGTATGTCCAATGAGAGAGGTTCCAGGTGGTGGATATGTTCACGTTCCCTGGTCAAGACAGGATATATTATCCTTTACAAATGATTTCCCTAGATTGAGAGAAAAACCTTTCGAGTGGTACAAACAGGTAGAGAGGTTTGTAAAAGTTTCAGAAGTTTTATTAAAAGATTTAGATGGATTGTTTGAGATTGTAGTTCCAGCTGACTTGTGGACTGAGTGTAAAATTACTGTTGACTGGCCAAAAGAAGAATATCCTAGAGATGTGAAAACAGGAGCACCTTCAGAAGAAGTGATGAAAAAATATAATCAAGTAATTACTTTCCTGAAAAGTAAAATTTCTCCAAAAGAAACAGATTGGGTTAAAATTGACAGGACAACCCAGGAACCCAAAGAATCGGTACATGCTTATTATGAAAGATTGTTACAGGTGTTCAAACAGTATAGTGGTTTTGAAAGTATTGGTGACAAAGATATGGGACATTTTGTATATAGGTTTGTTTTTGGATTAAAATTCGAAATTAGTAATATGATTCAGCAACATTTGATTTGTTGGCAGAGTAAAACAGTCGATGAGATTCTGAGATATGCTAAATATTGTAGTGATGATATTGAGTCAAGGCATAAAAAGCTGAAAGAGAAAATGATGTGGGCACAGGTGAAAGTGGCAGAACAGAAAGATGGAAAAAATGGTTCTCAAACAGATTTTCAGATGAAAGGACAAAATCAAAATGGTCAGGTACAAAATGGAGGTAGAGGTAGAGGTAAGATGAGCAGGGAAGAATTGAAAAAGAAATTTCCTTGTCATGCGTGAAGAAAGTTTGGACATTGGAGGAATGAGTGTAGATCTTTACTGAAAAATAATGGAATGAATCAAAATTTCAATCCGCAGATGCTGAATGAAGAGGTTGTGAATCAACAACAACAACAACAACAACAGCAGCAGGTAGCTACACCACAGACACAATAAGTACAGGTGCCTCAAGCTCCTATGCCAAATAATGTGAATGCTCAAGTACAGAGATACAGTGCGAATACTGGATTTCACGCAGGTGAACAAGTGGATAAGAATCAAAATGTACAAGTGGTTTCACAGTATTTATTGCAATGTTCAGAGAGTGACTCAGACTCATCTCAATGACGGTGCCTGAGGGGGGAGGAAGAGTGCGTGCTTGGCGCATCTCTAGAGGTAGATCAATCAGGTCCTTTTGTTGATGGAAAAGTGGAAGGTAATAATGTTACATTCCTAGTGGACACTGGTGCTACCCGTTCTACTGTGAGCGCAGCAGAAATCCCAAACCTACCCCTCTCGGGAGAAACTATCCAAGTTGTGGGAGTCTCAAATAAACATATTAAGACTCCAATAACAAGACCAATAGAAGTTCATATTGGAAGATTCAGAGACATGCATCGGTTTGTGGTATGTGATACAAGTCCGGTGAACCTTTCAGGGAGGGACTTGTTATGTAAAATGAACTGCACCATCTATTGTACGCCAGATGGTATTGCTTTTCAAACACCAGATGAGGATGTTGCTTTTAAAATGATGTTAGCGAAGCAAGGGACAGAAGTGAATGATTTATATTCATTGCTTACAGAAGAAGATTTACCTGCAGGTTTGAGAAATGCAGTAAGACCTGATATATGGGATTTTACAGGAAAAGACATTGGTTTGATTAAGGGTGTGGATCCTATTCAGGTTACAGTCAAACCAGGTGCAATTTATCCAAACACACCTCAGTACAAGATGAGTCCTGAGATCACAGCAGGAGTAATTCCTGTAATTGATCAAATGATTGAGCAAGGTATTTTAAAAGAAATACTAAGTAGTCCTTGTAACTCACCTATTATGGGGATTAAGAAACCAAGTGGAAAATATAGAATAGTTCAGGATTTGAGAAAAATTAATAAGATCGTAGTACCTTGATGTCCAATAGTGCCAAATCCAGCAGTGATTCTTTATCAAATTCCTTGTGATGCAGAATGGTACACAGTAATTGATCTGTGTCAAGCATTTTTCTCGATACCTTTGCATCCGGAAACCGTGTTTTGGCATGGTGCCGAGTTCCTCAAGGGTATACAGACAGTCCTTCGATTTTTAATCAGATTTTGAAAAAATGTCTGGAGTCATTGATCATGCCAGAAAATTCAGTGTTAGTGCAGTACATTGATGACCTACTAGTGGCATCAAAAACACGAGAAGCCTGTGTGACAGATACAATTGCCTTACTGAATCATTTGGCAGAAGGTGGGCATAAAGTGTCACCAGCAAAATTACAGTTTTGTCAAAAAGAGGTCCAGTATTTGGGACACAAAATTGAGAAAGGAGTTAGAAAAGTAACGCAAGACAGAATCAATGTGATTTTACAGATGGGTCCTACTAAAACTCAAAAAGAAGTTCGAATGTTTTTGGGAATGGTTGGATACTGTAGACAATGGATTAGTGGGTTTTCACTGATTGCAAAACCTTTACAGAGGTTGACTCATAAAGATGTGGTTGATCGGATTGATTTGGATGAAGAATGTATGAAAGCTTTTATTGAATTGCGAGATAGTCTTTGTCGAGCACCTGACTTGGAAATGCCAGATTACACAAAAGATTTTGCATTATTCTGTTGTGAGAGAGATGGGTGTGCACTTTCAGTTTTAACACAAAAACATGGAATGGCACGTTATCCAGTGGCATATTTTTCTGCTACTTTGGATTCAGTGGCTGCCGCATTACCAGGTTGTTTAAAAGCAGTGGCTGCTACTTGTGTGAGTCTAGAGCAGAGCGAAACAATTGTTATGGGACATCCAGTGAAAGTATATGTGCCACATTCTGTTGAGATCCTATTAACAAGGACTCGGGCTCAGCATATGACGTATAGACGGCTGACTAGGTATGAAAGAGTGATTTTGGGTGCTGAAAATGTGACAGTGACAAGATGTACAACATTGAACCCAGCAACCTTGTTGCCAAGTTCAAGTTGTGAAGAAGTGAAAGATGAAGCAGATCATGATTGTTTGGATGTGACAGAATTGTGCACGAAACCAAGACCTGACATAAAGGATACACCACTAGAAGAGCCAGATAGTGTGATGTTCATGGATGGATCTTGTTTGAGAGATGAAAAAGGTGCATTGAGTGCTGCCTATGCAGTATGTACAGTGTCTATGGTTCTTGAAGCATCCTGTCTAAAGGGGATAAATTCTGCTCAAATTTCTGAACTGATTGCTTTGACTAGAGCATGTATAATTGGCAAAAATCTGAGAGTAACCATATTCACTGATAGTCAATATGGTTTTGGGGTGGTGCATGATTTTGGTCAGTTGTGGATGCAACGAGGATTTCTGACTTCCTTAGGATCCCCGATCCGGAACAGTAAAAATGTGAAGGAACTATTGAATGCATTACAAATGACCAAAAAGATTGCTGTGGTAAAATGTTCTGCACACAAGTCAGGAAATGACTATGTGACAAATGGAAACAGATACGCAGACCAAGTGGCTCGTTTCTGTGCACAAAATTCAATTTCAATCAACAGAGGGATGGAGAAAAACATACAAATTGCCACTTGATGTTTTATTCTTTGGAAACATGGGAAGAAATTAGGCAGCTTCAGGAAGAAGCAAATGAGGAAGAAAAAGAAATTTGGATAAAATCAGGTTGTAAAAAGAGAGCAGAAGATGAAGTATGGGTGTATGTTGATGGAAGACCAGTGATGCCAGATAGTTTACTTTCCCAGATTGCAAGGATGTACCATGGAATTGCACATATTGGAAGAGATGCTATGATCAGGCTCTTCAAGCAGTCATGGTACAACCCAAAGTTTAGGGTCATTGCAGAGAGTCTATGCCAGAGGTGTATAGTGTGCCAGCAGCAAAATCCAGGTAGGAAGACAGTTGTTAGTTGGGGCAAAATTGGAAAAAGCAGCAGGACCATTTACCAGACTACAGTTAGATTTTATCGAACTTCCCCCTTGTAACGGACTGAAATATGTGTTGGTGGTTGTTTGTTTGTTATCTCGCTGGGTAGAAGCTTATCCAACAAGAAGAAATGACAGTCTGACTGTTGCTATATTACTTTTAAGAGAGATAATTCCAAAATTTGGATTTCCAGTCTCTTTAGAAACCGATAGAGGAACTCATTTTAATAATGAAATAATTTGGATGATTTGTGCAGCATTGCAAATTGAGCAAAAGCTGCATTGTGCCTATCGACCAGAAGCATCAGGAGTGGTCGAACAAATTAATGGCACTATTAAATCTAGACTGTCAAAAGTATGTGCGTCTACAACACTGAAATGGCCAGACGCTTTACCCCTGGTATTAATGAGTCTTAGAAGCATTCCTGATAAAAAGACTGGATTGAGTCCTCACGAACCTTTGAAGGGGAGAGCCATGAGACAAGCAATTGTACCAGCAAACAAACTGATGAATATTACTGATGATCTAGTGCTTGATTATTGCAAAGGATTGGCTGATCTGGTGCGTTCTGTGTCTCATCAGGTTGGAGAAATTGCAACCACAACACAGCCGGATCAAGCACATGATTTGAGTCCAGGAGAGTGGGTTCTAGTCAAGAAACACGTGAGGAAGTCGTGTTTAGAACCCAGGTGGAATGGACCATACCAGATCATATTGGTAACAACGACAGCAGTAAAGTGTGGTGGCTTTCCAAATTGGATTCATGCAAGTCATACAAGAAGAGTCCCACGTCCACTTGAAAGACAAGAAGAAGAACAGCAACTGGTAAAGCAAAGAAAAGAACCAGAAGCTGAAAAACATGAAGCTATAAAATCTAGTGTTACAGATTCTGAAAAGGCTAAACAAGAGGAAGAAACAAGTACAAGTCGAATAAAGTGGGCACCAGCTACTGGGTCTCAAGAGACTGCTGTTGAGAAAGAAAAGGAGAAAGTGACTGATGAAAATCAAGAGCAAGTACAACAAAGAAAATAATTGAATAAAAGAACTTGCGAACTTGATAACGAAGGTGACGAAGCAGTTCAAGTTAAGAAAGCAAGAAAAAGTGATGTGTGGCCAAAAGGAGTGAAAAGACTGAAATACACTCTAGAAAAGAAAAGGCCAGATCAAATAAATGAAATATCAAGTCAAACTGGACAAAGTGATTCAGAAGAACAATTGGTACGAAAAACAAGAAGAATAAGAATTCCAAGTAAGAAATACACAGCTCCAGAATGAACATATGTGGTGTTGGAAGAAATTGAAAACACAAATCAGAAAGAAGAAGAAGCTGGTACTGATCAAAGTGATCAAAGCAAACTGAAACCACCTTAAAAGAGAACTGTGAAAATAAAGGTGCAACAATTTCAATGACGAGTATTCTGAAAATTCCAAAAGAATTGAAGAAGAAGAAGATATAAAAAAGAAAAAAGAAAAAGAGGGGGTAAAGAAGAGAGGCATAAAGTGTAAGGATATACTACTTTAGATGGTTTTTGGATAAGTTTTTTCAAAAGTTTTTAAAGATTTTTAGGTTTTTTTCTTAGATTTTTAATTTTTTTATATAGTGTCTAAAAATGGCAAAGGTAACAGAGACTGGACATCAAAATCATAGTTTTAAACGTAGATGTATTAATGCTTGCTTATGTAGTGTTTTACTATTAACGTTGATGTGGTTAACACTGATTGTTATTGTCCCTGTTCTAATGGTGACTAATCACAAAAATAATACTAATGATGTGGGAAGTGAGAGAATTGATTCTAATACTAGAGAAGATTTAAATACTAATATAGAAAAGATAGAAGATGATAGTGTTTATCATCATGATAAATCAATTAATGATTTTTCGTTAAATGTTTTTACTAAATTGTTGTATGAATATGTTAACACAATGAATGTGAGAGATTGTTATGTGTGCATGCAATTACCGTCTGTTTCAGAGGGGGTGACTTATCATCACCTACCTTTAACCTATGGTGTGTCTTGTAGTGTCTTAACCAGTTTGTTTTATGAGAGGGAAGGATTAGAGTATTATTACTCTAATTTTGATTTATTATGTTCTGAAATTCCTAGTAGAAGAGATTTAAAAATTGTTTATGCAGCTTACATGGGAGATTTTTTCATTAGTAACAAACCGATAGATACAATAGATGCACGTAGAAATAACTTAACTTGTAAATTACGACATGAAGAAATAGAATTTATGAATATGGTAGAAGATAGAAGACGAGATTTCAAAAAGAAAGCTGCTGAGCAAAAGTCTCATGTACCTCCATGGGCTTTCAGAGAGGGTGATTATAAAAAGGGTGAGACTTACGCTGCCATGACTCTAGATTTTCGACATAGAGGAAAGTTTTGTGTGTTTAGAGAAAAGACTGAACATAATAGTTACTTCATTGGTTCTAGTGAATGTGAGCATACTTTCTTGATAAAAGGAAATTGGGGACTGAAAGGAGGAACTGATCCTGTTTTTCCGGGAATTTATTAGGTGTGCGGTAAGAATGCCTATTATAGGTTACCTACAGGTTGGTATGGATGTCGTTATTTAGGCATAGTATTTCCAAAGGTATATCACGTAGATAAGAATAATAGAGTTAATGAAATGAAACAAGGACAAACATGTAATAAGAGAGGAGCGAGTTATTCTGAAATAATTGGGGATATTTTTGGAGCACTGATACCTTCAGTTGAAGTTATTCTGAATTCACATAAAATTAGAAAGTTGTCCACAGTGGTTGATCGTTTATCAACAGATACTGCTGGTGGGTTCTTGATGATTGATACTGAAATGGTTGCAATTAGATCAATGGTTTTGCAAAATCGACTTGCCCTTGATATATTATTGGCAAAGGAGGGTGGAGTCTGTAGCATGTTGAAAATACAACAATGCTGTACTTATATTCCTGACAAAAGTAAAAATCTTGAGGGGTATATTAAAAATATTACAGAACTTCATGAAGATTTGACAACTGAAAGTTGACGGTGCATGGGAGAAACTTGGTAAGAGTTTTTCCTCAGTGGGAAATTGGTTTTCTACCTTAGGGAGTAGTTTGTTAGGAAAAATATTAATACCTGTTACTTCAGTAGTTATAATAATATTAATGGTTATTATGATTTACAAATGTTGCAAATGCAAGTGTAGAAAGAAAGAGACATCATATCTTAAACGTAGAGCTAGAAAGAGAAAGAGAGAAGAGATAGAATTAGAGGATATGAGAGGAAATTATTATGAGATCATGAAAGACTTAGATGGAAGAATGATAAAACGAGAAAGAAGTACAGTATTTTAAATAAGTGGCAACTTGTATGTGATGGGTATTTTGATGATGGCTCAAAAACGCGATCAAAGGGGGGATTGATGGAGCAGGGTTTTGAGAAAATAAAACCTGCTCGGATTGAACCCTCAGTAACATTTATTAACAGTGTGCTGTGAAAAATATTATTAAAGAATGCTAAAATAAGGGGAAATGCTTTTGCGCATGTGTAAAACTAATTTGTGTATTAATGCATGGAACTAGGCCACAAAAATTGCTTTGATAAAAAAACTAATGCTGCTTTTGTGCACGCTAATAATATTTCGCTAGGAATAACATGGGTTGTGCATGGGTTAGTGCAATCCTGGGATGGTGTGCAAAATGAAATTACATTTCATGAAAATAATATATGTTGGTGTTTGTTTTCTGTAGAGAAAGCAAGCATGGGCCTACACTTCTGCATGTCAGTTTGGGGTTAATATTTGACTGAAAATTAAAATGTCCAAAAGAAAGATTCGAATGAGAAGAGGGAGAACGCAAAAGTTGTATATGACCTTCATGGAGTACTGAATGTCTGCCAAGCTGTGGAAAAGAAAAATAAGATTACAAATGGAAGTGAACAGTTTCCTTCACGAGATGGCAGAGGTGAACAATAGAGGCGTAGAAATGCAAGGAACTGCAGGAAATATTTACTACGATTGTGTTCAAAGTTGTTTCCTGGGATGAATCTGTCGTAATGCTGAATGTTTAAAACAAAGAGATGTTTAATAAAATGGTCATGATGAGAGTGGTGTGACAGTACACCCCCAATCTTAGCCAATGGGAGATGGATTTCGTTCTCATATTGAAACATATGTGGGTTGGACAATTAGGTTTTAGGGTATAATTGTAAGTCCCCGGTGGGTGTGGTTTTTGGGAAGGTGGTTCTGCTGGTGTTAGCTAGTGGGAGATCATCGCTGTCATCGGTTTGCTGTTTCCAGATAAAGGCCTACCTGTTTCCTGATTCCTGACTTAATCTTTGTCACTCGACTCTACTTGAGAAGCCTTGCTGCCCTGACTGGCCAGAGGGGTAGATTTCCCTGATTCTTACTTGGGTTAGTATAGGTAATCTCTGAATTTGCATATTCATTTGCAAATGTATTTTGTCTCTGAAACTTTTCTCTCTTCGCCTATCCACTCCTTCAATGCATTGTTTATTTGACATGAGTTTGATTTTATACATTGCTAATGTTTTCTCTTTGTGATAATCTATGATTTGCATTTGTGTAACTGTACTTGATGAGCATTTATTTTCACATTATTTTATGATAAATAACATAAATTACACACTGAGTCTGTTATAACCCTGGGCGTAGTGGGCGTAGCGGGGCTACGCGGAGTGCCACGGAGTTGAGAACAAACTCCGTGAAACTCCGCGTAGCTCCGCTACGCCACCCGCCTCCCACCCGCCCTATTAACAATTGTTACAACATTTAAAAAATGAGTTTAAAGTAAATAAAAGGCACCTTACCTTAGCTGCTGCGTCCCCGGGCAGTCCTCCTCCTCTTCATCGCATTCTCGGTGAAAACTGCGCATGGCGCGGGCGCCCCCGCATGAACAGTTTTCACCGAGAACGAGATGAAGAGGAGGAGGGCTGCCAGGGGACGCCGCAGCTAAGGTAAGGTGCTTTTTATTTACTTTAAACTCGTTTTTAAATGTTGTAACAATTGTTAATAGGCCGGGTGGGAGGCGGGGGCTGGCCAATCCGCTCCGCCGCGGAGTGTGCGGAGATTTGCCTACTCCGCGTTCTCCGCGGAACGCGGAGTAGGCAAATCTCCGCACACTCCGCGGGCGGAGCAGAGTTCTCCGCCCACGGTTAGTCTGTTATTATTTAGTAGTATAGATTAGTACATGTTTATTGTCATCAACTTTTCAACATCAAAAAGGTTCGTCGCCACATTTATTTATAAGGAGAAATGCAGGTTCTAAAGTGTATTTAGTGAGTTAGGAATAAACTTGCATCACACTGAACCCCAGCGTGAAGGGATTAGTTGGGTAGTGTAAATGGGCCTTTGTTTGTGAAAAATTATCGATCCCTGATCGCTGGATCACCATTAAGCATCCTGGCCACAGTCAGCTCACCTCTTACATCTCCGGCATCCATTCCAAGTCTTCATTCTGAATAGAACATAGCATTGCAATCAGTTACATGTATTAATATTTGTCGCTCGTGCATGTATGTATCTATATGAGATAAATAAAATTATTCAGAGGACTGGTTAAAAGTATATTGTAGAGAAGCACACATACGCGTGAAATACTTCACTGTTGGCCGAATAAATATGCCCAGAGTCATGGCAGAAACCCCTGACAAAATAAAAATCTGGTTTGCCCATGCCCAGAACCTTATTCAGACTCCCTGCACACAATTGGAAGTCAGGTACAAATGCTGGTTGGTAAAGGTGTAAAATGAGCAGAAAACAAGTGCGGTTAAACACTCTCTCTCTGTTATTCCCCATTTCGACTGCAAAAAGTCAGAATGGGGCACTCGGGTCACTCAGAGTAGTACTACAAGTTATGCTAATGAAATTTCAGTAAATCTGAAAATGCTGGAATGAGGCGGTCAGAGTGAAAATTAAACTCACCATTAGAACTAGCTGGAGCATGGTGCATACCCCACATCTCTAACTCCTTCCTTTAACCGTAGCTCATTCAGTGAGAGCAAGAGGCCAGGTCTTGGGTGGAACAGTGAGCTTGTAGCATCCATTATTCCCTTTGATTGTGCTTTCCCTTGCCACTGCTCTCTATGCCCATGGCTTCTACAACCCCTGGTATGGCCCCTGGGCCCTGCTTACATGGCGCAACCAGCCCTTAAAGGGTGCTTTGCCTGGCTAAGAGCTACATTAGCCTTCCTCTGGGCTTCTGTGGCAGAGAGATGAAACCTGAAGTACTCTGCTGGTTCCAGACCCCATAGAAAGCTTAGCACCATGCCACGTGGCCGGGAAGGCTGCTTAATAATGCCACTGTGCACCAGCCGGGATCTGTCCTGTTCAGTCCTCCCAGAACTGAAGGAGATGATTGCAAAGACACAGGCTTGAACCACTGCAGGTCTATGTTGAGCTCAGCGCTGGCTTTAGTGCGCTGCACCGGGTGCTGACTTCAGGGGGCGCAGTGTTTGCAAGTTTTAATTTTGATTTTAAAAGCACCTTGTTATATCTTGATTTAGGCATGATGCATTCTCTCCTTAGTTCTCTGCTACCTGCTGCTCAGCCAGAGTGTGTGTGTGCGTGATGTCATAGCGTTAGTATGTTAATGTATGCTTGAGAAATCAGTTGGAGTGAGCAGGCTGAGCAGCAGGAGGCTGCTCATGGTTGGGCATTGAAGTTACATATACATGACTTCTGTAACCTGTAACAGAGACTATTATCTTCTAATAAATGTCATCATAAAACCTACGTGACATGCCTACAAAGGATCTTTCATTGACTGCAACAATGGCGACGATTTGAGAACTTACTTATGAGTGAAGAGGCCAAATCAATATGAAACAAAGTTCAAAAAGGATAACAAGGAGGATAAAGTCTACAAGTGAGAGAGAGGATGAGAGATTACAGTTTAAGAAAAAAGAAAAAAAAAAGCGCCCTGAAGCCCCATCAGTGTGTTTTCTAACAGACAGCCTGCAGTCTACTCAATTTGTGAGGGGCGTGTTGGACTTTCAAATGTATGCTGACTCAGTATTGTGATTCTGGTACCAACAAGGTTGGAGTTGGATTATACTACATTATGCAGCTTTGTGGTGAGTTAGCCTGCAGTCAACTGAAAAGTAAGGGAGCCGGAACTGCTTATGATTACAGAATAATTCTAATTGATGACCCTAGCAGTTTGGGAGTGAACCAGCAGCTTGTGCAGACAAGAGTGAAGGGCGAGTCATCCTAAATTTTGCTACGGTACTGTTGGACTGGCAAAGATACCGTGGGACTTGTGAGCCACTGAATGTGCGGTCATCTGAGGGGCGGATGCATTCTTTACATTTTACTGCGGGCAGAGTGTGTGCCCATACTGTCCTCGTGATCTTACCTGGCCAGAGCTTTTTCTTTGTGACGCTTCATCTGCAAGGCCAGCTCAATCAGATTGCAGTGTTGAGCGAGGGCAGCTGTGACATATTCCTTTGGCACATAGAACTAGGAATACTATTGGCTCATCATAGCAGCCAAGTGATTGGATGTACTGATTGGAAGGTGCATGATCGCGCTACTCATGATGGTGTGAGAGCACAATACTGGAGAATTGCCAAGCGTGTTTCATATTGGATTTCGGCACCAGTCTGGGAACTGTGAAGATTCAAGTGAGGTGTGTCTATTTTGGCCTCACTCAGAGCAACAAACAGACTGTTACTATGTTATTTCGTATCTGCAGCCTGTGTGCGATGTTGATGTGTTCGGGTGAGATATCGCTCACAGGTGTGGAGGACTTGACTTTATTTGCAGGAAATGTTGTTAAAATTGTGAATGTCAAGTGTATTTTATTAATACGATGCTGAATATTTAGGAACTATGGCATGCCACTATTCTATAAAGGGTGAGGGGCATATTGTATTACTTGCTATTTTATGTTTTTATGTAATGTCATGCTGAAGGGGTTGCCTAAGGATATTTTTGATGTTTTCTGTATTGGCTACCGTTGTATGTTTTAATTGATGCCATGCCATGCTGAATCTGTATGTGCAGGAGAGGATGTGTGTATGTGTAGTATCCCTCGTCCTGCGTAGGATATTGTGTATAATGAGAAGGTACTTTATTTTAGGATGATTCGTTTTTTAGGTCTCGCCTGAGCCAGCGCATGCGCTGGTCTGGCGAGACATTTAGTGAGTGGGGGCTTTAGAAATGCGACCACAAGCTTTTGCTTGTGGCCTAAGGCTTGCTGTTACGCGCGCGTGCACGCGCACAGCCGCCATCTGGCTTTCCTCTCTCGTCATGGGTCATCAGCTTTCAAGATACGAGAGCTTTCTTTCACATTCCTGAAGTCGATAGCTTCCTTTTCATTTGCGTTACTGAGCAATCCTGGGCTGAGCCAACTGTTAAATTAAATGAATCAGGTTATTCGTGTTTACAAGCATCTCCTGAGAAACGCGGCGAGCCAACGGTTAAATTAAATGAATCAGGTTATTCGTGTTTACAAGCATCTCCTGAGAAACGCGCCGAAACTTTCAAACGACGACATTGTTTCTGTGGTTTGAAAGTTTCGCCGCGTTTCACAGGAGATGCTTGTAATCAGCTTTCAAGATACAAGAGCTTTCTTTCACATTCCTGAAGTCGATAGCTTCCTTTTCATTTGCCTATATATCCCTACCTCTCTTCTACCTCTACTCTACCTCTCTTCTACCCCTCTACCTCTACTCTACCTCTCTTCTACCCCTCTACCTCTCTTCTACCCCTCTACCTCTACTCTACCTCTCTTCTACCCCTCTACCTCTCTTCTACCCCTCTACCTCTCTTCTACCCCTCTACCTCTCTTCTACAGCTCTACCTCTCTTCTACCCCTCTACCTCTACTCTACCTCTCTTCTACCCCTCTACCTCTCTTCTACCCCTCTACCTCTACTCTACCTCTCTTCTACTACTCTACCTCTCTTCTACCCCTCTACCCCTCTTCTACCCCTCTACCCCTCTTCTACCCCTCTTCTACCCCTCTTCTACCCCTCTTCTACCCCTCTACCCCTCTACTACCCCTCAACCCCTTACTACCCCTCTACTACCCCTCTACTTCCCCTCTACCCCTCTTCTACCCCTCTACCCCTCTTCTACCCCTCTACCCCTTTTCTACCCCTCTACCCCTCTTCTACCCCTCTACCCCTCTTCTACCCCTCTACCCCTCTTCTACCCCTCTTCTACCCCTCTACTACCCCTCTACCCCTCTTCTACCCCTCTACCCCTCTCCTACTCCTCTACCCCTCTTCTACCCCTCTACTACCCCTCTTCTACCCCTCTACCCCTCTTCTACCCCTCCACCCCTCTACCCCTCTTCTACCCCTCTACCCCTCTTCTACCCCTCTACCCCTCTTCTACCCCTCTACCCCTCTTCTACCCCTCTACCCCTCTACCCCTCTTCTACCCCTCTACCCCTCTACTACCCCTCTACCCCTCTACTACCCCTCTACCCCTCTTCTACCCCTCTTCTACCCCTCTTCCCCTCTTCTACCCCTCTTCTACCCCTCTTCCCCTCTTCTACCCTTCTACCCCTCTACCACTCTTTACCCCTCTACCCCTCTTCTACCCCTCTACCCCTCTACTACCCCTCTACTATCCCTCTATCCCTCTACTACCCCTCTACCTCTCTACTACCCCTCTACCCTTCTGCTACCCCTCTACCCCTCTTCTACCCCGCTACCCCTCTTCTACCCTGCTACCCCTCTATCCCTCTTCTACCCCTCTACCCCTCTTCTACCCCTCTACCCCTCTATCCCTCTTCTACCCCTCTTCTACCCCTCTACCCCTCTTCTACCCCTCTACCCCTCTACTACCCCTCTACTCTTCTACCCCTCTACCCCTTTTCTACCCCTCTTCTACCCCTCTTCTACCCCTCTACTACCCTTCTATTCCTCTACCCATCTTCTACCCCCTTCTACCCCTCTTCTACCCCTCTACCCCTCTTCTACCCCTTTACCCCTCTTCTACCCCTCTACCCCTCTTCTATCCCTCTTCTATCCCTCTACCCCTCTTCTACCCCTCTACCCCTTTACTACCCCTCTTCTACCCCTCTTCCCCTCTTCTACCCCTCTACCACCCCTCTACCCCTCTACCACCCCTCTACCTCTACTCTACCTCTCTTCTACCCCTCTACCCCTCTTCTACCCCTCTACCTCTCTTCTACCCCTCTACCTCTACTCTACCTCTCTTCTACCCCTCTTCTACCCCTCTACCCCTCTTCTACCCCTCTACCCCTCTTCTACCCCTCTACCCCTCTTCTACCCCTCAACCCCTCTACTACCCCTCTACCCCTCTACTACCCCTATTCTACCCCTCTACCCCTCTTCTACCCCTCTTCTACCCCTCTACTCCTCTTCTACCCCTCTACTACCCTTCTTCTACCCCTCTTCTACCCCTCTTCCCCTCTTCTACCCCTCTACCCCTCTACCTCTCTTCTACCCCTCTACCTCTACTCTACCTCTCTTCTACCCCTCTACCCCTCTTCTACCCCTCTACCTCTCTTCTACCCCTCTACCTCTACTCTACCTCTCTTCTACCCCTCTTCTACCCCTCTACCTCTCTTCTACCCCTCTACCCATCTTCTACCCCTCTACCCCTCTTCTACCCCTCAACCCCTCTACTACCCCTCTACCCCTCTACTACCCCTCTACTACCCCTCTTCTACGCCCTCTACCCCTCTTCTACCCCTCTACCCCTCTTCTAACCCTCTACCCCTCTTCTACCCCTCTACCCCTCTACTACCCCTCTACCCCTCTTCTACCCCTCTACACCTCTACACCTCTACCCCTCTTCTACCCCTCTACTACCCCTCTACCCTACTACCCCTCTACTACCCCTCTACCCCTCTACTACCCCTCTACCTCTCTTCTACCCCTTCTACCCCTCTACTACTCTTCTACCCCTCTACCCCTCTTCTACCCCTCTTCCCCTCTTCTACTCTTCTACCCCTCTACCCCTCTTCTACCCTTCTACCCCTCTACTACCCGTCTACTACCCCTCTACCCCTCTACTACCCCTCTACCCCTCTACTACCCCTCTACTACCCCTCTACCCTTCTACTACCCCTCTGCCCCTCTTCTACCTCTCTTCTACCCCTCTACCCCTCTATCCCTCTTCTATCCCTCTTCTACCCCTCTACTACCCCTCTACCCCTCTACTCTTCTACCCCTCTACCCCTTTTCTATACCTCTACCCCTCTTCTACCCCTCTACCCCTCTTCTACCCCTATACCCCTCTACCTCTCTTCTACCCCTCTACCTCTCTTCTACCCCTCTACCTCTACTCTACCCCTCTTCTACCCCTCTACCCCTCTTCTACCCCTCTACTACCCCTCTACCCCTCTTCTACCCCTCTTCTACCCACTGTAACTAGCAAAGACAATGTGTCACGGCAGCATCACTCAGCACCACCACAGCATCACTCTGCACCACCACAGCATCACTCTGCACTACCACAGCATCACTCAGCACCACCGCAGCATCACTCAGCGCAATAGCAGCATCACTCAGCGCCACCACAGCATCACTCAGCGTCACCACAGCATCACTCAGCGCCACCACAGAATCACTCAGCGCCACCACAGCATCACTCAGCGCCACCACAGCATCCCTCAGCGCTACCACAGCATTGGCATAGCCAATAGGTCTCGCCTTGGGGACCTTATAAGTGTTTAGCCATGCAACGTTGATGTTGTTGCACCAAGGATATTGTGCTGCATAACTAAATACTTATAAGGTCCCAAAAGCGAGACCTATTGGCTATGCCAATGCTTGTTATTTATGCAGTGTCCTTGGTCCTGCAAGTTTTGCGGGTGTGTGTACTGCTGTAGCTAGAAGTGATGAATGTATTGCTATTTATTTTAAGTTAATGCAGTGTCCTGTGGTTTTAGGGACATGCGAGGGTTGAAAGATACCCTTTACCTACTGCTTGAGTGTTTGAGTGAGAATTGTAAGATACTCATGTTCTGAGTTTATGTAGTATCCTATGTAAGGATGAGCGAGGGTTGTAGTTTCCCTCTGCCTACTATTTTTATGTGGTTGAAAGAGACCCTTTTATATGTTCACAAGATGCCCTAAGTTGGGATGAGTGTGGGTTGAGAGACACCCTTTACCATTTATGTAGTGTCCTGTGTAAGCATGAGCAAGGATTGAGAGATACCCTCTGCCTACTGTTGTCATGTGGTTGAAAAAGACACTTTTATATGTTCACAAGATGCCCTATGCTGGGATGAGTGTGGGTTGAGAGATACCCGTTGCTTACTTTTTGGACTAGGGTTGAAAGTCACCCATTATGATTGTTTATTATTTCTAAGGGGGGAAATGTGTTATATCTTGAATTAGGCATGATGCATTCTCTTCTTAGTTCTCTGCTACCTGCTGCTCAGCCAGAGTATGTGTGTGCATGATGTCATAGTGTTAGAATGTTTATGTATGCTTGAGAGTTCAGTTGGAGTGAGCAGGCTGAGCAGCAGGAGGCTGCTCATGGTGGGGCATTGAAGTTACATATACATGACTTCTGTAACCTGTAACAGAGACTATTATCTTCTAATAAATGTCATCATAAAACCTATGTGACATGCCTACAAAGGATCTTTCTTTGATTGCAACACACCTGCTGCCTCGTTCCTGGCCTCCAGCAATTTCCAGACAAGAATAAAAATATCAAGATAACTCTGGTGATCAGGGTTCTTTCTGGAGAGAGATCAGAGTTTTGTCTAGTTGAGGTTTTGAATGATCATAAAATAGCACAGAGGATTAATATGCCTGCTGCAAAGAATGTGGACCATGCAGATCTCAAAGTGCATGTAATGTAAATAGGTCAGTGGGTTACTGCTTTTCTAAGAGACATCTTTCTTGTCTTGCAGTTTATAAGTTAAAATCTTAATATAGTTGAGTGAATAATGAACTGTCATAAAAGAACTGCATGCACACTGCATAGTATAGATTAGAGCATAGATTAATGTTGCAAAAAGGGTTCATTTGGGCAGAAATCGATTCTTATTATTAAAGAGAACCCCCAACTATGGTGTTCTGTTATCAATTCTTAGTTTGTGCTTCTCCAGACCAAATACTCTTGAACTATACTGCCTATCAGTATGGATGACATGTCACTACTACACCTTGTACCTTTGGCCTATGTAACATTTCCTATACGCTAAATTACACTTGTATGATTGAATTCTCTGTGTAATGTGTGTGTGATGGAAAGTGCTCTGACACCCTACACTGATATGAGTGGCACTATATAACTAATTAAATACATCTGAAAGAGAGTGGTTACGGAGACTTGAGGGGCATTGTTTAAAGGTGGTGGTGAGGGAATCTGTGGTGGAGGTGGTCACCACCTCCAACATGGATGGGGGGCACCAACAAACATTGTTGCACCGGGCGCCGCCAGCGATAAAGCTGGCCCTGGTCGAGCTGGAGAGTGGGGTTGGAGTTTTCTCACAAATATTTGTGTACATGTTTGTGTGTGTCTTGCTGTGTACTCATGGGGACGTGTATGTGTGCATAGCTGTTTTTGGGGCAATCGTCGTCTCTGTATATGATTGCTACCGTTCGCCTATGGTGGCCAGCCAGGTAAATGGTGGAAAAGCATGGTGTCTGGTAAGCACCTGCTGCATAGAGAGTTCTCCCTTGCCATAAGACGTTCCTCTCTGGCATCTAGTGCCCACTGCTCGCATATGTTTGCCAACTTTGACAAAAATAGGGAGCAGGAGCAAAAAGACCTCTGAAACTCACGGATTGCTGTGCTATAATAATGAGCTGTATATTTAAATTCTATGTAAGGAAATCCATCGGTCTTTACGTTTTTCTTGTGCTGATTTTGATTAGGAACTCTGGATTGTGGACGGAGGACTGATCTACAAACCTTGGTTCTAGGTTCTCTCTTAAAACAGTAGGACTTAGACCTGGCTTGACTACGGAATAAGCCTCTTGACTGCTCCAGAGCATTGTCATAATAATAATAAGTAGCCTTTTTTGGGGAGACCAGTTTCATTCACTTGGATTAATGACCCTGTCTAACCACCTTCCAGCTCTTTACTGCAAAAGGAACAAACACAATATTCTAAACTGCAGAGTAAAAAAATCATTTTCAAGGTGTTAAGACAAGGAATTTTTATATTTAAGGGCATTAGCTGTGATGGATAATGAATTGATACTGAATTTCATATAACAAATTGATGCTGAATTCCATACAACGAATTGGTGTCTCAACACACAGAGTAGGTTGCACACTTGACCTATTTCTTCGCTACAATATAGAAGCTGAAAACATAGCTTTTCAGCCATAATCCTGGATATAGCAAGCCTTCATCAAATTCGTCATTCCACTCCACCATGTAAAGCCCTGCCTACCAACATTAGTTTCGACAAATATGATACAGAGAAACCCCCTCAGAAGACTGTCAAAAGAACACATTTGATTTGAGCTGCAGAATTCTGCAAAGACAACATCACCACGTATCTTATTGTCAAAACAGGAAAACTGAGCAATAAAAGGTGCAACCTGAGACTTGCATTGTTGAAGAAGAGCGTGTCTCTTCTGGAATGAAACAGGAAAAACTCCAACATATTAGAAAACAAACAGCAAACCTGACTTCAAACAAAAAATGAGAAACTATCTATGAGTAGGTTTCAGTATTGAAAAAGCTCACTATGCAAAATCCATCAGTAAGACCACAAACCAAATGGGTCAACATTGACAATATAATAGGTGACTACAAAACCTACAGCCAGCAAGAGTATGCCATTCTCCATGAATCATTTTGAATACACGTTATAATTAAATGACAACAAGCAAGACTTCCATCTAATGCAGACCACTATCTCATTCCCTGGAGTCCCATCAAAGCAAAGAACGTCCTAATCTATTTTGATCTCATGAGCCAATTTCAAGTACTTTATGCTGTTAGCATCACAAATTCAACATAATGTCCAGTGGATCCCTGAATAGCTACAACATCATACTGCAACTTTGGTCCAAGATACCACAGAGATTCTGTTTTCCATCTTCAAGACTTTCGAACATGTGCAAGAACACCTATTGTTAAAAACAAAACAGTGCCATCATAGTTTTTTTCATTTATTGATTAATTTCAAACCCACCCTACCTAAGTGTGGAAGGAGAAGTTGCAAGACAACATATTAACATCGGAAACAACATTCTGTACAAAAGGGGTTTCTTATGAAAACCACAAAGAGAGCAACAAGTTGCAAACCCATTGCCCTGCTAAGACTCAATCCTCCTGGCTGTATTTTCTCAACCAAGCACAATTTAAATTGACTTCATGTTTCTACCGGAACAACCCAAACAAGAGGATACTACTGGTTGGAAGTTAAAAGAACATATCTTTATATTATTATAATATACAATTTTTATTGCAAAATGGGATTGTGATAGAAAATCATTTTATCAAACTTAGTAAAATTTACAGAGAAATCTTAAAGTCATATCATCAGTTGAACTTTATTGTATGTGACCAACAGTGAACACGTGTTTCATTGTGTTTTGTGTTTCTGCTTCCTCAGCGCTGTAGTTCAGCTTTGATTCAATTTGGTACAACAAATCTTTTATTTATAAACACTCCTTTCATTTACGATTTCCTTGATCTAGTTTAACACCTGTAGTTTTTCAGAGAGGGTTTTTTTTATTTTCTAATTTTCTTGTTGGTAACTGTTAGAAATTGGGTTGTTGGTTGACAAGGGTATGAGCCCAAGTCAGGCAGCAACCACAATCCTAGTCAGAGTAAGAAGCAGGCAAAACCTAAAGTAACCTGTGCCCACCCTCTGGTAGCAGAGCACAGAGCAGCCAGGCTTAACTTTAGTGACAATGAGTAAAGTATTTGTGTAACACTTCAAACAGTAAAACAGGGAAAACACCACACAAAAATATTCCACACCAGGTTAGAAAAATATTGCTTAATTTAGAAATAAAAAAAGACCAAAACGAAAAAAAAATCAATAAGTAGAACTCAAGATATGAATTTTTAAAGAATAATTTGAAAATAACGCCAAAAAGCACTAAGTGCTAACAAGGGACATCGGGTCACGCTGGACCGGGACAAAGTCAAAAGTTCAGGCAGACGGCAATGGAGGGTGGGCCAGTTACACGGACCAGGTTGAGCACGCTGAGCAAAAGTACCTTGGCCCAGGCTGCTTCGACATCGAAAAGCCTGTTGATAGACAGGCTGTGGAGCACAGAATGCAATGTGTCGTTGTCTACCCATGCATTCGACGGCGATATGTTGGTCCTGGTCGCGCAAGAGTAGTGATGCATCAGCTCCGATGCAATGCAGAGTTTCAGCTTCAATGTTGATGTTGTTGCTGACGGAGATGCAAGGTCTTTACTGGAAAATCATCGCACTGTGGGGGTTTTTAAAGCAGAGCGGAGTCTCCGAGCCACACAAAGGCAGTGATGCGTCAGTTTTGGTCCCTGCATCGGGGGCGATGTGCCGATTCCGACCCGCGCAGTATAAAAAATGCAAAAATACATTGGTGCTGCCCACGCAAAAGCAACAAAGCTCCTGTTCTGTCTCCACAGCGGCGATGTTGGTTAGGCTGAGCGAAACACCTTAGGACCACTTCCAAGGGTACAGGACTGGGGTTGCACCCCTTGGTAGGGTAGACTCAAAGATGGCAGAGCAACGGTGTTGCAGCAAAATCATTGGAAGTCTTTTATGACCGTGAGACTTCAGATCAGGAGGCAAGCCAGCAAGCCCTTGGAGTCACTCTGGGTAAAGTGATGTAGGTCCAGTCCTTCTTACCTAGGCTGGGGAACAGCAAACAGCAGGGCAGCACATCAAGGCAGGAGTCCATCAAAGCAACAGTCCTGCAGAGTGGCAATCTTTCAGCAGCACAGCAGTCCTTCTTCCTTGCAGAGTCTTCACAGGTCCAAAAGTGTACTCAAGTGATGGTGTCAGAGGTGCAGTACGTATACCCAGTTGTGCCTTTGAAGTGAGGGAGACATCAAAGACAGGTCTTTGAAGTGCACCAAGGTCCTCCCTTCCTGTCCTGGCTTCAGACTCATTACAGGGTGGAATGCAGCCCTTTGTCTTCGCACAGGACACAGCCTATTCAGGTGTAAGTGTGAGGCTGTGCCCTGCTCCTCACTCCCATTCTCCCAGGATGGGCCATCAAGTCACACCTAAGCTCCCATTGTGTGTGGCTGTCGAGGGGAAATACACAAAGCCCAGCTGTCACCCTCCCCAGATGTGTACCAGAGACAGGCAGCAGGCAACAAATAGCTAAAGAAAGGAAATGTCAACTTTCTAAAAGTGGTATTTTCAGACTTGCAATTTAAAATCTGACTTCACCATAAATTGTGATTTTAAATTGTGAGTCCAGTCTATTTCTTCACAATTGGGTAGTACACTTAAAAATGTAATAAGGTAATCCCAATGTTATCCTATGGGAGAGATAGGACTTGCAGTAGTAAAAAATTATTTTGGGAGTTTTTCACCACCAAGAAAGGTAAAATTTAAAAGTGCATGTCCTGCTTTTTAAATACATTGCACCCTGCCCTCTGGGTTATCAAGGGCCTACCTTAGGGGTGACTTATATGTATAAAAAGGGATGGTTGCGGCCTGCCAAGAGGTTTAAATAGCCGGATCAAAATGGCAGTGTAAAAACACATACAGGCTTTGCAATGACAGGCCTGAGCCATTATTAGAGGGTACTTAAATGGGTGGTACAATAAGTGTTGCAGGCCCACTAGTAGCATGTAATTTACAGGCCCTTGGCACGTGTATTGCACTTTACAGGGGTCTTATAAGTTAATTAAATATGCCAATTTGGGATGACCCAATATTACTATGATTAGGGGAGAAGTCACAAGCACTGTAGCACTGGTTAGCAGTGGTGCACAGAGTCATAAAGCCATGAAAATAAGATCAGAAAAGTGGAGGAGGTAGACACAAAGCTGTCGGGAAGACCACCCTAAGTCTGTCAAGTCTAACACGTGTCCCCCCCCCCAGCTGAAAGTGGGGAGATCTACCCAAACCCTTGGGCATTCTCTTCACTAAGTCGTAAAAATCTGGAGAGACCATCAGCATTGGCGTGGTCTGACTCCAGACAGTCTTCTACGAAAGTCCATTTCCTCTAGGGAGATGGATCACCTTAAGAGTTTGGGATTCTCACTACTCGTCTGCATTAGCCATCTGAGGGTCCTGAGGTCTGTCTGAGTCAGAAAGTGAGTGTCAAACAGGTATGGCCTCAATCTCTTTAGTGTCCAGACCACAGCAAAAGCTTCTCTCTCAATAGCACTCCACCTCTGTTCCCTGGGGAGTAACCTCCTGGAGATGTAGGTTTCAGGTTGGTATAGGCCCTCCTCATTAAGTTGGGATAGTACTGCCCCCATGCCATGCTCTGAGGCATCTGTCTGAATGATAAACTTCTTGAAGAAGTCCGGGACCTTAAGTACAGGAGCTGTGCACATGGCCTGCTTAAGGGAGTCAAAAGCAGTTTGGCATTCCTCTGTCCAAATCACATTCCTGGGTTGCTTCTTTGAAGTCAGCTCAGTTAAGGAGGCAACAATGGTGCCATATCCCTTGAAAACCCCCCATAATACCCAGTGAGGCCCAAGAATGCACTGACTTCAGTCTGGGTTTTGGGGGTCAGCCAGGCCTTGATGGTTTCCATCTTATCCTGAAGGGGTTGCACCTTATCCCTGCCCACCAGGTGCTCTAAGTACACCATAGACCCCTGCCCTATCTGACACTTACATGTCTTGATAGTCAGGCCTGCCTGTTGCAGAGCCTGAAGCACTTACTGGAGGTGAAAAAGTTAGTCCTTCCAGCTGCTACTGAAGACAGCTATGGCATCCAGATAAGCAGCAGAAAAGGACTCTATTCCAGCAAGGAACTGGTTCACCAGCCTCTGGAAGGTGGCATTATTTAATCCAAAGGGCATCACCCAAAACTGATAGTGACCCACTGGAGTGGAGAAGGCAGACCTCTCCCTTGCTCCCTATGTTAGGGCAATCTGCCAGTAAGTACCCGGATGTAAGATCAATGGTACTGAGATACTGTGCAGCCCCTAACCTGTCGATCAGCTCATCAGCATATGTCTTAGTCACTTAATTCAGCCTCTGTAATCCACACAAAACCTCAGTTCAGGTGTGGTGCCTGGTGGGGCAGCTTTTGGTACCAGAACCTGGACCCGGGCATACTGGAGGGTTCTATCACCCCAAACTCCAGCATTTTGGGCACTTCAGACTTAATGCTGGACCTCACCTTACCTGACAAACTGTAAGACTTAATCTTACCAGGGAGGTTGTTCCCTGTGTCCACATCATGGGTACACAGGTGGGTAGTCCCAGAGATTAGGGAGAATAGAAAAGAGGACTGTGCCAACACTTGGTGGCAGTCTCTCTGTTGCTCAGAAGTTGCAGTGGAGGAAAGGATTACTCCTTCTACAGAGCCATCCTTCTCCTTGGAGTTCAAGAGGTCAGGGAGAGGTTTACTCTCCTCTTCCTCATCCTCTTCTCTATCTGTCACCAACACCATGGTGAGCTCAGACCTCTCAAAGTGTGGATTGAGGCGATTTACGTGCAGCACCCTGTGTTGTAAGGCCTAGGGCTCTTGAGGTCCACCAGGTATGTGGCATCACCCTTTCTTTCAATCACCTCATAGGGCCCATTCCAGTGATCCTGGAGGGCCTTGGGCTCTACCGGCTCCCTCACCCACACTTTCTGACCAGGTTGAAACTCTACAGTAGTAGACATTTTGTCATACTACTCCTTTGTGACTTCCTGGCTGGCTTCAAGGTTACTGGAAGCTTGCTTCCATGACTTAGCCATCTGGCTTCTGAAGGCCAGCATGTAGCTCACTACAACCTGGGGTACCTTCCTCTGAGCTTGCTCCCACCCTTCATTCACCAGACTCATAGGTCTTCTGGTTGAGTGCCCATACAACAGCTCAAAAGGGCTGGAACCCACTACTCTCTGGCACCTCTCTGTAAGTAAAAAACAGGCATGGTAAGAGGATTTCCCACTTTTTCCTCCGGGTCCTCTGGAAGGCCTCTGATCATGTTCTTCATGGTCTTGTTGGACCTCTTAACAAGCCCATTGGTTTGTTGATGGTAAGGGTTGGAGCACTTGTAAGTTACACCATAGACTGCATATAGGCAGGCATGAAGTTTGTGCCCCTGCCAGACGCAACTTCCCTGGGGAAATCCACTTGGGTAAAAATCCCCATCAGGGCCTTTGCCACTGCAGGTGCAGCCATGGTTCTCAGTGGGATTGCCTCCGGATACCTGTTGGCATCATTCACCAGAACCAGGATAACCCGGTTGCTTGAAGCAGTCTGGGGATCCATAGGCTCTACAATGTTGATGCCCACCCTCTCAAAGGTTGTGCCAACAACAGGCAAGGGATTAAAGGGGGGTTTAAGCCTCTGCCCTGTCTTCCGTCTAGCCTGGTAGTTCACACAAGTCCTACAAAACACATCTGAGGAATTCTTGATCCTAGGCCAATAGAAGGGGGGGACAAGCCTTGCAAAGGTCTTGTCTTGGCCCAGGTGTCCTACCAGGGAAATGTGTGAGTCAGTTCATGTAGGAAGGCCCTGTAGCATTGGAGGACCATGAGTGCCCTTGCTGTCCCATGCCCAGGAGCCCACTGTAAAGGAGGTTGTCCTCCCAGTAATTGTGGTGACTACCAGAGGCATCACCTGCTTCTTGGGCTCCAGATGTTTCTTTGCTGGCTTTCAGGCCACTTCACACCTCATCAGAGCAGTTTGGCTCAGTCTGTCAAAGACTGGCCAATCAGAAGAGGCTGCTACAGGGCTGAATTCGGGCACATCAGAAAAGCAAGTTCCAATGAATCCAACATTGGCAAGTTGTTGGATTCATTCTAGCTATTATTTTGACACTTTGAAGTACCATTTTAGCGCACTCCTATCAATAGTTAGACTTTATTAAGGTTAAATAAAGCCTTCCCTTCCTGTGTTAGCCTATGGAGCTAATGCACTACAATGGGGAAAAATTGAATTGGCAGTTTTTCACTCATCATTATAAAACATCTTTTATAATGTCCCTGCTTACTTTAACCTGGCACCCTGCTCTTGAGGCACCTAGGGTAGACCTTAAGGGTAACTTATATGGAAACATGAGGTAGTTTAAGACTTTGGAAGTACTTCTAATTCCAAAGTGGAATGGACATAGTTTTATTTTAAAAGGAGCCTGCAAAGTAGGGCTGGCTTTTAAAATGACAGCAGGCAACACAGCAGTGCACACTTAAGTGCATTAAATCTACTGGGCCTCTAAACCTACATGCCCTACCATATACTAGGGACTTACAGGTAGGTTGCCAGTACCAATTGTAATTACACCTAATTACCATGTACCTTTTACAAAGAGCACAGATCTTGGGTCTGGTTAGCAGAGCCCAGGGCACAATCAGAGTTAGAAAACCTGCCTCTAGTAGTCAACTTGGGGGCAAAAAGTGTGGGGGGGGGCACTGCAAAAAGTCCTAGTCCCACCCAGAATGGATATGGAGAATTAAATCATTGAAGGTCAGGGCTCATTGTGACTTTGATTCTATGACTGGATGCTGGAAATGATCAGTTATGATTCTGAATTCCAAGATTCAATTGATTTAATGGTCCTGGAAAAGTAAGAAGGTGGATTAGTTAAAAAGCATGACATAAACAAGTGCTAGGTGATCAAAATAAAGTGCTAATAGTGGTTAAAAAAATGTAAACAATTAGCATAAACAGACTATATGCAAATCAACAGCATACATTTTTACTCAAGATGTACATGCAGTTCTTCACTCATATTTATACCTAGAGGTGCGATACAGCCTGCTCTAATGATATGTTTGGACTTCAAAATCCGCAATGCCTGACTCTGTCACCTCCCCTAGGGTTTTTGTTAACTGTATCAATTCCAAAGAATCTAAGTTCTTTCCAGTTGCTGTTGTGTGGCTCAGCAAAGTGCTTAACAGTGCCATAGGTCATATCTCCTATGTTCCAATATTCACTTCTTCACAGGGAAAATTGTGCTGGCAATGTACCATTTTGAACAAGGATATACTCTCACATACACAGTGAGTTCAATTTTGCATCTAATATGCTTATTGATGTGATATGTATGCTTGTTTATTGGCAGAACACATTCATTGATATGGGGGCTATGTTTACATGCCTGGCAGTTGCCACAAGGAAACAAGCCTTTGGGAGGAGAAATCCATGTTTGTTGTGAAGAGTAGAGGTGACTGTATACTAGCTTATCCCAAATTGAGGGACATCTTTGAAGGTGATCACTGGGCCTGAGCTGATTCTTTCTTCCAATTTTTCATTGTTACTAAAAATGTCCCAGTGTTTCTTAAGGATACCTACGTTTGTTGCTTTGGGTACTGTATGTAGTGATGGACCAGACAGGGCCAATCATCCTGGCGTCTAGGTCAGGTTTTTTGTCAGATTTTCTGGGGTCTCTGTATAATAAGTTTCTCTGTCGATCTTGTCAGCTCTATCAGAAGCTTGCTTGAGCATCCTCATAATATATATACTTAAAAGTTTGAACTAAATTATTTATTTTAACATTACTTGCTATGGGGTTCTATTTTAAGTCCCTGCCTCCATTATTTGTTATGGGGGGGTGTTATAGTACCAGTGGTTGGCCGTGTGTGGTTCTGAACTTTCTTCTGGTATTTTTTAGCTGAAGTAACTTTGCATCTGTAAATGTGGCTGCACCCTCTCTTTTAGGGGGTGAGGACATGTAAGTCTACACTTTGTAGTAACCTTACACTTGGAAATGGTAAATAGCCAAAAAATGTAAAATGTACTACAAAGTGTAAAAGTAAAATCACACATGTAGATTTATTCTTGTGCAAAGTTATCTTTGTGAATAGGCTCAAGGTCTGCAACTGTCCAGTGATAACTGTCTTCTAAACAGAAGTTGTTGGAAAACTTCCCTGCCCTAGGGAACACAATTCAAATAACCATTAAGCATTGTTTACTTGGTTAACATGCTCATCTACATAGGGAAACAATTCATGCAGCAGACATGCTCTTCTGTGCCGAAATGGCAGACTGATGAAATGGACTCTGGCAGAATAGATGGACATGTTAGAGAGGCACACAGACTATAAAGCAGCTGATGAAACAGAACAATGAAGGCAATTTTCCAGGAAAAAGTTGATTTCCCAAGATATGATGATGTCTTACAATGTAAGATAATAAAAGCAATTGGAAGTCAAGATATCATAACAAGATAGGAATAGAGTTTGTGGAGAGGCACTGTACTTGTGCAGGGCACTGTCCTACACGACTGCCAGTTCCTTGTGTTGTTGTTAGTATGAGGGTCATGTGGCATTTTACAACTGCACAGATGGAGGGTGCATATTTCCAAAAGAGATGTAAGCCTGGGAACTACAGTATTTGTTTACTAAGCATTATGTGGCTAGTGGCACTTATCTATTTGGCTTATGTAAGCCCACCCATTTGTAGAGCTAATAATTTCCTTCTTTTAGTGAGTAAATCAATTAGAAGTGATTTAATAGGTACACTCTATCTCCTTCCAGAAGTACAAAGGAGAGTCTGCATTGAAGAAATCACGATCTGATTTAACATATACAATGAATTCATTTTAAGCCCAATTTGAAGAGTTTCCTACTCTAGGGTCCTAATTGTAGGTCTGATTGGCAGACTTCAAAGTATTTATATTTATATGGCAAAAGTTCTCAATGTGATTTTTCTTGTCATAGAAAGTGTGTTAAATGTATAGAGTCTTCAGTTCTTGTTTATCTGTCATAACAGTAATTAGCTTCTCAGAATGCTAACCTACCTTGCGTACATTTATTGGAGCCTTTCAGTTTATAGTTCAAATGGATAAAGGTACATTTGCAATTCTCCCATAGTGCCAGTACCCAAAGAATAACTTTCTCATTCTTCCCCATTTTGGAAAATAGAAGATAACTCAGCAGCTATGAACATTGACGTTCAGAAATCTCCAGAAGTATTTAGTGACATATTAACAAGTAATTATCAAAATGCATCACCTCATTAAATAGTTAACCTAGACAGTACTCTGCACCGTGAACCAGAAGCAAGAAGCACGTAAAGATGACAGAGGATGGAAGGCAGAAATACAGCCACGATGAGAAAAAACCCAACCATAATTAAGGGGCAATCAGCCCCTTTAATGCAGGGGCTGTTAGCCTCCCTAAATCGGGGCCTCCATTATCCTACAGCCTATAGACATCTGTCAGATGCAGAAGTCTTAGGAACCACTCATTACATTCTGCAGGGGGACATCATTTTGTGTTATGCCATGGCAATAAGAGCTATGTTTGCAAACATGAACAAACCGTTTCTTTAACTAAGAATTCATTTCATACTCACTGCATTGATTAAACCTGCCTCTAAGGTTGGTGACCCATTTTGTAGAAGAATCTTTTGGTATCTATGTTGTCAGTGCTTCAATGAAGGATTTAGTTTGGGGAGCGGCCTGCACTTGAGAACGATGGGTGCCTAAAGTGCTCGCTATATGAGATCGAGCACTCTTCTGCCTAAAAATTGTAATGGTTGGCGATGAGGGAGGCCGCCTTAGACGGATCATCGTTGGATTAGATCTACGTTTGGCAATGTGACCACTTTCCCCATCTGATTCTTTCCTGTACTTTCAGAGCAGTGGACCGCCTGTATCTAAGGTCAGGCAAAAACATGACCACCAGCATGTACTTCTCGATGTCGGCATGTTTCCCTGCATAACGACAATAATTTTGAGAAGGTGGATCATCCACTTATTTTTTAATCTTCCCCATAACTTTCTGCGCGATTGTTGCATTATCACTTCAGCACTTTCTGTTATATTTGAGAGGAAGGTCAGGCAACTATTTGAGTACAAGATGGCCAACGAAAGTGGCTTCAACACATTTCTTGAATAATGTTCTGTTTGTTTCTCATCATTCTATTACTTCAGGAGACCATAAGGACTGATTATGTTATATTCTAAATCTAATTAGACTTGACTACAGGGATTTGATGATACTCTGTGCTCTACATTAATTAAAAATACAATTGTTTGAAGATGTGTATTGCACCTCCATATCACACCTCAGTTGGGGCCAGACTCCATAACGAACTCTTTACTGGAATCCTGTCTATACTACCTCAAACGTCAACCACCTCTCTAGAAGATAATAGAATCTATTCTTCTAAAGGATACTTGTAAAGGATACTTCTTGAATCATCACAACACCTCTGGCTAATCATCTTTTCTCTCTGTAATACAACTTTCATTGGAGTGTGGCCGAAAGCAGAGACAAAGATATGAAAGAAGCTAAGGAAATGAAAACTGGTCAGAAAATACCTAAATCTACACCGCCATTACCAGGGTCACTTTTCAAATCCAAAGCTGACCAAACTACAAACATGGATCTTATTCTTCAGTGGCTTACAATCTTGCATGATCTGGCCCTGAGTATGAAAACAAACACAGATCTCATGCAAATGGATATCCTAGGCTTAAGGAAGGACGTCAAGGACTTGGCTTGCAGAATTACTAAAGCTGGGTCTCGCATAAGCTGCCTAAAGGATGGCAGATCGAACTCATGAAAATTAAGCGACTCAATGTGCTCCTAACTTGGTTCTCTCTCATGGAAGTTATGTATCCAGAAAATCACAAATGACGAGAAAACCTATAGAGTTTTTGCTTTCCTGAAGGATTCGAGGATGCTGCATATTAATGTGAAATTTTTCGAAACATGGTTTACTCGTACTTTACACATATCTTTCTCCAAAGACTTTGAAATTGAGAGCGCACACAGAATTCTCCCAGGTAAACCCCTTGTAGATTCATTTAAAAGCAAAAAATACCAGGGAACCATGATCGTCAAACCATTGAGATATCAACACGCAGAAGAAAGTCTTAAGTACATGAAAAAACAGCAATACATAACCTAGTAAGGAGCTGAAAATGGTATTGCTCTAGACTATGCTAAGGACACAATTCTTCACAGAAAGGCCTTTTTGGCTCTCAGACAACAACTCGGGTCTCTATCCATTCAAAACCTTTATGCGGTTCCATCCAGCTTCAAAATCATTTTGAACGACAAACCCAGAATCTTATTGGATCCTGCTGTTCTTCAGAAGTTCTCATAGACATTAAGCACTCGAACAAGGATCACTGATTGTTGGAGTTTATGAGTTTGTTTACTCTGCCATAATCTCAGCACTTAGGCCTGTAATTGCTTAGAGCTGTGAGCATTGCTATTCATACTCGGCCAATTTGATCCTTTCTTGTCTTCAAACCGCTAAAGTTTGTACTGTTAGTCTATCACGTTAAAATATATTACACACACCTTCTGCTAATTATTATTTCCTGTGACTGAAGGCTTTTCTAATGCCTCACAATATGCTAGTGAACTGTATCACTTTTTTACTTTCTCCACCTCAGGCTGAACTATATCTTAACATTGCTCCCATACACAGATAAAAATAGTTTCACTGTTAGGTGGGAAGTTACAGTTTATTTTACATATTGTTTAAATGGTCTGCGCTACTTACATATGCCATCTGTTTCCAAATGTTTATAATGGTTATGTTTTGAAGGCCATGCGTTGCTCCCATTCCAGATGTTCTTAGCGAAAGGTGGGTTAGTGAGCCCTAGAGCTCTAATTGGTGGGTTAGGAAATATTTTTGGGTTTATTTAGTTTATTCTTCTGTCTGCCTCCTCTCTTGTTCCTTCCTTTCTCACTACATTTCTCATCCCCACTCTGGTTTAATCTAGTCCATGTCTACATGTTTATTGATACCTATTGCTGGCACAACAGGCTACTACAACAAAATATTAGGTACATCTTGACTCTATTTATTTGCCCTCTTATTTGTTCTCTATATGATACCTCAGGCTGCCTACCATATTAATTTGCCCATAGTGAAAGTATGTGTGCTAACTTTCCCCAGCTATTATAAATACTCTCCCTGAATACTAAGGGACTTAATCATCCCGTCATAAGGAAAAAGGTAGCCAATTACTCGCACAAACTAAAGGAGGATATCATGTTTCTACAAGAAACAAGACTAGGCTCAGCAGATTCCTCAAAATTCAGATACCATTGGATCAGTAATTGCTTTAGTTCCCCTGTGCAGCAAAAGAAACATTGTGTTGTCACAATATCTAAAAAATCTATTATACCTGCCATTTAACATCAACACGACAAGACAGGCAGATGGGTAATTATCCTTGCTAAGAAAGGAGAGCTGGAGGTCTATATAATCAATGTTCATGCCCCATAGAATGAAGACTCTGACTTCTGGTCTTTTCTCAATAGAATCATCACAGAGCTTCCTCAACGTAATGGGAGTTTTAATGGTAGGGGATTTCAGTCTTCTTCTAGATGGAACTCTTGATCGCCTGTCACAAGTGAAATTCAGGCCTAATAGAGATCATGCCCAGCGTTAGAACCTCTGTAAAACACATAAATTATTAGATATCTGGAGGATACATAACCCTACGCGGTAGCGACTACACATTCTATTCACAATCACATGATTCCTACTCTAGGATTGAATATCTTTTAGTAGAGGGCCGATTTCTGCAACAATCCTCTTTCCCCCAAATTTAACTGATTGTGATCTCATATCATGTCTGTATTTCACTACAATTGAACCTAGGTGTGTCTTCCCCTTCATCGAGACAATGGAGAATGAATAACATGATTATAGATGATGAAGAAATGAAACATCCAATTCAAAATGATATTATGCACTATTTAAATGAGAACAATATAGCTGAGACCCCTACAGAACTCTTTTGGGATCCCTTAAAGTTCTAATTAGAAGTTGTATGATTAATCTCATTGACAGTCAAAAATACAAAATAACTACGTTTAAACTAACTAGAAGGTAGAATTAACAATCTAGAATTCAAACTAAATCACACTAAAGGCTCCTCAGCTTTTTCTGATCTAAAATCCCTTAAATATGAGTACAACAAAATATTAAATATGAAAGCTCACAAATTGGTTGAGTTGAACAAAAGCAGACAAAATGATTGAAAAGAATACAGCAGGACTTTATCTCATCAACTATCTAGAATTTGAAAAGAATAATATTACAATATCCTCTATTAGGGATAAAGCAGGTTTGAACATTACCCCAACAACACATATTTTGAGTCTTTTGAAGAATTCTACAAAAATCCATATTAACCCAGCAAAACATGTGCTGCGTTCTTAAATTAACTACCTCTGCTGTCCTAGATACCAAATACAGAGATACTCTTAATAAACTCATAAATCAAGCCAAAATTCTCAAAGCTCTCTCTTTCAAAATAGGGAAAGCCCCTGTTCCAGATGGGTTTAATAGCAAATTCTATCAAATATATGATATGCACAAACTCTGATCTCACCCCTACACAAGTTATTCCTACACTTTGTTGACACGGGCAAGATTCAAATATTGGCCCCTGTTGCAACAAATTTTGTAACATCAAAAGACGGTAAAGACCCAATGGATAAAAAAAAGTATCTGCCTATTTCACTAACAAACATTGGGGCATATTAGCAAGACCCACGTTAAAATTATCGCCGTTTTAGCGGCAGTTGCTGCCGCTAAAACGGCGATAATGGGCTTGCTAATATGCGTTATAGAATTCCAATAGAAGCCCAGGTTAGATGTGCAGGACATCTAACCTGGGCTTCTATTGGAATTCCATAACGCATATTAGCAAGCCCATTATCGCCATTTTAGCGGCAGTTTCCTGCCGCTAAAACGGCGATAATTTTAACGTGGGTCTTGCTAATATGCCCCTCAGACTGTAAAATATATGCCAAAGTGTTGGCAACAAGACTGGAAAATGTGCAGGGTCAGTTGATACACCCAACACAATCAGAGTTCATTAACGGACAATTTTATTGTGATAAGATACGAACATTGGGCCTCATTACGATAGCGGTGGGACTGCCACTGACAGGATGTTGGTGGCGTTCCCACCACCGACAGCCCTTTGGTCCGACTGCCGCATTACAATGCTGGCCGGATCTCAGATCCCAACGGGTGGCAGTCAAAATCGTAGTCCTGAACCGAGCCACGCACCACCATCAGGATTACGATATCCCTTTCAGACAGCCTGTTCATGGCAGGAACACTGCCATGTACAGGCTTCCAGAAACTGACTTTGGGGGCCCCAAACAGGGCCCTGTCCCTCATGGGCCTCAAACAGGACCCGTCCCTCTTGGGCCACTGCAAAGTGGTCCTTTGGGCACATGTAGTGCCCCCACTCACATCCATGCATCATGTGGCATGCACCACATGGTGCATGGCATACGGTCCATGGATGTGCAGGAAGTACTCCTGCTCATGGCAGCTTGTGTGGCAGCCCTTTTCCTGGGCCGCAGCACAAGCTGCCATGAAAATGTGCACTTTGCGACCACCAGCCCGGCTGTCGCATCGTAATTGGGTGGTCGGACCGCTGCCAGCTTGTCGGGCGGTCTCCTGACTACCGTGATAGCGGATGGCGGTCCGACCACTCGCTATAATAATAAGGCCCATTATGTCATACACTAGAAAAGGCAACATCTCTTTATTCCCCCACTGCTGCTTTAGCCTTAGACACTGAGAGACACTGAGAAGGCTTTTGATAGGGTCTTGTGGACCTTCCTAAAAACTTCCTTACTTAAATTTGGTCTAGGGGAACATTTTATAAAGATGTCTTTTGCCCTTTTGGCCAATCTATGAGTTATGGTACGAATTAACAGATGCTGCTCAAAACATTTTCCTTTACAAGGCACATGGTAGGGTTGGCTTCTCTCACTGCTCTCTTCATACTATCAACTGAGTTTCTCTTTGAGTTCATAAGTTAGTTTAAATGTTCATTGTCTACCATCGCACATTCAGGCAGCAGGTCTCAAAATGGCAAAGCAATACTTTAAAATACTAGGTATTTGTTAGGGAAAGACTTTAGAGAAACCCGAACACTAAACAAGAACAAAATGGTCACCAAAGTTAAGGAATTAATCACACAATGGTCCCATAAATGTATAACTTGATGGGGTACATTGGAAACAATAAAGATGATGTTTGCACCAACAATTAACTTACTCCTAGTTGACCTTCTCTGGAAAATTAATGAATCTAGCATTTCTCTCACAAAACTCAGAATGGATAAAAAGGATGAAGGTGTTAAATTCCCAAATTATCAATGATATCAACAGGCTGTTTGGGTAGACAAGGCACTTGGTGGTTTTCCACAACTACCTCAAACTTGGTTGCCTATAGAGAGTGACCTAGGTGACCTCTGTGTGCCCTAGTAATGCTCCACAATGTTGACCGGCTCAAGCTAGAACATTTACTATCTATTATGCATGACACAGTGGACATGCTATGTGCTATAGATAGGAAACGTCTGCTGAAACTTCCCAAATCTGATATGGCCTCATTTTGGCTCAACAAACATGTTAAAATAGAGGACCAACGCTCCATATGGAACACTTTGACAATGAAAGGGATTTCTCTATTTAAAGATCTAGGTACCCTAGCCAACCCCTTATCTTTTGCTGACTTACAATATAAACATAGACTCTCCAATTTGGATTTTTACACCTTTCTGAAAATAAAAGCTGCAATCAGGAGATTAGACCCCAATCACTCTCCCACTTTTCCACGCCTTCAAGGCAACTTAACAAAACTTGGACATGTAGCATCAAAAATATAATTTTCTCTTGACTCCTGGTCCACAAGTGACAAGGAAGAACATCAGTGCATGGAGTGTGATTATTAAATTACAGTCTGGAGAAGATATCCACCCTTCTGCATGGTCTAAGATCTGGAATTCTCCCTTTCCAGGGAAGATCACTCCAGCCCTTTCGCAAATGAGACTATAGATTATGTATATTGGACTCCCACTAAACTTCATAGATTGGGGCTCTCTGACTCGAATCTTTTTTGGAACTATAACCTTGCTCCTGGGGATATCACACATATGCTTTTTAATTGTAACCACATTTGTCCCCTTTGGCATCAAATACAAGAGCTGATACAGATGATTTACAAAATACACCTTACCATTGATTCAACCACACCACACGATACATGAATCCCCACAAATAGATACTCTTCCCACTGCTGACATTCAACTTGTTAACCTCCTATTGGCTAAAGGCACCAAATATGTCCTTGCCAAATGTAAGATCTCCCCAAATGTCTCCTTCCATACCTGATGGGCATGGATCTGCTTCATTAGAAGCGCCAAGAATACATGTTTTCAGAAGTCGCACTCCTTGTCTTATACTTGAAAACTATGGGATGCTTTTGACAGCTACCTCCAGAAAAATAAACCACTATAATGCACCTTTTACACTACTTCTGACAATCCCAATGTGTAATTTAATGTTTGGCGCCTGCTTGCTTTGACTCCCATGCAACATTTAGGACTGATGTCACACACTATGTGGCCTTACCAGAGTTCTCTATCCTTCTTTCTTCCCTCCTTCAATGTTCTTTTTTCCCTCTCTTCGATTATTAAGAACATGTTTTCCCTCTATGTTTTCAACATGACCGTACAAACATACCCTAATGTTAACAATACTCTAAGGAAACTGAGTGCAAAAATCATCTTGAAAGTCATGCCTTTGTCATTTTTTTGGTTGTCTTGATGTTCTTGCAATGTTACCTCACCTACTTCTTCTACTTGGATTGTCTAATGCCTTTTTTTTATATGTCAGATGTAATTGCCCATGTTTCCTCAATAACAATTTTTGAAATGGAAAAGAATAAAGAATTTGGTGAAACAGGCGAACAGCGTGCGTATTGCTATACGCCAAGAAAAACAGAGGCTGAACCTAGATAAAGGTGCCTGCCCTCATCCCAGAGAGCCAATATACTCCAAACTTACGGTGATTGCTACGTGGTTTTTAGTCATTTTAGTATTCATGTTATATTATGGGTTGATCATTTTATTATTTTTATTATGTGTACTGTGCATGCTCTTGCTTCATATTTATATACATGAATAAAATTATTTAACACAAAAGAACCATGCAATCCCACAGCTACAAGGTGACCTCCTTGTAATGTTTTTAAAGAAACTTTCTGTGTTTTACAGAAAAACTCTGTATCACAGGCTCAGGCATCACTTAAAGCGGTTTTTGGTATCATTAGTGTTTTCGTGATTAAACAAATAACACAATCAACTAGTGAATTTTGTGACTATTCATCCACACATGGGTGGGTTTGGGGGGGGAGTGGGAGGGGTACTGAGCAGATACTCCCCACAATAAATAGTAGTGTACTCCTTGTTAAACAGCCCATCTCAGATTAATTTGATGAATATGCTTCAATGGAAAAATTGATGTAGGCCAAATAAAGCAAGTGAAGTTTGTGTGTCAGTAATGATAAATCAACACCCGTGCGTGCTGTCTTGTGATAAAAAGGTCACAACTGTGGTAGATGAAAATATAGTAGTTTGTAATACAGAAAACCTCAGTAAATCAACTGTTTCCACCCTGGAGTTCCTCACAGTCTTGGATGTTTATCTGACTCATATTAAGTAGAATATTCACTTCAAATAAATCGAGATACCTGCATAAAATGTTGCTGCACAATAAGTTTCCCAATGTTCACGCTCTTCTGTGAACGTCCACAGAAATTAATGAGGTGACACAGAAACAGGAAAGGGTGACTGTGATGGAGCAGGGTTTTGAGAAAATAAAACCTGCTCGAATTAATTCCTCGGTAACATTTACTAACAGTGTGCGGTGAAAATAACATGCAAAAAACACGAAAACACGGGGAAATGCTTAAGCGCATGCGTACACTAATACGTGGGCTAATGCATGAAAGACTAGGCCGCATTCGCGTTCTGCTTAAAAATAAAATTATAATAATGCTGCTTTCTGCACGTAAATGCTTTATTAGACAAATAACGTGGGATAGTGCAAATGGTGGGCGGTAAAACAGTGAGAATTATATTTCATGAAATTAATAATGTCTGTGTTTTATTCATCGTAGTGATGCTTGCATGGGCCTACATCGTTGCATGACGAGTTTGAGGGGTTAAAAAAGAAAACTAATAAATAAACCGAAAATCGAGCTCTGAGAGAGAATGGAGAAGGCAAAAGTTGACCATCTTCATGAATTTATTGTGTGTCTGCCAAGTAACGGAAGGATGGCCGTGGGACCAAGTGCAAATGTATAAACTTCTTCAGCGGAAGCTGCAGAGACGGACAATGAAAATGTAGAGATTTGTAACATGTTGCTAGTTGGAGGAAACGTGTATTCATGAAACGTGGACTACGTATTGTTGGAAATGTTTAACAAAGAAATGCTGTGGAAACATGGGTGAGACTATGGTGGTGTGATAGAACACCCCCTAAACTGACCAATGAGAGAACAAGATTCTGAAAATGTTGCTACAATGGTGGGTTGGACATGAAGGTTTTTAGAGTATAACTGGGGTGTCTGGAGGGTGTTGGTGCGCGCCTCTTTGAAGAAGCTAGAGAGGGGAGATCATCGTTGTCCGTCGGTTTGCTGTATGCAGATAGAGGCCTACCTGTTTCCTGTTCCTGTCCTACTCTTGGTTCCCTGAACTTTCCCGGGGAACCCCCATCTATTCTCATGGCCAGGGGGTAGATTTTCCACTAATATACTTGGGTTAGTATAGCTAAAATCTGTATTTTTCATAATCATTTGCAAATGTATATTTGTATCTGAAACTTACGTCTCTTCATCTATCCACTTCTTCATTGCATTCTGTTCATTGTGATTTGAGTTTGACACCTTTTGCTTTGATAAATGTTCTCTCTCTGTGATTTATGCATTGTTTGCCTTGTAAAACTGTACATGATGAGCATTTACCTTCACATTATTTGCGATAAATATTATTAACCTTATTCCGAGTTTGTGATTTATTTAGTAGTATAGATTGATAGATAGTTTGTAATTATTACCATCAACTTCTCAACTAATGGTCCATCGACCAGAGGAAAGAGTTGATTACAGGTTCAATTATGTATCTTGTGTGTTAGGATGAGCCTGTAGTTTGTGAACAACTGATTTAACGTAAACTTGAAACAGTGCAACAGGGATTTATGTGTTGGGTGTATGAATATGGGCCAGTGATTGTGTTTTATCGATTATCGATCCCTGATTGGCACTGGATCAGTTTTTGGTAGCAGAGGACGGTTGATTATTGATTAGTTTGGTAATAATTATCGATTATTGATTATTTGTTTTCTTAACGTCAAAAGTTAGTGTTTTGTTCTATGTTGTCTTGAAGTACGGGTACGGTGTTACCTAAGATCCAGGGATGATAATGTATTAGCCTGAAGAGGCAGAAGAATAGTGTGGATAAGGTATCACACTGCAGAAGTACTTTGTCTGTTGTCATAATACTTAACGGAGAAAGGCTGTTAGTGTTATATTAGGGACTATTTCGTTTGAGAGTAGATTTTGTTTGAAATAGTGAAGGGTCCACTTCCGAAACTCTGGCCTAACATCCCCAAAGGAGTACCAAGACCTCTTTCCATGTGAAAGTCCTCTTCCGAAACTTTGGCTAGTATCCCTAGAGGAGTACCAAGTCCTCCCTTAGCTTGTTTGGATGTAGAATAGCGCTGTTGGTTATTTTACTTGAATTGAGAGAATCTTTCTTTTAGAAGTGAAGGCTATCTCTTTATTTAGTGGAACAGACAAAGTAGCATTGTTTTTATGTTTTGTTTTCTAACAAGTTTTGTTGAGAAAAGTATAGAAAAACATTGTCGTATTTTTTTGTAAAGGGAGGGTCAGTAGAAGGAGTAATACTGACGTCACAAAAAGCTGCGCTGTCATTGGTCAGACAGCTGGCGTTTGAAGTGCTGTGATTATTTGATTACTGTGAGCTGCGCTGGTATTGGCCAAGGTACTGATTACGTAGGAGTGTTCTGATTGGTTGGTTAGTGTGAGTCGCGCTGGAATTAGATGGTTGTTAGCAAATAGAATAAGCAGAAGTACGAAGGGCTTGTTGTTTGTTTTATTGAATTGTATTTTAGCGAGAAGGGTTGGAAAAAATGAAGCTGATTAATAAGATAAAGAGTTTCTTTAAAAAGGATAAACCAATAGTTACAAGAGAGGGAATTCCTATTCCACCTCCAAGAACAGCTGCTTCTTTTATGATGTTGGAACGTGGTTACCATACGTGTACTTGGTTAGAAAATGGGGTGAAATACACGGAAGATGATGGTGTTTTAGCTTTTCCGCAGCATGGTACATTTAATGTAAGAATTCTACAGAATTTGAGAGGAAGAATGAACTCTTTAGAACCAAATCCCAGACCTACACAGTATGAAGCGCTTGAGGAATGGGGACAAGAAGCGTATGATCGAGAGAAGTATAGGGGTGGATGGAGATATAGGAGTATAATGTCTAGGTATCCTTTTGAAAAACGGGATGATAAAATGAAAAGATTGAGGAGAGCTTTGATAGTGGATGGTTTGTATCCAGTTTTAGTTGCTGAAGAAGCAAATGGAGGCAAATGTAAAGAAAAGAAGAAAAATGTAGAGACATCAAGGATAGATTTTGACCCAAGTCATTCTGATGATGCGTTGTTAGATGACATTTTGACTAAAAGACCTCCACCTTATCAAGAGAACTCAAGTGAAACGGTCCCAAATGCACCATTAATGGGAACCCCACTAATTCTGCAGGTTTCACAAGTCCCGGTAGTTACTAGAGCAGTACAAGATAGTGAAATGGATATGCTGAATAGGACAAGAGAGGAGTTGACTCAGAAAATTAATCAGTTGAATCTGAATGCGGAAGCATTAACAGTGCCAGTAACAATTGGACCTATAGTTCCGCTGTACGGAGAAAAACAGAATATATCAAGAGCACATGCGTTGACTGTCCCAATGAATAGAGACAGGAATAAAGTGGTAACGATAGTTGATCAGGCTGAACAAACAGAAACAAGTACTTCATTAATTGATCTGCCAGTTTGTGAGATGTTAACTGAAACCCCTAAGAGAAGTGTGCAAATGGATCCGAGGAGAATAGTGCAGAATGTCACTCCGGTATCAGGGAGTTCAATGGGACCTTCACCAGATGAATTAGGTGACTGGATAAGGGGAATGGAAAAGCGAAAACCTCAACCACAGAGTATAGATGTGAGTAAACTGAGAGTGGATTTGAAAGAAATGATTATTGGTACAATAAGCCCAGACAGATTGAGTAATTATCGAGATGAGGAGTTGTTATTCCTGTGCAAAAATATTACTTGGAGAGCGAGAAATCTTCATGAAAAATTAACCGAGGCTGCTTGTGAATATGGAGTGGGCAAAGAGAAGTCAAGAGTGTTACAGAAAACATATAGACTGGATTTTACTGAAAAGGATTTAGAGAGCTTGAATGCGTCTGGCAAAAGATTGCAAATAAAAGAATTAATGAGTATCTTGAAGAAATGGGGAGATGTAGAACAGTGGAAAGAAGAAATGATTGCCAATAAAAATGCGTCTTTATTTCCACTAAGAGAGTCAGAACAGGCTGAAAGGGTGTGTCCAATGAGAGAAGTTCCGGGTGGTGGATATGTTCACATTCCTTGGACAAGACAGGATATATTGTCTTTTACTAATGACTTCCCTAGGTTGAGGGAAAAGCCAGTTGAATGGTACAAACAAGTAGAGAGGTTTGTGAAGGTTTCAAAGGTCTTGTTGAAGGATTTGGATGGGTTATTTGAGATTGTTGTTCAAGCCGATTTATGGACAGAGTGTAAGATTGCTGTTGATTGGCCTAAAGAAGAATATCCTAGCGATGCGAAAACAGGTGCACCTTCAGATGAGGTGATGAAGAAAAATCACCAGGTAATTACTTACCTGAAGGGAAATATTTCTCCGAAAGAAACATATTGGGTTAAAATTGACAGAACAACTCAAGAACCAAAGGAGGCGGTACATGCTTGTTATGAAAGGTTGTTACAGGTGTTCAAACAGTACAGTGGGTTTGAGAATATTGGAGATAAAGATATCGGACATTTTGTGTATCGTTTTGTATTTGGATTAAAACCAGAAATTAGTAATATGATTCAGCAACATTTGATTTGTTGGCAGAGTAAAACGGTTGATGAGATACTGAGGTATGCAAAGTATTGTAGTGATGATATTGAATCGAGGCATAAGAAGCTAAAAGAGAAAATGATGTGGGCACAAGTGAAAGTGGCAGAACAGCTAGAAGGAAACAGTGGTTCTCAAACAGATTTTCAGATGAAAGGTCAGAATCAGAATGGTCAAATAACGAGTGGTGGTAGAGGTAGAGGTAAAATGAATAAAGATGAAATGAAAAAGAAATACCCTTGTCATGCGAGCGGAAAATTTGGGCATTGGAAGAACGAGTGTAGATCTGTTCAGAAAAATAATGGGATAAATCAAAATTTTAATTCACAGATGCAGAATGAGGTGGTTGTGAATCAACAACAGCAACAGCAGCAGCAGATAGTTACTCCACAGTTACAGGTACCACAAGCGCCTATGCCAAATAATGTAAATGCTCAAGTGCAGAGATACAGTGCGAACACTGGATTTCACGCAGGTGAACAAATTGGTAAGACTCAAAATATACAAATGCTTCGCAGTACTTGTTGCAGTGCAATGAGAGTGATTCAGACTCATCTCACTGACGGTGCCTGAGGGGGGAGGAAGAGTGCGTGCTTGGCGCAACTCTAGAGGTAGATCAGTCAGGTCCATTTGTTGATGGAAAAGTAGAAGTTAATGATATTACATTCCTAGTGGACACTGGTGCTACCCGTTCTACTGTGAGAGCAGCAGAAATTCCAAACCTACCCCTCTCGGGAGAAACTGTCCAAGTCGTAGGAGTCTCCAATAAGCCATATCAATATCAAAACCCCAATAACAAAGCCAATAGAAGTTCATATTGGAAGATTCAGAGACATGCATCGGTTCGTGGTATGTGATACGAGTCCGGTAAACCTTTTAAGGAGAGATTTACTGTGCAAGATGAATTGCACTATTTATTGTACACCAGATGGTATTGCTTTCCAAACACCAGATGAGGATGTTGCGTTTAAAATGATGTTAGCGAAGCAAGGGACAGAAGTGGATGAATTGTTTTCACTTCTTACTCATGAAGATTTGCCTACAGAGTTGAGAAATACAGTAAGATCTGATGTATGGGATTTCTCAGGAAAAGAGATTGGTCTGATGAAAGGTGTAGATCCTATTCAGGTTGCGGTGAAAACGGCTGCAACATTTCCAAACACACCTCAATACAAAATGAGTCCTGAGATAACAGCAGGAGTTATTCCTGTGATTGACCAAATGTTTGAGCAAGGTATTTTAAGAGAAATACTAAGCAGTCCTTGTAATTCGCCTATTATGGGAGTTAAAAAGCCAAGCGGAAAATATAGGATAGTACAAGATTTACGAAAAATAAATAAGATTGTGGTACCATGTTTTCCAATATTGCCAAATCCAGCAGTGATTTTATATCAAATTCCCTGTGATGCAGAATGGTATACAGTAATTGATATGTGTCAGGCATTTTTCTCGATTCCCTTACATCCGGATAGCCAGTATTTGTTTGCGTTCCGGTTTGGAGACCGTGTTTTGGCATGGTGCCGAGTTCCCCAAGGGTACACAGAGAATCCATCGATTTTAATCAGATTTTGAAAAAATGTCTGGAGACTTTGATTATGCCAGAAAAATCGGTTTTGGTTCAGTATATTGATGACCTACTGGTGGCATCAAAAACACGAGAGGCATGTGTGACAGATACAATTGCCTTACTGAATCATCTGGCAGAAGGTGGACACAAAGTGTCACCAGCAAAATTACAGTTTTGTAAACAGGAGGTCCAATATTTGGGACGCAAAATAGAGAAGGGAGTCAGAAAGGTGACACCAGAAAGGATCAGTGTGATTCAACAAATGAGCCCTCCTAAAACTCAGAAGGAAGTGCGAATGTTCTTGGGAATGGTTGGATACTGCAGACAGTGGATCAGTGGCTTTTCACTGATTGTGAAGTCTCTACAGAGGTTGGCACACAAAGATGTGACTGATCCGATTGAATTGGATGATGAAAGCATGAAAGCTTTTATTGAGTTACGAGACAGTCTTTGTCGAGCACCTGCATTGGGAATGCCGGATTATACAAAAGATTTTGCGTTGTATTGTTGTGAGAGAGATGGGTGTTTCCCTTTCAGTTTTGACTCAGAGACATGGAATGGCACGACGTCCAGTGGCATATTTTTCTGCTACTTTGGATTCAGTGGCTGCAGCGTTACCAGGTTGTTTGAAAGCAGTAGCTGCTACTTGTGTGAGCTTGGAACAAAATGAAGCGATTGTGATGGGACATTCAGTTAAAGTATATGTGCCACACTCAGTTGAGATTCTTTTGACAAGAACACGTACACAGCATATGACCTATAGTCAGCTGACTACGTATGAAAGAGTAATATTAGGTGCTAATAATGTGACTGTGGTGAGATGTACGACAAAAAATCCAGCAACATTGTTGCCTAGTCCATTTTGTGAGGAGGTGAAAGATGAAGCAGATCACGATTGTTTGGATGTAACAGATTTGTGCACGAAACCAAGGCCAGACATTAAGGATACCCCGCTAGAGGAATCAGACAGTGTGATGTTTGTTGATGGATCTTGTCTGAGAAATGAAAAAGGCGTATTGAGTTCTGCCTATGCAGTATGTACAGTGGCTGCAGTTCTGGAAGCATCCTGTCTAAAAGGGGTAAATTCTACTCAAATTGCTGAGCTCATCGCTCTGATTAGAGCATGCAAAATTGGCAAAAATATGAAAGTAACCATATTTACTGACAGTCAATATGGTTTTGGGGTGGTTCACGATTTCGGACAGTTATGGATGCAAAGGGGATTTCTGACTTCTTCAGGTTCTCCGATTAGAAATAGTAAAAATGTGAAAGATTTATTGGATGCTTTGCAATCGCCCAAGAAAATTGCGGTGGTCAAATGTTCTGCACATAAGTCAAGAAATGATTATGTGAGTAGCGGAAACAGATTCGCTGATCAAGTAGCGCGTTTCTGTGCACAAAATTCAATTGCGATAAACAGAGGGGTGGAGAAGAAAAATACTAATTGCCACCTGATGTTTTCCTCCTGGGAAACTTGGGATGAGATTAGACAGTTATAAGAAGAGGCAAGTGAAGAGGAAAAGGAAATTTGGCAAAAATCAGGCTGCAGGAAGAGAGCAGAAGATGAAGTTTGGTGTATATAGATGAAAGACCAGTTATGCCAGATTCTTTACTATCCCAAATGGCAAGGGTATACCATGGAATTGCACATGTTGGAAGAGATGCAATGACTAGGCTCTTCAAGCCGTCATGGTATAACCCGAAATTCAGGGTCATTGCAGAGAGTTTATGCCAAGGGTGTGTTATATGTCAGCAGCAAAATCCAGGCAGAAAGACAGTTGTGAGTTGGGGACGAATTGGAAAGGCAGCAGGACCATTTACGAGGCTCCAGCTCGATTTCATCGAGCTTCCCCCATGTAACGGACTAAAATATGCGTTAGTTGTTGTTTGTTTGTTTTCTCGTTGGGTAGAAGCTTATCCAAGAAGAAGGAATGATAGCTTGACTGTTGCGAGGTTGCTTCTAAGAGAACTAATTCCAAGGTTCGGTTTTCCAGTCACTTTAGAGACAGATAGGGGATCTCATTTTAATAATGAGATAATTCGATTGATCTGTGCAGCACTACAGATTGAACAGAAGCTGCATTGTGCCTATCGACCAGAAGCATCTGGAGAGGTCGAGTAAATTAATGGCACTATAAAATCTAGACTGGGAAAAGTATGTGCATCCACAACACTGAAGTGGCCTGACGCTTTACCCCTGGTATTGATGAGCCTTAGAAGTATCCCAGATAAAAAGACTGGATTGAGTCCTCATGAAGTGCTGATGGGAAGAGCAATGAGACAAGCGATTGTGCCAGCAAACAAACTGATGAATATTTCTGATGATCTAGTGCTTGATTATTGCAAAGGATTGGCTGATCTGGTGCGTTCTGTGTCTCATCAGGTTGGAGAGATTGCATCCAAAACACACCTGGATCAAGCACATGATCTGAGTCCAGGAGAGTGGGTTCTTGTCAAGAAACACGTGAGGAAGTCGTGTTTAGAACCCAGGTGGCATGGACCGTATCAGATTATTTTGGTGACAACAACAGCAGTGAAGTGTGGTGGCTTGCCAAACTGGATCCACGCAAGTCATACCAGAAGAGTCCCAAGTCCACTTGAAAAAGAAGGTGAGCAGCAACTGGTGAATAAAGATAAGAAACCAGAAGCTGGAGGTTGTGAAGCTAAAGAATCTAGAGTGACAGATTCTGACAAGCTTGATGATGATGAACAACCAAGCACAAGCCAAGTAGAGTGGGCAACAGCTACTGGACCTCGTAAGACTGCTGTTGAGCAAGTAGAAAAGGACGTTACAGAAAATCAAGAGCAAGTTCAACAAAGAAAGGGACTAAATAAAAGAACCTGTGAACCAGAGAGGAAAGGTGAAGAAGTGGTTCAAGCTAAGAGAGCGAAAAAGGGTGACAATTGGCCAAGTGGAGTAAAAAGACTGAATTACACTCTTGAAAAGAGAAAACCAGAACAAATAAATGAAGTATCAAGTCAAACTGAACAAGAAGAATCAGAAGAAGAATCAGTACGAAGAACGAAGAGAATAAGAGTCCAAAGCAGGACATACAGAGCTCCTGAATGGACATATATAATATTGGAGGAAATTGGGAGGACAGATAAAACAGAAAAAGAAGTTGGTACTTGTACTGAGCAAACTGATGAAGGCAAATTGAGACCGCCTTAAAAGAGAGCAGTGAAAAATTAAGGTGCAACAAAATTCAGTGAAAATATTTTGGAAGTTCCAGATGATTTGAAGAAGACTCTTAAAAAAAAAAAGAAAAAGAGGGGGGTAAAGAAGAAGCTTTCTTCTTGAAGTGTAGGATACACTATTTTCCGGTGGTTTTTGGACAAGTTTGTCAAAATTTTTAGAAAGTTGTTAGGATTTTCTTAGGTTTTTCTTAGATTTTTATTTTTATAGTATACAAAATGGCAGAATATATAGTGACTGGAAATCAAGAACCTAGTTTTAAATGTAGATGTATCAAAGCTTGCTTATGTAGTGTCTTGCTATTAATGTTAATATGGTTAATATTAACTGTCTTTGTACCTGTTCTAATGGTAACTAATAACAAGAATAAGACTAATAATGTGATAAGTGAAAGAATGGACCTTGTTACTAAAGAAACTCCTAAAACTAACAATGATCAGGCTGATGATAGCATTTATCATCATGATAAATCAATTCGTGATTTCTCGTTAAATGTCTTTACAAAATTGCTTTACGAATATGTTGTTACAATGGATGTGAGAGATTGCCATGTATGCATGCAATTACCTTCGTCTGTCTCAGAGGGGTGACTTACCATCACCTTCCTTTAACATATGGCGTATCATGTAGTGTACTAACTCAGTCTCTTCTACGTGACGGGGAAGTTACAATATTATTATTCAAACATGGATTTAGTGTTTTCAGAAATTCCTATTAGAAAAGATATGAAGAAGGTGTATAGTAATAGAAATGCGGGATACATAGGAGAATTTTTCCATATTACACAGACAATAGATATAGTATATGCTCATAGAAATAATCTAACATGTAGTTTGCGGGCTGAAGAAAAAGAATTCATTAACATGGTTGAAGATAGAAGACAGGATTTTCAAAGGAAAGCTGCTGAACAGAAGTCACATGTACCACCATGGGCTTTTAGAGAGGGAAATTATAAGAAAGGCGAGACTTACGCTGCAATGTCTCTGGATTGGTATCATAAAGGGAAACTTTGCTTACTTGAACTAAAAACTGACTATAATAATTATTTCATTGGTACTAGTGAATGTGAACACACTTTTCTGATAACTGGTGGATGGGGATTAAAAGGTGGAACTGATCCTGTATTTCCAGGAGTATATTATGTGTGCGGTAAGAATGCTTACTATAGGTTGCCAGCACACTGGTATGGTAGTTGTTACTTTGGTATTGTATTTCCCAAGGTATATCATGTAGATAGAAATAATAAAATCAATGAAATAAAACATGGACTAATACGCAAAAAGAGAGCAAGTTTTTCAGAAATAATTGGTGATATTTTTGGTGCACTGATACCCTCAGTTGGAGTCGTTCTAAATTCGTATAAAATTCGGAATTGTCCACAGTAGTTGATCGTTTATCAACAGACACTGCTGGTAGCGTTTTTGATGATTGATACTGAAATGGTTGCAATTAGATCAATGGCTTTGCAAAATCGACTTGCCCTGGATATTTTATTGGCAAAAGAGGTCGGAGTCTGTGGCATGTTGAAAATACAACATTGCTGTACTTACATTCCTGATAAAAGTAAAAGTCTTGAGAGATATATAAAGAATATTACAAAATTACATGAAGATTTGACTCAACTGGTGGTTGACAGTGTTTGGGAGAAACTTGGTAAGAGTTTTTCCTCTATCGGTAGATGGTTTTCTATATTTTGGAGTAGTTTATTAGGAAAAATATTAATACCAATTATTTCAATAGTTGTAGTGATTTTGTTTATAATAATGGCATATAAATGTCGTAAGTTTAGATGTGGAAAGAAGGAGATGACAGAAGTAGACAATAAACGTAGAGCTAGGAAAAGAAGAAGAGAAGAAATAGAACTCGAGGATATGAGAGGAAATTACTATGAAATGATGAAAGATTTAGACGAGAAAATGGTAAAACGGGAAAGAAGTACAGTCCTTTAGATGAAAATAAAGGTGGTAATTAGTATGATGGTGATTTTTGTGATGGCTCAAAAATGCCATCAAAGGGGGGAATTGATGGAGCAGGGTTTTGAGAAAATAAAACCTGCTCGAATTAATTCCTCGGTAACATTTACTAACAGTGTGCGGTGAAAATAACATGCAAAAAACACGAAAACACAGGGAAATGCTTATGTGCATGCGTGCACTAATACGTGGACTAATGCATGAAAGACTAGGCCGCATTCGCGTTCTGCTTAAAAATAAAATAATAATAATGCTGCTTTCTGCACGTAAATGCTTTATTAGACAAATAACGTGGGATAGTGCAAATGGTGGGCGGTAAAAACAGTGAGAATTATATTTCATGAAATTAATAATGTCTGTGTTTTATTCATCGTAGTGATGCTTGCATGGGCCTACATCGTTGCATGACGAGTTTGAGGGGTTAAAAAAGAAAATTAATAAATAAACCGAAAATCGAGCTCTGAGAGAGAATAGAGAAGGCGGAAGTTGACGACATTCATGAATTTATTGTGTGTCTGTCAAGTAACGGAAGGAGGGCCGTGGGACCAAGTGCAAATGTATAAACTTCATCCGCGGAAGCTGCAGAGGCGGACAATGAAAATGTAGAGATTTGTAACATGTTGCTAGTTGGAGGAAACGTGTATTCATGAAACGTGGATTACGTATTGTTGGAAATGTTTAACAAAGAAATGCTGTGGAAACATGGATGATACTATGGGGTGTGATAGAACACCCACTAAACTGACCAATAAGAGAACATGGTCCTGAAAATGTTGCTACAATGGTGGGTTGGACATGAAGGTTTTTAGAGTATAACTGGGGTGTCTGGGGGGTGTTGGTGCGCGCCTCTTTGAAGAAGCTTGAGAGGGGAGATCGTCGTTGTCCGTCGGTGTGCTGTATGCAGATAGAGGCCTACCTGTTTCCTGTTCCTGTCCTACTCTTTTGTTCCCTGAACTTTCCCGGGGAACCCCCATCTATTCTCATGGCCAGGAGGTAGATTTTCCACTAATATACTTGGGTTAGTATAGCTAAAATCTGTATTTTGCATAATCATTTGGAAATGTATATTTGTCTCTGAAACTTATGTCTCTTCATCTATCCACTCCTTCATTGCATTCTGTTCATTGTGATTTGAGTTTGACACCTTTTGCTTTGATAAATGTTCTCTCTCTGTGATTTATGCATTGTTTGCCTTGTAAAACTGTACATGATGAGCATTGACCTTCACATTATTTGCAATAAATATTATTAACCTTATTCCGAGTTTGTGATTTATTTAGTAGTATAGATTGATAGATAGTTTGTAATTATTACCATCAACTTCTCAACTAATGGTCCATCGACCAGAGGAAAGAGAGTTGATTACAGGTTCAATTATGTTTCTTGTGTGTTAGGATGAGCCTGTAGTTTGTGAACAACTGATTTAACGTAAACTTGAAACAGTGCAACAGGGATTTATGTGTTGGGTGTATGAGTATGGGCCAATGATTGTGTTTTATCAATTATCGATCCCTGATTGCCGCTGGATCAGCTGCTAGATGTAATAAATACCTTTTAAGAATGTAAATAGATTCAGCAAGAATGAAGCATGCAAAAGCAGTATGCAGTCATGCCTTTTGGCGCATTGGAGTACATTTCACTGCTGGCAGAGTCAGAGGTGATTTAAATTAATTGTTCAGAAAGAATCACATTCTAAAGAAGAAATGAGTCATTGCTAGTGTGCCCATTGCCACAAGAAGAATACTTTGTAAGGAACATCGCTGATTCACTTTAGCAGAAAAATGAATTTGCTTGTTTAAATAAAAGAAAACCCAATAAAATGTGAAGCATACATTATAAACCCATTTCTATTGTATTATGCATTACCAGGTGACATGTCGATGTTGATTATGCATTGTGCATTTTCAAAATTAAACTAGCTAATTATTTGACGGCTATATAATATAATACAAGGGATTCTGTAATCCCTATATAAAAACCTGTCTCTAATATTTTTATAAGTGGTGACTTGTGACGCACCCGGTCGCTGACTATAAAGAAATGACTGAGAACTCAACTGTAATAATTTATTGCAGTTGTGTTCTGACTTTACAATGCCAGAGCCAGCAGCAGAGGGGAAAGGCAGATCAGGGGTCGTATTATGCATTTTTCTTCATTGCGTTGGGCGCACGTTTTAAAATGTGCTTCCGGTTCAATGAAGGAAAATGCACCGTATTATGAAGAATGCACTGTCCCCAGGGCAGCCGCAAACTTGTGCTGCCCTGGGGGCAGCACATTTATGTGAAAAACGGAGCGGCTGCTTTGAAGCCCCTCTGTGTTTTCACAGTGCAGGTGGCAACCCGCCTGCACTTTCAAGGGGGAATAGAGATCCCCTTGGAGGCGGGTGCAGTCAATGACTGCACACACCTGCAAGGGGATGTCTGGGGGGTCCATGGGACCCCCTTTACCCCTCCAGAGGGCTGCAATGAGGGGGTGCACTGACAGTGTGCCACCTTTTAAGTGGCGCACTCTCAGTGTGCCTCCTGAGAGCTTCTTTACCTCTGCGCCCGCGTCTATATGGCACGGGCGAAGAGGCAAAGGGATTCCCTCATTTGCATGGGGCCAAGCCCCCATGAAAATGAGGGAATGCCCTCTTGAGGAAGTGCTGGCTCTGTATGTGCACCAGCACTTTCAGTATTACAGAAGGGGACGCACAAGCGTCTGTGGCCCCTTCTGTAATACCAAAGTGCCCCAGGGGTGCGCAGAGTGGGCGCAAACGCCTGTTGTGCCCCCGGGGCACTTCTATAATACAGCCCCAGGTCACCATGCATAATTAGTATAATTAGAGAACGAAAAGTTGCTTTTCTTGCTTCTGCTCTTTTTTTCAAGCAGGAAGTACATATTTATACTAATATGTTTATTTTTTGCACTCCTTGGACCATTACAGAAAAGTTCGAATCTTTCTGCATGTTTCTGCTAGGCCTCTTTTTTTTAAAAACTCAAATGTATTAATCTGCTTCTTATATCTTTTAACAACAAATATCTTACAGCTTTTGATGTGTGTAATTTTGCTCTAGAGATTCTATTTTTTCTCTTCAGATTTGCAAACATTCTCCCTCTTTCATATGATGAAGCTACGCACCAAGGATTTAAGCGGTTTGTGAGAAAGGTGATGGTGTAACGATGTTTTATAAGGAATATAGGAGCTGATTATGATAGTGGGCAGTCAAACTGCCACCCGCTATCAAGGAGGTCAGGAGACCACCCAACAGGCAGGTGGCAGTCGGACCACCAGCACGGCAGGCAAAACGTAATTGGGCGGTCGGACTGCCGCCTGTCTGTCGGGTGGTCTCATGACCGCCTTAATAGCGGGCGGCGGTCTGAAAGTGCTCTCTAACACTGTGGCTTGTGCTGTGGCCCTTATCTTGGCCACAGTGTAGAAGAGCACTTTGTGCATATTCATGTACTGTGTGCCATGCACCATGTGGTGCATGGCACATGATGCATGGATGTGTGTATACATGTGCCCCCTAGGCCACTTTGCTATACCCCAAGAGGAACTTGGCCCTATTTGGGGCCCCCAACTTTGTTTCCGACAGCCTTTCATGGCAGTCCCACCGCCATGAAAAGGCTGTCGGAAAGGTACATCATAATCCCGATGATGATGCTTGCCTCGGCACCGCCTCTTGTCGGGACTACAATTCTGACCGCCACCTCTTTGGGATCAGATGTTCCTGTCGGAGGCGGTGGTCTTTGGAAATATTGTTGCAAAATCGAATTGGAACCCCCCTTCTACCTTAAAGATATGTGCAAAATGCATTTTACCACTGGGGATTAACAGTATTCCCAGAGATATCTAAGGAGAGGCAGGGAGAAATACACCTTCTAAACCTGGGCACAATTGAGATTTTCAGATATATGTCTTCCAGTTGTCCTACATTTGAAGTAAGTGATTGAGCGATATTGTGTATTGTTCTAGTCTTGGTAGTGACTAGTAAACATAACCACTGGCCATGGTGCACTCTACTTCAGCAAAGGTGAGGGTCATGCTTGCACACTGTACCCATTTGTTGATGAGCAGTGGGTACATAGGAAAAGTATGACGCACAACACCAGAGTTTATGAACTTTAGTATTCATTCGAAGGTGGTTACTTTCTTTGGTCGGCTCATTTGCCTCCTGGGGTGAACAGTTTTAAAGACTGGAGGCCTAATTTATGAGAAGTGTTGCAACGCTGGGGAAAAACAGCGATGCAACACTTTTCACTGTGCCATCCTTGCAAATCCATGGATGCACCGTATTTACACTACGGTGCTCCATGTCGCAAGGATTGCACAGATACGTCAGGAATCCTGATGTATCTGGTGGCGCTGTGATGACGCATTGCAGCAGTGTGTCTGTAAACTGACGCAACTCCAGCAATGTGTCATTTCACAAAAAAGTGGCGCAACAGTGACACCACATGATAGCACATTCCAGAAATGTTTCATTTTACATGATTGATCTATATTTTCATTCAGGTTATCTATGACTCATGAAGAAATGTTTCATTTCACCTGATTGATTTAATTGCTTTTTATTCATGTTATCTATGACTCAAAATTCGTTCTAACATCACGAAAAAAAGAACAAAGATCATTTCTCTTTTTATGCGCTTTAATGTTTTGTGTAGCGCCAATGTGCCAGTGGTCACATCACAGTGCATACAGGGGTGTAATTCACGTAAACATGCTATCAAACGTTTAAATGTATGCTAGGTGCTTGCGCTGCATAAAGTTACACGAGCAAATCATTTATAAATGTAGACCTTGTGGAAGAATGTCGTATGCATTTGCCCTCCTTATGCTGTGTGTACTGGATTGCAACTGGATTGCAACTGAATTGCAACTCATGCTTGTGTTTCTCTAACAAGATGCCTCGCTCCTCGTCGAGGTGTCATTCTGTTTTGCCTACATTTTTTGATATAGTACATATTTCTCAACTGCAATTAATCAAAAGGTTTCTTTTAAGAAAGTATGTTTTTTTTCTCTTTGGAAAAAGGCAATTAAAAACCCCAAAACATTGTTTGCAGCCACAGTAATCTTCCAAACCCTTGTTCTGAATAAAGAAGTATATTGGATAGAATATATACTTTTACTACGCATGCGAATACATTGCATGCCATTACAACGCGGTCGTTACAACAACCGCGTTGTTACCACGCATACAATTACATCACAAGTCATTACTACAACTTGCTGTAGGGGCGCGCTGGACTTAGGAATAGCATTATTTACTATTCCTACTCCAGTTTGTGCAAAAGCAGGGAAGTGTTGGATTCTAAATCCAACACCTGTGCGCCCTCTACAGCAAGTCATAGTAATGACTTGTGATGTAATTGTATGCATGGTAACAAAGTGGGCGTTGTAACAACCGTGTTGTAATGGTACCGCGTTGTGGAGACAGCGTTGTAAACGCTGTTTCCCTATTGGATAACACCATGTTCGTTTCTCAAACTTTGCACCTTCGCCATCTGAACCTATTTTACTGCACAAATATCAGTGATTTGAACAGTTACGAAGGACATGTTTCCTGTGTCTAACTCTTGCTCCTTTCATTTTTCTATTCACAGAAGAACTTAAAGAGAAGCTGAGTGAGTACGTGAATGAGGTGAATGAGCAGAAGCCTGGGTTCATCAAGGTGGTCCGGCACTCCAAGCAAGAGGGTCTGATCCGGGCACGGGTTAGTGGCTGGCGGGCTACTACTGCCCCGGTAGTCGCCCTGTTTGATGCCCACGTGGAGTTCAACGTTGGATGGTATGTTCTGCATCCTTCATTCATTAAACAAAATCCCCTTTTTAGGAGACCTAATGTTAGAAACATAAGACTGACATCAGAGCCTTGCATATAAACTGCCATGACTGTTCAGTCAGAGTCATTGTCAGCTGTCTTTGGAGAAAAGAAACAGATTTAGACAGAGTGACCTACTGAAATTGATCAATTGAAAAAAATGGTGGGGGAAGGATATGTTTTTTGTCTCACCACCCGTCTGTCCTCAGCTTTGACTAAGGCAGGTGGGTACAAGTTTTACATGTTTACTCATCCCCACCGGCCCTAGAGCATGGGTGGCGCACAATAACCCTGACCTTGCCCAAGGTTAGAGTAGTGATTCTGAATACCTCATCACTGCTTTGCCAAAGGACAAGGGGTAAAGAAATGCAGAAAAAAACACATTAGAGCTGCCTTGCCCTTTTGTGGCCAGCAGTATTTTACCGGCCATGAAGAAGGAGGGCAGCAGCCAGACGCTATGCTCCTTGTCCACTTTTGGGACCAGGGTGCACGGACAAGACAGAGCAGCATTACACAGACCGCAGAAGAGAGGGGGAGATTGGCACGATGTAGTAGAAGGGGCTATTTACTCCCAGTGGTTTAACAAAACTTGAAGGGCCCCCCCTGCAAAGTACATGGAGTGCCCACCCAGTCTCAGTCAGGAGCTCTCAGTTCGTTGGTCCGCAGCCTGTGCACAGTGTTGCCTAAAGCTTGGGCCCTCCGCACCGCGGGTGCTGCGGGGGCTAATGTTATGCCACCGTTTACTCCCCTATGCTTAGGTAGGCTTGGGGTAACCATATCTCTCACACATCACTTGGGCACTGTGGGGAGTGGCTAGCAGTTACTAACCCTACCACCTATTACTCACTGTGGTGGTCATGAAGGAGGAGAACCTCATCACACTTGCCCAAACCAGTGGGTTTTCTAATTCCTCTTACCCCTCTCTCCCTCTCAAACCTTGGCAATTCAAGGTGGGAAGTCAATTTCTTATGTCACTGGTACAGCCAAATGTCTCTGTTCAAACAGAATATTCACCTTTCAACCTTTAGCAAGGTAGGGCGTTTTTCCTAAACAAGGCGATGGGGCCAAATAATTCCTCTCACATCACTCAGCATGAGCAGAGAGTTTTATTGTGCATTCTGGTGTAACAAAGCCAGTGTGTTTTTGTTACCTGCCTTGTCCTGGCCAGGTCTGTGGGATGTGAGGGAGAGGGGGGCAAGGACTTATTTTGGCCTACTTCCCTTGTGGTGTGATCTGCATAAGAACCACATTTGTCTGTTGCGGTAAGAGGTTTAGAAGCTTCTGTTTGCAGAATTCAGCCAAATTATAGCTTGTTTACTGTGTTCTTTAGTTTAGTTTGTTTAACGTTCCTGGAAAAATGTTGATTAAACATAGCACTATGAAGGAGCTGAGCATTCTGTATTTGTGCATTTCATATATAAATGAACTATCATATGTAGAGTCTAACAATCTGGAGATAAGGAAATCAGTAATTGAAAAGACATTCCAGTGTTACAGTTTGCTAGAGTGATGTAATCCCTGTGAATTATGGAAAATAATGTATGCATATCAGAAACACACACATACACACGTACACACACACACACACCACTTACTGGCGGTTGCCAGTAGGTAGTTATTGTTAGGACCATGTTTTCTAAGGAAAACCGTTTTTGACTTGCCTATATCTTTGGTACCATTTGACTAGTCTTCATGAAATTTTACAAAAAAAGTGTGCCGGTGATTCTTGTTTTGCATGAATAGGTTCGGGGTGATTCGTCAATCGAGGGTAGACAAAAAAGAGGGGTCAAAAAAAGGGGGTTTCCCATGTTAATTCCCATAGGACCTTTAGTCAAAGCTGCAGCTCGAAGCACTGGATGGAATTACACCAAATTTGGCAGAAAGGAAGATTTGGTTACGCAGATCACGCTTTCAGTTATTAGGTGTGAATCCATTCAGTAGTTGTTGAGAAATTTAAGAAAATACAGTTAGTGATATCTGTGGCCATGACGAGCTCGTGCAGAGAAATGCAGAGCTCTGATTGGCTACCAACACTTCAACCATGAAGTGTTGGCAGCCATCTTGGGACTCGTATTCAGCCGAGTCCCCCCAAAAAATTTAAAAAAAGAAAAAGGGTCAGGGTAGGAATACCCGGACCTTATAAAGTTGGTCCTGGGGTCCCATAGGGACCCCAACAGGCCAAAAAACATTTTTAAAAAATACAACGAAATTGCGATATTCGCAAATTTGCAGTATAAATCAATGTTTTTAATTAACCCCTGGGTGGGCCAGGTCCCAGGGGCATGCAAGTGAAATTAGAGGGGGGGCATATGGGGCCCCCCGCCTAGGGCATATGAAAGCCCTGTAGAGCGCCACCTCCCTCGGGCATTGGTTTTTATATATGCAGGGGCACCCCTGCACCCCGGGGACCACCACCGCCCTGGGCAAATGTTTTTAAACTAATGTTGGGGGCCTGTGCGGCCCCCTCCCAGCCCCAGGGACCACCACCTCCCCAGGGCACTTAACAATACGTATGTTGGTCGTCCCACTGGGTCCGCCTGTGCTCCGGGGACTGCCACCTCCCCGGAGCAAATCATACTAAAATAATGCGAGGGGCCAGCACCCCCCACTACCCCAGGGACCACCACCTTTCCAGGGCAAAAAATAACATCAATGGGGGCCCGCATGGACACCCAGCCCTGGGGACCACCACCTCCTTGGGGCTAAATTGTATGATGGAAGGGGGGTCGTTGGCCCCCCTCATTGAGCCATTTATGGCCCTTTAGACCACCACCCTCCAGGGCCAGCTCCTGCTACAGCTGTTTGCTTTGAACATAACTCCGCTTTCTGCCAGCCGGAGCTGTCAAACAGCTCCGGTTTGCAGAAAGCAGTGTTTTCATCTGTTTCCCTGCATGCAAATATGCATGCAGGGAAACAGATGAAAACATTGCTCCCGCAAGCAGGGAGCTGCTATTTCAAGCAGATCCCTGTTGCGGGAGCAATACCAGCTCCCGAGGGAGTCCGGAGTCAGCTGGTACCGTGGGTGCCTTGAGACTCCTCCTGCGGTCCCAGGCGAAGAGGAGAAAGAGGCAGGATAAAAGTCAGCAACGAGCAGAAAGAGGTAAAATACAGGTCAGCAACGAGCAGAAAGAGGCAAAATTGAGGTCAGAAACAAGCAGAAAGAGGCGAGTAAAGGTCAGAAACTAGAAGAAAGAAGGAAAATAAAGGCCTGCAACAAGCATAAAGAGGCATAATAAAGGTCAGAAATGAGCAAAAAAAGACAGAATAAAGGTCAGAAACAAGCAGACAGAGGCAAAATAAAAGACAGAAACGAGCAGAAAGAGGCGGAAAAATGGTCAGGAGGGAGCAGAAAGAGGCAGAATAAAGCTGAGAAACGAGCAGAAAGAGGCAAAATAGAGGTCGCAAACCAGCAGAAGGAGGCAAAATAAAGGTGAGAAACGAGCAGAAAGAGGCAAAATAAAGGTCAGGAGCGAGCAGAAAGAGGCACAATAACGGGCAGAATGAGCCGAAAGAGGCAAAATAGAGGCAGCAGTGAGGAGAGAAGAGGCAGAAAAACGAGCAGAAAATGAGCACAGGAGGCGCAAAACTGAAGGCAGCAGAGGGTAGCGGACTGCAGGCAACCTGGACAGGAGGAGTGTCACAAAGAGAGCTGGAACGAGAACCTGCTCCCATGTGCCCCCCTACTTTTTTTACCAGGCACCCACTGATAGACCCACTCATACACTCATGCACCCACTCACAGACCCACTCACACACTCACTCAGAGACTCACGCACCCACTGACAGACACTCAGACACTCATGCACTCACTCACTGATCCTATCAAGCAATCATTCACCACTCCAGCAAACAAAGAAGCACTTTTTCTGTAAAGTACAAATCATCCAAGTGTGCTTTCTCTGTAGTTCCACCCTGTAAAGTTATCTGTTGAAGACGCTCGAGGAACAATCACATTGGCAAAGTTACAGACACACAAGGTCACTGGAGACATTTCCTCACCATCCTTCACGCAGCTCTAATGTAGGAGATGCACTATACATTTAGCCAGCGAGGTAGCACTTACTAATTAGCCAGTAGAAAGTACTCCAGTTGGGTAGAGGTGTAGAGGTGTTGCACAAAACGGGGGCTTCTTCTTGGATAAATACATAGGGCAGGATTCATTCTGGCACGATGCTCATTTCACAGAAATTAAACCTCAACAGGTTACAGTTAGGAAATAAAATGCAAAAAAACGTTGAAGTTCACTGAAAAAAACCAAAGGTTACACAGATATTATAGTTAGGAAATAGAATTAAGAAAAACCTTAGAAATGGACTGACAAAACCAAATGTTACAGGGACAATTATAGTTAGGAAATAGAATTAAAAAAACCTTAGAAATTCACTGAACAAAACAAACGCTACAGGGACGTTGTAGTTAGGAAATAGAATTATAAAAAACCTTAGAAATTCACTGAAAAACAAAGGTTTCAGGGACGTTATAGTTAGGCTCAGATTTCACTCATACAAAACCAGTAAAATTTGGTAGTGGCCATGCAGCGCCCCTCCCCGAACCTTAATATAACTCAGTGACCCCATCCCAGAAGCTGAATGCCATAAAAAAGGGAGTGGTCCATGCAGCTCCCCTACCTGAGCCTTAAGACACCAGGGACTAGGCCAGCAGAGTTCCGGAGTTCTGCTACTCAGCACTCCACTTGTAGTGCGGAGTTGAGCAAAAACTCCGCCAACCACCGGCAAAGCAGAGTTTACCAGCGTGCTCACCCAATCTAAACCAAAGGCTCCTGAAATGGACCGTAACATGGTTGAAAATGGGGGAGGAGGCTGATGTGCGGTGAAAAGTGCTCCCATTGTGGAGCCTTTCACTATCCTGATCCTCTTGTTTGCTTTGCCATGGAGGAGGGTGCACATTAGTCCAGTGGGAGACTGCAGACTATCTGGACAAGCTCCACCATGCTTGCCTGAATTGACCTGTGTCTCCCTGCGCTCCTCTCTACGGCCTTGGTACACTCAGCCCACAGCTGGCAGCCTGACAGTGGTGCTGCTCCCATCCAAGGGCTGTTAGGGCAGTGCTTTCCAGACCCCAGCTCCTTCCCTGTCTTTGGAGCTGGACTCAAAGAGCTACATCAGCGCCAGGAGCAGGAGGCTGCGGTGGCAGGACACCAGCAGCAGCCTCCATCCATCTCCAGAGGCATCCGAGCCTCCGCCCTTCCCTGGGCCCACAGCCATGGGCGATGTCATCAGTGAGCACAGCAAACCTTGCAATAGGCCTGGCAGCATATATCACATTACAAAGTATATTTAAACACTAGCTGAATGTTTCCTCTTCTGTTTTTTGCTTGGAGCAATATTATTGAAATTGAAAAGACTGACATTCGGCTGAAGTTAATATGTTCTGTTTTCTGATAGTTCTTTATTGTTTAGAATAAGTGATGCGCAGTTTGCTTTATTATACAATTAATTAAAACCGTGACATACAAACATCATAATAATACTTGATAAAATGTAAGGATTAAAATATAAGGAATAATAAAAGATTGTGTACACATTTATAAGTCTGGCAATACAAAATAAATATCAAATCCAAAAAGCAGCATTTCAAATTAATGGCAATATATCACAATTGGCCGTTTGGTCCAAAAGAGAAGTGTATAGTATAAAAGACAATAGCAAAAGTGTCACAATGCTTATTACTGAAGATGTAACTTTCATCGACGTTCATTTATGCAATAAGAATAAAGCTTGTCAGTTTCTTAATGCTGGGCATTATGCAGTGCAGTTAAAATAATGTTAACAAACTTCCCAGCTCTTGCTAGAACTTGGGCTGAGTTATTACTGAAGCACAAATCAGATGCTTCCCTGCAATGTCTCAGAAACTTTTCCCGATAAACTGAGACCAGTAGGCGTCGGCGATCATTGGCAAGATGAGGGCAACAACATAGCAGATGTAACCAGGACTCATGTGGATAATTGCAGAGCCTACATATTAGCTGACCATTCCTCCGAGCCCACAGCGGGTTAAAGTCATGAATTGGAAGGGCTAACAGCCTCATATAAATGATTTTATTGCGAGTCTGCGATTGAAGAGAATAGTTAAAATATGGTTGAGATTTCCCTTAATATACGAGTCATTCAAAGCTGCAAGGAGTGGTTTTTTGGGAAGCCGAGCAACATCTCTCTCGAATGACACTAGAGTAATTTGGCTTTTTATCGTTTTTTTCCAATTTGACAGGGAAATAATTGGATTAGAAAAGTTGATGATTTCAATCTTCAATGTGGAAATGGCCAAATGCAGCTGTCTGTACCAAGGAGAGAGTTCATCCGTGAACACTGATTGCAATTGTTCTTTCATGGATTGAGCTGGTGCACGTAGAGTGTAGATGTAGAATTTAATAAAGTCTCCCAGACAATAAAGATCTGCACTTGCCAGGCCCAGCTCAAGTCTCAGCCTCGCCCTCCTTGCATGCTGAGGAGCCGAAAATATTTTCTTATAGGCCATTATTTGATAATTCACTAAAAATGAATCCATTTTGCCAGGGAAAGCCAGGTGACCATAAGACACTGCCGGGAGCAGTTTGGCGCGAAGAACCCTTAAGATTGACTCGGCTGTGGGGCTGTGCAAATGCCGATTCAAGCGCCTCAGACTATGTATAACCCCTGCTCCCTTGGGCCGAAGATGTTTGAGATGGGATACTTGATTTGCCTTTTCGTTAAACCAAACTCCTAGGTAATTATAGCTAGTGCAGGTCACTATATGTAGACCACCTGCTCGCCAAGACAGATTTTTCTTTTTTTTATGTTTCCCAAAAATCATGACTTTGGTTTTGATTCATTCATCAGAAGATTGTTTTTTATATTATATGTGTTAAGGGCAGTGAGCGCTCTTTGTAGACCTGTTATTGTGTGGTCCATGATAATAATGTCATCAGCGTATTGCATAATCTGTAGACGTATGCCACCCAATTTTGGGGCGACCAAAGTTGCACCTGCCAATTATTTAGGCAAATCGGCAGTATAAAGATTAAATAGTAGTGGGGCTAATACGCAGCCTTGCTTTAGACCATTTTTTGTTGCGATTTTTGCAGATACTGTTGTGGCACTTGTTTTAATCCTCACCCAGGTTTTCTGATGCAGAGATATCAGTGCAGATAGAAGTGCAGATGATATCCCCCAGGAGTTTAATTTGTTCCATAGCGTCCCTCGATTGACTCTATCGAACGCTGCACTGAAGTCCACAAAACAGCAGAATAAAGGTAGATGATTGGCCAAAGTGGCTCTCCACGATAGGTAGGACAGCGCTATTATATTATCCGTCGTGGAGCAGCCTGATCTAAAGCCTGACTGAGTACGGGGAAGGATGCTATTTTCTGTAACCCAGTTTTCGAGTTCTACCAACAGGACACGAGCATAGGCCTTAGCTTCGATATCCAATAAAGCTATTAGCCTGTAATTGGCCGGATTTGAGCGGTTACCCTTTTTATGAAGTGGATGTAATATTGAGCCCTGCCAAGTGGATGGAATTGTGGCTGTAAGAAAAGCTTGTTTAAAGAGAAGTGCAAGGAGCTCTGCCCAGAACGATCGATTTGATTTAAAAACTGTAGCGGGTATTCCATTTGGCCCTGGCGCGCCATCATTCCTCATGCGACTAATGATCTTAATTACTTTGACTTCAGAGATGCCTGGACCCTGGGTGTTTTCATAATTTGGTGCTTGAGGCAGGGAGAGGGCTGACAGCTCCCCTGTCCCACTGCTGTAGAGCTGATTGATGTGATTCACCCAGACATTCTCGGGTACCCCGTTCTCCTTAGACTGGCCACTATTACTGACTTGGTTGATGTATCTCCAAAATGGAGCTGGATTTTTTTCTTTAAGAAGAGAGAACATTTTAAGCCAGGCTTCCTCTATTCGTTTAGTACATTGCTCCCATGCGCGTTTCTTGTAGGCAGCTCGAAGTGATCCATTTATGGCACCCTGCAATGCTTTTTCCCCTTTTTGTCTTGCATTTGGGGGATTTTGACGCTTCCATTTGCTTTCCAGCATTTCCTTATTTGGGTGCTGGTTTAGATCGTTTGGCACCTGTTTTTGTTGAGCGTCCAATGTTCCCCCCAGCGCCCGATGCAGGTCTATCAGGCGAATGGGCCAGTAGTCTAAGAGGGCTTGCGAACCAAAAGCAGTTTTTAATAGTTCATTTTTAATTATCTATGCAGACAGTTTTGTACCAAGATTAGTGGTCCATTTTATCCTGCGCGGGACTTTTGTTAAAAAACATTTCTGAATGATTAAAGTAAATGCCTTAAAACACTTTTCTTTTATTCATGGGGTGCAGCGACTTTGCAAATACTACCTGAACACGTCACAAAAATTCTATAAATCAGGGTGCAATGAGGTAAAAGTGAGTATTGACATGAATTCAAGCTAAATGGCACCTGAATACCCAACTATTTCTGCTTCAATTTCACACTTTTGGCAGGTGCGAATGATAAATCAGCCGGGCGCTAGACAGTGCAGAATAGCCTATGTTGTAAAAGAGTGTGGGTGTGTTCGGAAAAATATTCTGGATGTTGTGTGCATGGATGATTCATTGGGCAATAACCGCCGGGACTTTCCGATGATTTTGGAATCTTCTATCGGTACGTTAACATGGACTGTATTCTCAATGCATTGGCTTGATTGGACTATGCTCTCTTTGGCCGTATGTTGGTATTTGGAGAAGTTCATATTCACAAATTCCAGTTGGTCTCAGACTGTTTCATGGCTCTGCTTGATAGCATCCAGAATGTTTTAGCTAGAGTGACATTTATTCATCGCTCTCAAATATCCTGACAAGATAAAATGCTCATTCCGGGCAGAGACGCGCGATTAGTGCTTGCCGACTTGAGCTGTCACTTCTTCATTGTTCTGTACATCCCTCCCACACCCAAATGCAGGCAAGTTTGTGCCAGGCGTGCGGGCTCTGTGCAGCTCTTGTGATCCATCGAGCAGCGACTCTTCATCACTGTGCAGACAGCTACTCCGAGGGAGCTGTACGGAAACGCTCATACAAGGCAGACAAGCACATTTTGTGTGCGCGGGCTCAAAGTGACATTCCATCATTGTTCTGTGACCTCCTCGAAGGAAAGGCTGCTGACAGACTGTACCAGGTAGCCCAGCTCTGCTACTCTGTGCCATCTCACAGTGATGCTTGATAGTCAATTTGTAGATACTTCAAAGGGAGAAATATGTCACATAAAAACTAATTATGGCGTGAGGCGCATTGGCAGGGGACCTGTCTTGGGGTGGCCGAGCAATACTCTGCCTGCTTGTGGAACTCCACGAAATGTGGTGGAGTTTTACAGTAACTCTGTGGAATTCAATGGAGTGAAACTCTGCGAACTGCTCCGAGGCCCCACCACCTGGGGCTGATAGCCAAGATAAAGGAGAGGGGGGCTGCATGGCCCCCCTCCCAGATTCTATTCTGCCCCGGGGGCCCCATCCTCCTGGGGCCCACCCGGTCACCCACCAAGCAATAATTTGGGGTCTGTGGGGGAATCCCCAGGGCCTCTGTGGCCCCAGCCAGCTCCCCCCATACTGCGGTAGCCGGAATTGCTCTTGCCCGTGGAAGCAGCTGCTCATGCTTGCTCCCTGCTTGCAGGAGCAATATGTGTTTCCTTCTCCGCAGGTACACGATCAGGGAAGAAAAGTCTGCTCCCTCCCGGTGGGAAAATGTTAAATCTCCCACGGAGTGAGAATAGACATGCCTTCCCTTCCTGCGCTCCTGCAGGTAGGAAAGGCATGTTTGCACCCACCTGGTGGGAGATTCAAATATTCTCCCACTAAGTGGGAGCAAACATATGCTTCCCTGCCAGTGCTGATGCTGGCAGAGAAACTACTGTGTGTGTGGGCCCCATGGGACACAGTCTGTGAGCCAGCCCCAGGGGATGGGGTCACCAGGGCCTTAAGAGACATGGAGATGGGTGCCGCGCATCCCACCTTCCCTTTTAAATGACACACGGCCCTGCGGGATGGGGTCATTTTAAGCCTCCGGGAGAGGGGCCACGCTGCCCCTCTCTCCTCCTTTACACATCGGTTACAGGGGATAGGGTCCTCGGGGCCTCACAGAGGCTTAGGGAGGGGTGCCACACACCCCTCTCAACAAAGGAAATATTTTGTGCTGCCCCCTGGGCCCATGCCCACCACTGGGGCTATTTTTTTTAAACATGTGTGAGCCTACACTTTTGAAAAAAGTTTGTGGAGGATTCGTGGATCTTCTGAATTATCGGCAAATTTTATTTGAAAATGTTTTTGCCCCAGGTGATGCTCCTCTGGGACTCCCCCGCAAAAGGCCTAGGGGGGCAGGATATCCCTACCCTGCCCCCTTATATATTTTTTGCCTTTTTTCTTGTACTCCGGACTCAGTCCCAAGTCCTTAGATGGCTGCAGCAACATCGTTGTTGATGTAGTGGCAGCGAATCAAATCTCAGCTTGAGACCTGGCTGCCCATCTGATCCTCCATGGCGTGAAATATACAGAAAGCAAGATCTTGGTCCTCAAACTGTGCTTTTTGTTATTTGGTGTAATTCCATTCAGTAGTTTTTGAGAAATTAATCATAAAAAATAGATATTTCATGTCTCAGAGCAGCTTAAGATCTATGGAACATCTGCACAGCCCCCCTTCCTGATCCTCAATGAGGCCACAGGGATCCTATCTCCTGGCGCTGATAAATATAGGGAAAAGGGGCACGCAGCCCCCCTCCATCAGCCAATGTATGGCCCCAGGGACCCTATTCCCTGGGGCCAGCTCAACAACGGTGTACCACGAACCCCATCCCCCGGGACACCTGCACCAGCGCAGACAGGGAAGTATTATGTGCTTCCACCGGGTGGGAGCAGAAAACGGCTCCATCCGGCTGGGAACACATAGGTTTCTCCCTTCCAGTGCTCTTACGGACGGGGAAATTTAGAATTGCTCTCACCCAGCAGGATGGATGCTGGCTGGGGATCCAATGAGGCTGCAGGGGCCTTGGGGCTCCCCCCTTAGCCGGTAACCTTAAATATGCTGTGTGGTGCCTCAGAATTAAAAAGAATCAAATTTGCCAGCCTAATAAATCTATGGGTGCCCCAGGAGGGACCAGGACACCCAGACAAAAAAAAGAAAAAGTGATAAAGGGCAGAGACACTGCCAAACATTTTTTTAATTAGATGTGTGACTGCAGGGAGTGCAGCAGTCTCCCAGCAACATTAAAAAAAAATAATAGTAAGACTCGTGAGTCATTAAATCCATGACCTGCGGAGGGCTTACCATATCTTTTTAAAGCACTCTTAGCTGGAGCTCTATGCTCTTCAGCTTGATTGCAGAGCCCCGTTGTGGTTGGTTCTATGGCTGTACTATGCAGCTTGAAACATGTTAAAAAAAGACTTACAATTATTGATGCCTGTTTTTAATTAGACTTTATTCATTTTTTAAGACAACTAATTGTATTAAACATTGCACTGTGTGAATTAATGAAATACACATTTGATTATAATTTGTTGACAAAAAGTCAGCCAGTCGCACTCGTGGGGTTTTGGGTGCCAGGCCCTGCGCCAGCCCCCCCGCACACGACTTATAACTATAACTTTCACCCTCATCATGCACTGCTAATTACATCACTCATGACATGTTCTATGAACTATTTGATAGCATCCTTGCAACTTCTGAAATTGCAGAATTGATGACAACACTGTGCATTGGCAGGGACGTTAGTTATAATTACTTTAGAGAACGAGTTATAGCTGCTTAAGATAACTATTACTGGTGAATTTCAGTTGTTTTAAATGGTATATTTTAACTGATATTTTTCACCTAACTATAACGACCCTTTAACCTTTGTTTTTTTCAGTGAATATATATTTAAGGAATTAAACAAAGGATATTAAAATATTAAATACACCAAGACTGATCAATTATATATGTGTAATATGTGTATACAACAGAATGTCAACATCAATTTGAACAGTTATATTTTGCCAAAGCTTAAAAGCGTCTCTACATAAAATAATAGTGCTATATCATTCAAATAAGCCTACTCCAAACTATTTGTGCATTGAAAGCAATTTAGATTCAAATGAGCATGATCATGATTTCGATGTAACTTTCAGAACTTTAAACTTGAACTAAATATTGTAAACTCCTGTTTAATAAATGCTTTAATAATGTAACACTTGACTATGCTACTTCCTCTTTTCACCCAATTTTTAATTCAAGGCTTGCTGAGTTATTGACACCAATATTTTGCATACAAGCAATCTATTGTCCACTGCCTCCACACCAAATTGATATCCACCCATTGAGGGTAGAAATGGAGATGGCAAGCAAATGTACACAAATAAGTCTTTCCTGTCTAGGCACTGTATATCTGAAACATACTCCCATAAATCTAAGGCTCTTGTCACTGCTCTAGCAGTTCAGCACGAAGCCTAGAAGCTGCCTTCTCAGCTAATTTGACCCATTACCCAACCAACTCTTCAGCTGCTCATTAACGTGCCATTCTACCTCTGTTGATATCATTACCAGAGATATGCAACCCATCCGTGCTAAACAATCAAGGACAGAAACTGACCCTTAAGCAAGTATTACCTGTGTAGACACCAAGCAATATGACTGACTGATTTGTTGGTATATCTAAAGCACTCACTAGCGCAAGGGGTCTTTTGGCAGGGCATCTCAATTATTCTGACGCATTGTGAGTTGCTTGGAAATATTGTGATCATACACAATCCGAGTATTCAGAGTTCTGCGGTAATAGCATACACCTGCACTTTTCCTCTTTGCAGTTTACACCAGGTAAGGCCTGGCAAAATTTGCACAATGGAAACCTGTCAGAAAGTGAGAAAATATTTGTAAATCCTGAGCAATAACTCTGATTCTGCATGTCGTTCTACCTCATTCCGAGAAAGAAAACTCAAAATTGTGCATTAATTTCCTTCCTGAGTAATAAGAGCGTGCGATATATATATCTCAAATAAAAGGAAAAAATAAAACTACAACTTTTTCCATCAGAAAATATGAGGTTGAAGCTTTTCAGCAATCAGGACTAAAGCATGTGTTACAGATTCCAATTTGCATTTAATCAAAATGTAGATCCTAATATAACCTTTCAAGCATCACCATATTTCTCCCAATCAGCCAAGGAAGGCACCCCATGATTGAGTTCCAGGGCTCCATCTTTATAGTCATAATATACTTGTTGGTGGTATCACTGTCGCTCTGGGATCCGCTGTTGGTTGGTGGTGTTGATTTCACTCTGGGATCTGCTGCCCGTCTGTGATGCCACTGACACTCTGGGATCAGCTGCCGGTTGGTGGTGTCACTGTCACTCTGGGATTAGCTGCTGGTCGGTGGTGTCACTGTCACTCTGGGATCAGCTGCCGGTTGGTGGTGTCACTTTCACTCTGGGATCTGCTGCCTCTTGATTTTGTGTCTCTGTCACTCTGTGATTAGCTTCTCATTTGTGGTGTCATTGTCTCTCTGAAATCTGCTGCCAGTTGTTGGTATTAATATCACTCTGGGATCAGCTACCTGTTGGTGGTGTCACTGTCATTCTGGGATCAGCTGCTCGTTGGTGGTGTCCCTGTCACTCTGGGTCAGCTGCCCATTGGTGGTGTCACTTTCACTCTGGGATCAGCTGCCCATTGGTGGTGCCACTTTCACTCTGGGAACAGCTGCCTTGGTGGTGTCGCTGTCACTCTGGGATTAGCTGCCCGTTGGTAGTGTCTCTGTCACTCTGGGATCAGCTGCCCATTGGTGGCGTCACTTTCACTCTTGGTGTCACTTTCACTCTGGGATCAGGTGCCCATTGGTGGTGTCACTTTCACTCTTGGATCAGGTGCCCATTGGTGGTGTCGCTGTCAATCTGTGATTAGGTTCTCATTAATGGTGTCATTGTCACTCTGGGATCAGCTATTTCTTGGTGGTGTTGCTGTCACTCTGGAATCAGCTGCTAAAGATAGTCCATCGCTTCCTGTAAGGACCTTAAATACAGTAACTCAAGAGCTTAAAATCAAAATGTGATTATTTAGCTACTAGATGGGCAACATTTTGAAGCTAATCACCCGTATGTATTAAAATGTAACTTTTGTTTACAACACATTCCTGTTGTGTCACCGCAGAACCCTTCACTTAGCCTTTTCTTTCTGAAGGCACGGCATATTCTAATACTTTGTAATTAAAATGTGTGTGACTTGTTTTTAAATTGTATTCTAACTCGCCATTTGAAAACTCCAACTGTGTCTTTAATGAATAGACGCGTTAATTGCTAATGTTTTGCGGCTGGAAGATGTACACCGACGAAGGACATTCAGAGATGACCTTAGGGGACCTCCAGAGAGTGCACTCCTAGGAGCGAGGGGCAGGTCGCCCGCAGCAGTCGTAAAAACAGAAACCCTGTAATGAACTCCGAACATTCAGAGACACTGGGCGAAGAAACATTAGCCACAGCAGTGCCCATGTATTCATGCTGTTAAGAAATTAGTTAAGGGATGCAATTAACAAGTAATTGCATGGGTGAAGGTAATCATTCCATGAGGCAGTGCCAGGGGGTGCCCTCACTCTCTATATCAATAAAATAACATGGCGTGCTTAGTGACTGAAAGGAAGAATACAAGTCTATTGGTATGTGTGTAAAAAGGAGCACGCACTGTAATTTTTTTTAAAGGATCTTGGACCACCAATAGGAAAAAAAGGATGTTGACAGCGCCTTGACAGCTGGTCAAGCCATTTGGTAATATGCTCTATGAGGCCGCAGCTCCAAATGGTAGACACACATTCCTCTAGTGCTGGATTGCTTCCAACCAATGAGTACCCCTAAACTCAGAGCAGAGTACCTTGCATAGATGAACTGCAAGCAAATCAGGTGGCGGCACTGCTGGGTCATCTGAGATGTAAATGGCTTTTCTACTGCTGGCCCCGCGCAACGCTCAATATGACAGAAGGCACTTCCACTCTGCGGCATCCTCCATATCCTCCACTGATGGGCACCATGGGTCAGATCACCCAATTGGCGTACAGCACATCAAGCAAAAATAATTTCTTAGAGGGGAAGTCGAATCAGACGTACAGCCAAAGGGTGGTTGCCATTATGCATCTGTTATCCCCTCCTTCTACCCGAATCACTGCATGTTATTATACGATCAGATCATCTGTTCTTATTATTGGTCTTCAGAAATATATTAATAGTACTTATGACCCAATGTCCCTGTGCCATATGTGATTCTTACCCACAATGATTGCCTCCCTATCAGAGGAACATATGTTCTGCAACTACAATATCCTCTATTGACGAATAAATTAAATGGCGTAATTTGTCCCATATGCCAAAGCTAAGCGTGACTTCATTCTATAGCATGCCGTGTACAGCATCTTCCGCCACAGAACCAAGGATCAGTCCTTAGGTAGATTTCACCCCGTAGACTTGTTTTCTACTTCATTATTACATCTTTATCTAGAATGGGTTGGTAAAGCCTACTTACAAATGTCATCTTTACAACTGGAGTAACTACTAGCAGAGTTCCCCTTAATATATTTTACTGTCTCTAAAAATGATCTCTAAGGTGATCCTGGTGCATAACCAGGTTATACATAGCCTACCCCTTCCGGGCACACCATGACTTCTAATACCGTCTACCTCATGCCGCTTTGTGCCACAAGCTTGTATTCTAACAATCACATCTCCGATCAGAGCACAAGAGTTGCTGTGCTGCCGGCCATGCTCATTTTCTCACACATTGTCTCAAACTCTACTCAGAATTACAGACATATTTTAGATCAGATACCCATAAAGGGTTTATCTGCTCATTACATGATCATGAAACCCACGATTAACAGTCATTATTCTGTGCCCTGCTGTCTCAGGTCACTCATTGCCATGGCAACAAGGAACAAGGCAAATAATACAGCTGATCAACATAGTTCATTTGCATTTGGATGTGACTCTTCCCTGTAGCTACTGGTATGAAACTGTGCAGTGAATATGCCTATCTATGGACCCAATCGCTCTCAACTGTGGGTCGAAGGTTCAGTCCTGCGTCTCTTCATTTTTTACCCCCAGTTTCAAACAATTACATTAAAAGAACTAGAAACCAAATGTCTTGTAATAGTATTAAGTTTTGCCTGTACTACTGATCCCCCACCCCCAAGTTACCAGTGGCCACAACATTTTATTATCGGAAGAGCTTACAACCTCCACTAGGTTGACCAAGTATTTGCCCAATAGCAGCTTTTCTTAGAGATGAAGTTACTCTTTTAAACTCTCCTAGCAGTCTGATAATTATTTTTCCATTCAACATCAGTTTGTCTGATTTTTAAAGACTAGCCATTGACTTAATACAGGAATCACTGTCTAAGTAATCATAGGAATGGGAGATCACAGTTCATGGGGCCTTCTAGTAGTGAGTATTAACACTAACTTAGCAATACTTTCAAAGTTAAGGCTGTATTAAGTTGTGGTATGTGCTGATTATAGTCACTGCTCAAGGAACACAGTTTCTCTACTTTCAGCGGAACGGATGCATAATTTTGGAGACCACATGAACAGGATTTATATGATGAAATCGTAATTTTACTCGTAACTTTAAAATCTAGTGGTTTTGGCAATAATCATACTGTCAGTACTACCTATTGTAGAGCATAGTATCCTACGTATTGTAGAATATAGTAATACGTTGATTGTGGTCACTTTCGAAACCAGGCACCACTCCCATAATATGAGATGAGTACGATATTTATAAAGAGATACTATATGAAAAGGGCTCCACAGGTTCATGAAACGGATCAGTTCCTTTGAATGTTCACAAATCATAGCCCCTTAATAGGAGGACATCTATGTCAAGCACAATTATTTGTGCCGGATACACCTCAAACCTGGCAGCTATAACCAGAAATGGCTCCATAAAATCTGATACCTTGATTAATTTTCCACCATAAACTCAAACATCCAACCAGACAGCACGTGGGAAAAATGGTAAAATGAACCACCAAGGTAATGCTTTATTAGGCAGTATTGCCAGGTTATCCTGGTCCTATTATAGGGAAATGTTTTTCTGAGTCACAACGTTTAGTACACGTTCTGGACACACTGGTACCTTGAATAATCCTTTAATCTTCAGTGCTGGCTTGTCAAACTTCATCTTTTCCCAGTTGCAAAATGGTTGTGTAGTGTCCTTCCCAGCCTAGGAGCATGTAACAGACCGTGCTTCTTCTGTCTTCGGACCATCCACTTCTTATAACCAGAGGGCAGACCACTTGGACAAGCCGGAGAAATATTCAGTTCCAACAAGTCCACTAGAGTTCTTCCAGCTAGACAAAAAAGTCCTCTGTCACAGGATTGTCTGCCATTTCCATCCTCAGGGGAGACGTATCCCAGGGTCCTGTAAGCTTTCTACGAACAACTTGGTCTGACCCTCTTTAGCTCAGGGGGTTTAGGAGGATACTGGCAGCATCGATCCTGGACCAAAATGCTTGAAACTGAATTTTGAGACAGAGTAGGAGACAACTCTCTCCAAAATTCTGGCTCAGAACAGCAGATAGAGATGCCTTCTCTGCTTCACACATCCAGGCCGATACTCAACTGGAGCGGATCAAGTAAGGCAGTTTAAAGAGTAAAACACCCGGACATTTATAATAAACCCAAGGTAATTTTAATAAAGTTCTGACCTTCCCCTGCTGATTTTGCTTCAAATTGATGTGATTCCTGTCTTGGAGATAGGCATTGTGGCATTTATTTTTTGCACGCTTTAGGTTATTATAGGAAAGACAGCATCTCTCGACACATTCTAAACTGCAGCATTCTTTTTTAAATATCACTTGTATTAAACTGATTCTAATATCTTTTTGACATAAATACCTTATTGCTTTTTGGTGTGCTTAATTTTGCACTACAGATTCTACTTTTATTCTTCATGTTCGCAGACATCCCATTGGTTTCACGTAAAAGAGCAAGATACAAATGAGTTAAGTGGTTTGTGGGAACAGTGATGGTGTGACCCTGTGTTCTAAGAAATAAAGTCCTCCTGTTCTACATTATAAGGATATTGCAAGTCACTTCAGAGTTCCACAACCTTATAACGGAACTCAGCCTTCAGCCTCGTTCCTTATATGTTCACCGAACCCCTCCTATTTTTGTTCTGCTGAATGACTCATTCAAATGCATATTTATTGAACTGGGAAAATATACAAATCTCAGATATAAGGAAAAAAAACGTATTACATGCTAAGTGCAGTCGCAAACATTACAGACATTTCATTTTATGATCTGATTACAATGCATATGTGATCAGTATGAGTATGTGTCTTCTCATTAATGCAGCATAAACCTGTAGAATTATCCAGTTCATCTTTTCAGAAATCAAGTTGCATGCACCGGTTTATGTACAGCTACTTTTAAAAGTATATTTTGAATATTAAAGTTTGAGAAGTGATGGATTTGTAACTGAGAGTCACCACAAATTGATATATGTTCTGTGCGCCCTGCTGTCGGTTTCCCCACTAATTTTGAGTCTAAGGAAATACCATTTTCCTAGAAGGGCCAGAGAATTCCAGCTTACCAGCCCGTGAACTCGAATTCACTTACACTTTGACAAATTTAGTACTGAGAAAAATTCTACCAGCTAAAATGTTTTATAACAGTATTAAGTGAAACTCAACCAAACCTGATTTTAAGTATTACAAGTTGGGAAATCTAGCCATTAATTCTACACTTTCGTGATTAACAAACTCACATGTCCAATGCTCAAATTAATTCATATTTCCCTATACAAATTTATCACTAATCCTTTTTGGTTCCAGAGTACCGTGCTACTCGTCGAAGATCGCGTCGACTCCTTCTCAGGGGTAGTAAGCACTAAATAAATACAATTACTATTACAATCACGTCACTCCTGAATGCAAAAAATGTGATCTGGGCATAAGAGAGCACGCTATGTCCTGTTATTTCATCAAGGTAGTTCATAAGTTTCATCACCTTATTTCAAAGTGCCATGGAGCAGGCTCTCTGTCCACAATATATAACACACGAGTTAACTACGAGATTGGAAACACATGCATCCTTTCGTCATAAGCTTATATATTGGTAACATTTTTCTTGCAGGGCTGAACCAGTGCTTACCAGGATAAAGGAAAACAGAAAACGTATAATTTCTCCCTCATTTGATAACATCAAATATGACAATTTCGAAATCGAGGAATATCCCTTGTCTGCTCAGGGGTTTGACTGGGAGCTGTGGTGTCGATACCTGAATCCTCAGAAATCATGGTGGAAGCAGGAAAATTCAACTGCACCCATAAGGTAATAAAGGCCTCTGCTCAAAATATAACGTCCTATGTTTTGTCGCAGCAATATTTTACCCTGGTATTTTTGCTGAAGGGAAATAAAAAATGTCTTATCTGAGAATTAATATTTCATTAAGGTGGTGTCTTACATTGGAGGGTACTCACCATTATGAAAAACAGTCACACCTAAAATATCTTGTTTGTTTATGGCTATGTGTGAATAAAATATAATTACATCTGAATAATTACTATGCAAATTCATCTAATCATCCGAAATAATACATCAAAAGAATGAAAACAGAATACATTAAATCATATAAAAATTCATTTGTATGCTGTTCATAGATAGGCAAGACAGACTATTGTAAACAGGTCATCAGGTTCAGACCATTTGCTGTGGTCGGTGAGTATGGTGAGAATCAGCAATTATGCATCCCATCGTAAGGTGTGGCGGGCGAATAAAGTTATAGTGCACTGCACTCTGTAGCATATGTTCTGTAATTGTGCAGGTTAATGATGATGCAAGGATCACCAATATATTAAAGGGGCGTTGGTATGTGTTCTAAAGGCCATACATACACTTGTCAACATACACTTAGTAATCAGTGCAATAACCATGGTAGGTGACGAATGCAACTATAAATAATTCTGTATCAATAATTATCTAGTATAATGTCCCAGTGGGCATTGTTCTACAGGGTTCTAGATTGGGTTTTTGATTGAGGAGGGTGTGAGCCCTAATTTAGCAACAACCACAATCCTTGCCAGGGTGAACAACAATTGTCAATGTATTAACCTGTGCTTAACCCTCTGGTAGCTTGACACAAAGACTGTCGGGCTTAATTTAGAGGCATTGTGTAAAGTATTTATGCAGCACTCAAATAGTAAAGAGGTATAGTGCTCATCCTGCTGGTCAGTTTGACAAACTGATCCTAACCTTGACCTTTTAATTTTTTTTAAATATAGTTAGGAGCTAACGTTTTCAGCTTAGAACTCTCTTTAAAAAAGAAAAGAAAAATCACTGTTTCTGCGGGTTGCTAGTGTATCATAAACTAGATGTGTCTGATTTTCTGGGAGAGCACCGGCCTGATGTGCTCTTTCTCACGGAGACATGGCTCACATAGGACTCCTCCTCAGACCTACTCCAAGTGACTCCAAGTGACTCTGACAGTTATGCCATTAGCAGGCTAGATAGACTAGGACAGAGAGGGGAGGTATTGCAATAACTTTTAAGCAAGAAATTCAATGCAACTTCTCTGAGCTTAGCATTGAGGGAAGTAAAGTGGCCCTCTTTTCTCTGGTACTGACTGGCAACTGTACATTGGCGGGAGCTTTGATTTATCGCCTTCCAGGGACCACCACTAACTTTTTCACAACAGTAGCAGATGTCTTAGCCCCGCCGGTACTCCGATATGCTAATTTTACAGTGGTCGGAGACTTGAATTTATATCTTGAGGATACATCCTGCACAGCAGCCATGACAGTGGGAGAAGGCCTAGAAGGCCTGCAGTTGGTTCAACATGTCAAGTCCCCCACACACAACTTGGGACACACTCTGGATTCGGTTTTCTCTAATATAGCTGACTTAGTGGTTAGGCAGCTCATTCCACTGGTATGGTCCGATTACTGTGCCATCCCGGTTTTGGTTCCATACAAGAATGCACCGAAGTGGCTCAAGCAGCCTCAGTGGCGTGGACCAGGCACTGGGATAAAATATCCCCTTGGGCATTTTGTGGTGCTTTGGTGACTAACCGGCTGAGTCTGGGCAACTGTATCGAGACAGATGATTCTCAAGTAGAAAATTGGATTAATGAAGCTTTGGATCAGATTGCTCCTTCTGGAAGGCGAGCCTTTCACAGAACATGACCCTTAGCTGAGTGGTTTAATGCAGAGCTGCTAGCATTAAAGAAAAATCATAAACAGCTGGTGCGCCTTTGGTGCAGAGAGTATGATCTTGCTCACAAAAGTGGCCATAAGGCAGGATTAAAAATGTATCCCAGGGGTAATAAAAAGTCATTCTGTGAATTTTACACAAATAAAATCCAGCAGGCCCAAAATTCCTCCCGTGAGCTCTTTAGGGTGGTGAAGTCTATTTCTTGATTAAGCACTGTCTCGGTATCCATCACTCCAACAGAGGAAGGCTGAAACATGCTGGTGCTCTTCTTTTTGGATAAGGTAGCCAACATTTATGACTTGTTTCCGGCTAAGGCTAGAGATGCTACTTGCTTGAACATATGGAACGGTCAGAGGACAACCCTAGATTGAATAGTTTCAGACCTATAGATGTGGAAGAGTTGATATGAGTCAGTAAAATCAGGCTCACCTCTAGACCTGGCTTTTCCAGTTATCTTGGAGCGAAGTTTGGTTTTAATGCACCCAGTTCTAAATGAATTGATCAACAACTCCTTAAACTCTGTCCAGGTACCCAGAAGGTGGAAGCATGCGGTGGTGGTTCCTCTCTTAAAAAAGCCACTGCTGGATCCTAGCAAGCTGGAAAATTATCGGCCAGATTCGCACCTCTCACTCTTTTTCAAAATTACAGAAAGCCTTCATTAAACAGATTTTGGCTTTTATAGAGAGCCACGATGTGCTCCATAAAACTCAATCTGGGTTCCGTCCCACATACAGTACCAAGTCTGTCCTATTGTCGGCAATAGTCTATGCGAGGCTGGCGACTCAGCAGTGATATTGATGTTGGATTTTAGTGCCACTTTTGATATTGTTTGTCACAATGTTTTGTTACAAAGACTCTGGAATTCTGGGATAGGACACCTAGCCCTGTGATGGGTTGAGTCCTTTTTGCAAGGTTGCACCTTTCAGGTGGCACAGAAGCCTTATCAGTCAAGGGTGCTCCTGCTGAAGCAAGGGGTGCCACAGGGCTCCTCACTGAGCCCAACCCTGTTTAACGTGTATGTGCACCCACTAGCTGAGATAATTGAGAGCTTTGGGTTCTCGATTGTGTCATATGCTGATGACACTCAGCTTGTTATCACTCCGTCAAAAAATGCCATCCAGATGGCTGCGTCTCTCAGTCTGTGCCTGGCAGAAGTTGCAAAGTGGATTGACCTAAATTGTCTGAAGCTCAATGCAGGAAAAACAGAGGTTCTAACCTTGGGTAACCCGGAGAATATATGGTCATCGGCATGTAGGCCCAAGGAGCTGGTCTCTGTTCTGGGAGCAAAATCCAAGGATAAGAATCTCGGCGTCTGAGTGGATAATAAATTATCTTTTGACAACCAAATCTCAGCGGTGGCAGGAAAGTGTTTGGACTTCTGAAAATGCTGAGAAAAATAATGCACGTCTTACCAGCAGAGTCTATGAAGACAGCGATTCAGGTCATGATAGTGTCAAGGCTGGACTACTGCAATGAGTTATACCATGGAGTGACACAAAGTAGACTCAACAGATTTTTGTACAAAATGTGACAGCTAGGCTCATTTTGAATCTGCCTAGATGGGCGCCCATGAAGGGCACGCTTAGGCAGCTTCACTGGCTCCCGGTTAGACAAAGAGAGGCCTTTAAAGCCTCATACTTCTGTTATAAAGCCATGAACAATAAAGGGCCATGGTACCTGCAACCACTGGTGAGACCTTATGTACCCCAGAGAAATCTGAGTTTATTAAGGGAGCTGCTGGCTATCGTGCCCAGAGTGAGGAAAGCACAGATGGGTGGAAAGTCATTCAGCTTCCTAGCACCTAAACTGTGGAATTCTCTGCCTTTAGCAGTTCGGCAGGCCCAGTCAGAGGAAATATTCAGGAAGAAACTTAGAACTTGATTCTTCAGGCCAGGATGTAGGGGGGTTTGAGAACTGCACTTAGACGGGTGAGCTTGGTACCAAGGTCTTGGACACATCTCACAAGGTAGCTATGCGCTGTAGAAATCTTATTATTATTATTAATATTATTATCATCATCAATAAAGGGAAATCACAACACAAGAAAAGCCTACACCAATCTAGAAAAATAAAGTACATTTTAATACATAAAATGATATCAAAATGATAAAAAACAATCAGTAGAACTTGAGATATGCAGTTTCAAAGCTTTAAGTAAAAGCAGCTCCAAAAAGTTCATAGTGCCAAATGGGGTTATCTGGTTGAACAGGACCAGGACCAAGTCACAAGTTCAAGCTGACCACAATGGAGCACAGGCTGGGTAGAGGACCAAGCTTGGCTCCCTGGGCAATGTACCTGGTTGTACTTGGACTGAGATGCGAGGTCCTGTGTTGTGCTGCGTCAAGTTGCCTTGGTTCCGATGGGGCTGCCGATCAGGAGTTGTGAGATGCTGCGTCAAGTTGTATTGTGCTGCGTTGGTTCCACTGAGGCTGCCAATCAGGAGCTGCAGGATGCTGCATGCGGGGTTCTGTGCTGAGATGCATCATGATGCATCGGATCCAGTGAGGCCACTGATCAGGAGCTACGAAGTGCCGCCATGCGAGGTCCTGCGTCAACGTGCATTGCACTGCATTGATTCCAGTGAGGCTGCTGATCAGGAGCTGTGAGGTGCTGAGATGTGAGGTCCTGCGTTGAGATGAGTCGATTTGCAATGTGCTGCATCACTTCTGAGTGAACCTACAGTTGAGGTAGGAGGAGTACACTCTGAGGCTAGCCAAGGGTCTAGGACCTGGGGGACACCTCTTGGGGATCAGGACTTACTCAAGCAGAGGCCAGCAGCAGGGCACAAGCAAGTCTAGTTGAGTCTAGGCAGCTGGGCAGATGCAGGGCAGGTCTCTGGGGCCTGTTATGTCCTTGTAGCTCAGAACAGGTGGCCAGTCAGCTTTCCCTTGGAGTCACTCTGATGGTTCTGGGTTCAGAAGCAGGTCCAGTCTTCCTTCCTCAGGCAGCAGGGCAGTCTTTCTTGTAGCAGGGCATCAGGGCAGTCCTGCCAGCAGCAGGAGAGAAGAAATGTCCTTCTTCTGAGTCTCCCACAGGTACAGAGGTGATCTGAAGAGTTGGTCTGAGGGTCCAATATTTACACCTGGTGCCACCTATGAAGTGGGAGAAACGTCTAGACTTCCCCCATATCTGGTTCTGGAGTTTCCTTCCTTCTCTTGCCCTGTATCTGAGTGGTTTGTGGTGTGGTGTGAAGTCCTTTTTGAATGTGCTGAGGCAGCTCCTTTGAAGTGCAAGCGTGGTAGGTGAGAGCTCTGCCCCTCCCACCCTGACAAGATGGCCCATCCTGACAGCACCTAGTCTCCCTTTATATCACTGTCTGGGAGAAATACACAAAAGCCAACTGCCCCTATACCTAGTCATGTGACCCGAGGTAAAGACTGTAGGCACCAAGCAGTTAGGAAAAAAAAATGTTAGCATTCTAAAAGTACACAATGTGCGTTGTCTAAGACTAGATCAACGTCCCCACTGCCCACACCATGTGTTGAATTCAAAAGTATTATGCTTCTTCGCACAATTTTGAACTTATGCATGAAGTACTCTATTCAATCATTTTTTTAAATGTCACGTTCATCATGTTCAATAGTCACACATAGAGACGTACATTGCTTTTTCATTGGTTGAACTAATCCCAATGCATTTCGGGACAAAGCCCTTTATCAGGGGAAAGACGCCGGTCTTTGAATGAGCGATAGGCTACTGTCTGGAGCCACAACTGTATTTTTTCTTTCTCACAGTTGGTTTGCTTGTCTATACCCGCTATTCACGGTTTTCTCGGATTCTGAATCGTTCTTTCCACTTGTTCCGCTACGGATTTTCATGTTTTTGGTGACCTGTTAACTATTTCACCCTTTACTGATGGTACTTTCCTTGAATAGATTAGGTGACTTTTCACATTTTTAAGTACCGCATACGGGCACACGGGTGGTTGGCTTTTCGGCTTTTGAATTGTTCACTTTCTCCGTTACAGATTTACACATTTCGGTGATTTGTTAACCATTTCATTTTCTCTCACTGGATTTTTCTGTACTACCATGCGCTTCTCATGATTTTAAGGTATTGCATATATTTTGTGGACGTTGTCACAGCACTTTTGTCTTATATGAGTTCTGATTACGTGTTTATTGATCTAAAAAAGTTGTTCCTTTTGGGTCATTGATTATATGCACTTTGGTTGTATTACACGACAAATTTCCCCTGATGAAGGGCTTTGTCCCGAAATGCATTGGGATTAGTTCAACCAATGAAAAGAAATGTACATCTCTATGTGTGACTATTGAACACGATGAACGTGACATTTAAAAAATGATTGAATAAAGTACTTCATGCATAAGTTCAAAATTGTACGAAGAAGCATAATACTTTTGAATTCAACGCATAGTGTGCGCAGTGGGGACATTGACCTAGTCTTAGACAATGCACATTGTGTGCTTTTGGATTTCATGCCCCTGAGGGGCTATACTCACTGGCACCCTACACGAGGTTTATGTCAAAACACTATTTGTTTGCAAGGGAGTGCCACAATTGAAATATTTAACATTCTAAAAGTGGCATTTCTGAATTGTTACTTAATATCCAACTTTACCATTAATGAGAGTTCCAATTACAATTAATTTGAGGCAAAATTTGACATTCCTACATGCGCCCAATCAAATGTTATCACTTGTTGAATGTAATAAGGTAACTCAATGTTATCCTATGGGAGAGGTAGACCATGCAGTACAAAAAAACACATTTAAGAGTTTTTCACTACCAGGACATGTAAAACATTAAAGTACATGTCCAGCCTTTTAAATACACTGCACCCTGCTCTATGGGCTATTTAGGGCTTACCTTAGGGGTGACTTAGATGTATTAAAAAGGAAGGTTTAGGCCTGTCAAAAAATGTTGCCAGGTGGAAGTGGCAATGTAAAACTGCACACAGGCTGCTAAGGCTGGCCTGAGGCTACTTAAGTGGGCGGCACAATGAGTGCTGCAGGCCCACAGTAGCATTTAATATACAGGCCCAGGGTACATATAGTACCACTTTACTAGGGACTTGCAAGTAAATTAGATGTGCCAATTGGGTGTAAGCCAACTTCACCATGTTCAGAGGAGTGAGCACAAGGACCTTAGCACTGGTTAACAGTGGGAAAGTGTGCAGAGTCCTAAAGCCTACAAAAAATGAATGCAGCAAATCAGGAGGGATGAGGGCAAAACGTTTAGGGGTGACTCTGCAGAGAGGGGCAGGTCCAACATCTGGTGTGCCATGACCCAGGAGGGCAAAGTGTCCAATAGTATATTATCTCATACTTGTGAATGCAATCTGTGTGATGCAGATATATTATTGCAAATGTCTAATGGGTATATGTCCTAACTAGAGTTGTGTGTGTTAGCTCCTACATTCAATAAGGTCTAAGGGACTATTGTATGTAAGTTAAGCGGGTGGTCCTATAAGATTTGCACAGAGGTAGTGATGTCTGCATGAACTGAGGTTATTACTTAAAATGTGGGTGATGCCCATGTGGTGTATATTTGAATAAATATGCATAGGGAATGCATAGACCCTAGGAAACCACATTTAACATAGCCCCCGTGTGTAATGGTGACAGAATAAGCAATTCACATTGCCTTGAAAACCTAATGAGATTCATGTTGATTAGAGTTTGCTTTTAGGTGACATCATTTAAGCAGCAATTTCGATTGCAGGCTAAGAAAGAATGGATATGGATAGCATTGCAGAGCAGCCATTTTTGTTACGAGAGGATACTGAGGGCTTAAAGTGTGCTTATGGCTGCAGCAAATGTAGACATCTTAAGTAATTCCAGCTAGCTCCCTTTTCAGTTGGAAAGAATATTGATCATCCCTGAACTTGGATAGCACCTCCTGTCATGTAAATGGACGTATTGCCTATGCCTGTTGTTCAAATCCTTAATCTTGGTTCTGCATGCAGTCGGCTCTGTATTCCCTATCAGTTTATACTAAATCTATTTTTCTAATGAAATGAAAATCACACCCTAAGACTTGCTTCAGGCAATGCAAGAAAGCATTAGCTGTTATTTTCTGATGATTAGTCGCTAAGATTATAAAGCATGGTAACTTCAGTGGGGAGAGACAGGAGTGTAACCAGAGAGTTAAATGTGTGCCTGTCGATTCTGAACTCAAGACTGAAACCTTTTAATTAAATCTGATGGCTGGCTTTCCACCTTGACTGACATCTACATTCTTCCCAAATCATGTTAGAATGTCAGAAGTTTAAGAAATAGTGCCATAGGTGCAGTAAGTGGATTACATTCTTTTATTTAACACAAGTGGTATGATTGAAACAAAAAATAGGAATCTGTTAGAAATGGGGTCTCTAGTTGGCAGCGGTCTGCATCCCCATGCCCAAGTAGGGACTCTCACTCTAGTCAGGGCAAGGGAGTCACACAGCTAAGATAACCCCTGCTCACCCCCTTGGTAGCATGGCATGAGCAGAGGCAATGTGTAAAGTATTTGTATACACACACACACACCACACACACATATACATACACACATACACACACACACTAACACAGTGAAAACACTACAAAAGGAGTCCACACCACTTTAGAAAAAAAAGCCAATATTTATCTGAATACAACAAGACCAAAACAACAAAAATCCAACATACTTAAGTAAAAATATCACTTTTAAAATAGTAAGCAAGTTTAGTCCATAGAAATCAATGGATGCATTTGTTTTAGCACAAAGTACATTAGCGGCATCAAAAATCAAAGACGGTGTGAGGCTCAGGGGAGGTGAGGCACCGGAAAAGCAAAGTGAGGTGCCAGTTCCTTACTACGCAGGGAAAGTGATGCGTCGGTTCCTTACTGGCAGAGGAAGTGATACATCGGTTCCTTACTACTAGGCAGGGGAGGTAATGCGTTGGTTCCTTACTGGCGGGGAAGGTGATGTGTCGGTTTCTTACTGGTACGGGAGATGATGTGTCGGTTTCGGAACATGCAGCGCCAGTTCCTTACTGTAGTGCGGTGTCAATGAAGAATCAGTGCCCAGGGACGGTGCGTCGAAAATCCAGACGCACTGTATCAATGCAGCAGCAGCGAAGGAGGCACTGCATCAATTCCACAGCCACAAAGCAGGTGATGTGCCAGAGTCAAAGTGGGTGTTACAGACGTCGTCAACACGGGGCTCGAAACCCATGCTGCAGCGATTCTTCTGACGTGCTGCAACAGTGAGCTGGGGCCTGCGGTGAAGGCTGTGGTTGATGTGTCCAGCGGGAATCACACTTTGGGGCAGGCAACGCTGATGAATCAATCTTTTGCAGCGATACATTGATAAAACAGGCGCTGGGAGTCGATGCATGGATTTTTTCCTTAGGATCACTAGGTTGCACTTCCTAGGGCCCAGGACCTGGATTTGGCACCACTTGGCAAGTCAGAACTCTCAGCAGAAGAGCCAGGCACTGTCAGGTGAAGTCTTTGATGTCACTGAGACTTCTTAACAGGAGACAAGCTCAACTGAAGCCCTTGGAGAACCTTGGAAGCAGGATACAGAAAGCAAAGTCCGGTCCTTTCACTCCCAGGACAGAAGCAGCTAAGCAGCAGGTCAACACAGCAAAGCAAACAGCAAAGTGGCAATCCTTCCTGACAGCTTCTCCAGCCCTTCTTTCCAGCAGAATGTCCTCAGTCCAGTGGTGTTCTGATTTTGGGGTGTCAGAGGTCCAATACTTAGACCCCTTTCTGCCTTTGAAGTAGGCAGACTTCAAAGGAAAGTCTTGGTAGTGCACAAGGCCCTGCTTTTCCCTGCCCTGGCTCCAGACACACTACAGGGGGGTGGAGGCAGCTTTGTGTGAGGACAAGCACAGCCATATTCAGGTGTCAGTGACAACTCCTCCCACCACTCTAGCTCAGGAAGGCCCATCAGCCTGGTGATGGCTCATCAGGATATGCAAGGCACACCTCATCTTCCTTTGTGTGACTATCTAGAGTGAATGCACAAGAGCCCAACTTTCAGGCAACCCAGACGTGTATTCTACAGACAGGTAGAGGCACAGAATGGTTAAGCAAGAAAATGCTTACTTTCTAAAAGAGCCATTTTCAAACAGGCAATTTAAAAACCAACTTCACCAAAAGATGTGTTTTTAAATTGTGAGTTCATAAGTCCCAAACTCCAAATCGCTATCTGCTCCCAATGGGAATTTACACTTAAAAGATATTTCCAGGCAATCCCCATGTTACCTTGTGGGAGAGATAGTCCTCGCAATAGTGAAAAACAAAATTAGCAGTATTTCTCTATTAGGACATGTAAAACACGGTTGTATGACGGAACCACATATGCAATTTTATCGCATGTCTTAAAAACGCAGTATTTACCATGACCGCGCCTTTACCACGCATGCCTTGTCACACATGCCTTTACAACGCATTTTGTTGTAAAGGCATGATTGGTAAAGGTATGTGCGTGGTAAAGATTACACCCAAGCCCCCCGTCCTGAGACCTAATACAAGGCCCCCAGTCCTGAAAACAACCCCAACCCCAGTCCTAAAAATACCCTAGCACCCCGTCCAGTGCCCTGAAACCAGACCCCAGCCCTAAAAATGATCCGCCCCTGTCCCTAAAAACACCCCCGCCCTGAGCCCTAAAATCCATACCCAGCCCTAACAACTACCCCGACCCCAGCCCTAAAAACACCCTCTCCCTGAGCCCTAAAACCGGCCCCCAGCCCTAAAAACTAACCTGACCCCTTGTCCTGAGCCCTAAAACCCGGCCCCCAGCCCTACTCCCCAAGCTGTGTCCCGATTCTTCCTGTTCCTTCCATTCTCGTCCGGGCAGGAGGAAGTCCCTCCAAGTCTCAAACACCTCCCAGCCCCTGCCCATTCGCTCTGAATCTAGAGCGCTGAATTGGCTTTACCACGCATATGCCTTTACCGCTTTTACAGCACAATTCATTGCAAAGGCATGCATGGTAAAGGAATATGCGTGGTAAAGGCAAGCGTGATAATGTTTGCGTGATAACGGCATGCGTGGTTGTGACCGTGTTGTTAATGCCGTTCCCCGTAAAACACACCAGCACATGTCCTACCTTTTGAATACACTGCACCCTGCCCATTGGGCTGCCTTGGGCCTACCTTACAGGTGACTTTCATGTAGTAAAAGTCAAGGTTTGGGCATGGCAAGTGGGTGCACTTGCTTGGTCGAAATGGCAGTTTAAAACTGCACTCAGACACTGCATTGGCAGGCCTAGCGCATGTTTACAGGGCTACTCATGTGGGTGGCACGATCAGTGCTGCAGGCCCCCTAGTAGCATTTGAATTACCAGGCCTGGGCACGCCTGGTGCACTTTATTAGGGGATTACTAGTAAATCAAATATGCCAATCATGGATAAACCAATCATCAATACATTTTAGACTGAGAGTATATTCACTTTAGCACTGGTTAGCAGTGATAAAGAGCCCAGAGTCCTAAAGCCAACAAAAACAGGTCAGAAAAAATAAGAGGAAGAAGTCAAAATGTTTGGGAATAACCCTGCAAAAATGGCCAGGTCCAACAGAATCCCTCATCATTGTCTGGGAAATTTTGGGAATATCTTTACACCTTTAAATGCTAAAAAAAATAAATAGAAACAATGTTATTTCTTGGTGAAATCTTAATTTTAATCTAAACCAAAATGCTCTGAGTGACCTGAAAAGGGCCATCCTTAATATTAACATGCTTCAGGAGGCAGCTCAAAGATGTAAGACATCTAAGACTGTATTGAGGATCGCTGTGCTAGCAGTACTGTGACCCAGGTGCAGATTAAACATATCTGACCCAGAATCTTGCACAGCAGTATAGTAAATAATTTTTTCACTGTCTGCAGTGTGGGTCTGCAGTTGTCTGTGCAACCGATTATGCAGCCCCAGAGAGTGGCAGTCTCTATCATTACTTTCTTAAACATGCTCTGACACTGCACACATCCTGTGGGTGCTCCCAGGTGCCACCTAGGAATCATGGTGCAAACCAGGCATTGTCCCTCTGGTTGGGTTGCTTGTAGATGTCCCTGTGGCAGGTCACAGGTCAGGACCACTTTCTGTAGTGTTTATATTTTGTGACCCTTTCCGAGACTCTCTTTTGGGTTTGTGAATGTTCCATAATTCCAAATACCAAATACCAAATACCCTAGTCTGGATTCCCATGCTGGCATGACAAATGTTCTCAAGCCAATGATAAAACATTCCTTAACTAATACTATCTGAACTCACTTCCAAGCCAATTATGAATGGCATCAGACATTCTCTGCTGGAGAAAAACACCCAAGACTTTGTTGTTCACAAGACACCAGGCTTGAAAATACACTATACGGCTCTCTCCCTCCCAACATTTCCCCTAAATTATTCTGACTATGTGTAGGAAAATAGGATCTGCTTCTATGGTTACCCCCACTTTTTGCCTGGGGCTAAGCTATATTTGACTAGTCTGACTGGGATCCTGCTAATTAGGACCCCAGTATATCTGCTTTCTCCCTAAATTGTTATGTTCATTATCTAGGTACACCCCGGATTGGATACTGGGGTACCCTTATTAGTCCCTAGTATATGGTACCCATGTGCCCAGGGCACAGGTACCCCAGAGGTCTCCAATGGGCTGAAGCATGTATTATGCCACCCATGAGAGACCACTTAAAATGGAACTACAGGCCTGCCATTGCAGCCTGTGAAAGCTGGTGCTAGCACCACTCACTGAACAGTGAGCTGGGGGCCTGCACATGTAGCTCTCTAAGATATACCTTGACTATATTTAGGGTCACTGCATTTAAAATCTATAAAATCTATAAGTCACCCCTATAATCCCAAAGTCACCCTTTGCAATCCTGAAGGCAGGGTGCTTGGTTCTAAGAGAGAGGGTACCCCTGCATAAGCAGGACACACCTACAGCCTATGGAGCAATTCTCCCGGGTTGTCAGTGAAGCAGCCATATACTATAAAGAGGGGCACCGCGTAATTGCGAGATGATCATCTCGAAAACGGCTGCAACGAATCCTAACATGTTTGGTATCAAACATGTTGGAATCATACCCCCATACCATAAACAGTGTGGGAGGTATGATTCCAAGCACTGGGAGAGCCCTCAGTTAGACTCTCCATGTCCCCGGTACCAGTCTTCCAGACCCAGACAGCACAAAACGGTTGCTGCCGACCAGAGACACGATTCTGCCCTCCTGCTTCTGAGCCAAGCTCATGCAGGGGAAGGCAGGACAATAGGCATCCTGTCACAGGGAGGTGTGACCACCTCCCAGACAGGATTTCGTGTATTGGGGCAGGGTGGGTGCGCTTGCCAGCGCCACTCAGTCTGCATGAGGGGCACATTTGGTGTCCTCATGCATAGTGCAGTTCAAACCAGTCCTGGGAGACGTTGGCTCCCGCTCTGGCGCAAAACTGGACAAAGGGCATGGGAGTAACCTCCCCTCTGTCCAGACCCTCCACTGGGAGGGTCCACTGAATAATCCCAACCCTTTCCCTAGGTTACTTAAGGGCTTACCTGGGTGTAGGTCCCAAGATTCGTTGTGGGATAAGATTCAGATCAGGCACCACTTCTTCTTCTACCGTCTGGACACACTGGGCTTCGCTGGATTTCGTTTGGGCTCAACTTTGTCCCCCTTCTAATCTGCTGCATCGTCTATGCCTGTGTACCATACAGGAACCTGCCAAGGTCTGTGGGCATCAAAGACACCTGAAGGAATCTTCCTTGAAGGGAAGGAGTCACTTCCCTGTATCCGCAGGCACCGCCACTAAGTCGACCAGTCTGCTGATCCTGAGCTCCTCCAGACTCCAAAGGCTCTGCAACACAGATGGTGGTTTTCCACAACTCACGAGGCCTGCCCTGCCCTCTCACCAAGTTTGAGACCAGTATCCCTTGTGGGGGTTTCAATAACTGAACCCCTGTGCACCGCGTCAACGTGCAGTTGCAAAGGCTTGTTGACTTCCTTCAAAGAAGATGTTCAGGTTCCAAGTAGCCCCAACCTCGAGCATCTCAAGTGACCAGAATCTTGGGCCACACTGCATCGTGTGCATCGTGTCCTGCATCTTTTGGTGAGCTGCTTGAGGTCCTCTCGCGACTCCAGTGCCTCCGGCCTGTGGATCCATTTGAGGGTCACCTTTGCTTCTCTTGGGCTCCCCTGATTGCTCGGGGACTGCCCTGACTCCCCTGCTTGTGATGAGTCCCTTGGACCTTGCTGGTCCCGACGTTGCTCTTTCTTCAGCTCCTGTGTTGGTTGCATTTCTCAAGGCTTGTTGGTGCTCCCGCCGGACACGACCCCTCAGCACTCGACATCCTTCATGGGACAGCTCATGCAGAGCTCCTGGTCTTCCTCAACATCGCCTGGTCCTCACAGCTGCAGAGTCAAGGTCATTGTCACCTCTCCTGCAACACCCGACATTGGAGGGCATTCGTCTTCCAAGTCTGCTGGTGAGTGACATAGACCCTGTCCTCTCTGCTTGCAGGTACCTATCGTCTAGAATACACCTTTGGATTCCACTGGACACTTTCTCCTTCTTCAGTAGTGGCACTTTCCTGAAGTACTCCATTGTGTTCAACGGCGGTTTCCGACACCACTTGACAGGTATGCACCCTGCTTCCCTGGTGTAGGTAACGTGGGTACTAGGGTATCCATCGGTGGGGTGGCTCTCCAACCTTCTGTCTTCCATGGGGTTTCCTCAGGGTCCACTGGGAAGGGTCCTTAATCTTTAAAAATCAAACCGCGACTTACACGTAGACTTGTCCGGAGCATGCAGTCGTGTTTCCACATTGCACACGTACTCCGGAGGGGTTCCTATTCACTCACCTCGGGTGGTTCCATGGGTCACCAGCACTTCTACGTCCTCTCGACATTGTCTTGACCCGAGTCGTGGTTCTTATACCACTTTCTTAGTATATGGTTTGCCCCCCAGGGTCCACTGTGTATTTCGTGCTATTTACTGTGTTTTCTTTGCTAAGTATTGTGTGCATTGTGCATATCTATGGGGAGGAGATATTTGTTTGTGTTAGAGAATATTATATAATAAATAAATATTTTTATATGTACTTTGTGTGGTTCTTTTTCACTTAAACTATACTATAAGATTGCATTCTGGTAAAACAAGCTGCTTTACACTCCTTCTGGACTAAGCCTGAAGGCTGTTCTCCACAGCTACCACTAAGAGAGCTTTCTAAGGTTGTCTAAGACCTCTTAAATCACCATGAGGTTTGTCTGGACTGGTGCAAGGTGTCCACTTACATAAGTGTACATCATATACCAGGCCAGCTTCTCACACTGATACTGACCTATTTTCTGTTTGGCAAATGCTCTGCTCTAGCAGACTCACCTCTGCCAGATGTTATTCTCTCCACCCATGAGCTATTTTCCACTGCCCTTCTCTTTCCCATCTTATCTATTTCTTGCCCTCCAACCCCTTGGCTCTCTTCAAATCGATTTTGCTGGATGTTCCCTGCAATCATATTTTCCAATATGCAGTTCTTTCTTGTGCCATGCAGTGTTCTAATACCGCTTGGTGAAGCAGCGTAGAAAAACAGTGTAAATAAATAAATAAATAATTCTGTAATAACTAAAATGTTGGTGGGTGTCATTCAGGTCGTATCATTTTAATATTCTACTGAGCAGTATCTGGACAAGGTATGTTTTCTCTGTACCTAGGTGAAGTACCTTGGCGCAGTGGTGCTCAATACAGGAGGTTAATTTTCAGATCTAGTATGAAACGTGTTGAAACAGATTAGGGAGGTCATGGAGAGAACTTTTCATGAATGTTGCAGTTTTATTGGTAATATCACAGCCAGGCAATGTATTGTTATCTCCCAATTTTTTTTTGTGCAGTAATACGTCTTTTTTTAATTCAAATGCACGGTAATCCACATATCACACCAATGGCAAGATTTCTTAAATGTCTGACCTAACATAATTTGTGTAGAATGTAGATGTCAGTCATGGGAGAATGTCAGTCATCAGCTTTAATGAAAAGGTCATTTACGAGTGCAAATTATACATGTACACATTTCAAATCTATAGTTACCCTCCTGCTTATCCCCAATGCCATTAACATATTTTATAATCCCAGTGAGTAGTCAGGAGCAAATAAGAGCCAATGCTTTTTTACACTGCCTGAAGCAGGTTTTACAATGTCATTTCCATTTCATTTGAATATTAGATTTAGTAGATATTGGTAGAGAATAATGCAACGCTCAATGCATGTGGAACCGTGCTTAAGGTTTTGAACAATAGACATACAGAATATGTCAATCTACACGACTGGGGGTGCTAGCAAGGCATAACTCTGATCAATATTACTTTCAACTGAAAATGGAGTAGATGTAATATTTTAAGATGTCTACATTTGTTGCAACCATAAACAGCAAACCTTAAGTAGGCATTCGTTGCCCTCCCATGTTTACCTATCTTTCTTGGTATATATTTATATGTGTATTTATTTATTTATGTATTAATTGAAAATTTGTATATAGTGCAACTCTGGGGAATGGACCGACAATCAGTCGATCTATGATCACCCCCTATCGATCAAGCACAAACCTCCGCTCGGCTTCCCTCTCTCTCGGCATGCTCCCAAAAATAAAGAGAGCTAGATGTGGCGGGCTTTCCTTCTCTTACAACTCTGCTAAATTATGGAACGCTCTCCCTCCCCACATACGGGGGATCCCCACTTGATGCCCTTTTGGAAACTCCTCAAAACCTGTTTTTTCCAAAATTCCACTTAATCATTGGCTCTCTCTGTCCGTGTCTGACATTAGCGCTGGGATGCCTCAGGGTAGCTATGCGCTTTATAAATGCTTTTTCATTCATTCATTCATTCATTCAACTCAACCCACAATGTGTCAATGTGCTTTAAAAGTAAAACAACATAGAGAATGCAAATATCCTTACAGTGACAGTGGAGATAACGATGAACTTTAAATGCTATAATAACCCAGTCATCAGGGAGGGTGCTGGTAGAAAATCACTTATTAAACAGACATGAAAAAGAGGTGGAAGAGGGAGGAGAAGCCGTGAAAGGTTAAAAAGGTGTATAATCACTTGAGAGCGATTTTTTCGCGGGGGAAGTTTGAAGGCTAAGATGTCTAATCAAAATAGGCAAAGAAGTATGAGAGGGGTGGAGGAGAGAGGTAGGGAAGAGAGTCAATGTGTGACACATAGGAGAGGACAAGGTGAAACGTATGGATAGGAGAAGACGGCACAGGCTGCAGATAGAAACATGTGGGATATGAATGAGAACAGGGAATGGAAAGGAGGGCTTGGGAAAGATTGGGCGACTGGGCGAGGCTAGAAAAATGGCTAATCAGAAGTGCCACAGTGGTAGGAAGAGAGTAATAGAGGGAATGGAAAGAAAATGAGGAGAAAGAAATGGGCAGTGCATTTACAGACCAGCCTACAGCATAAACAAGTGTCGTTGTTTATTTTTTCGGAATTGAAGAAGTTCTTTGTGTTCACAGATTGCTCAAGTAAAGTGTTCTAAAGAGATGAAGCGGTTCGAGCGTAAAACGTTCTGCTTCTGACGTTTTTGCATCCTCCAGACATATTTGAAGTGGAAGATAGGTAGATTGAGTTTGTGAATGCTTTTATATGTCTTTCATACAAGCTTGAATTTAATTTTGGTTCCAAGAGGATGCCAATGTAATTCCCAACAGATTGGGTGATGTGGACACTAGTCTGGTAAGAGAGTACATTAAGCGAGATTTATTGATACAAGTTAGAATTGAGTTTCCATAGTCCATTCATGACATGACAAAAGATTAGATGCCAGGAGAAAGTCATCAGATTGGAAAAGAGCCTTTTGTTTTCTTTATGTAAAAGAGAGCAGCTCTTGAGGATTTTATAGTGTGCGCAATGTAAGAAGCCATGAAGATGTGCCAAAGGATTTGACCTCAAAGGCAAGGAAAGGTATAAATTCAATTGGTTGAAATTCAAAAAGCCAGTTTTGATCACATTTTAATTCGTGTCCATTACTTGTTAGATAGGTAGTTTTAACATCCGTGATGGAGAAGAGTTTTATGTGCAATTGAGTGTTGTCAACATTTTGAAGGATACCAACACTAGAATGTTCCATGATGGCTGTTAACAGCCCATTGTACATATTAAACAAAGTCGAAGCTAGTATCGATACTTGGGAAACTTCACAAGTAACTGATTGAGGGTCTAAAGAGAAGTTTTGAAGCCTTTATAGTTTTTTTACAATGTGCTAAGAATGATTTGAACCAACTAAACAACATTCGTTTAAAGCACATGTAGCTCTCTAAAATGTGGATAAGTCTTTTGTGATCAATGGTGTTGAAGTCCACCAAGAGATCGAGCAGATGACAAGCCTTGACTTTGTTTAGAATGAAGTGAATAACATCAAGAATTTTGAACATGAGTTAATTAACTGACTCCAGATTTTGAGGAAGTGCTAGAAGTTCCTTTTGATAATGTTAGGTGGGAGTGGAAGGTGAAGTTCCGGGTCTTTGATTGAAGATAGCAGGTTTTGGCACTTAGAATGCTTTTTCTTGTATTTTTCCTCGATGGATTCAGTGCACACAGTTAGTGAAGATGTATTTGATTACCAAGCTCTTTACAACTTACAAAGTGATTTTGTTTCTTAATGTGGGAGGTCTTAGGAAGACGTTGTTTTGAGTTCAAGAGACGTTATCTTGTCAGTTTTCATTTGGTTAGTTTTTGGTAATTTTTGAAGCAGTTGCTGACATCATCGATGAGATGAGATTTAATGACAATTGGTTTCAGTGCTACTGGTATACAATTGAAGGATTATTTTATGATGGTTTTTGGAATCAAATGTGGGAGCAGGAGGGGGAATGAGGCAGGGATGTCCCTTATCCCCTCTGATCTTTGCGCTTGCGCTGAAGCCACTGGTGTGTTGGATCCAGAGGGATGCACTTGTTCAGGGCTTGAGATGAGATGAGAGAATGTCTGCGCTTAGGGGATGATATTCTCCTGTACCCGACACAACCAGATACAGCCATGTGCATGGTGAAATTCAAATCTTAGAAATATTTGGCAAATATTCTGGGTTTCGTATTATCTGGAAAAAATCTGTTCTATACACACCTACCTAATGGTCCACAGGAAAAAAGACCAGGTGACCTCTAACTGTCATCCAATATGGATTCTTATCACTAGGTGTACATATCACATGCAAACCATAGCCTCATTTTGTAACCTTAAACTTTTAGACAAATTTAAGGATGATGTATGCCACTTCAGACGATTGTAGCTATGCTTTTTGGGATGACCGGCCTTCTTCAAAATTATCGTGCTACTCAAATTCTTATATCCATCAGAAAACATTCTACTGAGTACCAGAAGTGTTTTTTAAAAACTACAAGCAGAACTGAAACTGTTACTGTGGCTGCTACAAATAGCCACCCTGAAGTTAACTTGGGGAGTCTATGATGGGGGCATCAACCTTCCAGGTATATAAAATATTATTCAGACTCCCAGCTAGTGGTGGTTATGGAATGGGGCTTTTTGTCATCGGATGAATCTTCTTTATGGATTGACAGACATGCAGTGGGTCCCTGGGGATATCCATCTGCTCACTGTCGGAAGAATGGCATAAGATCCTTCCCTCTAAACATGGTAGTAGTCTTAAAAGCATACAAAATGCAACCAAATACCTGAGGTGGGAAAAGGTCCCGACCAGAGAAATCCAATTATGAGACAGTGACCTGGTGAGAGAAGTTGGCAGCAACCTTGGATTGTAGGAGTGGGACTTAATAGAAATCAGCAAACTGAGAGACATCTGGGTTAAAAATGAACTGACAACCCTGGGGACACTTAAGAGGTAATATCAATTAGCAGGCACCAAGGCCTAGGGATATATGCTGCTTAGGCATGCCTTGGCAGACCATATGCAAAGTGGAACTGAATTTGAAAATTCCCCCCACTGGAAGACAAGATCCTCACAAATCCGTCCCCTTCACAAAACAACAATATACCTAACATACAAGAAAACTCACTAAAGCCCTTGAGAAGACTCAGGTAAAGATGGGCAGAAAATGTGGAAGAAATGAGTGATGAAGAATTATAGGAAGCAATTCAGGCACAGATAGAATTTGAAATCAGGGAGGATTCTGACTGGCACAATTAAAAAGGCATGTTTTTCTGGAGAGCATATAGCCAAGATTGATAGTAAAAACAAATGACATGTGTCTTAGAGGTTCTGGTTAGTGAAGTGCCTTCATTCACACACTGTGGTCATGCCCACTCCTTAGTGTGGTGAAATCCTTAATACTAATTGCAGGGGTCCCAATTAAGAAAAGTTTGAAATTATTTCTAATAGGAACATGGGTGAGGAGATCCTATTGAAAATACTGTGCACCCATGGCTTGATGGTGACTTGGAGCAATGTGGCAAGGCTCGGAATGAAATGGAAATATGGCAAAAGGATATGGACTGGTGTATGTTGGTCAGAAATACATGTATGAGGAAAAGGGTAAAAGGGCTATAAATGGGACAAAATCTGAGGATCATGAAGAGTATAAAGAGGAATATTATGAAATACCCTTTAGAAACATCAAGTTATGAGGAAACTGAAGAGGGATGGTATCTCTTCCGTCTCCAACACAAGCAACATGACAGCACAAGAGACACTCCGCATGATGTTGCCTTTGGTTATAACTCTTGACGATACTTTACTGATCCTTGGGGTACTGCGATGATGCAATTTTGGCTACATTTCTGTAATTGATAATTATAATTAAAAAAGTTTTTGGTTGTTTGGACTATATGCCCTACCGGGGGCACAGCTAAACTTGAACTTCCTGGGGGCTAATACGCCAAGTAATAGGGCGGGCTAACACACCAAGGGATGGGGTGAAGTTAACATACCAAGCAATGGGGAAGGGCCAGCTGCATCATTAATCTGATAAGTAATGAGAATGCATCCATTAATTTACCACTGAGTTATTCTTGCCTTTACCCAATTACCCTTCTTCGGTCCTGTAGGACTGCCTCGTGAACTGCCAAACACTGGCAGTGGCCTGGCAGAAAGTGACACCTGCTATGTGCTCCTAAAATGGTCTTGCAAGGATTATCCCAGTGCAAATCTTCAAGGGTTTGTTTAAGGAAGTAAACAACACCAAAATCTTGTCTATTACAGTAATTCGGAGGTTCCATATAACAAAAAAACCTCCGAACAGGCTTTAAGAGAGTGTAATAAGAACCCACCCTTAAAGGCCTGTTGGCTTTAACATATGAAATTCACAATAAGTCAGGCCTACTGCACCTGTAGTTATTTTTCATAATACACAGATGGAACCTATGGCATTGGACATTGGCTCATTAAGAAAAAGTAATCAGCCTCAAAACCTTATCATTAGCTCATCACCATAAACCATCCCAGACCTATGATAACAAGCACACGCTTTCTCACAAGATAGGCATCAGGCAAAGAGTCAGCAAATGTATTAATACCTATAAAATTACTGTTGGCAAAACTCCTTAGGAAGGTCTAACCAGGGTCGGACTTGGAACTGACACCGGCCCTGGCAAACTGCTCGTCCGGCCCCCCTGTGTCAGGGGGGGGGAGAGCAGCCTAGCTGTTTGCTAGGGCCGTTTTCGGCCGATTTTGTTACAAGGGGCCGATATTGCCAGCCCGGTAACAAAAACGGCCCCCACCCTGGCGACCCACCAGGGAAACGCCCGGTGCCCGCTGCGGCCAGTTCGGCCCTGGGTCTAACGAGGACTATTATAGTGCAAATCTACGACCCCAGGGGTTTATTCAATGGGGATACCAATACCAAAACCAGTGCCTACTATTGTAATTTGTGAGAATCAATGTAACACAATATCTATCTGCAGACATGTTTTACACAGTGTTATAACAATCTTCCCTTAATGCACTCACCCTTTAAACTTTAGACTTATGCCCTCCAACATAACTTTTCCGATGACCCATAGCTATATTTGAAAGTATTGGTAACGATTTCTCCTCAGGGTGTTGTCCACTCCTTTGCTCATCAATGTACCTCTCTGCTCGTATGCTGGTGCTATTATGCCTCCAAGATATGCTGGTCCCCTCCTCTCTCCTCTGTGTACTGACCGGCTTCTCTCGCCTCACTATGCTACCCACACTTTCTCTTAGGGTGCACCCTTCTCAATGTGCCATTTTTTTCTCTATCTCGATTTCTACCATGGAGCTACTGCTCTGTTGTTTTCAGAATGTGCTTTCCTGTCACACTCATGGTGCAACTGTCTCTTAGGGTGTTGCCTTTGAAAAGGGATATTGCCCACTCTGTGGCTGCTACATCCAGCTCCTCATCAGGGTAGCATTCTCTTTTCAAGGTGCTGTCCTGTCATTCTGAGTATGCTACTGTCTCTTTGGATGCTCCCTCCCCTGAGGTGGTGTTTTCGCCTCTGGTTCCCCACTGTCCCTCACTAAAACACACATACTCCTGGGGTGCTGCTGTTACTTTGAGCTCTCCCCAATGCCTCTCGGGCACTGCTCCACCTAAGGAAATCCTCTCATGTTGCTGACTTTCATGAGTTGTGAGCACTCTCTGGGAAATCCTTTGCAGGGAGTTACTTTCTTTATATATTTATGGTGCTGCTGTATCTCAGGGTGCTGTCCCCTCCATGTGAAACCTCTCTTGGGGTGCAGATTTCTCTTTTATCTCTTCTTCGTGACACATCTCTCAGTGTATTGTTCGTATTTCTAGGACTGCTTTCTAAGGGTGTTGCTGCTCTCTCACTCCGGTGTTATTTCTCAGGTACTGCCCCTTCCATATGAAATCCGTATCATTGTATACTGTCTAGTCTACCTTCTCAGAGCTCTGATGTCTCTTTATGATATTGCCCTTTTTTAGGTACCACCCTGTCTCTACTGCCTTTTAAGCTGCTCTCCCATCAATCTGCTACCCTCTCATAATACTGTTCTGTTTTCCTTCTCAATGTGCTGCCCTCACTCAGGATGCAGTCCAATCCTTGAAAATCCTCTCTCTAGGTGTGCAGCTCTGTGACACTGATAATCCCCTCAATGCACTACTGTCCCTTTGAGATGCTGATGCAGACTTCCTGTGAAGTCCTGCTCAGGATACTGCTCTGTGTGCCTCTGCCCTCTTTTCTGTGCTGCCTTCTTTCAGTGTACTGCCCCCTTTCTGTGGAATACCTCTCTAGAAGCAGAGGTCTCTCACAGTGTTTTTATGTCCTAGGGGCAGTCCTCAATGCACTGTTGTTACTGTAGGTGTTACTCTCTCAGGGTGTTGCTGCCATCTATATTTTGTGCTGTTTGTCAGGGTGCTTCTACTTCTTTCTGAAACACTTCTCAGGTCACTGTTCTATCTTCCTGTCAGGGTGCTTTACTTGCTTAGAGTCCTACACCCTCTGCTACCTTGCAGATTGCTGTCCTTTCCATCTGCAACGCTTATGTTACTGTTCTCCTCATGCCATTGCTGGTCTCTCAAATGTATGCCCCATCCACTCAGGTTGCTCTGTTTTCCTTCATAATTATTTGCCATGTTATCTATTTGATCCTTATTTGTCCTCCGATCGCACTGTATAACACAGTTTTGCTTTCATTCAGTGAGCTTTGTGTCGAAAAACTGTCACAGTTCTGATTATATCTTACAACAAGGATCCATTTGTTGTTACTCTGACCCATTCCTAAACTTAATTAGCCCTTTATCTATGCAAAACAAGTATGCGAATTAAAAAAAATCTAACACACTCTTTTCACATTCTATTTGTAAATCTGTTTATTTTATTTGTCGTGTTTGACCTTGTAATTGTCCATCCTTTAGCACTGCCCTCCTCTTTGCAACCATTGGCGATGTCTGGCTACCCCTCTCTGGACCATGTTTCTCCTCTCTCCCACTGGTCCACTCGCTATCCTTCCCTTGGCATTGTCTCTGTGCCTGTCCCTTGTCTCTCCATCCAACGCTCGCCTATCCACCCATCCATTCACCTTGTCTACCATTCATCCCTACGTTTTGCCTGTCCACCTCTGCTTTGGCTCTCACTTTCCATCTTTGGTCTATCTCTCCACCCATTCCATGCCCCCTACACCATTCCATCATATCACTTTGCCCTTCTAGCTAACCATTCCATGCCTGCCTGTGCCGCACCGGTGCCACCTGCCCTCGGTCTACTGCCTGTCCTTTTTCCCTCCACTCACCACTTGGCTTTGAAGCTTCAGACAATCACATTTTAAATTAAGGACAGAGTTGATTTAGTTGCCAAATTTAAAAAACCTTCACACTAAATCTCATATCCAATAACTAGATGATACTGATTTAGATCCCTTTCATGAAAGCACGTTTGTCTCCTCAGGAGGCACAGCTGGTTAATGTGCTAGCTGCGGTAATCTCCGTGTAGTCTTGTGGGTTATGCTTACATCCTGGCAATGGTGGCCTGCCTCAGTATTTCATACTTCTGAGGTCGGCAAAAGGAGTATAAATTATGGAGGGTAGCAAATCCATCAGCTAAACAAAGAAATAGGGTGCTGCACTCCCTCAGGGCCTCCAGTTCCCGCTCTGCAGCCTCTGTTGCACCACCATCAGCATCTGCCTATCTAAGGGCCTTGTAGTAATGGGTAAGTTCATGCTAGTGTTTGCAGAATGTAGAGTGTTGTGTACGTTCTGTACTCTACTGTTCTGTTTAAGAATGTGTACGTGCCAGATGTGGTGTAGCAGTGTTGGTGATAACACCTTTCTCTGTAGCTGGACGAGGTTATCAATAAATAACTATTAATCTACAATTTATGCTGTGATGTGATCACTTCAGAATATGGCGACGAGCGGATGGTAACCTCGTATGAACCCACACCAATCGACTACATTGAGAAATCAAGGGATTTCATTTTTGGTGGAAACCAGCTACAATTTATGCAACGTTGGAGAAAGCCTGCCACAACAGTCCAGTGACCGCAAAAAGAAAAAAAAACGCATCTACCAGTAAGTGCAACTATCTGGAGAAACTTTGTTTTTCTGGGTTTTTCGTTACCGAAAACTTGCCTGGCTGAAGCGGTCAACTGTCACTGCAGGAGTTGTGACCATTTGAAAGTCGGCGTTCTGGGAGCTCGAGCGGCATTCTTCGTGAGTCTTCTCCGAATGTTCTACTTCCTTCTACTGACGCTTGCATGCAGCGTAAAGACGTAGTGCTGCTGCCGTCCCTCACGCAGGTCACAACCCCAACGTGACGCCATTTTGGATTCGATCGGCCGGAGCCTCGCAACGAGTGATTTCTTTAGTCGCAAACTACAAGTTCAACATTTCGTCATCTCTCCAGAGATTCTGAACTTTAGTGAGTACATTTTTCCCAACGTTATTTCCGCTTTCCTAATTTTAAAAATAAGACCATGTCCATAGAAGCACCTCCTCGAGGTGACTCCGCCTTTCATCTTAACACCCCCAAGGAGTTTCTATCATCTCCTGGAGAACCCATCATTCAATGGAATGAATGGAAGGCATACTTCCTGAATTATATTGAGAATCTTGAGGATTGCGGAGGACCTTACTCCCCTGAAAGAAAAAAAAGAGTTTTAATGTACTGCCTTGGTCCTGAGGGACTTCGTTTATATGGTCAGTTACAAAAACGAGATAGACCTGGTGACATTGATGTTTTCAAGGCAGCCTTATTTGACTTAGACGAGCATTTCTCTCCAACAGTTTGTGTTGGCGTTATGCGACATGCGTTTTTCCAACGAAAGCAAGAGAAGCATGAATCCGTTGAGGATTACGTATCTGCCCTAAAGAAACTATCAATAACTTGTAGATTTGGAACCCTACATGACAAATTTATTAGGGATCAAATAGATATGTATGCAAAAAATATGGCCATTCAAGATAGATTATGGGTAGAGGGAGAGTCCTGTTTGAAAGATATTATAGCAATTGTTAAAAAAGCTGAATTGTCGGAGAGATGTGCTAAAGTTACATTAGCTTCAGGAAAAAAAGAGTGCACTGATAGTGTTAACAAAATTTCTGAAAGCAAAGGTAAGCCTTCTCAAGGTTCTAACCCCAAGTATGAGAAAAAAAATGGAAAGAAAAAGGATCTTTTTAACAAAAACAAACAGCCTAATTATGCTTGCTATCGTTGTGGCGGCACGAATCACTCACCCTGGCATGAACGTTGTCCCGCCAGGTCTGCAAAATGTTTAGAGTGCGGTTTAATTGGGCATTTTGCACGTGCGTGCAAACGCAAGAATTACAAGATGGGGTATAAAAAGAATGTAGCTTGTGTAAGAGAGAGCGAAATTGAGGAATCTTCCTCTGAGAATAGTAATGATGAAGACAATAATACTAAATATGATTCTAAGAAACCAGTTGTTTTAAAAATTTCAGGAGAGGAAGGTAATAAACCTTTGTGCTGGGTTTCTTTTGGTGGTGTAACTCTGCAAGTGGCAGCGGACTCAGGCTCCCCGTATACAATTATAGCAGAAAATGTTTGGTCGCAACATTTTATTTCAGTTATAGGGAGTCATTTGGAAAATTCTGATATCAGTCCTGAGAGTTATACCGGTGAAAAAATTGATATGGTAGGTTTTAGACAGCTGGATTTCAGATTCAAAAATAGGCATGCTCTTTGTAAGTTGTACGTTGCCAAGGAGGGACCGTCAGTGTTTGGATGGAAAGATCAACGCAAACTAAACATAATTTTAGACCCTAACAGTCCTGAACAGGTGTTAGTAGCATGTGAAGCAGAAGACACTAAGAAGTGGGTATTAAAAGAATTTCCCAATGTATTTAATGGTAAGATTGGTAAACTCAAAGGTTTCTCACACTCTATTAGGTTAAAGCACAATGCAATCCCCAAGATTCACAAAGCACAGAATATACCACTTATTGCTAGAGATGAGGTGAAATCCGAATTAGATAAACTACTTAATGCTCACATAATTGAACATGTGGAATCCTCTGAATGGATTTCTCCATTAGTTGTCGCTAGGCGGGCCAACGGCAAGGTCCGTTTGTGTGTTGATCTAAGAGGTTTAAACAACAATATCATTGTCGACCAGTTCCCTTTGCCTCGTATTGATGAAATGTTGTCCTTAACAAGAGATGCTAAGTGGTTCACCACTTTAGACCTATCCTCTGCATATCATCAAATTTCACTTGACCCTGATTGTAAACAGTTAACTGCTTTCTGTACGCCTTTTGGTTGTTTCCAGTTCCGCCGCATGCAATTTGGATTGGCATCGGCGGCAGCTGTCTTTCAAAGGCTCATGACACAGTTGTTTGGGGACATCCAAGATGTGATATTCTTTCAAGATGATATCCTGATTATGGGTAAAACTAAACAACATCATGATGATGTCTTAAGGAAAGTTCTACATGTACTTGATAAGAAAGGTCTTACTGGAGAAATATGTAAGTGCAAGTTTGCTGAAACTCATGTAACCTACTTGGGTCATGAAATTGGTCGTGAGGGTATTAAACCAAAAGAAAAATTGATTGAAGCTATCCTTAAAGCACCCTCACCACAAAACAAAGATGAACTTCGTTCATTTTTAGGGTTAGCTGAGTTTTACTCAAAATTTGTAGAAAATCTTTCAGAAAAGACACATGATATGCGTATTCTCTTGAAAAATAAGAGCAAATTTGAGTGGTCTAATCTATGTCAACATTCTTTTCTTGAAATCAAATCAGCTATTGCCAAATCTCCTACTTTAAAAGGATTTAATCCTTCCGCTAAAACCTTTATCACCACTGACGCCAGTGGAAAAGGATTAGGTGCTGTTCTTACCCAAAGTAATGAGTCTGGTGGCGAAAATGGTATTGCGTTTGCCTCACGATCATTATCTCCCACCGAAGAGAAGTATTCGGTTATAGAAAGGGAGACTCTGGCTTGCGTGTGGGCCTTAGAGCACTTTAGAAAATTTGTGTGGGGAAGAGAATTTGTAGTAAGAACGGACCACAAACCTTTGACAAAAGTTCTCACTACAGAAGGTTTGTCAAGAGCTTCTGCGAGAATAGCTAGACTATCCATGCGACTACAAGACTTTATTTATGAAGTACAATATGTGCCTGGAAAGATGAACTATACTGCCGATTTCTTAAGTAGAATGTCTTTACCATTAAGAGAAATTGATACCAATTGTTGGAATGATGTATGTGTTGCTGGAAATTTTGTCAGTGAAGACTGTAGAGGTTTGCAAGAAAAGAGTGGATTGATGCTCAATTGAAAGATGAAGTTTTAACAAATGTGAAGAATAGAATTGAACAAGGGTGGGAAGAGTGTGTTAAAAATGATCTTCTTGGTGAATTAAAAGCATTTTGGGAAGGTCGGAATGAATTGGGGGTTGAGGGAATGTTTCTAGTAAGAGGAGAAAAAGTTATTCCTCCTTCTGAGTTAAGAAACAAGATTATCTCACTTTGCCATGAGGGACATCCTGGCATTGCCCGAACCAAACGTAATGTTAAATCTTTATACTGGTGGCCTAAGATCGATGTTGAAACCGAGCGTTTTGTTAGGTCCTGCATAGACTGTGAAACTGCTGACAAATCACAAAAAACATTAAATCCACCTTTGAGTTCTCTTACTTGCCCCAATTTGCCATGGGAGGATGTCGCTTTAGACTTAATGGGTCCAGTGTCGTGGAGTGATGGTTCTTCGAAACACATCATTGTTTTGATGGACTTATTCTCAAAATGGCTTGAAATAAAAGTAGTAACTGAAAATAGATACACACTCTGTAATCACATTTTTAGAGGATATATTTCTCAGAGAAGGGTTTCCTAAATCTTTACTCACCGACAACGGTTTTCAATTTAAATCTTCTGAAATGAAGAATTTTTAAGTTTTGCTGGGATTGAGCACAAATTCACTGCACTTTACCATCCTAGGGGAAATGCAGTTGTGGAAAGAATAAATAGAGTCATTAAAGGTACACTTCAATTGGCCTTGCGTAGTAAAAAGAACCTGGACGTTGAACTAATGAAAATGGTATGGAGTTACAGGGTTACTATTCATGATTCTACTGGTTTTAGTCCCTTTGGTATCATGCGAGCCAGAGTTCCCTTTTCTAAAGTGAATCCTGGTTGGATGAACAAAAGTAAAAAAATTGAATGGGATGCCACTGACATAAAAATTGTATTTTGGACTCTCAACAAAAGAACAAAGCGTTTTTCAACAAAAAACATGGTGTTAAAAGTGTTACCATTCGAGAAGGTCAATGGGTACGAGTTAAATCTAGCAGGAAGATCGTTAAAGGTAAAAACAGATTCAGTGAGCCCAAAAAAGTTGTTAAGGTCAATAGAAACACGGTTCAGTTAGCTGATGGCTCTATATATCACATGAGTAAACTTTCAATTGTTAAAAATCCTGATGCCTGTAGAACCAATACTGAAGAAGCTACTATTATGAATGGTTCGAACAAATATTGGTGGTTGACAACCAATTCTTCTTTAGAACAAGCTTTATTTCCTGCTCAGTGTACCAGCCCTGTTCAGAATCCAGAACAGTACCTAGAACATGTTAATGTTGCCAATGATGGTATTCCTAATCAACCTGACATTCGACCTTTTTCTTCTAATGAAGAAAGAATTAGTAGTTTTGGGAGAACCATTGTTAAACCCAAGAAACTAGATGATTTTGTTTGCTCCGTATAACATTGTACACTTATTTTTTTTAAATGTTTTTAGTGGGGGGGATATGGGTATTGTTTCATTAAGGGGAGGGATGTGTAGTAATGGGTAAGTTCATGCTAGTGTTTGCAGAATGTAGAGTGTTGTGTACGTTCTGTACTCTACTGTTCTGTTTAAGAATGTGTACGTGCCAGATGCGGTGTAGCAGTGTTGGTGCTAACACCTTTCTCTGTAGCTGGACGAGGTTATCAATAAATAACTATTAATCTACAATTTATGCTGTGATGTGATCACTTCAGGCCTCCAGCACTTCAGCTCTCCCAAATGCACTCCCTTTCTCGTTAATTTTCTCTGCCCCAACAGCGCGACTTTTAGGCTCGTGCTGCCCCTTAGATAATCATGTTCTCTGGGTAGGGTCAAACCAGCTCGTAAACAGAAGTGCAGGTCAGGCTTCCAGCACCACTTCAGTTGCTGATTAAGCGTCTCCTGACTATTCAGCTAAAAAAGGTATGCCACTCATAAATGGTTCCTGGTGCTATGGATGAGTATTGAAGCCCCTGGATGCAGAGCTAAGGCAACAGCAGGAATTCCGGGAAAAGAAGCTGGTTCCCAGCATTCTCTACTCTCACCATCCCTTGTTGCTTACCTACTGTAAACGCCATCTACCCGCTAGATGAACGCCGCCAAACTGAGGTCAAACCTTTGCCCTGAAGGAGACGTTAGCCGGTCTGCAGTCCGGGCTTAAGAAGGTGAGAGGGGTTGAACCCCTTTTAGCCCAATGGGCGGTGTGCGCCTGTGCCCCACCCCCATTACTCAATTCAAGGCAATTGGAGTTGAGAGTGAGACTGGGTCAACTTAAAACCAATGTAATCAATGTTTTACAGCAATGGGGATACGTCAGTAACCATTGAGGCTGCAACATAATAAACAATAACAGGTTTTTTCATTGATTTTAAGAGACAACCATTGGTTGAATTGACAAAGAAAAGTGACACATTTACAGGGAGATGTCCGTTAGTGGTCTCCGCACCGCTCGAAGATAAGGAACCCTTCTACTCACTATCTGCTTCAGTGCTTATTTATTCTTTCTGCACTCGGCTGAATATGTATTTTAGTTCCATCTATAATATTTCCCATTTCTTCACAACGTGAATCAAGTTGTCACTTCCAGGTATTGCACAAAAAATAAATATTAGTTTTCTGTTAATGTTAAAATAATTTATCGAAAATGAATCCATATATATATTGCTCTTAGTTTTTTTAAATAATATTTAAGGAGGCTCCAATGGAATGAGGCTGCATAGCATATGTCGGGCTCAAGAAAGGTCTCCAGAAATGCACAATACATTTACAGCTTTCATGAATAACTTAGTGTAGTATAGTATAGAACAATTAGTGAAAATATACTTCTGCTGTGATAATTCGGATGTCAGCTTCCATGTCACACCTTTCTGTTCTCGTATGCACACACTGCTTGATAAAATGTATTCTATTAAATTAAACAATATTCCACCTTGCGGCCATGAAAAAGCCAATATCGTATGCAATTTCCAATCAAATTGGAACACCAGAATGGCTAGATCAGCCTTCAACTTTTCTGATCCCTGATGGTTAATAATAATTGAATTTAAAATAAAAATCTTTCTGTAAAAGGGCCATGAGGTAACAAGATTCTTATTGCAGGGCACCACAGTTCAATATTATAGCAGCTTCTTGCAAATTTTAGAGTCTGGAGGGGAGATATTTATAAGAACATTTTTTAGTTCAAGGCTGCAGAAAAAATAGATAACAGAAGCAATTGTATGCAACTTAACTGCCATGGTAGCAAATAAAGCTTGTGATATAGCTCGCAGCAAATGTAGACATATACATTTATAGCGGCTAGATCAATCTGCCTTTGAAAGGATTATTGATCCACTTTGAACCTCCATAACACCTCTGGCTATTTAGGATGACAGATTGCTCTTGGCTCCTGTCGAGAAAATACAATACAGTTATATTTGCATTCTCCTCTAAACACTTCATCTTCAATTTCTTCTCCATTATTTATTTAAATGAAATACACATCTCATTACAAGAGCTGTTTTAGGCAGCTATAGAAAGTGGCCAGAGTTAGTGTCTTCTAGTTAGTTAGTTAGTTTCTAAAACATGTTTTGGTCTTTGCAACGCACCGAAATGGCACCAATCACATTTCAAGTAAATTGTATGTGTTTGCAGAAATGCAGTTATCTCACTATTGCATTGTTCTTACATGGTCATTTGTTTATATAAGGAGCTTATTCTAATATAGATCATGTGTTTTATTACAAGAATGGCAGTTTACTAGTGAGGACTTTCTTTTAAGAGCCTAATGCATTTTGTGAAATGGCCTTTGATTTACTGCTGTTGCATCAAGTGGAATATAGTTTTAAATTACAAAGCATTGCAAAAGGAATGCCCAAGATGGCAATATGGTCATAGTCTAAACTATATGGTCCCTTTCTGATAAGGGAAAAATACCTATGTAAAGGATGACCTATTTACATGGGCGTCTGCAGAAATTTTTTCAGGGGGGGATAATTAAAAGAATTTAAGGATCGCGCTGCCGGTATTGTACCGGCAGCGCGATCTTGACATTTTTATTTTAGGGCAAGTGAAAAATCCAGGGGAAGGGGTGAGTGTGGGATGGGGAGGCAAGCGATCCCCCTTGCCCCTCCTTACGGACACCCATGCCTATTAGCATTCCATTCAGTCTCATTTGGAAACCCTACATGCAAAAATCGGCATATCATGCTTTGCAGCAATTTTCACGTTCGCTGGTTTTCCACTGCACAATTTCCACCAGGTGATACCTGGCAGAATTTGTGTGCTGACAAAAACACATCTCTCTGATATTTTGCACCTTGCAATGGGTGAAAACCTGGTCTTGATCTGCAAGATCCCTGAATTTGTACTCCTCCCCCGGAGGGTCATTAATACAGGGAGAAACTAGTAAATATGGGGATTTAGGATTACAAGTGGGTCATTGGGTTCCATTGGGAAATTAGGAATTAGTAGGGGATTTAGTAATTCCATATTTGATACTGTGGTTAACTCCTTGTTTCCCCCCTGGAGTTTCACTTGGAGATTTTGGCTACTTTGAGCAAATGGAGTCCTTAGGTGAAACATACTAGGTCAGCAGAATTACCATGGCTCCGTGAGGATGGTAACTCTTGTTAACAGCCCCATCGGAATTATTATGGCACTTGTAATCGCAGCCTTAATGTTACTTTTCCCCATTCTTCGGTGTGGAACTCAGAAACAAGCAGCAATAAATCGCTTCCTAAAAACAAAACCCAGCGGCATTGTTAATTTTGTGTATGGTATTATTGCTTAAGTTTAGGGTGGAAGACAGAACGATCCCTTAAGTAAGTGTAATTTATAGGATGCAAGTTAAAGTAAGGCATCTGGATTTCTAATTCATAACTGATTTCTGCTTTATTTGTTTCTCTTATGATAAATACAGAAGCCCTGCACTTATTGGATGCTTCATTGTTGACAGAGAGTACTTTGAAGAGATTGGGTTGCTGGATGAAGGACTGGAGGTCTACGGGGGAGAAAATGTAGAGCTTGGTGTTAGGGTAAGAAAGAGCTATCCAATTAATTTGACATGTTTATGTACATTCTTTATTGTATTTTCCTACCAGGCCCACATTGACCACAACAATCTCCTTCAGGCATATCTATCAATCTCCTACCCCTGTTCTACCACAGAGACTCTGGTTTAAAAGTCATTAATGTCACCCTGAGGAACAGTGAACCTGCCTATTGGTTCGCCTTGATCTTTTAGCAACTGTTGACACTGCCGATAACCAAGTAAATTTTAATACTATCTCTGACTGCATGCATTTTTAAAGCACTCCTCAGCTGGTTCATACCATTCCTTGCCGATGGACAATAAATATGCCTAAAAAAACTCAGCAAAACACCAATACCTCTATAGGTTATGTGCAGAATGTCCCCAAAGTTCCATTCATGCCCCACTTGAAACCCTGGGGCTTCACACTAGCAAACAAAAGACATCACACTTCATTAGTGCACTGCCAACATACAGCAATATTTTGATGTGTAATTTGCCACTGCATACATACTATAAAACACAGATTTTAAATCATCCGGTTGTAGGTGCCCGCTGGAATATATACCTTAACCCTATTAAAACAGCCTTAACTCTCATCATGGGCAACAAGCTCCAGTCCCAGAGCAAAGACAGGATCAACCTCTTGCATCACCAAGGATTATTACCAATTAATTCCCACCAACCCAAAGTCTCTGGGCTTCCACTTCAGTTCCCAACACTTATTCAAGTGTGAAACCTCCGACAGGTTGGCATCAGTTGAGCCTCAAACACGTCTAGGCATTTTATTCCCTTCTCTTAGGTTATGGGTCAGAAGGAAATGCTTGGACATGTGTATGAGGTCTATAACACACGTGTGCACCCTTTCAACCACCGTGGTGAATATCTCTGCTCACTGGCCTCCCTTACATCTGAAGGTCATAATCCATGCCTCCACCCATCTAGTCACTCTTCTATGTAAATGTGACCACATCACTCCCACCTGAACCTCAACTGACTACATTTCCACCTCATTTATCAAGATGGGTTCAGCATCAGACTGGATCATCTGTGTATTTATTAGACTGCTGAGAGAGATAGAGAGAGATAGAGGAAAAGAGCATCTAGACTAGATTGAAAATGAACTTCAGCCTTCTACAAAGCTGTGGGCACACAATTGCGAGACAACAGATCTTGCAACTCCACCATTAGTGAAAAGGCCTGTTCGGGATATTTTCTTCGTATGGGACAGGACTTAATATTAGATTGGAAAACTTAATTTAAGCTTTTGATCTCTTTGAAGCCATGCATTGTCTTTGCTAAATATATCATTAAATGATATGATGACTTGGAGCACATTCAGTCTAATGGAGCCCTCTGTAAGGAAGGAAGTTTCTCTACTCAGTCTGCAAATATGTCTCATTGCTCTAGATCTAACTTATATGCAATTATAGTTGTCACAGAAGATCTCAGTAAGGAAGAAAACCTTATTTATCCATGTAATGTGATGAGATTGGATGTGAAGGACAGAAATTACTGTAATTGCCCCCAATGTAACCGGAGAGGACAAGATTTAAAAACAAATGCCCTATTTTAATGTCATAGATTTAAACATAGCTGTCTGCATTGTCTGTAACACGTTTGGCTAGGAATGGTGTTAAATTTAGTGCATTTCCCAATTTCATCAGATACGTATTTGAGCTTTCGATCTTTTATATTGTTTTTAACTTTATTTCCCAATTGTGTGTATTCTTCAACCAATGTTGTGGTCATGAACAAATTAAAAAAAAGATGCTGACCATTTCAACATTAAAACTAGCTGAATAAACCTTCTCAGACCAGTATTTGTTTTATTTTGCCCATGACCGTTTTTTCTTAGTTGAAAGAGTAAGATATTTGTGAACTTACAGAAAGACCGTACTCATTTCAGCTTAATCCCAGGAAAATATCACCATGTTTTACATGGTGAGATCACCATTAAGTAGCCACAGTTCCTAAAATTAGTGTTGTACCTCCAATATACGATTTAATCTGTTACTACCCTTATAAATTAGCCTCTGTTATGACCCTGAAAAAAAGGCATTCTCCCCAGTGCACCTCAATAGAGAGCAGATGATGCTCAAGGTTTAAAATATGGTGGAGCATCCTAATAACATAAAATGCAGTCATTTACCTTCATATAAAACATTTTCATATGGTGACATGAAAAAGCACGTTATCTACCAATTAATTTGTTAATTACACCAGGAGAGGTGGCCTAGCTGTTGAACTTAGGGACCCATGTTCGAATCCCACCCTCAAAGCAAGGCTGAACATCATGTGATTCTGCGCAAATCACTTAAACTCACTGTGACTGACAATGTAAAGTGTTAAATGTATTTTTGTAATCCTCACTTGATGTGCATGATCGAGGATCGTCTACCAAGCCCTCCATGCAATGTACAATGTTCTATTGCTTCCTAAATAGGTTTGCACCATATGAATATCATTGCATACATACAGCAAACATGTCATGAGTCTGGAAGAGGGCAGTGCCAGGTAATTATAGACTTGGGTGGACTCCTCCTTGGTCAATAACTGCCTTGGCGCGCCCCTGGATAATATTGCTTGAAAAAATGATATTCTTTACTTAGGCACTTGCTTCCTGATGGTAGCCCCTTGCTATTAAATCTTATCACCGCGAGCAACTTTTTTGCTGTTACCTTTCAGCATCCTTACCTTAAAAGGCATATACTGGTGGCAAACACGTGCAGTCCATTTGCCATGTGATTACTGTGGGTGAGACACATGTAATGAGTATCACCGACAGTAAAAACTCCAAAGTCGGGTGATAAAAAAAAAAGCCAAAATAAATGGTGTACTAAATAGGTGGAACCCATTTTGCAAAAGCCCTTATTACAAATTAAGGGTTTAATTCATATCCCTGTGTAAGCGAGTTTGCACAGGGTTCAGAATTATGAATTGTGTGGTAATTATCACATCCTCGGAGTTATTTTCCTGAAAGATTCCGACAGGTCAAACCTGCTTAAATATATTGGGTGAAGGCCAGCACGACAGGCAAAACAATCAGAATTCGGAATTCAGTGTGTTAAAAACAATTATCCATGTTATGCCTCATTTGAAATTGAAAACCCAGAGTAAGAAGTATATAGCACACATTGTAAATTCCTAACCCTGGGTTAATGGTATTTACCACATGTGACAAATACCCCACACTATCCCACCCAACTTGTAATGAGTCACAAAAAGAAAAAGCCCACAGCAAAACATATTTCATTGGAAACTTTAAGAACCTTTGCAGCATCACAGGACAATCCTATTTTTTTTATGAGCGGAGCTCTCTGCTCCGACTGTGGAGTCTCTGCTCTTGTAAACTTACTATTAAAATGCTGTTTTGTGAATACTTAAAAAGCGTAAATGTATACAAACGTACATGTAATCTTACCTTTGTGAATCAGGCCCCAAGAGTTTAGCTACAGTTCATATGACATAAATGTATAGGGTTGCAATACATCTCCCATATAAAGTATTGCAACTTTTGGAATGCTTACTTTCTGGGCCAGGGAGACTGCATAGTCTGCTATAAGTAGGCAAGGATTGTGAAACAGTACTAAGATCATTTGCCATACAGTTCTGGGGGATCGATCACCAAATAATTTTGACTGGCATTTTAAGGTATTGCTTACTCTAAACACCTTTCACTTTATGAAAACAGGATTCTGGAGCAGGTAATGTGTGACAAGAACCTATGTACACAATAGTATTGTTGCATTTTGTTGTGCAGGTCATATTTTTTTCTGTTTTGTGGTGCCTTTTTGCTGCAGTATTGCAATGTGATTTTGTTTTGTTGCACTGCAGTCCTTGAATTGCCTTCTGTTCTGCCATGTTACGTTGTTTTGTGTGTTATTCAGTTATATTTAGCTGTTTACTTTAAATACATGAACGAAAGCTGCTATATTTCAGGCCGACAGCAGCACATGCCTTGAAAGTTCCTTTGGAAAGCAACCATTTACTACTTTCTAAGGTGGTAAAATAGCACTGCTGATGCTCTTCACCCACTGAAGACATCAGTCAGCCACAAAATATGACTGCCGCCAGTGCTCACTTTATGCAATGCGGCCCTACATGGAAAAATCGTAAATCCTTCAAATAAGTTAATGGGTTTGCAAAGTAACACCATTTGGAATAACTGCAAGCTTCTATTTAGTTTACCACATTGGTAAAATAAGAAAAGTCATATCACAGTTTGAATTTTAGGATGGTTAGTAATGGTAAACCAAAGACTGCTTTAATAGACTGGAATTTGTTTCTTTTCAGCGCCACTCCTGTACGGGTCATAATGTTTATGAAGGCAGCCATTTTGTCTGTAACCTAAGTTCACAGGAAGAGATGGAGTATTAGATTTCCCATTCTTCACCTTCTAGTATAAGAAGTGCTTAATTTACAAACAAATAAGTGCCATGGCTCTCGTAAGGAGGCCACTGCAGCTTGCACCACTCATTGCTCCTGCCAGCACTGCCAGTTACAGTACCAATGCAAGTACTAACCATCACACTCCTACAACTGTGACAAACCCATTACTATTCCAGGCCCCCAAAGCTGTAAGAACAGAAAGGGCAGCAGGAACTAGTCATTTTTAATTCATATTGAATAACTAAACAACTGTTGTTGTGTTCATCTCTATATTAGACAAAGAACACCACCATGTAGCAGACTGTCATAAGTGCTGTGTTGATAGTTAAGTGCGGGTGCCAAACACCGGTAACAACCGGCTCAAATTAAGCACTGAGTATAACCATACAAGATATGGTTTTACAACAGTTTTGTTGTGTGGTGGTGCAGTATTATGGAAAGATGCAGTAATGAGACCATCTGGGAACTTCACACAGGAAGCAACATCTACAACGTAACTCTTCACATGAATAAAGTTTAACTCAAAACTTTAAAGAAAGCTAACCTGTTTCCTACGTATATTCCTTGATTGTGTAAGCGGGACTACACAATGGCGCACCGAAGGAGAACGATGCTGTGTTTATTTTGGTTACACTTTTTCTAACACAATGCTTATTTGCACATTTTTGCTATTCAATGCTTGTTTCATGTGCAAAACTTAAGGACACGCCACTGCTTGAGGGCTGATTCTTTCTTGCTTACGAGGAAACCATGACGCAATCCTGTCATTCAGAAAGAATATCAGGTACACTATGTACCCAAATTGAAGAGACATAGGCCCTGTTTCAAGTTGCATGGAATGGGGTGGGGTATTTGCCACACTAGGAAATATTATTCCACCTCATGCCTTATTAATCCACCACCAGAAACCACCTGCCCCTTTATCGTACTCTTGCAGGTTACTCCTTTCTCCCTTTCTCACAGGTTTTCTCTCTTTCTCTGCCTCCTTCTTTATCACTTGTGTGTTTTTATCTCTCTTGCTCTCAGTCAATGCGCATGTCCCATAAAATGCATACCGGTGGGCCCCACCTGCAACCACTGGCTCAAATTAAGCACTGCAAACATGCAGAACTGGTGTTTAATGCACCAAGACTCCAGGAATGATTGCTCTTAAAATTCTGACTCGCATGCAAACCAGTGTTTGCACAGGTGCTGAAATTATGAGAAAACCTGACAGTCAGATTTCTCAGCCAATAATTTGCAGTAGATCAAACCTGCTAAAATTAGTAAATAATGAGGCATGCAGATTTTGTTGTACGTTAGCACCATTTTGAGGGCAAAAGTAATAATTTCAGTTATTTATCACTTCTGATAAATAATGAAGACCAGGGTATTGTTTTTCATCTGAAGCTACACATAATGACTATACCTGGGCAAAATTTAAATTCCACAAACGGGATTACTCTTGTAACACAGAGTTCCCATCGAATTTTACCAGTCACTGTATGGAGGAATTTCTTTCCCGTTCGAGCACCACAATGACATGGGAACAACGTGAGGCTTCAGGATGCGAGCTGGAGAGCGCAAGTGAGATTTGGAATCTCCTACTGCGATTTCTGGCTGCTAGGAGGGCTTCTGGTGAGATTTTATGAATGCAGTCGGTCACGAGCGGTCGAGGTCAGGGGGCTTTTTCTTGGGTAGATTTTCTACTCGAGCAGCAGCAAAATTAACTCAAAAATTTCATGGTGCCATTTGCACCAATTTTTGAGCATGGAACGCACTACTAGAGATAGAAATCAAGGTGCAGAAGCGCAACATGTATTTTCTGCCAATTAGCGGAACTCTGGGGAATCTTGCAGAGTTTTTATGTAACTCTGTGTGATTCCGCGGAGTGAAATTGTAAGTTCCACCCAAGCCTAATAATGATGCAAATTAGAACTAACAATTAATGCCCACATTTGCATGTTTTGTCTTTTTTCATAGCCTTTTCCCTTAACAAATTACAGCCAGTTTTATCTGCCCAACTCTATCATAGGAAAATTGTAAGAGTGTGTTAATGTTCACACAACTCTTAATTTGAATCCCTGAACAAACCATGGGGTTCCGAATTTAGCCCTTAACTTGCAACCAGAGCCAAAAAGTATTTCTTTGCAAGATCTTTCTCCCGTCATCCTCACTTTTATCAGATTTTTAAAGAAAAAAACATTTACGAGCTTTGTGACGTTTATGTTGTTTACAAAGCTAAAAAACACATGATTTAGATGTAAATGTTCTACAATATTGAACTTTCCTATTTATTACTATTTAATTGCTGCTCTCTTTAATCAAACTTAAATAATGTCATTGAAATGTTCATAAGTCGTTTCCTTTACAATGTAATTTCACTTCTGAAGTTGCGACTTTGAGTATGTAGATTTAGTTCTTTTCAAATATAGGGACGTGGCACTGACTAGTTTTATCCAACAAGCTTTACCCAATTTAAGTTGAGGCAGGATCTCTAGAGTTGAAGTGAATCCCATTCACTCCCAGAGATAAACATTTCATAGTCCCCCACTTTCATACACTAACAGATATAACAATTGCACAAGACTTCTTAGGCCACCCTCCTCATGTCTCTTGGCAACATACCTCACTGTGCATCCCCATTTTGCACCTTTTCCTCCACCAATATTGCAACTTAGCAATAATTTTTAACATTAACACTTACCAACCCAAATATGGGCAATGTTGAGACTATATCATGCCTCACAGAGGGATACGGCCGCAATTGATATGACTGCGTTGGCTAAATGGAATGACATGCTCCCTGAACCGCTTTCTGAAAACGAATGGATTGACTGTTGCAGTCTGACTGGACAATTAACAGCGAATGGGAACCTGCGACTGGTGCATTTTAAATATTTACACCAACTGTATTATACTCCGGCACAGCTATATAGGTATGGGTTGAGAGATACTGACCATTGCAAGCGCTGTAATGCCCCAGACGCCAATTTCTACCACTTAGCTTGGGAGTGTCCAAAGGTGCATGAGTATTGGAGATTAGTCACACATATTCTGCATCAGATGGTGGAGCTGCCCATAGCATGTACTCCACAGCTGCGCCTAGTGGGCGCTGTAGCTAATATGAAAGCGTCTCATAGGAAATTTGTAGCTATATCATTGCTATTCGCTAAACGCAGAGTCTCCATGGGTTAGGGGGGAAGGTCTGCGCCTTCCACTAAACTATGGCTACAGGACTTGGCATATTGTCGGGATCAGCTCGCGTGCTATCCTGAGGAATTGCCCACGACATCGATGCCTCGTGATATCTGGGGTCCACTCACTGCTTATCTGCTCACAGTAACCAATGTTTAATGTCCGATCTTTTTACAATAATGTTTTGTCTATCCTATCATACGATGCATTTTAACTTGCTGTCATGTCTATGTATATCTGTCATGCCAAATTGTGTAATGTTATGTTCTGCCAAATGACTTCTACATTATGCGAATACCTTACCAAAGCTCTGATTTGAATATCTGTACTTTGCTCTTTTATTTTTTGAAAATGTACAAATAAAAAATAAAAAAATATGGGCAATGTTAGGAGTGTAGATTACTGATTTCAATACATTTTCCATAAAATGTCATGATAATGATTTTTTCAGCACTCCTCTGTTTTCTATATGTGGTTTTCTCTCAGATTTCTACAGGAAGAACTTTTGAACCAGATAAAAGGGCACATGAATCAAGCTTTTTACCAGTCGCAAATCGGCCCGTTTGCGACCGGTAAAAAGCCATTTCCGATGCATCAACCCACAATGCATTCGCAAAATAGGTAATCTCAATTTATGCGATTACCTATTTTGCAAATGCATTTTGGGAATCGCAATTTGCGATTCCCTAAATGCAATGCAAGAAGCATTTTCAAAATGCGACTTTGCATTAAGGAATCGCAAATCACCATCAACTACAAGTTGATGGTAATTTGCAATTCCTTAGAAAAATGCACAAAATTACATTTTTCTAAGTGCCATGTGGCGCATTCACATGCCCTTAGGGCATGTGTGTGCACCACATGTGCACACTTACCTTTTTTGGGGGTGCATCAGGGGGGCCTTAGGCCCCCTAGCACCCTTGCAATTGCATTCACAATTTGTGATTACTTATTTGGTAATCGCAAATTGCAAATGCTTTTCCATTCATTCCTATGGGCCTATAGGCCTATAGGCCCATAGGAATGAATGGGAAAGCATTCCCTAATAGCGAATCGCAATTTGCGATTTACTATTAGGGAATGTGTAGGAATCACTATTATTTTTGCGAAACCTACATGCATAAGGAATTGCGGGGCATATTATCAAGGGCTTTATCGCCGCTTTAGCAGCACTTTTTGCCGCTAAAGCGGTGATATTTTTAACGCCCTATTAGCAAGCTGTCGCTAACAGGCGTTAGCGACAGCTTTCAGGCGTTAGAGGCCGGGAATTACATCGCCTTGCATGTCAGCGATATTTATCGCTAATGACATGCAAGGTAGGCGTTCCCAAATAAAAGCGACGGTAAACAGTCGCTTACATACCTATCGCCTATTAGCAATACCCGCGAAGCGATGAAAAAGCGCGCTAACCCCGATTATCGCTTGTTTTTTAGAACTGATAAAAACATGACTTAGCAATGAAAGTCAATGGGAGGTGGATTGTAAGGTTAAGTCCCCAGAATTAGCGATAGGATTTTCTCGCTGGATTTCTCGCGTTAAAGCTGGGTTTCGCCGCTATCGCTGGATATTTTATCGCAATGGAGATAAACCTTGCTAATAGCATGTTATTTCCGCGGTAATATCCAGCGATAGCCGGCGATAAAAAAAGGAGCGCTAAGCAAGGTTTGCGATATTTATCGCATGTTCTTGCTAATATGCCCCTGCGACTCCTAAATAGCCATTCCTTAAAAATCGCTATTAAGGAATCGCAATTCCTTATCTTGATGCATGTGCCCCCATGTTCCTTTTTCTTCTTGAATACAGTGCCCAATAGTGCATTGTTCCTGTGATGCTGGAGTGAAAGGTGTGTTGCCTTTTCTTGTGTCCTGGGACATATAGAGGTCATGGCACAGTATCTTGTATGGGTACTGCTATTTACTAGAGGTGGGCGGTAAACTCCTCTCTGTCGGTGGAGTTCGCAGAGTTTTGCCCTCTCTGCTTGGAGTACGGGGTTCGGCAAAAACTCCACGAACCGCCGTGTGTTGAAGTTTTTCTCATGCACAACTCATCAACGTTAAGTTGACGAGCGCGAGAAAAAAAAAAAACAAGCGCTAGTCTGCCTCTCGGTGAGATTTCACAAAGCGGCAGTCGTAGCAGGTCGCTACTGCTCGAGTTGAGAAAGTTGCCGCTCACTTTGTGAAAGCTGCTGTTCGAGTAGAAAACCTACCTGAGCATAAGAAAGAAGTAGCACTCTCTTGTTGTAGTGAGCCTCAGCAAGGCCTACCAGTGCTTAGGGGTTCTCCCTTCTCTGCACAGAGTCCTCAGACACTTAGGAAGAAGTTGGCACAGAAACTGAAATATAAAAGACAGAGTTTATTAAACCTTATAAGGTGGAGCTAACATTCACACATCACCCTTCAGTAATGCATGAAGTAGCACACTGAATGGAAGGATCCTGGTCCTTTTATACCCACACAGGGGCTCAAATGAAGGCGGTACATACACAAATGCTGGTTGTAGGTACATATAAGGTCATACAGAGAATGCACAGTCGACAAGTGGGTGGAGCTAACAGTTTCTACTTTTAGTAGACACATCCTGACATTTATAAACTTGAAACAGCTGCAAGCTCAACTGAGCATGTGCAAAGCAAGAGGAACTAAAGTTAACTTGTCTCTAGGCAGATTTCAAGAGCAGTTAACAGGAAGGTAGGACAGAGCACATGGCGAGCACATGGTAGCACATGGCAGCCAAAATGGCTGACAGAAATACAAAATGGATTCCACAAAGCGGACAATTTAGCCTCTAAATACAGGCTGTCTTCAGCCAATGCTTAACTTAAGTGCTGCCAAATTACAACAGACGGCCCTTTCAGCATTGGCTGAAGACATTCGTTTATCTAGGGTAATCTAGATATTCATCCCGTACATCTATTAACATTATTTCGGCCACCTCTTTATTCAACATTTGTTGGGCCTTTGTTTCAGCAACGTTCCCTCTTCCCAGGTATACAAGCAGAGATGCAAATGGAGCAAAGCATTGGACCACATTGGATACATACACAGCATGTAAAAAGTATTAATCATTACACACAGGATAGTCAGTAGCTTCCAGCTCCAAGCAGAAACAAGAGTCCAAAATCATCTAGTCTAATTCTAAGTTTCAAGGCTCTGATGTATTTCAGTGACTATCTATTTCAATTAATAGCCAACAGCACATACTTAATAAAAACATTTTCAATAGACTTTTCCAGTATTTCTTATGAGGGCTAAATTATCAATTAATATACTTAAGGAAAGAGTAAAGTAACATGCTCAGATGAACTTTTCTCGTGCAGAATAAACATTACTCTTAAAAAATATTAAAGCAATCAGACATATTATTACAAAAACAATTGTGGCTCCGGGGGACCAGGAGGACCACACAAGACCATAGGAATTAGGACAAGGAGCCGCAAAGGGCTGCTCCTCCTCAAAAATGGGACGACCAAAGGGGTACATTACTAACAAAAAAAGAGTCCTTGGGAAAGTTCTAAAACCAACCAGCCAGAGGGGAGTCTTCTCCCTGTGTCCGTTTGAGCCTCACAGGCAGGCTCTTGTTGTTCCCACGGTGGAGCTGCACAACTCGCAACTCAAGAATCACGGAGAAGAAAAAGTCTTTCTTTCAGGATAGGGCAATCACCCCCCAGGGCAAATACCCTCAATGATCCTATCCAGTGTCTCAGGCAGTGCACCAGTTTTCTTCACTTTAATCTAACAGGCACCAAGGGCATAGCACCTGTACCCTAAACTCAAGTCCTTCCCTAACTCCTGTATTTGCACCTCTGGCGCACTGCTCTTTTGTTGGGGCACAAATTGTATCCAGTGTGCCCAGGTATCTCTTGATCAACAAACAAAGGTGCAAACTTGCATTCACTTTGGGACCAGGATTAAGAGGCCTGATGCTAGGATCTCTGAAGCAACCCTTGTTTCAAAAGGGGTCACCTCAAGCAAAGCCTCCTTGCCGTTCTGGTCGGTCTGTGACTCTCTCAGCTGGGCATCAAAAACTTGATCCATGATTTCTCCTTTCTGATTTGTGACCCCGTCTTTCGCCCAAGACAGTGGCAGGGGTACACAATTCACATCCCAGGGCTTCCGCCTTCACTGAGGTCCTAGTTGCCAGCAACGCCTGTGCTGGTTACCTTCACTTTGGCTTCAAGCTGCAGTGGCGCTGACTCCCCAGGCTGGATCTGATGTCCGGGCCCCTCTGGCAATGGTTGTAAGGCAGCAAATATCTATTGGTGGACAGAACAAGAGGTCTTTAGACAAGGCACAGAAATAATCTATCAACAGAGAGGATAGTCTCAGAATACTTTCTTAGTCCTGGGGCACCCCATACATTAGCAAGGCACCCAAGAACCACTTCATCTATCTAAGAGTAGAAAACCCTGGACCTATTGGCAAGTATAAAAGGAACGTTTTGGTGAACTGACAAGAGTAATACATCACCCAATCCCAAACAGCCAAGGAAGTCTGTGTTCATTTACTAAATTCTGAGGAAAAGAGAAAACAATACAGACATACTCCAAATACTTACATTGGTGTATTCCTATATTACTAATCTGAAGAACCCTCAAGAAAAAGGAAATGTTCTACACTTTTACTCATAGATTTTACATTACTTGTACAGGACTGCAGACACTTGTAAAATAATTTCTCTTACATGTTATGCTTAGGACCATGCTCTCATGTTATAGGTGCAGCAGGAAAATCTAAAACTGCTAATTTAACAGGGATTCTTATTGCAAAAAGAACTAAACTTCAACATAGTGGGTACTTTTTCTTCAGCAGAACATGTTATGACAAACAAACTCCTATAAAACAATATTTTCCTTCAAAATGTTTGCTAAGGATCACATGAGCGTCTTTCCTGCATTGTACTTTTCACGATCTGGACTATGTAACATCATTTTCAAAAGGAAAAAAAACCCTATCTCCAGCTCTAATAAGGGCTGTCAGCTTATTGACAGAGACTAGCTAATAAAAACTAGCAATGCCCTTGCAAAACTGTATAGAACATGAGAATAACATAAACAATAATAGTGTTGCCACCTGAGATTTTTGAACAGAAACCCCCACTATACAATTTTCCTTAAAGATCAAATAAGGGAACATCAATCTGTTCTACTCATTCTTTCATACAGGATGGGCAGTAACATAGCATAGATTTTATCATTTTATTAATGCTAACAATTTTTAAAACAGTATTACTGAATAGCCAATGAAATGTCTCATGGCTATTTCACAGACAGTTTAGACAGACTAAACAAAAGTAAGAAAAAGAAGAGAGAAAACATAATTTTGCCTACCCTTAATTTGTAGAGGAGCTAGCCTCCTTCCCCCATTTTGACAGTAGGAAAACCTGAAACAGGTTTTACTTCTGTCAACACTTTCAACCCCTATTTGTAGCAACTGGGCACAAACAAACTTGTAGGAGATATCTTAGAAAGTGGCTATTCTCTGATTCAAGCACATCGAGTACTGTAGAAAGCGTCAGCAACAAATGTATCAATTCCTTGAGCAATTGTACTAGATTAACATGAGGGCGCATGAATGCAAACTAAAATCCATTTCCTCCTTATCGTAGCCCCTACACAGTATTCTTTAAACTAAAACCATTATTTTATATAAATGGCAGATCAATGTTCAACTGAGGGTTGTCTTCCTTCGTGGCATAGGACTGCGCAAAACGTGTGTTTGCCAAAAATAGGAAGCAAAGCTTCTCTTTCTCTCTTTGCGCTATCATCTCGTCTTTCAAAAAACTTTTCGAAGGTCGAAGTGTCCCAGCAAACATTACCCTTCACCCTGCTAAGTTGCTAAATGCAGAACTCCGACCTTTGACCCGTTCAGCAGCTGCTCATTTTTGCGTGCAAGGCTTGCCATGCGGTTTTGTAATGCAAAGCAACTCTGGAGAATCACAGCGAAAAGCAGTCCTATACTTATTTTCATTTATGTACAGTGGTGTGCAATCTAGTAATGCAGAGGCAGCTGTTTATTTTATACTTGCATATACTTTATGGAAGCCTGAGAGCACGTTAAAACTGCCTTGAGTGGTAGAACTGCTTGTAAAATTGTGAATTTAGCTCAATTTCGACTTTGGTGGTAGGGGCACTTAAAAATGAATATCCTACAATATTTTTGCATAATAGGAACCCCCAGAGTGTTCTCTAGATAGCCCAGGAATGGGAAATCAGAAATGTATAAGATATACCCTTATAAAAATAAGTTTTGTACAGCTGGGTAAAGTGACATTTCACATTTAAGTTCCCTTTTATTGCGGTACAGCACTGCTTAAATTCAACTTTGATACTAGGAATTCACAGTATGATGATTAGGCTTTATAAAGATGAAAAAACGAATTTAAAGCATTTGTTTTTAACAATATATTTTTTTCCCATATAATAATTATTATTTTTTATCAATAAAACCAACCATTTTGATGATTCCACATTGGAAAAGCAAGCTTCATTCGTAGCCTATCATATTTAAACGCATTCATTCATAACCCTAAGCACAGAAGCCTTACTTGAAACAGGAAAAGTCTGCGCCACTTTTTTAAAAGAACAGTTATCATTTAACATCAGAACCATAGATATACTTATATAAAAAAGGCATTAAGAAAGGAAATCCCTACTTTCAATTTTGTTCTCTGTTATCCAAAATAATGAAACTGGTGTTTTGAAACTTTTAAAATAATGCAGGCCTGTATACCAGGTTTACACTGACTTAAAATATCGCTGACACAGCATTCCTGTCTGTGGCCGTGAGCAGGAATAGCCATATGCTATTTATGCAGCTGTTGTTTGTCAGCAGGCGTCGAATTTTCACGCCTTTCTCAGGAAAAACCCCTTTATTATTTGAAATACCCTGACAGAGTTAAATCCCCATTTGCTGTGTCAAACGGTTTCTTTCAGTTAGTCAGTTTAAACACAGCTGTCGGAAAGCTTTTTTCTCGGGTGCTGAGAGAAAAGCATGTCACAGTCTATTTAAAAACTTAGGCATTTCAATGCAGTCAAATCTATCTTTCTATAATGTGTATTTAGTTCAGCAACGACCAAATTCACTCAAATGATGTGCATGCCTATTAATGTCTAATACAATGTATTTAAGGAAAAGGCTGTAACATTGTGTATTTAAGTCTATTGATTACAAAACACACAATTTCGTTTTTTTTCTCTCTGTATGAGGCCTATTTTAATCCTATTGAATACGAATTCTAATTTTATGTTTAGCATTGTGGCAAGTTGCACACATGTATAGTGTCTTACTCTGTCAATTTAATAGTAACATGCAGCTGTTTAGCATATGTTACATAATTTATTTCTGGATTTTTATTTAATATGTAAGTAACTAAATGACATTTTGCATAACAGAATGATGACAGCAAAAAAAACATAAACAAACTCATTGAGCTCATTCAGACAGTTACAGAAGGACACAACACAGCGCGCTTAAAGCTAGCCATTCTTACATAAAGTGTACTCACACAAGTATTACCAATGTCAAACCAAAAACCCCACATAGACATTTAAACACACATTGAACCCACAAATCAACACTTAGAACTTTAAGACAGCTTACAGACTGTACGCAAGACCAACCTATTTGTAAATACTAATTGTAAGTCATATTTACAAGAAGAGCTCTCAAAAGTAGCCCAAAAAACTGTTCCATGGTCAAGAAGCCAAAATACACCAAATTCGCCAGTTTTGGCTGGTAGAACACTCAAAAAGCGCTCTGCATATCACCACTTATGAATGTTACTAAGTGCGCAGATCCGGATCCGTTTTATGTACATATTTAGTTCCATGGGGTACTTAGTCACCAAGGAAGAAATATCTTTTTACTATACGTAAACCTATTTAGGTATCCCCTCTGAGGGGAGTCAACTAAGTACTTACTAAATCCATATCGGTACCTCCAAAACAGCAACACTTTCAACAAAGTGTGCTGGTAACAGGCATGCCAAAAATATTATAGCATATATAATATTATACTCCAAGTGACACTTAACACAATGTGTGCCGTTCAAATTTTCAAAGTTAGAAAAAAATCTCCTCATTACCTGCCTATATGAATTGCAATGCATATATAATTACAAAACAAATTCCAAAATTGGCCAATCATACAAACAAAGCCACAGTAAGTGTTACTAAAACTACCTTACCAATCAAAGGCATCAAACCAACAGCAAGTGCCGCAAAACGGCTCTTACCAATCAAATGGTGTCCAGGTTCCAACTGCCAAGTTCTCAAATTGACCAAATGGTCACTGCACGGCAAATCAACAGAAGAGATCTCAGTCAAGGACCGGCGCCGCCGGGATGGTCAGATCAGAAAGAAAGGAAAACGCCATGGGTGCCAAGACTCAGGTCTCCTCAGGCAGCGATCGCGTCCAAGAGCGAGATTCCAATCCTTCATCTCGACCAGTCCTTCGGGCATCCGAGTCACTGATGAGTCCCACGTTGGAAGCGCCAATTTGTTGTAGTGAGCCTCAGCAAGGCCTACCAGTGCTTAGGGGTTCTCCTTCTCTGCACAGAGTCCTCAGACACTTAGGAAGAAGTTGGCACAGAAACTGAAATATAAAAGACAGAGTTTATTAAACCTTATAAGGTGGAGCTAACATTCACACATCACCCTTCAGTAATGCATGAAGTAGCACACTGAATGGAAGGATCCTGGTCCTTTTATACCCACACAGGGGCTCAAATGAAGGCGGTACATACACAAATGCTGGTTGTAGGTACATATAAGGTCATACAGAGAATGCACAGTCGACAAGTGGGTGGAGCTAACAGTTTCTACTTTTAGTAGACACATCCTGACATTTATAAACTTGAAACAGCTGCAAGCTCAACTGAGCATGTGCAAAGCAAGAGGAACTAAAGTTAACTTGTCTCTAGGCAGATTTCAAGAGCAGTTAACAGGAAGGTAGGACAGAGCACATGGCGAGCACATGGTAGCACATGGCAGCCAAAATGGCTGACAGAAATACAAAATGGATTCCACAAAGCGGACAATTTAGCCTCTAAATACAGGCTGTCTTCAGCCAATGCTTAACTTAAGTGCTGCCAAATTACAACACTCTGACCTGCTGTGTGGTGCAGTTCGCACTGTTTTTACAATGCAGGACAAGCTCCAAGCGCTAAATATCAGCGTGATGGACCAGAATTCCGTTGCTCGCAGAACTCTGAAGAATCCCTCTGAGATTTTAGGTAACTCTGCAGAATTCAGCAAAGTAAAATTGAGCGAGTTCCGCCCACCCCTACTATTTACCACTGGTGTCTAAGGGATACCAATGCTAATGCACCACAGTCAGAGAACCAAAGGCCTGATGTATATATTGGCTGTCAGAGTATTAACCATCGGCATGGCGCAGTACTTTACGACCGCCATGCTGAAGGTTTCTCCGCCTGCCGTATTTAGATATGGCCATCAGGCCAGTGGGCATAGCTAGCATTTCCGGGACCGCTGTCAAGATGGTTCCTGGAAGTGCATTGAAAGTTTGATGGATGGCTTTGTCAACATGACGAAGCCGTCCATCAAACTTTCAAGTTTTTTTTTTCAAAAACAAAACCACAAAGCAGGATTTGAAATTAAAAAAACAGTGCCCCCCTCGCCATGGGAGTTATCTTACATGGTGATGGGGGCATTTTGCAGTTTTCACTGCCCTTTACCGCCAGGGTTTCCTAGTGGTGACGTGCAATGAAAACTGACCTGCATGTCCACCATTCTAAATTAGGTGGATGGACATACGGGCAAACCTCCTATGGCCCTTACTCTGTCGGGCTGTTAGAGGGGTGTAACAGAGGTCACTCTGTTGTTACACCAAAGGTCCACCCATACATAAATCTGGCGGGCGGACCGTTATGTTGGCAGAAAGGGTACATTGTTACCATTGCAACAGAGTATCCTTTCTGCCAACAAACAAATTAGGTCTCAAGTTACTCCATTGGGACACCTGATTCTCTGTACTTATCATGGGAGAGTAGTAAAACTTGCATCAAGTATGCACACAGGACAAAAATGAACCACACCATTCACTTAGTAGTAGTAAATCACAGATACGCAAAAACACGCATACACACACACACACCTACACACACACACACATACTCCTTTTGTGAGAGATGAATGGACCTTTCACTGAGTAAAGCCAGTAGGCATTCTGATAACAGGGTAAAGGAAAAAAGGTCTGCACTCTGCACCACTGGGTTGATAACATCTTCCACAAAGGTTAGCCACCACACAGCCTGGGTTGAGGGGCAAAACATGGAAGTCCTGTGTGACAGTCCATGGAAAAGAATGATGATTACACTATTATCTCAACTTGAGGATTTGATGCTACCATTATTGGACTACCTAGAGAGATGCACTGAGCAACACAACAATGTTCTCTCTGTGTTACCTGCATTGGGGGTCTAAAACCTTAACAAATCTTCACAAAACCGAGGTAAATGATTACTTAATGTTGCCAAATAAGGTATGGTTCTTCATGCCCTGTGCTGAACTAAGAGTGTATGAAGTTGTAATGATGTTTTTGCTATCTTCACAAAGACCGTTGGAAAGCTTTGCAGACTTCCTATCGTTGCAAAGTTTTTTGCTTTAACACTTCTACATGAAAATCATGACTTTTGCAATAATTTATGTTAGACATATCCTTAATGTACAATAGCAAAATATACACACACAAAACATACTTGAAGAATACAATTAGGGGCTCATTAATCTTTCTGCGCATATTACCATTTCAAAGCTAATTGTGCAGTGTGGGGGTACTTGACCACATGATTTGTGCCCAGAAAGTCCTTGTGTAAATCGTGGGACGAAACACTAAACATTTTTAACTGCTCACCATGGAAATGAGGAGAGCATGCATCATTACTATGTTGTCTTCCCTTTCAAGGTCTGGATTACAAATACTGGTGCAGTAACTGTGCAACCAGTAAATGCCATTTCCTTATGTATTGATCCTTAAAAGGGGGAATGCTTAAAAGGGGGAATGCTTAAAAGGGGACACAATTAGCACCCAGAGTGCACCCAGTAAATGCCATTCCCTGGTACATTGATGCTTAAAATGGGGCATTCTTAACACAATTAGCACCCAGAGTTTTGCTGGATTGGGAATGAGGGCTTTAGGTCCTCAATACGAATAGTGTTTAAGATATTTAAACATGCACATCCATAAATTTGGCTTGCACTAATCTGTGCAAATGTTGAAAATATTGTGCACAGTAAATGTTGCCCGTATTTACCAAATGCAAGAAAATGGAATTTGTTAAATAGTACATCCAAAAACTATTACATACAATATTGTTCACATGTGTTAAGTAAAATGTAGTTACATGTTAGGTTGAAAATTACGCCTAATCATGAGCAGGTAGTAAATTATGCAAAATTCTTAGTTTCTCAAAGGACTTAGTAATTGTCTTAAAACAGAAACATTACCAGTTTACAAACACATAGATGCTGTACAGTGAGCTGCACTGGGCTGCACACTTAGGGCCCAATTATGAGTCTGGTGGTGTGGCGCCGGGTCCACCCCACCGCCACACCGCCATACCCGTGGTGAGGCCGTCTGCCAGATTATGAGTGTAACTCGTATCTGGCAGGCTTTTTTCTGGCGTTCCCACGGCGGTGCCTTTACAGTTTCTGCACGAAAAGTCCATGCTGAAAAGTCCATGCTGTGCAGGAACTGGTGTGCATCCACATGTGAAGGAGTCACAGGGGGCCCTTTGTTTCCTCTCTGCCAGGGTTTACATAGAGGAGGAACCGCCATGTAAACCCTGGCAGAGAGGAAACTCCTAATATGCTTGGCAGGACCACAGCGGTCCCGTCAAGCATATGGATGCCATCTGACTGCCGCAACACCGCTAGTGAACAGTGGTTCCCTTGTGGCTGCTGCGGGCTGTGGCGGTCTCACTGCCTATCTAATAATAGGGCGGTTGTGTGACCGCCACTGCCGTGCATCCATGAGTCTGGTGGTCCTCGGACCGCCAGACTCATAATTGGGCCCTAAGGGGTAATAAATGACAGACCAATTGAAAAAATGTATTCACCACAGTGTACCCTTGTGACTTGAATAACAACCACCTTCCATATATTTTCCGAACCCTATGATGAAAAGGTATAAAATATACTGAAATTAAATAATGACAACTGCATCTCTGTAGTATGCATTGAGTAATTTTCATATATAGTCAAAGATAACAAACAATCTGATATGCACTCAGAACAATAAGGCTAAGTTCATCCAGAAGACACCTATCCTGTCTATCCTCTAAATTCCTCTGTGATTTTTGTGGTGTTGCCTCTGAAGATGGAAAGGTAGAAGGGGTTGATGGACCAGACGGAGTGGTACTTTCTGGTTTACTATATTGTTCTATTTCTTTTCTCTCTACCAGCAAGCCCAGGGTCTTCAGGGTGGAGCTTGTTGATGTATGACCTTCCACCATCTTGCAACTCAGACTCTGTATTGATGCAGTTATGTATTTAGAGTGTTGATGTCAGATCAATTGAGGTGTTACTGTCTAGGATCTGTCTGTTGCAAGTGCAAGAACTGTGCCTTAAGGGTGTCCTTTATTTCTGGAACTGCAAATTGTGAGTCTGCTTGTTTTTTAAAGTACTCAACCAATGTTGCTTGTCTGCTCAAGATTTAGAAAGTGATTGACTAAATTCATCAGTCATCAACTCTCTTAGTTGATGTTGATGGTGCTACCTTATCTGAGGTGTCAACTGCATCTGTTTCAACTATCAGATCAGTAGACCTCCAGCTCTCCTGGGTATACTGCCCTTCTCTCCTTTGTTACTACGTCCAAAGCCTTTGTCTGTAGAGCAATGATGTCTATCATCTGGATTAAAGCCTCAGCCTGATTTGAATGGGTATCACATTTTGACTGCCAATGGGGCCACTGTTGATCCACAAACTTTCAGTGGAGGGAATGAAAGTCAATGCAGAGTTCACAGGGGTTGTGTTTATGGTGATCATGGCCATGGATGTAGTACGTGTGGATGATGTTGATACTACATCGGCCTGTGTGTATGTTGGCAATGCTTCCAAAGTGGCTGCGACCAAAGGGTGGATGTGGACATGCTGCAGTGATGTTAGCCGGAATGATGTCTCCTTTCTCTTTTCACTGAAGGCCACATTCTTAGGTGAAATACCATTATTTTTCTTACACTATAGAGTTGAGATGCACTCTTATTTGATGTGCCGAGAGTCTTTTCGGGGGGTATTTTGGGTGTACTCTTCTCTGATTTGCTGGGTGTCTTTTTGGGTGCGAGGGTGGTAGTACTCTTACCTGGTGTGCTAGCATCTGGTGAGGGTCCAGCTATGGATTATTCAACTTCATTTGCTTCTTCTTTTTAAAATAAGATGAATATATGTAAGAGTTCATATTATTTGCATGCACTTAATCAAAACATCGTGTAGTAATCACAGCTAAGGTTACAGTCCATGAAGGATATTCCCATGGTAAGACCTGCATTGCAATGATAAATGAGCAATAAACTATCTACCCCCCTTCACAGAAGGGATTGATGTGTGAGTGTTTGGTGAAATACCGTAATAAGGTTCATAACAGATAAGGAGCTAATAACATGGCCAGAGACGTCTGTGCCATGAAATACACACACACACACACACACATATATATATATGTATATATATATGTGTGTGTGTGTGTGTGTGTGTGTGTGTGTGTGTGTGTGTGTATATATATATATATATATATATATATATATATATATATATATATATATAAAATGGCCAAGATTACCCTGCCCCCTATGAACATTTATTTCAGACGTCATAATAGTATGTAGGTCCCACAATCTTTCAAAATGCTCCCTCTTTGCACAGAACTCCCATTGTGCTGGAAGATATGTTTGTTTGCACTGTTAGTGCCACTACCATACCAGATATGGCAAAAACTCTGCTGGTTTATCTGTCATATACACTATGTGCACCATATCAATACATGGATCATAACATTCTCACGACATAAGCCCCAAATAAAAATAACTGACTTTGACTGCTTGTTGTTTGACAACATTTCTATTATTAAAATTTGCTGTTTACCTGCACTGCTGCTTTTTAGGAACTATATCCACATAATATGCATTGACAGAACTTGTCCCCAATCCCGAAATATTTCAAAGTGCTAATCAGGTAAGGCCAGTGGACTCTATCAAATGCCTTTTATGCATTAATTATGAAGAGTAGGGCCTCACTCACATCTTATTATCTGCATATTTTATTTATTAGGTGGAGGATGCACTTAGTGTTATCTCCATAGTTTCTGTGTGGTTTTAATCTTGCATGGTCTGGGTCCACGAGATAAGCATATAAGAATTTAGTCTGGCAGCCAAAATGCTAGTGAAAAACTTGGCATCAACTTTAATCAATGAGATGGGTCTGTACAAAGCTGTGTGCTTTTCCCTAGTTTGGGGATGATTGATATGGAGGCCACCAGCACATTTGTAGTGAGTGTCCCACTGCCAGCAAAAGAGTTAAAGATTGGGTCTAATGTCTGACAAAAGGTTTTATAATAAACTGGTGGGAAGCCAGGTCCTAAGGCTTTGAGGGGCTTGAGCCTGCCAAATGGCAGATATTGCTTACTCTACTCTCATAGGTTTCGCAAGGGTCTCACCTTGTTTCAGGTTTAGCTTATATATGTGTGTTTCCTGGAGATAAGGGGTGATTCAATTGTGTTTTTGAGATGAGTAAAGATATGCCAGGTCCCAATGGGCACGCGTATGGGCAGAACAGGAGTGGGGAACAATTGTGGATGGATCATATGCGCTAATAGCACACCAGCTTTGTCCTCTTCAGTGTGCAACCTCTGAGTGTATGAGTTGTGGTCAATAATTTTCAGGCATTACAACAGTTCTGCATAACGGATACAACAGTCACTTAATTGCTCTGTCTTGGAAATATCATGTACAGCCTCATGCTCAACCAGTCCCAACTGTGTTTCAGTGGAAGTAAGGTCTTTCAGGACCAAGTGACATGCCCTGGCCATTATGGATAAAGACACACCCCGCATGACCACCTTCAATGCTTCCCATTCAGTCAGGAGTGATGAAGCAGTGTTTGCGTTTTCCGCAAAATAATTAATGATGGTAGTACCCAGAGTGTCTTTAAACACCACATCCTCTAGAGTAAGGGCTGTAACCACCAGGTAGGGACTGGGGTAGGAATGCGGGTCCAGGACATTATGATCTCCAGAGGGTTGAGGTCAGATAGGGTTTTGCCTAGATAAGTGGAGTCAGTGACGCTCAGGAGCATATGCAGGGAGAAGAAAAATCAGTCAAGGTGGGAGTTTGTGTGGGGAGAATAAAAGGAATATTCACGCATGCCTGTGTTCAGTGCTCTCCACATGTCTGATAGCGACCAGCTTGATGCCCAATCTCGGAGTGCCTTTGTCTGCCGAACTAAGGGGGCACTGGGTAAGGGGGGATGGGAGCGGTCCAACTGCGTTAAAGTCACCCCCAATGACCCATGGCAGGTGGAACCAGTCAGCCAATACAGAGGAGAGCTGTGAGAGGAAAACATCTTGGTCTGAGGTTGGGGCATAGATACTACCCCGTGCCAGAGGTCGACTGTCTAGGGTCCCATGTACAAACGAATAACGACCATTAGTATATATTCTGGAATCCACTGCACAAATGGTGTTCCAGCCCATATCCAGACCGCTGTACCCCTTGCATTGGCTGACAATGTAGTGGTGAACAGCTGCCCTCTCCATTTCATTTGTAATTTATGGGACTCAGTGAGGGAGAGGTGAGTCTCCTGTATGTAGACTATGTGGGCCTTACGTCAGTTAATTTAGGAATGTACACAATGCCACTTGTGGGCAGACCCCATCCCCCTGACCTTCCACGTCAATATGGTAAAGGTATTCGTAATTGTTGACATTCAGAAATCGGTTGAAACAGTGATAGAATCAGAAAAAGCCCCCCCACCATTCCTCGCCGCCCCAGACATTATGCAATGCTACAGTTCATGACAATTGTAAAACAACCATGAACAATTCCCAACATTAGGTCAATGGAGGAACGTTAATTTGACCAATAAAACCGACATTCATCAGAGAACCATAAACCGGAGCTACCGCACCAGGGGGTGGCCAGGGAAACCAACAGAGTGAGAGAGATCATAGCTGACATTAAAGCAAGCAAGCTTAGTCTACACAGAAGTGTCATTGGAAGGAAATCGAAAAAGAAAGAAGAACTACATCAGAATGTAAAGCAAACATCAGATACAATACGTGGGTCGGGTGCAAGACGAGAAGGGTGTGGGTCGACGTCTGTGTCCTCCCCACAGTTCGAGTCACGAGTCTTGCACCCATTGACATTGTCCGATGTTTGCTGTGTCACAGTGGGGAAGAGTCATACCCACATTGGATTTGAATCTGAGATGGCTGTGCCAGATGAGTTGATCAGGGAATGCGGAGGCAGCCCCTGTCCAGCCGAAGTCACAGTCTCGATAACTGTAGGGTGCTCCTGCAATGCCTGTTAGGGAGAGGGAGCAGCCCTTGAGGACAGCTGCCACGGGGCATCCATCTGGCGACTGCTGGTTTTGCCGCGTTAGACCATGCAATGAATCCTGGGATGGGGTGACCTGCATTTGTGTTTTGAGCCGGTCCCAAACTGATTCTGGGGTGTCAAAAAATAAGGTGCACTGATTGTGGACCACTCTCAGGTGGGCCGGAAACATAAGTGCATAGGGGAGGCCCTCCGTCATGAACTGCCTCTTTTCAGAGAGAAAAGAGGATCACTTATGTTGCACAGCCAGCGTATAGTTGTGGAAGAGGTCATTGTTTACTTGTATCAGAGCAATTTCTCTGGCTTTTTGGAGCACTGTGTCTCGGACCTGGAAATTCAGGATAGGGCCCACAATGGGCCTGGAAGGCACACCTGGGAGCAGCATTTGGGTGGGCACCCTATGTGCCCTCTCCACCGTAAAGGCGTCTGACAGTCGCTGTGGGGCCACTACAGTTTTCAGCCAGGTTTTGATAAACAGCGTGGCATTAGGCCCCTCCGCACCCTCTGGCATTCCCATGATGTGCACATTGTTGCATCTCGCTCTACCTTCTGCATCTTCAGCCTGATCATGCAGAAGGCGTAATTTGGGAACATAAGTCCTCCAGGTCAGTAGTATGAGCCTTTTGATGAGGGGCCAAGGTCGCAAACTCAGTTTTGGTGGCCCTGACCCTGTCAGTCAATTTGCGATGATCATCGTAGAGCAGGCCCGGATCCGAAGCCAAGGAGCCAATGCGTTGTTCTATAGCCATTCTAGAGCCTCGAATTTCTTGTAAAATTAGATCTAGATTGTCCAGTGCAGTGCAGGACATGATGGGCAGGCTATAGTCCACTCCTGTGAGAGCAGGTGAGCCCTCAGTGCGGGAGGTTCCTGGCTGTGAATGGCTATTACTGGGTGCAACGACTGACCTCGCTTCCCTGGTCCGGCCCATGGTGAGGGCAGGGGACTTGCAGATGAAATGAAAATAGGTATTTGTAAAGTGCACGGCTACTCACATAGAGTGTCAGAAACCGCAACAAGATGAGCTAAACCTTGCCTACCAGAGTGCTATTGCTGAAACAACCAGGTTTTTAGTTGTCTCCTGAAAAGCAGCAAGTCCTGGGCCTGTCTGAGATGCAAAGGCAGATCATTCCACAGACGTGCCGCTAAAACCTGAAAGGAGCGTCCCCAAGCCCGAGAACTGTGACCTGGATGAACCCAGCTGATTCCAAGCTCCCACTCTCCAGCCCATAGCCCTTGGGCCCCGCCAGAACCAATCGATTAGGGCCTCCCACTCCAGAGGGCAGCAGGGCATACAGTGGAGCCCAGCCAAACTCCGTATCGCGTCTCACTGGCAGGATGGCAGGAGCGGGCCAGGACACCCTAGAGAGTAGCAATCGGAAGATCACATGCCAGCAGACCAGAGCCATATGGTTTCCAACTGTCCGGCAGGCTCAAGGGACCGGCAGGAGGGACAGTGCCAGTAGTTAGAGCCAGTAGCAGGGCACAGAATTCACACGTCGATCCCACAACGGCCACTAGACGAGTACACACTATAGATTCTGCTGTGCCCACTTGGTCAGCCCCAGCATGCTCTGCAGGTATCACCGCAACTCCACAGCAGTCACCCTGATCATGTCACCCTCACTTCCTAGGGAAACGGCACCCTTTGGGGGGAAGGAACAGAGCAACCAGTAACCTGCAGACAGGGGGCTCCAAATCCTCTCAGACTCCTTAACTGGCGTCTCCCGGGGACATCAATGGCATTATGGCAGCGTAGAGCATGAGTGTCTGGGCCAAGAGTGCCACGAAACAGGAAAACAGGCAGTAAAGGATGGGACCCTGGCTGTCGTGCAGATGCGGTGGGCCCAGTATGGAGCACTCAGGCAATAAGGAGGCCCCCAGGGCAGAGGTTGTCGTGGCTGTCGACACCCATCTGGACTGGGAGTCGCGTTTCACAGCAGGTTTTATGGAAGGCCAGATGCTTGGCGTCATCCTCCCCTCAAATCCGGGGTCCAAGTGTGGGCCGCCTCGCCCTCCTTAGGCAATCTCCCCTCTGGTTGTGGCAGCCGCGTGGGCAGCACGGGCCCACGAGTGTGTGTACAGTTCCAATCAGGCCCATGGGGAGGTAGGAGACGGACTGTCCCAGGGTGCCCCCTGGCAGTCCCACACCCAGCTCGTCTCCCAGGCAGGATCACTGCCCCCACGCCAAGAGCAGGTGCCACACACTTGAATGATTCTGTGGCTCCCCCGGAGGCCAGAGGCGCCGCCGCTGGATGTTGTAGTATAGGACCGGGGGGAGGCTCACCACAGTCCGCAGCACCAACCAAGTCCCGGACCCAGAAGGCAGCAGAGAGGACAGGGCTCTCAGGCCGTCCCAGCTGTCTGCAGAGCTGGAACAGCACTGTCGTGGGTTGCAGAAGGCTCCGGAGCGGGCATTCGACGAGTGGGAGTAAGTCACATCAATCCCCGGAAGCATTTGGGTGGTTACGGTGGGGATGGCAACAGATATTTGGTGATTCCCGGTTGCCTCTCGGGAGCTTTGCCGAGTTCCGTCCTCCATCTTAGATGGTTGTCCACTCCGCCCCTCCATGTATTTTTGTAGACGTTATTTTAAAGCTAATAAAATAATGTTTAAATGTTAATTTATATGTTATGTATAGATTTTTAAACATAGTACTGTTTAAAAGAAATTGTATTTTAAATTATAATAATGTTAATTAAAATTACACACATATACTTACTATTATAAAGTCAATATTTTGGACCACAACATTTTAGTAGTCATTACTTTTGTATTTTACATTATATGTAACGAAAAGTGGACTTTTTTAGGTCGATTATCTAAACACCTTTATTTTTACACCATAACATTTTTGTGGTTGTATATTTTGTCATGCAGCCTTTCATTCATCACTTGCGTACCTCTAACATAAACAAATACAGCACTAGCCAACAGGAATGCTAATTTCCCCATTCTGCCTCATTCCTCCCCACCTCCCACCAAGCCACAACCAACCACTATCAACACTATACCAAACCAAACCATATTGCACCAACACACAATTCGTTGCAGCTCAGTGTTGGACAAACTTTGCATAGAACAATTTTACAAATACCAGCAAACATTAAAAAATTATTATTAGAGCATTAGAATGTTGAGAGCTCCATTGAAGGCAATAAAGTGGCTCATGGCTTATAATGTCTGACCTGTGGCACTGGCCTATAATTCGGGTTCAGAGCTTTCAACAACTGGTATAGCCCTCAGGATTCTGCTATATGGCTATATTACATGGGTACAATGACTTATTACTTTCTCTCAAACGTGGCCACGCTCCGAATTCCTCACTAAAGACTATCTGACACATGCATCAAAAATGCCATTTGCGATTCCTTATTAGCGAAAAATAAGGATTCGCTAATAAGGAATTGCAAAGCCAATGCATGTAGGAATCGCTAAAAAATAGCGATTTCTACAAATTCCTTAATTACGACTCGCAAATTGCGAGTCGCAATTAAGGAATGGCTTCCCATTCATTCCTATGGGCCTACAGGCCCATAGGAATGAATGGAATTGCATATGAAATTTGCGATTACCCATTAGGTACTCGCAAATTGCCCATGCAATTTCAAGGGTGTCAAAAGGACACCCCGTTGCACCCCTGAAATTGGAATGTGCACCCATGTTGTGCACACACATGCCCCAAGGGCATGTGTGTGTGTAACATGTAACTTTGAAAAATGCACTTTAGTGCATTTTTCAAAGTTTTTGCAAATTACCGACCAGTTTTTTTCCGGTAATTTATAACCCCTAATAGCGAAATCGCTATTTTAAATTGCTTCTAGCATTGCATTTAAGGAACCGCAATTTGCGATTCCTTAAATGCACATCGCAATTTGCGATTTTTGCATTTGGGATGATGCATCCCAAATGCAAAAATACCGGTCGCAAAGGGGCAGATTCTGAGAATCTGCTCGTTTGCGACCGGTTTTTAGTTTGATGCATGGGGCCCTAAGTCCTCTAAACTGCATGTTGTAACGAAGGGGAAGTGAATTACTAGCGAACAAAGTGCTGTATAATTGGTACTCTATATTAGGTTGCATGGATTATGGAAGACGTGTGACAGTAGATAGTTAAAAACAGTATCCGTAGCAAAAATCCCTCTCATCGCGATGCTTCTGGTACCCTGTCCTCCAATCTCTGAATAATCGCGTGAAATTCGACCCCTGCACTTGACCCTGATGCGTAGCTGAAGCAACCCTTGCCATCATTACCTGAACTCTGGACATCATCCTGGACCCTGGCCTCTGTCTTATACCTGTTTCTCCTTCCCTGCATCTGCCTGGAGAGGGGTTGCAGCTGCTGTCCTAAGCGTCCTCTGAATATCCTTGCACAGGATATCTAGCCCACTTGACATCCTTCACCAGGAAATTCAGTGTGGAAAATTCAGCCACATTGAGAAAACCTGTTTGATGACTTCAACCCAAATTCCCTACCCCAATATACTACCTCAACTTTTCAATGCATGTAAACTGCCACCACATGACTTGTTGCTTCATATGCAAGTGTAGCTTTATAACTATGCTGATGATATCCAATCCTATTCGACTAGCAAGGTTTCATCGTATAGAGCTGGCTTCAGAAACCACACATCTGGACGGATTCAAGTTGGCTTTAAGTGACATATGTTCAAAGTGTGAGTGGACGACGAAAACAGCAGCCCCATAACAGAACTCCTGTCCCCAGGAAATCAATGGGTTCGCTAAATGAGAGGGCTCGTCTGGGATTCTGAGCACTGATTTCAAGCCCTGTCAAATGTGTGGTCAAATGTATGTGGAAAAAATGCATAAACCGCGGTCACTTGTCATTGACCATGTATAAAACAAGAACATAAAACAGGAAACTGTCCGTCTTTGTTCGAACACGAGCAGTTTTCAATACACATTTCTAAGCACTTTGGTGTTGGGTACATTTCCTTTACTTGGCGATTGATACACATTTTACCTTAGCCATTCAGTGGAGGAGTACAAAAAAGTGGGTCTTTATTTTGACAGCTGTAATTCCATTTTACGTTACATTTGAGTACTGCTGAATCGCTTGAATCAGACGCAATGTAAGTTTAATTCCTTGATATCCTACCTACATCTATGGAGCAGGCATATCAGCCGAGCGTAATACATTTATCATGTGAAAGCATATACCACTTGGGCGCTATGGGATGGTATCCCAGCTGTCTATTCTAAACACAGTCATGGGTTGCAGGTAATAATCTCATACCAACATTATAGATACCAAGGAAGCAAGTCAGTGTTCATGATTTTCGTGTAATGGCTGTCATGGCGTGCCTGTATAAGGCAACTTTAGCATAATACTGAATGTGACATCAATTTCTGAGTCTGCGGTGCAAGTAATTCTCATCTCAGAGCTCTTTCTGCTGGGTGCATCGCCCTGTCTCAGAGCCGCATTGCCTGTTGCCTGTTGTCTGTAAACTCCAAAAAGGAAGCACATATTCGGTGTAGTTATGACAGTCAAAGTACACAGGATGCGTGACTAGTCGGTGGTGTGCAAAGGTTGTCATGTGCCCTTATGTAAGGAAGGAAAATGGGCCACTGACTGCCCGGTTAGTTAGTATAAACAGTTTTAAATGGATGCAGAGATCCCCTAAATGGTAAAATTATGTAGGGGCTGCTGGTGGGCCCCACTGGCACCCATTTTAGGGGCCCGAACTCTTTTAATCCCCAAAAAATAGCTTTTGGACAGCCCATTAGTGTTGTGCAAACAGTATGAGAAAGGTGCTGCCCTGTTTGCACAACACTAATTAGTTGTATGTCATTGAAGAGAGTGTGTGGGAGAGAGCATGTGTGAGCGTGAAGGGATGTGGCTGAGGGCTTTTTGAGGAGTGAGTGCTCAGAACGGCAGTACTTAAAAACAGCCTTTGAAATGGACTCCTAGAGGGTCCTTTCTTTCAAACCATTAACTTGACAAGCAAAGATAATAGACAGTTAATGTTGTTAGTTTGCTGCTATTTGGGAAAATAAGACCACCCAGTGTAGGGCCTCTGTGAGATAATCTGCACTATATTGTCCACTCTAGTCCAGCTCCTCCTCAAAGCAATGCCGTGCATAGAGGACCAGTAGAGCAGGCTAGCATCAGACCATACCTAACATCAGTGGACCGGGCTTAGGATGGATGGCGAGAACAGGGCTTTTACTAGCCCAGGTTCACTGCATGAAATCTCAGCAACTTTATGACACACTGATAGTCACTATGAGAAATTCACCCTGCCTTCAGATTCATCTCCAGAGCTCTCACTCATGTCCTGTCATGAACACTCACCCACAACCACAACTCATCCAGATGCCTAAAAGCAACTTTACTCACATAAAAGAGCCATATGTTTCATTAAAAACTACAGAAGTACAACAAATGGAAGAAAACAAATACTCTTAGGGTATGCAAGATGAGGTTAAAATGTAATATAATCAGGGATTGCATTGCTGTTATGGATTGCTTCAAGACGTTCTACATTTGTTGTTGGGAATTCGCACATTGCCTTGATCCTGCCACACACATCTTCATAACTCACTCTGCAATCCCATTCCCAATCTTAAATGTGGGCGAGTTACTGAAATCTCAAGCCAGATACCTGCCTTTAGCTCATCCTGAAGTCTTCTTGGCCCCTCAAGCACAAAAGCAGCTGAATTTTCAAGTGGCATCTGCATGCCACAGGTTTGAACCTCATATACCAAGAAATAACAACACAGCAGAGACCTTTGTAGTAAAACGTGTAAGAGAAAGAGATCCTCATCTAGTAACTGAACTGCACAGTGTGAAACCAGAAAATCTGAGGTCACTCCTCTGCATGAAGAAATTGTGTGATCCTAAGCAAAAATGTTATTAAACTGAGTCTCCTTTTTCTTCATTATCGCACATGCGAGTACTTCAAATGTGGAGTTCAGGAACCGCGCTGTACCAACGCCTTGGGTTTAACAGACTGTAATGCTGCTCCATCTATAAAAATCTAGGCCACTTATGGGGTACACATGGCAACTGACTTGTCTCAGATTTCACTAGTGGCATTGTCGTCAGGATTTGGGGCATTATTATTTCTAAGTTTATGTTTTTAAGTTATGTTTTTAAGTCAGTACTATTAAGAACCTCTCAATGTAATGATTTAATATGAAGTACTAGTTGAAAGGTATCCAAATGTTAAGGAAATATGCTTTTTCTTTAAAGTGATTTTATTGTGTTTTTACATGATGTTTGTTGCACGATTTAAATGGCAAATGATTTCATGTTTCTGCTCGTGTACGTATTTTTAGAGCCGAGCTCGACCCTTTGCTCAGTTTTGTCTCAGCTTTCCCTGTTGTTATTTTGGCTCGCCCAGCTCTACCCAGTCTGCAGCAGCAGTGACTCAATGTCTCTGTTGCTGCAGACAGTCGATCCGACTGACAGGCCAAGACCGACTAAGAAATAATTAGGGGGGGTCCACCTCATACACCCCCGGAAGCTACGTCCCTGGATGTATTTACTGTTACATTTCAGTCGCTGGACTTCATGTTGCATGGTTTGTGTCACTATTTCCTAAAAGTGTTTTCTTTTCCAAAGTGTGCTTCTGCAGTTGTATTTTTCATGTAACATATGAGTCTTGTAGCGCTCAAACTGAGAGGTGAATTGCCTCTATGTGTCGGGGTACATGATTGGGTGTTCATGACTGCGCTTCAAAAGCACTGGAGTTGTGGTTGAAGGCGGTGCACGTTTGTGACAGTGTGAGTTACTCTTACTACATGCTTATACAATCCTTGGCTTCTCTGCAGAGCGCACAGAATGATGGTCAAATTGTGCCAATTGTAATTATAATTCTATGGGAATGCGTGTGAAGAACTTCGACAAATTTTGAAATATGACAGCATCAAGGGCAAGGGAGAAACATTTTCTTGTGAGTAGAACCCACACTGAACCTCCTTTGTTGGAAAGTGGCTCACTCACTTTACATGTCACTGCAGTCTGGCTATGGCATTCTCTATGCAGGCGGTGGGATGTTCCAGTGTTGGAAGTAGGCAGAGCCAGTAGAGAAATTAAGTGGCAGCCTCCTAAGAACCATTTTGGGCACCTGCACTTGCTTTTTATTTTTTTTTACAAATTAGGCACTGCCCCCTAAAGCCTGGGTCTCGAAGTGTCACTACATCTGATGCTCCGATGAGAGCTGTGCACCTGCTTCTTTAAGGCACCCCTGGATTATTCTGTTTCTGTCCCTGTGTTACTCTTTAGTTCCTTTTATCGCCTTAGCTTCTGATTCCAAGCTGTACATCTTGTTATGTGAAGTAAAAGCCATCCATCCCCCACCTCCTTTTAATTAGAGGGTCAATATCCACAGCATCCCTGCTGCCTTGAGAGCATTAATGCAATCTTACAGCCGAGTGATCCACATCTGCTTTCAGTGTTACAGCTGTGCAGGTTTTAATTTGCGAAAGAGCCTATTTTTGTTCCTCGCAGCTTGCAGACTACAGGGAGCACGTCTTTGAAAATGCACTGTTTCAGGAAACAAAAGTGTTTAGATTTCACAACAATCAAGTCATGGCTCACGATATACTAGGTATAATGAGATCTGCCAGCGTGCTCCGTGCCTGGTTTTATTACGGTCTTAAACTGTTCTACTTTTTAAGAATTGTGTTTTAATTTATATTTATATTTTTACCAAAAATATGCATAGAGCAGCAAGTATCGCGGCAAATAAGGACCGGAAGTATCATTCGCATTCTCAAACCAGGAAATTTGCAAACCATTTTATGAATGGGAATGTAATTAGCTATGCGACTTATGTACTGATAGGTTGCATCACAAATTATCCATTCACAGGGGTCACAAAATGACCTGAAGAATAGAAATAAATTAGGGAGGACACAATATTCAATCACCTGTAATTATCTGCTAATGCAGGGATGGATGGTTATAAAACACAGCACAGACTTTCACCCCTGCATTTACTTTACAAAATGGGAAAGATTTTTATTTAAAAACAGTCTGTGTCCATTAAAGGCACAGGCAGTTCTTTTAAAAATAGTGATTCTCATTTGGGAACACATTAGGGGGAGCAGAACACACTGAAAACTTTGTGGGGAGTAGATTCCCCTGCACACATGATGGGGATCAGGCAGCGGTCCTTGTGAACGCTGCATGCTGCCTGCTGCCTCAACGGCCCAACCGAGGCCACCAACATGATTCACAAAGTGGGCACAAGGGAACAGCTTCCTGTTAGAAATGGGGTCTCTAGTTGGCAGAGATGTGCTCTGTTTTTGATATGTGGTCTGAAAGATATGTTTAAGTGTACATGAAATATTAATAAAATAAGAAGAAATACAAAACGTTGTTTGAATAACCATGTTTGGTGGATTGTTTATATATAACTTTCTAAAAGTGGCATTTTTAGACCTGCAATTTAAAAACCAACTTCACTAAAAGATGTGTTTTTAAATTGAAAGTCAAGAGACTCCAAACTCCAATTTTCTATCTGCCCCCAATTGGAAGTTACACTTGTACAGTGTTTTAAGGCAGCTCCAAAGCTAACCTATCGGAGAGATAGGCCTTGCTGTTGTGAACAACTAATTTAGCGGTTTTTCACTACCAGGGTATAAAAAACTTAAAAACACATGTCCTACCTTTTCAATGCACTGCACCCTGCCAATGGGGCTTCCTAGGGCCTACCTTAGGGGTGTCTTACATGTAATAAAAGGGAAGGTGTGGGCCTGGTAAGTAGGTGAACTTGTTAGGTCGACATGGCAGTTTAAAACTGCGCACACAGGCTCTGCAGTGGCAGGCCTGAGACATGTTTGAAAGGCTACTCATGTGGGTGGCACAATCAGTAATGCAGGTCCACTAGTAGCATTTGATTCACAGGCCCTGGGCACATGGAGTGCACTGAACCGGGACTTGTTGGGAAATCAAATATGCCAATTATGGAGAAACCAATCATACCATGTATTATAGGAGAGAGCATATGCATGTTGGCACTGATTTGCAGTTGTAAAGTGCCCAATGTCTTAAAGCCAACAAAAAGGGGTCAGAAAAATAGGCAGAGGAAGGCAAAAAGTTTGGGGGTAAACCTGCAAGAAGGGCCTGGTCTAACACCCCCTCTTTCGAAATCAGTTATCACCCCATCTCTGGGGTCAGTATTTCGTCAATAGTTTGTGACCTCAATTGCGGTCGCAAACCATTCATACATTCTTTTTGAAATCTGAAATAGGATGGGGACATACCTTCCATGCCCTCTCCTATTTGCAATTCAGAAAGTATCACAAAAGTCCTTCGATAAGTTTGAAAGAATTTTCATTAAGAAACTTGCTTTTATGGTCATAAACCCTGTGATTTTGCAAATTGCTACATTTCCAACTGTATAAGGGCTTTGTACATATGGTCTTAACAAAAACATGACTATCATTGTTTCTGAACTACAAGTTGGGAAAAGGAAGTTACACTGGCCACTAAATCACACACATAAGTCACAGATACTGGTTTTATTAGAGTGACAGTAACCTGGGGGAGCATCAAGGCAATCTGTGAATGTTAGACCTGGCATCATTGGCGTGGGTATCCCCTGTATTTTTGCCTTTGCCTCCTGTGATTTTGCTGTGTGTTGGACTTCTTTCTTGCTGGTCTAGATGCTTTGGGCACTTTCCCACTGCTGTTCAGTACCAAAGTGCAAGTGCTCCCTCTCTAAATTGTGTTTCTGGATTGGTGATTCAATGATTGGCATATTTGATTTACTGGTAAGTCCCTAGTACCGTGCACTCTGTGTGCCCAGGGCCTGTAAATCAAATGCTGCTAGTGGGCCTGCAGCACTGATGGTGCTACCCACATCAGCAGCCTGTAAATGTAACTCAGACCTGCCACTGCAGTGTCTGTGCACAGTTTGGTACTGCCATGTCGACCTGGCAAGTGCACCCACTTGCCAGGCCCTAACCTTCCCTTTTCTTACATGTGAGTCACCCCTAAGGTAGGCCCAAGGTAGCCCCATGGGCAGGGTGCAGTGTATGTGAAAGGTAAGACATGTACTGAGGTGTGTGGCATGTCCTGATAGTGAACTACAGTTTTTTCATTTTTCACTATGGAAAGGCTATCTGTCCCATAGGATAGAACAGGAGTTTATTTATAACATCTTATAAATATAACTTCCCATTGGGACATGGTAGTCAGGTAAAGTTTAGTATGCCTGAACTCAGAATATAAAGATGCATCCTTTAGTAAGGATGATTTTTACATTCTGTGTTTGAAAATACCACTTTTAGAAAGTAGGTATTTTCTTGCTTAGAGGACAGAACTGGTTTTGGCTGGGCAAAGAGCTTCTATGCCAACAGAGAACAAAGGAATTTGTGCTGTAAATGTTGGGGCCAGGACCCCTGAACTTTAGACTACTACTAGAATTCAAGAGGAACCTCTGCCAAAGAGAAGAGCTGGGAAAAGCTGAAGGAGAAGTGCTGCCCCTTTGCTGTGTGCTGTCTGGGGTTGGCCTGCAGTGGTTGTTTTCTGCCAAGGAGAGAACTGTGTGTATATCCTGTTTGTAAAGTGTCTCGAAGGGCTTGAAGTGAAACTTATGCCCTGTTCAAGAGGTCTCAGGAACAGCAAAGACCTCACCATCCTTCTGGGCACCGCCTATGGAAGTGCTGGTTTCAGCTGCGGAAGAAAGGAGCAGCTGACTCTGTCACCGAGTCAGTCGCAGGTTTCGGTGTCGTAAAGGCACCACAGAAGGCCCTGCCACACTTCACGCCGCATCTTTGGTCTCACCGACGTCATCTGGACGATCGTCACCGAGCCATTGCTTGCACTGCGTCCTGTGGGCACCGCACTCCTCACCGCCTCACCCTGCCTGCACGTCACTGACACCATCGCTGCACGACCCATCCTCCCTCCATATATATATATATATATATATATATATATATATATATATATATATATATATATATATATATATATATATATATACTCACACGCACACACACACACACACTTCATCAATGAAAGATACAACTGTGCTCCTCACCTTTCCTTTCAACTCACACAGTTCCAAACAAGACCCTGGCTTCCCCCTGTTAAAAACTCGAAGAAGTTGGCCAGTCACTGATGTCAGGGTGCTTTTATGAGCCAGCAAAGTAGTTTGTAGTGACTTCTTCCAGCTTTTGCTTCAGCTCACAAGTTGAATTGCTTCTCTGATTACTGAATTAAAATACTCCACTTGCTCATTGGCCTACCAATGACAAATGGAAATCTTATTTTTTATTTATTTGTCAGTTTGAATTCATTAAATTCATCGACAGAACATACAATACATTAAAAGGCATAACAAGATAAAAACATGAAAAAAATAAAAACAGGAGATTAAAACGTTTACATTCAATTTTTCGATGGAAATTCCTCAAAGTTTTAAATTCAAACTAGCAGCTTGGCCAACAAATAGGCAAACAGGCAAGATGGCTGATGCAAATTTAAATATGAAAAGTGCAATGAATCTTGGTGCTGGGCTGTTTTGACCTTATAAACCAAGCCACTTGGAGGAATTTAGAAGAGCATGCACAACTATATGGTTAGTATCTGTTTTACAGATCCTTGATGCTTCCCAGTAATTCCTAGTCCCCAGGGTTAATCAAAGTGGTTTGATCCACTTTGAGTGGAGTTGTTTGTATGCAGGACAAAAAAAAGTACATGATCGACATTTTCATAGCTAGTGTCACATGTAGGGGACGTACCATAACTGGTCCTTGAATCTGACCAACTACTCGTAAAAGATGCCAGAGGGAGATTGCCGAGCCTTAATTTTAAACACAATTTCCTGGACAGTGGAGTTGAAGACAGTCCAAACTTTCCTCAAATTTGCAATCAAACTTTACATTTAAGAAAGAGTTTGTTAAGCTCCCCAGCGAAGATGAATTAATTCTGCTCTCTTGGGCTTAGAGCCCAAAACTCTTCTTCACTATTGAAGATGCACTAGAGGAGATAGAGGCTGCATTTGGCCAAAATTCTCCCAACCCCGGGTTAGCAAATGACTCTTTGATATATCTTAGCTACGTGATCTTTAATGCTTGCTTAAAGATCTTTAGCTCCACTGTGGCCCCTTAATTCAGCTCCATAAATTGCCGCATTAATGGGCTGTGCTTTATAGACCTCCACTGCGGCGGAAATTGGATCTCTCGTAAACCCCCTAAAGAATTTAACTATGGCACACGCCCTGTCTTTTAGCAGAACATATCTCTTTACAATTTGCTCACCCCAACTATCAGAATCAGACAACCTAATGCTTAAGTAATCAAAGTCCTTTACTCTTTCCAGGACATTGGCACCCAGAGTTATTTTACACCTGTGCGACCTCTTGGAATTAAATACCATTAGTTTGATTTTTTGGGCGTTTCTCTCTAGGCCATTTTTGCGACAAAATAAAACAAATTTCTCAATCAGAATCTTAAGGCCTTTCTGCATTTTTTTTAAATCAGTAGAGTGTTGTCAGCAAAGAACAATACTGGAACTTTTTGACCGCTAATGTGGGTGAATCATTCTCACAATTAGACAAAAATTCTATGCATTCATTTATAAAAAGAAGAAATAATGTGGGGGCTAACACACAACACTGGCAAACCCCTCTTTTAATTTCTATTTTCCCCGTGAGTTTGCCATTAGTGCAACTGCGGACCCTATCAAAGTTGCCTGAATATAAATGCCTGATGATGACTAGCATGTCAGATGAGATTCCCAAGTCTAGGAGGATTTGCCATAAATTGTCCCTTGGGACCATGTAAAATGCTGCCCGCAGGTCCACAAAAGTGACATACAACCTGCCCCGCCTATATTTACAATCTTCCACCTAATTAATTGAAAAAGAAAAGCCTGATCTATTGCACTTATTTTGGATCTAAAACCAGCTCGGAGTTGGCTTAATATCTTTCAAACAGTAAGTTTATCTAATATCTGTTTGCAAAACATTTTTTGTAGATTATTGATTAAGCTGATCAGTCAATAATTGTCTGGTGCATCGCAAGATCCCTTTTTGAATATGGGAATGATCTCCACATCCTTGCACATTTCTGGAATTGGGCCTCCCTGCAAGATTGCATTGTATAGGGCACTTATGTATGCTGACCATATGCCAGGGTTAGATCGATAAAGATCAGATGGAATCTTATCTAGGCCAGGGGCCTTCCTTGATTTCTGTGCCTTACGGGCTCCTACAGTGTTGGCCATGGAAAAGATAAGCGGGGTATTTTGACACACAAGCTGGTGGATATTAGAAGCAGGTTATGTACTGCCAGCCTCAATTGAGTAGCGGGCTCCAAAGTGTGCTGCCCACTCACCGGCTAAAATATGTGCCTCTGGTTTATTGTGTCCCCTCTTACCTCCATTTGTGACTAAATGCCACAATACCATGGGATCCTTATTTTTGGCTGCTTCTAATAGCTTTTCAATAGTTTCATCCTCCTAAGTCTTTTTGTGCTGCCCATATGGCTTTCCTACAGTAAGACTTAGCTTCCTTTATTATATCTCTTTCACCAGACCTGATGGAGTAAACAAGAGTCACTTTTTTAAGATGGCAATTTGGATTAAACCACTGTTGGGCCCTCTGCTGTCTTACTCTCACCGGCCTGGGTTTGCAAAAAAAACCCTCTGATCTCTTTAAACAGTGCATCATGGATTTCAGGAACCCTGCTTGGGCAGCACGTGCTGTACGATTACTTGCAAGGATAGGATTTAGGGCTGTGTCACAAGTCTCTAAGAGTGCCCATTTAATATCTTTCATATTATTTGTTATAATTAAATCGTTACTTCCCTAAGTTAAACCTTCAGATAAATTCTTCAACAATAGACCTTCCATATGGGGAATTATAGGGCTATGGTCGCTCTCATCAACTCACTCCACAACACCAGGTTGACAAATAGGTAGTCCAGGTGATTTCTGTAAGTTCCCTTTTTGAAAGTTGGGAAGGCTTGCTATCAGAAGGTGAACAACCATTTCACACGCAGAGACCATGCAACAAGGTCATATTAATAATTTATAGAGCAGACTTTGTCAGGTATTTAACTGGACTGGCATCAATTGCAGGTATACCCTGGTATGCATCCTCAACTCTGGCTAGGTCACCAGCAAGTGCAGAGGGTTCAAAGTGGACATTAAAATCTCCTTTACTATAATTTTAACTGCCGGTTCAGATATCTTAAAGTTGGAGGTTCTGTAGAGTTATTAGATGATCTATTGTATACATTAAACAACAATATAGGCTTACCATTCTGTAGAAATAACTTTAAAATAAGTATATCCTGGCATAAGCTAGGAATCTCCTTTACTGTACACTGGAGAGATGTTTTTACCAATTTGCATAAGCCACCCGCCACCGACCCGCTGAAGTTTCTAGCTGCAATTTGAAAACTTCTAAACCCTGGTCTTAATATACAAGTAGTCATCCAAGTCTCTTGTAGCAAGCAAACATCAAAAGCACCAATAAAAAGGCCCCAATCGATGGTTGATAATTTAGATTTTATCTCTGCAATGTTCCAAGAGACAACCAAAACGTTTCCTAAATTGGATGCTTCTGGTTTTCTTTTGGACTTCTGGAGTACAATTCATAGAATTTAAAGTCAACGGGTGCTCTTCTAATCTGCCAGTGTGGTGAGATGAACTAGAAGGGACATGCATATTTAAGGCTGGAGGCTCATTGTTGGAAGCAAGATTTGCATTCTCAAATCCAAAATTTTCGTTTGCCTGAGGACCTAATTCTGAGTTAAGAACCATCTTATGAGAAGACTTGGCTGTTGAAAGTGTGGGATTTTTGGGATGTTTTTCCTTTTGGGGAGAGTCACTGGGAGCTAGATGGCAGATCAATACAATTGATAATGGAGGCTGTCCTCTGTGGTTCAAGAGACCCTCTTTCCTTTGGGCCTTCTTGAGCAAAATCTGTTGGCAACACAGGTTTTAATTGAATCTCCGAGCCTGATGGGAGATCAGATCAAAGGCCAAGTGATAGAAGTCCCCTTTGCTAAAGCAGCACAGGTTAAAGTGATTTTGATATAGTCCCAGTAACCAATTGGATGGGGATAGTTCTTTATACTCACTATGTCATTGCGAATAACAGAGTAACAATGCTGCACACTTCTAATCCAAAGGATTACTTTATTTCTTAAGGATTCTGTGGTTCTTGGAAGGCTCGATTGGATTTCAATTTAGGGACTATGATCATGAAATTTCTCTCTCATCAGAGGCACATGTGCAATGGAGTGACTTATGTATAAAGCAGGTCATGGATGGAGGATGCTGGAAAAAATGCCCTTGGGCCACAAAAGGTTTTAGTTATGTGGGCAAGATGATGTAAAACTTTTTTCTTGCTGCTACCATCTCTATGGGTGCCACCTCTATGGCTATCACCTCTCCAAGGTGTCATTTGACGAAGATCTTTACCGTCTACATTGACCTGTTCTTTGTACGGGTTAGCAAGGTTAGTAGATGAGGCAGGGTAAGAGACATGATGGCCCGACTGATGAGGAGCATGAACACTGCAAGTGTTGTTGCTATCCTGCAAGTCCCCCACTGGCTGCACAGAATTGCCAGTGCTGAGGCAAACCACAACGTCCATTAGTTTGGTAACCATACAATTTAGATCTATAATTTCAGACTTCAATTACAAAAATTGGATATCTGTTACCCAACAATTGACATCAGGGCATGATTATACCAAGAGATCAGTTTGTATCTCTTTGGAAGTATTTATGCGGTTAGAGCAACAAAAGTGTTCCATGGGCTCAAGTGATGCATATCTGTTACTGCAGTCAACCTGATGCACCAATATAGGAGGGGCAACCCACAGCGTGTCACTAATTGACTGGTGTTCACTGCAATTAGAAGTGCTAGATTAGTTGTTTATCTGTTGTGTTGGAGGACTCCTGTTTTTTCAAACATTTTTGACAGCTTTTTCGATCTATGGCTTCCCCCAGCCATTGACGAGGCCTTATCCCCCAACGTACTATCCACTTCCTCAATCAGATTATTTATACCAGCTGCAACACATTTTTTCTGCGGATGTGCCACCGGCCACTTGTTCCTTTTCTCCCCCTGAGGGCTTAAAGCAGCTGTCCTCTTTCCCATCTTAATGGTATTTAACTTCTTGTGAACGGCACTCCCCAAACAATCAGGACAAGGTTAAATTCAGGAGCCCATAATTCGCTTTAGGCCAATATGGATTCAAAGTAAAATAAAACAGTAGGTATACAAAAAAAGTCAAATCCGTGGCCCCAATTAACTTACCCTCATTGAAGTGGCTGTGCATCGGGAAACAAGGGCACTTGTGGCAAACCAAGAGGGTTCAGCATTCCGTCCATTATTTGTTGTAATTACACTTTTTGTCCTAAGTGAGATGGGTATGCCCATACGTGGGTCCCTTGCTCACTGTGCCACTGGATTCAAGCTAGCCTGGCTGATGAAGGGTGACATACCCCGAAACCGGTCCCAGGATGCTTGTTTCCGGTCCAGGGAGGACCTGGATTGGCAGTTCGATCTGGACTGTTCCCATGAGGCACAGGGTCAAGACTGATTTGCATATGGCTGGGTCCAAACTGGGGTGGTGTAGTGGGCAAAAGAACGATGGATTTAACCCAGATCTCTTGACTGGGGGAGAATGTTTGAATCTTTCAGCATTCTGTCCATCATTTGTTGCAGTTACACTTTTCGCCCTAAGTGGGATGGGTATGCCCAGACATGGGTCCCTTGCTCACTGTGTCATTGGATTCAAGCTAGCCTGGCTGATGAAGGGTGACATACCCCGAAACCGGTTCCAGGATGCTTGTTTCCGGTCCAGGGAGGACCTGGCTTGGCAGTTCGGTCTGGACTGTTCCCATGAGGCACAGGGTCAAGACTGATTTGCATATGGCTGGGTCCAAACTGGGGAGCGTAGTGGGCAAAAGAAGGATGGATTTAACCCAGATCTCTTGACTGGGGGAGAATGTTTGAATCTTTCAGCATTCCGTCCATCATTTGTTACAGTTAAAACCAAGAGGGTGGCCAGTCTCCTCCAGGTGATGACATGTGAAGATGGGCTCGTCCTTAGCCGGGGCTTTGCCCAGGCATGTCCAACGCACGTTCAACGCAGCGAGCAATCTTCCAGCACTATAAAGTGCTAAGGCAAGGTGGGGGTCTGCCTTTTTCTGGCCTCTCCTTGTCCTTTGGAATGATGGTACTTGGAGTCCCTAGTCTGAGCGTCCCGTGCAGCAGGCAAACTTGCTGCACTATAAAGTACTACAGCAAGGCTGCGCCTGCCTCCTCTGCCCTCTCCTTGCACTCTGGAGTGCTGGGACTTGGAGTCCCTGGTCTGAGTGTCCCACGCAGTGGGAAGTCTTCCCCCTCTATAAAGTGCTACAGTGAAGTGGCTCCTGCCTCCTCCACCCCTCCTTGTCCTCTGGAATACTGGGAATTGGAGTCCCTGGTTCTTTTATACCTTTTTGCACAAACTCACACCTGGTTAAATAACTCACAAACTTTGCACTAGTGAAGTGTGGCCCATTATTTGAAACTAACAATAAGGCAGTCCTTCGCTACAAATAATATTTTCCAAAAACCCAATAATTACATCTGCTGCAATATTCTCCACGACCTTAAGGTCTGGCCACTTTGAGTAATAATCCACAACCACAATAGCACAGAATTGTCTCTTTGTTGGGGCACAGAAGGGGCGAGCATTATCCCCACCACCAACCTGTGAGTAGAGGGCAAGCTTTTGTCCACTCCCAAACCAGTTCTGGTCTGTTCCTCTCCCACAATTTGATTTGGAACCACCCTGACTAGATAGACGAAAGGGAGGCAGGCCTATATGTAAGCTTCCTCTGCGAGTGACAAGGTAGGCAACCTTTGAAGCTCAGGAAGAAGCTGGGCACAAGTCCCTGGCCATCTTGTCAAGGGAGGAGTCCCCCTCCCCATACCCAGAGATATTTGTTAACTATCTGGGAGCAATACACATATCACCACAGGGGAGTCATCAGGGGTCAGGTGAGAGCTGGACACTGGCAAGAAAGCCTTCTGTTTCTTGGGAGGAAAACAACAACTTTCTAAAAGTGTCATTTCCAAAATAGTAAAATCAAATTCGACTTGACCATTAATTTGGATATTAAAATACTATTAAAATGAGTTCTTGAAATATTTTTCCAGCTAGCCCCAAATTGAATTTATCACATATTAAAAGTAGTAGCATAAACCCATGTTAACGTATGGGTGAGTCAACCTTGCCAAAGTGAAAAATAACTTTATAGGCTTCTCACTTGCAGGGACAAGTAAAACATTAAATATACATGTCCTACTTTTTAAATACCTTGCACCCTGCCCTATGGGCTTTTAAGGCCTACCGTAGGGGTAACTTATAAGTATTAAATAGGAAGTATTAAACCTGGCAAACAATTTATTTGGCCAGGTCGAAATAGCAGTTTAAAACTGCACACCCAGGCTGCAGTGGCAGGTCTGGAGACATGCTTTGAAGTGCTTCTTTAGTGGGTAGCACACTGAGTGCCCCAGCCACCTATTAGCATTTCATTTGCAGGCCATGGGAGCAGGTGGTAGGCATTTTAAATATGCCAATCAGCTGAATATCCATTTTGCTATGTTTTAACAGGGAGAGCACACGCACTTTACCACTAGTTAGCAGGGGTAAGGGGCATAGAGTTCTACAGCCAACAAAAAAAGGGTTCAATAAAAAGGCAAAAAATCCCAGGTGACCTTTTGGAAGGGCAAATTTCCAACAGTTAGTCCTTGGGCAAAATAATGAATGGATGAGTGAGTTCAGGTTTGAAGGAATAAGCGAAATGCTGAGTGGATGTATAGGTGGTTGAATGCGTAAGTGAATACATGAACTGATGTCGGGCTGAATAGATGAGTGCAAGAATCAATGAGGTAGTGAAGGAAAAACCAAGGTTTTCATGCTGGAGGTAGCTGTGATCCCCATCCCATGTTGCCACTCCCATACTTATCCATGCATTCACTCACCCATTCGTGAATTTCTGCACATACTCGTCCATATAACCCTGGCCTCATTCATGCATACTTGCTTTCACACATCAACACAACAGTCACAAACTCACTAATCAATGAGGAAACAATTTTACAAATACAATACAGACCTATTGGTGTTGGCAATGTTTGTATGTATTTGTTTAGGATCATCTCTCAGAACACGCTCCTTTCGGTTGCCAGCAGTTATCCACTCCTCTGAGTTTCTTCATGGTGCAAGCTGTGACCTAAATAGAACTGATGTCAGCATCAATTTATCAACATTCTAATGACCGTTCTCAGCCATAGGGCTTCCTCATTCAATTTTATTTTGCAAGGTCAAAAAACCAGATGCAGAAATAAGTTTTTTTTTCCAGTAAATGTTTCAGACATTAGGAGGACTATTTTTAGTTCTCGAATTGAATCATTCACATGCAAAAATTAATACATACATCGTGTTCTTTATTTGAAGAAGATGTCCTCCCTTAAATGTTTCATTGATTGATGATATCTATTAACTAGTTTAAATTACATATTAGGCACGATCGGCTGAAAACTTAGGCACAGAGGCTAGTATCAATACAGACGTGTTGAGGATTGACATCATCAGCAGCACGGGGTGCATGTAGTGTAGGTATTGTAATATAAGGGATTCTACTATATAATATCTTCACACTTCCATATGGTATTTACTGGATGCTGTTGCAGATAGTAACATTAATGGCAAACATTTCTTTACATATGTTTGTGATGTTTTGCATGTATAAAACCTATCATTTGTCAAAATTATATATATTGACAGGCAGAGTTACTAAGGACTTGCATTGGCCTTGTGTGATGCGCGTCGTCGCAAGGCAGCGCAAATTCTTAACTTTGATTCACTAAGCCATGCAAAACCCTTTTGCATGGCTTTGTGTGGTTTAGTAAATACAAAGAAACGTAACACAGCGCATAGGACTGCCTTGCGTTAATTAGTGTTACATAGGCGTTACATGGGTGGAACATGGGCGTTCCCATGCATCCACCCAAGAATTTTGGTGCAAATCCAAGTTTAAAAAAAGACATGTAAAACTGGGTTTGGACCAAAATGGTGCACCTACCTGCAGAAGTGTAACAAGGAGAAATATTTTATTTCTCCTCCTTAATTCCTCTTCCCACGGGTGCTGCATTCTGCGGCAGACATACAAGGAAGAATATAACTCTAAGGATTGCTTTTGTGGAGGAGGGTGTCCCTTCCTACACAAAAACAATCTAGCCCATAACGCAGACAACCTTGCACCATGGTGCAAGTGTTCCTGCGTTCGCACTGGACATCACGCAGTCTGCCAGTACAAGGAGAGAGCACAAATGCTCTATATTCTTGTAAACATGGAAGATTTCTGTCCTCTCCTTCTCACGCAACATGGCGCAGCAAGGCAGCTTGTGTAAAAGAATGATAAATCTGCCCCTTCATGACCTCGTTCATTTAATTTCATAACCCAGTGGTATTTAATATTCCACTCATTTGAAAATGTCCCGATAAGTATCTCTAGACAGTAGATGACACCTGTTCAGCCCTATTACAATCCTTACTGATTTGGGTGGGCCATTTAATTGGAAGCAATTGGAACACTACCAGCCTCTTTCGAGGTTCATATGGCCTCACCCTAACCCACAGACCCAATTAATGCTGATCCCTACCACCAGGGATAAAAATATAGAGCATCTTGGAAAATTCGGGGAGGGGGGGAGGGGGAGAATGCTTATGCTAGCAAAGAACTGGGCTCAGTGTGACGACAGTCGCCAGTAAGTTTTTTGCATATTACCACTTTAACCCTTTTCCTTGTCGAAGCTCCCACTAATGAGGATACTTCACAGCAATGGACAAATATCACATTTGACAAACGAACCGGCACTATGGAACCATAATAAATATAAAAAGGGAATCTCATGGGAGAACATAACCATTAATGACTTCAGAGTGACCTCCCATCATTCACAGTCTACAAAGCTAAATAAATATTGCTGGCGGAGCCAAGTAGTGACATTATGAATTTCAATCAAATGCACTCAGTACAAAGGTAGTGAAAAGCAACCTACCAGGCCAATAATATGTTGGTATGGAATCAGAATATTGTAATCAAAATATGGTCTGACATACATATTGTGGTTTAAATGTAATTTAAAATAAATATCGCCTCACTGGAGTTGATAACAGACAAACTACATCCAATGGGATAGTATATTTGTTAACAACCTTCAGGTCAACATATTTTTGTCAGATTATATTTTTCCTAGTGATATTCTGACATACAACCAATTTGTCATCCTGTGAAGATAAGCTTGCCAAGTCAGACCACTATTGAGGGAGTGCAAAAGTTTCCCTTCCAGAACGGATGTGAAGTAGGAAAAGGCAAAATAACGTCCTCACACCTGACGACCGGATTGTTCATTTTTGGAAGTGTATCCATCCCCACAGTAATGAGCCCATTTTTTGTTGTTTGGAGTAATTCATGCTTAAGTATTGATCACTTTTATTTCTCTTTAAAGGTATACAAGCCAAATGAGTCTCTTTTTTACCCACATGTTGAAGATTCTAAATGAAACTGGGGTTTCTGGATTCCCTTGTAGGGAACTAAGAAAATGTCTAATAATCAGCAAAATGTTGTTTCTTTTTTCAGAAAAATTGAAAACATTTACTGTACAAGAAAGTTTGTGTTTTTTTACGATAACCCTCTTCCCAGCTTTGAGGAACAGGCAAGGCTGTAAAATCATAATTTTTGAAGTTGTCTAGATGGTAGTCAAATGTCCCTAGTTTTAGTTATTTCTACCTACTTGCAGTTTGTGGTGTAAACAAGTTTGAAAGTCAGGTGTGAACCTGAGGAGCTTCCCATTTCTGAAAAGAAGATGAAATTCTGAATTCAGCAAGATATAATTTGTGTAGATTGGTCAAGGTTTTCTCAAGGATACTAATCATTGCAATCAAAAACTAATTAAAATAAGAAGGGAAAAATAGGTTATAATGATTTAATCTGTCATCTTTTGCCCCGATGACTGACCTACCGTTTTGGGTGTAGAGATATATGGTGTTTGCTGGTTGTCCAAAAACCTGTGATATTAGTATGAAAGAAACCTAATCATTGGTTATTTGTACAGCTCTTAATTTGTGGTTACCCATAATATCGTGATTCAGAGGGCATTATGCATAATGTGTTTGCATAATGTGTTTCTTGCTGCACATTTTGGAGCCAAAAATTAAGAAGAACTCAATTGATAACAAATATTCTATTCTGTGTTCCACCACTTCTGCCAATAAAAACGTTCCTCCACTTGCGTGAGTGTGCCTTTCGCTAATGATAGGAAACACCTCAAATCACAACCAGGAAACATCAAGTTTCTTCTTTTCAGATTCACTCATTATGGCAATGTGGATTGCTGTGAGTTTTAGGCCCAGGGTCAGACAGAACCCAGGTAAACCCACCAACCTCAGGCATTTCTGAACTAGACACCCAGGGAAGTCTAAAGTAGTGTGATTTGTCTGGATCTCATTACGTTCTCTTGCACAGAATGCTCTGCAAATGCCAATCTTTTGCTAAAATCACAGATTTTCAACACATTTCTGCAATTGAAAGTTCTGGCATTTGCAGCGATCCACATAATACCCACTAGCTAGCATCCCCACACCTCTTGTGGTGGGCCTATCATCTGTGACTGGACAGGCACCCAAAAGCAAAAAAAGGAAACACCAAGGGGCATATTATCAAGCCCCAGCGATAATTATCGCTGAGCGCGCTTCGCGCGCTTTTAATTATCGCCGGATATTGCTGGAATATATCACCAAGCTAGCGCTGTATCATCAACGCTTAGCGCCATGGCGATAAATATTCCAGCGATAGCGGGGTTTTCCATGGAACATCGCTGGTTTCCCAGTGATGTTCCATGGAAAACGGCGATAACTTGATGATAAGGCCCTGTGGCCTTAGCCCCACAATCCACCTCCCATGTTAGGTATGCCTTAGTCAGGAATTTAACAGACGTTAAATTCCTGCGTTAAGGCATAGTTAACGCGATTTCAAATATCGCTACCCCTCGTTGATAATATTGCGAAGCTGGGTTAGCGATATTTTCCCATGGGGTTTTGTCAGGCACGCCTCCTTTGCATCTCATTAACGATGCGATGCGAGGCGTGCTGACAACGGGCGCTAAGGCAAGGAAACACGCGCTAGCGTGTCCTTGTTAATAAAGCGATAATATTATCGCCGCTTTTTGCCCGAAAACGGACGCTAAAGCAGCGATAATTTTATCGCGGCCCCTTGATAATATGCCCCCAAGATTTTTCATTTCAAATTCACTCATTCTGGCAATATGGAGCGCTGAGCTATTTGGGCCTGGGTGCAGCTGGTGAAACCTACCAACACCTGACATTTCTCCAAAACTTGGCAACTATGGGAGTCCAGGCTGGTGTGCCCTCCTACGTTTTCCTTCCCAGAATGCGCTGCACAATCAAACTTTGACTCAAATCACAGATTTTCCACACATTTCTGTGCCGAACGTAACAAAATTATGAGATATGGGGATCCATAAAATGTATTTCATGCAAGATTCCCACGCTTCGCCCGATAAAAGAAGTGCCCAATTTATATGGATAGGCCTATCTCCCATGACAGGAAAGGCCTGAAAACACAAAATGGAATCATCAAGATTTTTTATTTCAAATTCATTCATTTTTTAAAAGTGGATACCCGTGGGTGTCCAGGGTGGTGTGACTTGTGTGGCTACCACTAGACTTTCTTACCTAGAATGCCCTGCAAATGTCAAACTTTGGATAAAATCTTAGATTTCTGTGAGGAAAAATCTGCAAAAGTTTCTACAAGTAGCATTCCCATACTTCTCCCAAATTAAACGGTACCCCTTTTTATGAAGGTGGGTCTGCCCACAACAGGAATTGATCAAAACTTGGATCCTATGAAGTCAATATAGTGTCAATGAGGTCTTCACATGGTTACAGTTTTGGTCCCTTCCTATGAAATGTGTTAGGCCCTCCCACACTTAGGAGGCAGCATTTTAATCAGAAGAAGTGTGGCAACGCTGGGTGATAAGACTTTGGCCATTGTCTGAAGTGTAAGAGATTTCTGTCACAAAGACATGGGAAAAATAGTCTTTGACATTTGCAGGGCATGCTTGGCATGCTTGGCAAGGAAAGTTGCTGGGATACATACAACCCACAACACTCTGGATTCCTTTGGGTGTATAGGTTTCAGAATTGTGAAGGGTTTATGGGGTTGCTGCCTGACCCCAGAGCCCAAATAGGGCAGACATTTGCTATGGCAAATGAGAGGAAAGTGGGATATAACCTTCTCTACTGGTCTACATGTCACAAATATGGGCAAAATAATCCAAATTTACTCACAATGGGGACTAGGATGTTCTTAGCCGCAGGCGTTCAGAAAGACTGTTGGGGGTTTAAGGGTGGGGATGTGGCCCGGTGTCAGAACATGCCGACCCTTGCCCTATTTTTTTAAATATCCCTGGCATCCAATATGCTTCCCCCCGCAGTGGGAATTGGGGGTAAATCCTCCAATCTTTCCCCAGCGGATGCAGTTGGGGCCCCTATCCCTTCTTTGTATTCAATAATATCCTTAGTGTCTAGTGGGCTTTCTGCCTTCTGGAGGCAGAGAGGGAGCAAACCCCCAATCTGACACCCAAAGCAGGAAGAAAGACTACTGGAGCCATTATGGGATGGGGTGTGGCCAATGTCCGGGCTGGCAGCCCCAACCCTTCTTCTATTTTTATTAATATTTTCCTTTGGCATCTATTGGGCGTTCTCCCCCCCACCCACACACACCCTTAGTGGGGCAGAAATAATGTCATCTTATGTCAGTGTGGGGTACACATCTCCACTCTGCCTACTAGTGGAAAGATAGTGTGTTGTGCCCTTAGGTGGTGGGGTCAGGTCTGATGCTTGGGCAGGCAACCCATCGCTTCAGTTTTCTGTAAGTATTTTCTCTAATGTCTATTGGGCTTTCTGTTCCCCAGGGGGGATAGAAACACTGTTATGCCCAGTGGGATTGGGCAAACACAGCCCAATGCCTAGGTAGCCCACCCCCCCTTTTTATTTTATTAAAAATCCAGGTGTCTAGTGGGTTACTGCCCTCTCAGGAGGTGACTGATTTGATTGATTGATTGATTTGAAATCTTATATAGCGCACAAATGCCCAAATGCGTCTAGGCGCTGGACGAAAGGGTTGCCGAAGGAAGAGTAGGAGCAAAGGTTTAATTGGCAAAGAACCATGGGGCATATTTACGTTCCCTGGCGCATCCCTGCATATCAGCAGGGATGCGCCAGGGAAAATGCGTCACGCAAGTTTACCCTTGCCCACGTCCGATGCGCCGCATTTACAATGCGGCGCATCGCGGCGCAAGGATAAGCAGATGCGTGACGCATCTGCCGGCGGAAGGTTGGCGCAGTGCTGAAGTTGTGTCGCAAGCGCGACGCAACTCCAGCACTGTTCCAACCTTCCTATCCCTAACATGGTGCGTCAATCCTCACGCCTGCTTGAAGCAGGCGTAAGGATTTGACGCACCAGCGCCGAGAAAGTGACTGCGTGAAATCTTGTAGATTTCACTACGTCACTTTTCCGAGGCGTTCCTGCGTCGGAACGCCCCCCCCCTGCGCCGGTACGCCCACATGAAACCTGAAGCAGGTTTCATGTGGCGCAGGGGTTTACTACGTGACGCATCTCCCTAGATGCGTCACGTTGTAAATATAGCGCAACGCGGTGCATGGTTTGCGTCGCAGCTGCGTCACATGTGTGACAAAACGGCGGCGCAAAAGTGGCGCAAGGGGCTTGTAAATATGCCCCCATGTCTTTAATGATTTTCTGAAGGAGAGCAGTGTTGAGCTGTTTTTTATGTCAGTTGGTAGCGAGTTCCAAGATTTAACTGTCCCCAGAATAAATCTTCTTCCGCCCCAACGCGCTTTCTTGAATCTGGGGGTCTGTAAGAGTTTGCTCTGCGATGATCGTAGATTTCTGACGGGTAGATACCAGGTTAGGTGTTGCTTCAGGTACTGAGGACTAACACCGTTCAATGCCTTGAAGGCTAGGCATAGGGATTTAAATGTTGTCCTTTTTAGGTCTCGCGCCTGCGTTGCAGTGCGCAGCACTGCTCGCGGCGCGAGACCTCTAGAAAGGGCTTCTGAAAACGACCCACACGCTCGTGCGTGTGGTTTTGTTTTCAGAAGCCCTCATTGGTTGTTGCGTGAGTTTTTTAGGAAAAACTGCACGCGATTGAGCAAAGGCGGGCGCATGTCCCGCCTTTGCTCCTCCCATTCCCGACGGTGGCCAGAACGCGCATCAGCGCGCGGCACAGACAGGCTCCCTCGCCCCCCTCCCGCTCCTCTGTGGTTTCGATTCCCGCGTTCGGCTGGGTTTCGATTCCGTGCTTGTTTGGTTTGGAAATTCTGGTCACCCTATAAAACATACATTCGCCATGATCTGCAGGACATCTACAAATAAAAGCCCATGTGAATAATTTGGAATGTATTGAATGCGCTTCCGTTACCCGCACGGGCACCTATAAACATAGGTATTTTGGGATGCAAGGTGACTGCGCCACGAGCCCATGTCATGAATGCATAAATACAAATCCGTATAACAATAACACAAAACACGAGATAAATAACGCCCCTTGAGAAAAGTTAAGGTGCTGTGAGCCGCTGGGAGGGCTATCGGAAACACCTACAGAACTGACACGTTGCAGAACAGAGCCTGCTTGTAAACAGTGTGAGGTCGAATCTGCCTCCCCCTCCCCCCGGAACGAAATGCGTCACATTGTAAATGTGAGCAGCAGGGGCGTCATGATTAAAAGAGGGGGACAATGGCAGCGGAAGACCGCCTTTGTAGGGGTGAGGGGCAGTCTGATCCTTTCAGGCAGCCCCCTGCAGGTGCTGCGCGGGGTGTGGCTTGTGCTGCAGGCCGGGGTGCTTGGTTGTGTACGGTGCATGTGTGACTACTTTCACTAACAAGGTTATTCTACTGTTTGTCCTTTAGACCATCTGGGGAGGATAGAGGGGAGCTATTTATTAAACAAGGAGTGGGAGGGGAGGTCTGGCCCTGAACCCCAGGGGCCGCCCCATTACAGTTTGCACCTCACCTCGAATGCTGCTCCGTTCCCTACAGCCTTCAAACCCGGAGCCGCCTGCCCCCGTCTGGTCTGAGATACTGGCCCAGTCCGCTTTCTCTTTACAATGGTAATAATGCTAATGTTTTCGGAGTTGCTTTCAGACATTCTCACTACAAAAATAAGTGCGGGAGACACGTGCCACTGTGCATGGAAGAAGGAGTACTGGTGGACGACATTTTGCATTTTTTATTGTAAAAATGTTTCTCAATTTTTACCAACACCCAGAACACGTATGGCAGCAGCAGTGCAAGCGTCTCTCATAAAACATATTCAAACTCGGCATCAGCTGAGCGCGCGTCTACAAGCACACACACACACCTTCCCATGCTATCTTTATACGCACAAAGACACAACAGGCATACACAAACAAGCAGTACGGGGTTACTCCTACACAGTGGAGCTGCAGTGCTGCCTTGAGGCATAGTACAGTAGCTAAAGTTGGCCCCTGAGACCTGTGAGCCCAGGTGTGCTGCACTATAGATGCCCACGCCCCTGCTCATGCACACACGATGGCACAAATACGAACCGTGCAAGCGTCCTTACACATACAGAAGCAGTAAGCACAAACATCTTCATATAATCATCACTCACTCGCACAACAGGCAAAACAAAATCGCCAACAGTTGGGGATAGGATGTGGCGCAGGAATCAGAGCTGCAGACTAGAGTTCGAGTCTCGGCGTTGGCACACTATCTTGTGATTCTGGGCAAATCACGTAATCTCCCCGTGCCCATGAACAGCGCCCGGTGGGTGATAAGCCACATTATATAAACAAGCATTTGCAATGCAATAGGTCTCGCATTATTAAAGTTTGAGCTATTGGCATTGCTAAATAATGCAACACCAATAGCTCAAACTTTAATAATGCGAGACCTATTGCATTGCAAATGCTTGTTTCAACTGGGAGCCACTGAAACATTCTCAGACCATGGGAAACTGGTTGGAATTTAGGAATGGCCAACAGCTGTCCAGCCGCTGCATTTTGAATACGCTGCATCTTAAGTAGATGCTGTTTTTGGATGCTCACGTAAAGAGCATTACCGTAATCAAGTCTGCACAGGGCTAAAGCTGTCACTAGGTTTTTCACGGAATTTGGCAGTGTGAAAGGGTGAATTTTCCTGATTATCTTTAGGATAAAGAAGATAGTAGAGGTAAGATTACTGATCTGGTGTTTAAAGGTTAGATTTTCGTGAAATACGAATCTCAAATTCTTCACCTTTTTAACTGAGACTCGAAGATCTCCCAAACCAGCTGGCCACCACCTATGCGACCAGAAGGAGGTGTCCGTCCCAAGAAGAGTACCTCCGTCTTTCCCCCATTCAACTTTAAGCAGACTGAGGTGCACTACCCCAAATCTGCCTCCCCGGAGGGTTCATGTAGACTGATGTGTCCTTTGGGGGTGGTGGTATGACCTGATGTAAGGATTGGCAACACCCACATTTTTAAAATTACTTCATACCTGCTGTCTAGTGGTTTTCTGCCCACAGGGGTGCAGATTGGGGTATAGCCCCCAGTCTGCTTCCCCAAGGGACAGAAAGACTGGTGTGCCCTTTGGGTGGTTGGGGGCATTGCCTGATGCCAGGGTGGGCCCCCTCACCCAATGTTTTTTAGTTACTTTATCCTTGGTGGCTAGTGGGCCCTTGGCCCCACTTGGGGTGGAGGGGGGGAGGGGGGGTTGACTGCGTTACACTCCCTAAATGCGTTCCCAGTCTGATATGCGCCACAGAGCTGCGTTGCAGAGAGGAGGTCCGAGGCCATGCCCCTTTTTACACCACTCTGCAAACGCGCTTCTTGGCGCACTGTTGGTGGGGTGATGAGGTCCTCTTGTGTCCTGAAGACCTCAGGACACAAGTGGACTTCATCCCCCGAGCAGCAGTGTGCCAAGAGGCGCGTTTGCAGAGTGGTGTAAAAAGGGGGCATGGCCTCGGACCACCTCTCTGCATTCCAGCTCTGTGGCGCATATTGGAGGTACCTGGTGGGCTAGTTGGCCCCCAAGGACCCTCAGTATTCAAAGGGAATTAATTCCCCAACTAACAACGCGCCAGGGGGCGCGTTTGCAGAGTGGTGGAGAAAGGGGGCGTGGCCTTTGTCTACCTCTCAGCAATCCCACTGCCTGGGGCTTACTGGAGGTAAGAGGTAGGCTAGTTGGCCCCTAAAGGACACCCAGCAGCGAAGGGGACTTCAATCCCCATCCAAGAGCGCGCCAGGGAGCGCGTTTGTAGAGTGGTGGGAAAAGGGGGCGTGGCCTGGTACGAGTACTTACCAATGCTGCTGTGTGGGACTTACTCGAGGTAATAGGAGGGAAGTTGGCCCCCAAGGATGTCCTTGGGGGCCAACTACCCTCTTGTTACCTCCAGTAAGTCCCACACAGTGGGATTGCTAAGACGTCTTCGGAGGCCATGCCCCCTTTCTCCACCACTCTGCAAACGCGCTCCTGGCAGACTACAGGATGGGGGATGAAGTCCAATTTAGTCCTGAGGGAGTTTGGGGGCCAAGAAGCCCTCCTGGTACCTCCTGTAAGTCCTACGCAGCGGAATTCCTGAGCGCTGGTCGGAGGCCCAGAACCCTTTCTCCACCACTCTGCAAACGTGACTACTACTTAAAGAAGCATCTTTCTGCACCTCTGACTTAGAGGTAGTTTTAATCCCCCTGCCCTATTATGTAATAGGGCCTTACAGACGAGGTCATGCTAATCACAGGGGTACCCCAACGCATAGTGTTCCCTAGTATATGTAGGTGTTTTCACTGTATTCTAAGTGTCTTTTAGCATAGCACTGGCTCTAGGCCTGGTTAGTCAGAGTCAGTTACCACCAGTACCCGTCAGCAAAAAGTTGGGGGCACAGGAGGACTTTCTGCTCCTCTGTTGGTTCTTTCTGCACATCTCTTGCTTCTTCCTGCACTTTTCTTCGTCTTTCTGGACTTCTGTTCCCTCTTTCTGCATTTGTCTTGCTTCTTTCTGTGCCTTTGTTCCTCTTTCTTCACATGTCCTACCTCTGTAGGCATAGTTAGAAATTAGCATTTAAAAAACCTTTGAAATTCACTGAAAAAACCATAGGTTTCAGGGACGTTATAGTTAGAAATTAGCATTTAAAAAACCTTTGAAATTCACTGAAAAAACCATAGGTTTCAGGCACGTTATAGTCAGAAATTAGCATTTAAAAAAACCTTAGAAATTCACTGAAAAAACCAGAGGTTTCAGGGACGTTATAGTTAGTTGGACATTTCACTCATACAAAACCAGTGAAATTCGGCCGTTATAGTTAGTTCAGCTAACTATAACTCGCGCCCCCGCAATGCACTGCTGATGACGTCACATATTACATCATTCATGACATGGTCAGTGACATCACTGATGACATCTCAAATGACATCACTGATGACATCACTGATGACATCATCTACGTGATAATCTGATGCACCTCCTCACACCCTAATATAACCTTTGATACACCCACTCTAAAATACGGAGTACCATTTTCGAAATCATAGACACACCAACACCAGTTACTACATACTCACTCACTGATTCCTAGGTCTACACACACATCCACTCATTCACCCATACAGTCACTCATACATGCAGGCGCTCATCAATACAGCACTATCATATGCACTCATACACCTATACAGACACTCACCCATACAGTTACTTACACACCTAGTCAGTCATGTAAAGAATCAATCACACTCCCATTTACTCACCTATACAGTTATACACACACCACCTCACCTATTCATACAGATACTAACACATACTTACTCTCTTATACAATCACTGACACAAGCACACACTCATCCATACAGCCACTCTCACTATCACTCACTCTCACATATAGTCATTTATATACTCCAACACTCACATATACTGCCTTTCACATATGTAGTTACTCACACATATACCACTGAGACATCCATTCACTCACCCATACAGCCCTTCACAGACACACTCTTGAACCCATACACCCAGTGAATCACCCACTCACACATCTATACACAAAGTCACATACCCCCACCCACCCACACAAACACTCAGGCACCCATACAGATACTCAGGCAACCAATCAATAACCCATATAGACACTCATGTAGCTACTCACCAACCCATGCAGCAGCTTACACAACAACAGACACACTGATACAGACATTCACACAGTTTAGTCACTAACCCATGCATTCAGTAAGACACATTTAATCACTCACTTATACAGTCACTATATATATATATATATATATATATATATATATATATATATATATATATATATATATATATACAATTATATATCTTTCATCAATCTTTTTGGCGCTTTAATTGTTCGACCCAATATTGTGTTTGGAAACTGGGAATTGTCACCATCAATGTCCAGGATCTGGGGGGAGGCGTGGCTTGACACCAATATAGGAGGAAGCGAACCTTGGAGCTCCGGCCCCGGGCTTCCCTGTCCGGCAATATCCTGAGCCCCCAACTCATCGGAAAATGAAGGAATCGGCAGCTGCTCCCCATGGGAACCAGTGAGCGTGAAGGGGTCCCGCGGTTCGCAGCGAAACGCCGAGAACCACCAAGCCCGGCGACACGGAGATCTCGAGGAGCAGCAATCAAGATGGCTCCTGTGGCCTGAGCCGGAATCCGGAGTCCGACATCTCGTAAGGAGTGCGGTGTGGAGCGGTCTGCGGAGAGCACTGGTGGCGCGATAGTGAGCGGGCACTGGTGAGGGGCCGCGCCACCACCTGGAGGCAGAGACGGTGAGCCGCATACGGCGAAGAGCGGGCTGAGCGGCCACGCAGGATAGAAGCAGGGCGCGACCGCCTACAGCCGTCGTGACGGAGGGAGCCGGGGAAGAAGTGAGCACCCGCCCAGCAGCCCCTTCAGAGTATGTGGTGTGAGCTTTGGGGAGAGCACAGGGATACAGGAAACTAGGCCAAAAACTGGGCATTTGGAAGTGACAGCTGGGACCCGGTGAGAGGCGCCTCATCACGGGGGAGACAGGCCCTGGGACACGACCGCACTGGCCGGTAGAAGGGAGCTTAGGCCCTTGAGAGCAACGTGTAGTGACGACGTTGGACAACGGCGAGGCCTAGCCCATGGTCTAGAAGTCTTGGAGACCTACGCAGCAGCAGGAGGGAGCGTTAAGGCCCCTGAGGGGAGATGGAGGAGGTGCAGTTTAGCACAGGTCAGAGAGTGGGACTAACCGAGGTGCACATTGCCCACAGTGCCTGGACGAGCGACGGAGGCCCATCTGCGCAGGCTACCATTTTGGGCACGCGCGGCGGCTATTGTTGCGCCATTTAGGCAGGACCACTGGGAGACTGGCATCAGGGTGATACTACACCAGAGGTGTTCTGAACATAGGTTGCGGCAACCCACGCATAGAGGCCCCCGACGGACGACGGACATGGGGAAAGTCCCCAAACCGAGAGGCCAAAGCACCGCGGCTGCAGGGGGCGGGGGCACCCAAACAGACGAAGAGGATGATACCCTGGACCCAGGGAAGGATATGTCTGCCTCGATGCCCACATTGGCAGACATAATGGAAGCCATCACAGCATCCCGAGAAGTGCTTGAAACCAAAATAGACTCCATTGGCACCGACCTTAGCCTCTTGAAGGACGACCATCGCCGACTGGTAGAGCAGGTCACTGGCACAGAGAAAATGCTTGCAGACATCCCGTCAGAGGTTACAGAACTCTAGAAATCTCTCATGGAGGTGGCGGCGAAAGTAAAAATCCTGGAGGTCCGCGCTGAAGACAGCGAAGGGAGGTCTCACCGCTATAAACTGCGCATACCCGAAAAGGTGGCCGAAAAGGAGGAAGGGGATGACATGGTGCAGTACTTGGAGGATTGGATCCAGAAAGAAGTGGCGCCGGAAGGACTGTCGCGATTTTATGCAATTGAAAGGGCACATAAGGTGCCGGCCAGGCCTCCCAAGCCTGGGGCGCCGCCAAGACCAATCATAGCTCGCCTGCTCCATTTCAGAGACAAAGACCATATACTTAAGCAGGCTCGACAGATGACGGACCTACAAATCGGAAACAGCAAGGTGATGGTGTTTCCGGATTTTACCAAGGAGGTACAGCAGCAAAGGTCTACGTTCCTAGCAGTGAAGAGAAAGTTACGACAACTGCAGCTCCCCTTGCCATGCTGTTTCCAGCCAGGTTGCGGGTCGTGGGGCCCAAAGGCACACTGTTCTTCCAGACGCCCCAGGAGGCCTGGGATTGGCTGGATACTGTCCCAGGACAGAGATCAGGTGGCAGCTCGCCAATATCGACTGCAGGAAATGGTGGAGCGAGTCGTGGACAACTGAGCGTGCCGACTTCGACAGAAGCCCGAGTCGAACGGAGCAAGGTCATCAGGGCAGTGGTGGAGCTCAGTCAAGCGGGGTCCAGTCCTAGATCAGCGAGGAGTGATCGGGAAGATGGTAGATTGGAGAGCTCTCCAATCCTGAGTGCTGCGGATGATTCGGAAACGGAGTTGCCTACTGTGACGCCTCACACCGCAGATGAGTTGGGCTGACTTTGCTGATCCAGAGTTCAGGGACTGCACCTGTTGGCGAACTATATCCTTTTCAAGGAATATATACCAGGGACTATTTGGAGGAGGGGGGTTACAGCAGACAATGTTATGGACACAAGAGATGAGGGGGTTGAGGGGGAGGAATAGTTTTCGTTTGGGGGGTCTAGGAGGGGGGGGGTTCCGGGAGGGGGGGGTTCCGAGGTGGGGCGACAGCCACTACACCCATATAAACATTATTGTTGAAGAGTTTGGATGGGAGGGGGGTCACTTCTGCCTGTCCTGGGGAAAGGGAGTTGGGTAGTTAAATTGTTTTGGGAATGTTCATTGGGGACCAGGCATGTCTGGAGAAAACGTTTAGATAGATTTAGCTCAATGTCTTTTCAATAGGATCCAACATAGATTCCAAGTGTATCTCCTGGAATGTCCGTGGGATGCACTTCATGGCAAAAAGGCATAAGGTGCATGCATTCCTGGTGCGTAGAGGGGTGCAAATTGCATTATTACAGGAGACACATATCAATGCAAAAGAGGGAGCCGCTCTGAAGCGCCGCTGTTGAGGGCAACTATTTTACACGAGTTATTCGGCCTTTGCCAAGGGAGTGTTGGTATGGGTGCGAGCTGGGATCCCCTTCCAATGCACCAGAGAATTTATAGATCCAGAAGGGAGGTACGCAGTGGTGCAGGGTAAACTAGATGGGAGGGATGTCACGATAGGGAGCATATATGCCCCAAATGTAGACCAAGCTTCATTTTTAGCGGATCTCTCAAGGTCACTGGTGCATGCATTGATGGGGTCGGTACTCCTGGGAGGGGACTACAATAGTGTCAAAGATGTGGGGCTTGACCGATCACACCCCCCACTTTATGACTCACCTGCTTACAGAGTGGCAAGGGCGCGCAGTAACTGGCAACAACAATGGGGATTGGTAGACTCTTGGAGGGCACAGCACCCCGGGGAACGGGACTACTCCTTCTGCTCCCCCATGCGTGAACTACATGTCAGATTGGACGCCATTTTGTGCACTCCTGATGTACATGGGTATGTACAGACTTGCGAGTACTTAGCACATACGGTTTCGGACCACAATCCCTTGCTGGTCTGTCTTAGCTGGTCCAGGGTTAGAACAAGTATTCCTACTTGGCGTCTTAGACCAGAGAATTTGGAGGATCAGGTGTACCAGGCCGAGATCCGCACAGCCATTGAACAATACTTTGCAGAGAACGCAGGAACGGCCTCGACCCTCACGACGGAGTGGGAAGCGTTTAAAGTGGTGCTTAGGGGTAGATGCATCTCCGAAGCGGTAGGGGGGAGGAAACTCCCTTACGGGACACACTAAATGCAGAGCAAAGGCTGCGACACATTGAACGTGAAAGGCCAGAGAATGCAGATAAACAGAGGGAACTACTGAAGACCAGGGAGGAGGTGGCGGGACACGTAGAAAGGTTGCGCTGCTTTGATTATAAAAATTATATGGCAAGGGCGCATTCCGAGAGGGATAAACCTGGGGCCCTGTTGGCATGGCTAGCCAATCCGGCTAAGAGGGGATCCATTATCTTAGAAATGAGAGGTGATCAGGGGGAGATATGGTACCGCCAGCAGGATATCAACCAGCACTTCTGCGACTTTACACCGAACTTTATAAAAGTAAAGCTTCTCCCACAGTTGCAGAACTCGACGAATTTATGGAGCGTGTTGAGTTGCCAACACTAGGTGAGGAAGAGGCAGAAGTCTTGGGAAGGGAAATAGAGCTGAGCATGGTCAAAAGCGCTGTTAAGACCATGGCCAGGAACAAGACGCCGGGAACAGATGGGTTCCCCATAGAATTTTATGCTACATATATAGACCTGCTGGGACCCCGACTGTTAGCCCTATATAATCAGGCAAAACAGGAGGGGAAACTTCCCGGGACCACTAAGGAGGCCCTGATCATTCCATTATTAAAGCCAGGAAAGCAGGCGTATGACAAGACGGCATATCGACCACTGTCAGTGCTCAATCTTGTCTATAAAATCCGACACGCAATACGGCAATGAATGTGCGGAGACTGCTAAGAGTACTGGGAGCGGACTCCTACTGTAAATAAGAGGCTACTATCCTGGCAATAGACATCGAAAAGGCTTTCGATAGTCTCGAATGGCAGTATTTATTTAGCGTGATGTGAGCCTTCGGGTTATGGCAGGAGTTTGGGGCATGGACTGCCCTATTGTACAGAGACTCCACGGCCCGGGTTCAGACAGGAAAGCTCATATTGGACAGATATGAGGTAGAAAGAGGGACACGACAGGGGTGCCCGCTATCGCCCCTGCTGTTTGCGATGGCTATGGAGCTGCTGGCTGCTAAAGCCAGAACTGGCAATTGGTACCGCGGGCTAGAACTAGAGGGACGCGTCCACCATATAGCCTTGTATGCAGACTATCTGATTCTGGTCCTCAGCAATACAGAAGCAGACCTTGAGGGAGCCAAAGACCTGCTGTTAGCCCTAGAGAGAGTAGCAGGCCTCAAAGTGAACTGGAATAAGTCATGTCTGTTCCCCACCATGCAGGGGCGGGAGAAACCGCAGACGGTGGAGGGGATTGAGTGGGAAGGGAGATGCATCCTGTATGTAGGGGTGCAAATATATCACGACAGGGAGGATCTCCTGGAGGGGAATGTGGGAAAGGTCATAAGGGGGCCAAAAGCCAATTTCGACTTCTGGGAAACACTCCCCTTGTTGCTAGCGGGCAGGGCATCCCTATTAAAGATGGTGACTCTCCTGAGGCTCGTGTATGTATTTGGAGTTCTGCCGGTGTGGATCCCAGCAGAGAGGTTTCAGCAGCTCCGGACGATGGTGACAGAGTTCCTGTGGGGGGCTGGAAGGAGGAGAGTGGCTTTAAAGACCTTGATGAGGCCCAAGACGGAAGGTGGGCTTGCGGTGCCAGATTTTGAATACTATTATATTGCAGCTCAACTGCAATGCCTGACGAAATGGGTGGCAAGCCAGCTCCGGGGAACAGTGCAGCGGGGTGATGGATGTCTGGCACCAGACCTGCTGAGATTACCTGTCCCAGAAAGGGATGTGTCGGCGGAATCACAGGTGGCTCATAAGTGTTGGGTCCGCAGCTTGCAGAGGGCTTAATTGAGGCGCCCCTACGCGCCGGAGATACCACTAAAGTATTGCATGGCACTACCACACAGGGTAGACTAGAGAAGGCTAGGGGCACGGGAGGAGGCTGGAGTGCTCACCATGGGGCAGTTATACGAGGATGGCATGCTACTACCATTTGAAACATTTAGTGAGAACAATGAGATACCAGGGGGCGACTTTTTGTTCCATGCGGCCCTGACTGCAGAAATCCGTAAACATTGGGGGAGCGGGCTGACTGAACCTCCTTTGAATGAAGGATGTCAATATGTGGGTCGGCAGCGGGATATTTAAGGCGGTTACCTGCTTATATAGGAGGCTGAGCTGGGCGAAACTCCTTCCGCTTCATGGGATGAAACAGAAGTGGGAGAAGGCTTAGGGGAGCATTTAGAGGAAAAAGCATGGGAAGAGCTAACGGAGAGGGCCAGTAAGGTCACCAGGAATGCTAGATTCCAGCTGGTAAACTTTTATGTATTTCATAGGGCGTACCTTACCCCAGGGCGCCTCAATAAGTACTTTAATATGATAACGGCGGCTTGTCCCAGATGTGGAGAGGTAGGTGCAGAGTTCCTGCATATGTTCTGGAGTTACCCGGAGATAGGACATTTCTGGAGGGAGGTGACGGAAGTATTAGTCGAAATAATCGAAAAGGAAGTGCACATGACTCCAGGATACTGCTTACTGCACAGATTTCCACACACTTCCAAGAACAAGGTCACCAGTAAATTTCAGGACCTGGGATTGATACTAGCGAAGCGGGATATTACGAGTCATTGGAAGGCAATGGGAGGTCCTAGCATAGGCAGATGGAGAAGAGAGTTTGAGTGTTGGGCAGGCTGCGAGGGAACAGTACGTCTAAGAGACGCTAGGCGTAATGGGAGTGAGAAGACGTTAGAAGCAGCTAGGGCTTGGGAAGCTCTGACGCTACAGCTTAAGCAGCTCAATGACATTGCAGACGAGGGGAATCGGGAAGCACCACAGGTTGACGGTTAGTAAAATGCATTGGGGTGACTGCATGGAGGGGAGAGGGAACGCTGCGGGGTGCTCCTCTAGCGGCAGTCCTCTAGAGACCACAGATTCCACGATGACTAGATGGAAGTTTCTAGAGAGTGGCCCTGAGAAGATTACCTGATCACAATACTCCAAGACACACCTGGGGGGAGGGAGGAGGGTAGAGAGGGTGGGGATGCCACTTGGCGGAGGGAGCTGCTTCATCAGTGCATCTCCTGAATACCTATTGAACAAGTAAGGCTGTCCATACAGTAATAACGAGATGTATATATATCAACAGTGTATTCCTGTTAGTTCACATGCTCATTCAAATGTTTGCACTGTACTAGTACATGTTTCGTAAATGCCTAATAAAGTTTGTTTACAAAAAAAAAAATCAATGTCCAGGATTTGCGTTGATTGTGTAGAGGCAACAGCAGTCACTGGTGCGTTAAAACCAGTCTCTCCTTCAACATGTAGATCTGATGAACGAGGAGATGAATGCCAAAAATGAAAAGAGTCTCTGGTAATAGACTTCCGTGGGTGCTGGGCAGTCATCATGTGTCCCTTGGTAGACACCACTTGAAAAGGTTCTGTATCTTAAATGGAGCATCAGATTTTCTTTTCCGCATCTGGCGTGTGAGCACTCGATATCTTCTCCTAACAATAATTTTCTGTGCATCTCGTCTTTTGTCAGCATAAGCTTTCATCTTTTGTTTCTGAACCAAGTCCTTCTCATGATTTGCATTCTCGTTTTTCTCTCTCTGATTGGTCCACTGAGGTATCTTGGTTGTCATTGCTCTCCTGAACATCAATGTCTCAGGACTTTCACCTGTGGTCGACTGAGGTGTTGAACGATAAGCTCTTAAGGTAGAATTTAATGCAGTTTTTAAATTGAGCTTTTCAAGCGTAGCACGCTGCACTGCTTTCTTTAGCTTTCTCATAAAGCGCTCAACAAGTCTATTGTCCTGTGGCCACAGAGGTGTGCTCTTCTGATGCTTTATATTCAGATACTCTAAGAAATCTTTAAACTCACGACTGTTAAATGCAGGCCATTGTCAGATATCAAAATGGCTGGAGCACCCCATGTCACAAAGATGCCATCTAGTCTCTCAATGACTTAGTCTTGAGTGGTAGATGAGACATCCTCAATTAAGGGAAATCGGGAGTATTCGTCCACAATCACCGTCAGGTGATGTCCATTGTCAAGTGGACCAAAAATGTCAATGACTACTCTCTCCCAGTCATGCTTCTGGAGTTCTGAAATGTTTAAGGTGTTTTGAGTAACCTTAGTAGAAAGGCAGTTGCACAGATGGCTGGCCTTTAATTCCTTCTTAACCCGCTCATTGAGATACGGAAACCAAGATCAGTCTCAGAGAGCTCGTTTTGTGGCAATGATTCCACGATGTTCTTCGTGGGCCACTTCAATCATCTTCTGCCTCAGACTGTCTGGAATCAGGATTCTCGACCCTTGCAATATAACTCCTTCATGAGTTATCAACAGTTCATCTTTGACATTTTTTTATTTTTGATATTCACCATCACTGGTAAGAGGTTGAGGGTGTTAGTTCCATGACTGATGTGTGATGATATCTTTCAACTGTAGCATGTCACTATCATGGCTCGTGGCACTGATAATTTGGGCTAACAAAATGGTAGCTGGTGTGTTTGATTTTATAATGAAATTGATATAGGCTTCAGCTGTCTTGGATGGAGTACCATGACCTTGTATAGGTACTCTGGAAAAGTTATCAGCAGCGTTTGTATCCTTCCCTGGACGATGCACAATGTTATAACTGTACTCTTGTAGTCGTAGTTCCCATCATTCAATGCGAAGAGGTATCTTGGCCTTTGGATTGCCAAATATAGTTAGTAAAGCTTGATGATCAGTTACCAGCGTAAAAGGCTTTCCGTATAGGTTCACAGGCCCATACCACTGATTAACTTTCTTTTTCAGGTTATGAATAAGCACGTTCTGTTTGGAACAAACTCCTACTTGCATATGCCGCAATATGCCTTTGAGCATTCGAATGTCCGCTGTGCTGTGCAAGGAGGGCCCCTAATCCGATTGGGCTAGCATCGACAACAAGCTCTCTATGAAGCTTCAGAATGAAATATGCCCTTTCAGTAGCATACTCAAAGGCTTGTTTGATTTTCTTAAAACTTATCTTGCATTCATGTGACCAATGAAATGAAAAAATAGTTTTCGTCAACTCTCTCAATGGAGCACTTACCATGGCACAGGTCTTATTTAAATCTGGAACAGTAGATGGCCATGTCAAGAAATGAACGCACCATAGAAACATCTTGTGGGGGATCAGCATTTGACAGCGCTTGTACTTTAGCAGGATCAGGTGTCATACCCCATCACAAAAGATATGGCCAATGAATTTTAACTTTGCCTTGTGGAACTAACATTTATCTGTATTCAAAGTCAAACCTGCATCCGCAAGTAAACAACATACTTGTCTGAGAGCTTTATCGTGCTCTTTTTGTGTAGCTCCGAAAACCAATATGTCATCGCTATAGTTGAACGCATTCATGACAGGCTGCATTGTACGTCGAATGACATCTTGAAAACGCTCTTCTGCAGCTGATTAACTTAATCTTTTGTATTAAAACAAACGAATGTGCGTAGAAAAGGTTGTAATGTACCTGCAACTTTCTTTGAGTTCCAACTGATGATAACCTTTTTTCAAATCAAGGTGAGAGAAGACCTTTGCACTATTTAATTGCGTTATCATGTCAGCAATATGTGGACCTGGATGTCGCTCTCGTTGAATTAACTTGTTTGACTGACGCATGTCAACACATAGGCGTACAGCTCCTTCACTGTTCTTTTTGGGCACTACCACTATGGGAGAAACCCATGGTGTGGAACCAGTGGACTGCTCAATGATATCATTCTTAAGTAAAGATTCAAGGGGCATATTAGCAAGGCGATTATCGCCACTTTAGCGGGACTTTTTCCCGCTAAAGCGGCGATAATATTATCGCCTTATCAACAAGCTGTCGCTAACTGCTGTTAGCGACAGCGTGTAGGCGATAGCGACCGGGTTGGGTGCCGCTTTGCATGCCAGCGATATTTATCGCTAATGGTATGCAAAGTAGGCGTTCCCCACCTAACAGCGACTGGAAACAGTCGCTGAGGTCGCTAACGCCTATCAGCGAGGCAGGGGCGGTGATTAGCGAACCAGCGCTAAACACGTTTAGCGCTGGTTGGCTAACACCTGGTCCCACCCTGACTTAGCCATGTAATCCAATGAGAGGTGGATTACATGGCTAAGTCCCCTCGCACTATCAGCAAGCAGAACTGGGGAACAGTGTGAATATCGCCTGTTTTCAGGCGATATTCACACTGTTCTCCAAGGTTTCTATCGCTTTGGAGATTAGCATTGCTGATTGCACGCTAACTCCGCGATAGAAACCGGCGATGCCTGGCGATAATTATCCAAGCGCTAATTGCGCTTTGCGATAATTATCGCCAGGCATTGCTAATATGCCCCCAAGTTCTTTTTCAACAGCATCTTGTAAATGAAAAGCAATTTGTCTATGTCTTTGGGCCGTAGGCTGGACACCCTAATTAATATGCACCTTTACATTCATAGCATTAAGCTTTCCTAAACCATGAAACAATTAAGAGAATTGACTTACTATTTCATGGCGAGCATTCATGTTGTAGTTTATGGAAATCAGTACCATATCAGCAGCTGTGCTGAAACTGAGTAGACAGCCACTTGATGCTGTACCTGGAAGCACATGGATGGGTGCTTGCACCTTCATTTTCTTGTGTTTCCTCATCGCTACAAATGAAGCTTGACTTTTTAAGGACGTTGATGCAGCCCATGTATACCCTTTGGTTTTCGATGGCATAACTTTTGTAATGGAGACAATTCATCATGTTTCTCCACAGGCATAATGTTTATCGAAGCCCCACTGTCGATGATGAGAGGTATCAAGCATTCATTTCCTTTCAGTGTGTTCTTTGGACAATGTTTGAATGACTTTCTTTGACTGACATTTTTCTTCACATGCATCCAGTCCAACACTTTTCTGAGGTAAACATCGAAATGGCAGAACCAACTTCTTCACTTTCACTTGATACTGATCTAGAAGAACGGCTTGGTGATGATTTAGATGACAATCAACTTCGTTCAGTGTGGATTTGTCTTAACTGATGTTGCCGCTTGGCCTTGTGGGTGCTGTCGAACATTGCTTCTGGAACATTCCAGTGGCCATTTTGTCTTTGCGCCGTGAGGCACTTGCTTTTTCCTTTGCTTTGCAAACCACCACAGAATAGTTCTCCTTCCCATAGCCTTTACATATCTGTCCAATGGGGTGACATTTACCTTTGTGTGGAAACAAAAATCCACATCTAAAACACAACTTCTTTTTACTTGTAGACATCACTTTGTGTCTTTCAGACTTTGGCTTTTGTTTACTTTTCACACTCATGACTGGTACATTCGTGGCACCTCTGGCCTCCATGTCAGCAGTTTGTCTATTGGCACGCTCTTCAGCTCTGGCAGCCATTAATACTCGCTCCCGACTAAGAGTTTATCTCACTATTCATCGTCTGAAGGAATCTGACAAGCATCCACTAATAACTCTAAGATGTATAGCTTTTTCATCATTAAATTAATTGAAATTACAGTGTTTGATGAGTGTGTCGAGTCTCTCCACAAATTCATTGATGGTTTTACCAAATTTGTCATTCTTGACTGAAAATTTATCTTTCGTAATCTACACTGGGCATTGGATTAAACTTGTGATTCAAAGTTTCTTTAATCTAACGGTATGTGATTTCTTCATTAGTTTGCGGCATCTTCCTTATGACTTCTTTTACACCATCACCAGCAAGATTTTTGAGGTATTTGATAATCTTTTTGTCATCAGTCTCTTCAAGTGCATCAATGAAATCATCAAATGTCTAAATCCACCCAATCCATCTTTCGCCAATATTTTGCTTTTTGGATGTATCGAAAGGGGGTGGTGGTTTCAGGAAGGCAGCAGCACCTCGACTCTTTTTTCTACGAAAAAATTAAGACCATCCAAGACTCGTTTGAGACCCCCTCCCTGGTCAAGGGGACAAATGTAGGGCCTCCCCCCCCCCCCCCGGTCCTCCTGTGGCTGGGCTATCTCTAACACAGTTTCCTCCAATTCCCCTGGAGAAATCCCTGGAGATAATGAAAGCCCTTAAGTCAGGCTCCCCCACCGATCCATGCCCAGCCAGAGTACTGTCATCTGTAGCAGGGATCATAAACCCTGCAGTCAATTCCATCCTCAATTCCTCGCTGGAAAAGGGGCAGGTGCCTGGCAGTTGGAAAGACGCAAAAATCCTCCCTCTGCTAAAGAAACCTTCGGCAGACCCCTTGGTGGCTTCAAATTATAAGCCAATTTCATTACTCCCATTTTTCTCAAAGGTCCTGGAGAAATATGTGAACCTAGTGACAACAGAATTTGTGGAAACTAACCGTGTGCTCCACGATAGCCAGTCTGGGTTTAGAGCAAACTTCAGCACAGAGACAGCACTGCTGGAGGTCTCTGAGGTAATAAAAGAGACACTAGATAAAGGAGGCAAAGCAGTGTTGATCCTTCTCGACCTTTCCGCGGCTTTTGATACTGTGCCCCATGACCGCCTCCTGCATAGACTTCGGGAGAGTGGCCTTGGCGGCACAGCACTTAAATGGTTTGCCTCCTTCCTGGAGGATCGACAGCAAACTATTTGGTCTCCTCCCGTCTCTGCTCCCGTTCCTCCTATGAAGGTCGGAGTTCCACAGGGCTGAATTACATGGCGCTACAATAATTTCATACGCAGATGACACCCAACTGCTGTTTACATGCAATAAGGGTACTGATTTCAGGGGTGTGGAGATCAATAAATGTCTGACAGAAGTGTTTGCCTGGCTAAGAAGGAACCAACTAAAGTGCAATCCGGAGAAATCAGAGATCATCTTCTTAGGGTCCTCCGCCAGCGAGGTCTGGTGTCAATGGTGGCCTTCAGACATGTCTCCCCCTGCTACCTCAGTTAGCACAGTCAAGAACTTGGGGATCAAGTTAGATGACAACTTATCCATGAAAGCCCAGATTCAAACAGTAGTGGGGACATGTTTTGGCCTAATAAATATGCTTAAAAACGTTCTTCCCTTACTACCGGTTGCTCACAGAAAAACTGTAGTCCAGGCTCTTATTGTCTCAAGGCTGGACTACGCTAACGTTCTATATCTGGGCCTCCCAGAACATCTATTGAACTGGCTACAAGTGGCTCAGAATTCGGCAGCCAGGGCAATTCTCTTGCTAGGCCCTAGAGCAAGGATCACCGCCCACATGAAAGCCTTACACTGATTGCCGGTTCGAAAGAGAATCCGGTTTAAAGCATTGGTATTGGCATTTAAGGCCTTACATGACACCAGCGCCTCCTACATTAGAAAGAGAGTCAAGCATTACACTCCAAGCAGAACCTTGAGATCGTCTTCACAGCTGCAGGCGATTATTCCCAAATTTTCCCTGGCCCGCAAGGGCGGGCGTTCCTTCCAAGTTCAGGCCTCCCATCTGTGGAATCGCCAGCCATTATCACTTAGACAGGAGAATGAACTACTCATGTTTCGGAAGAGGCTAAAAACCTGGTTATTTCAACAATAGCCGATAGCCTTCTCATTACTAGTATAATTCAGCACTCTGTCATGAGGTCGTGTAGCACCGGGACACTCTTCCGAGTAGCCGTGCGCTCTTTATAAATACCAATTAACATAACATAACATAACATTGTACCCATTTATGGGAGTGGGTAACATTGAGGGTGGAGCTCTTTTGGGGATTACCGGCTGTCTACTAAGGCCAGCATCACCTGCACCAACATTGAGGCCCTGCAATGGATTGGCCTCCGGATCGTCCTGGACAGTCTGTGGGATGGTGACCTCTTTCTTAGTCTCCATCAGAGCCCTTCACTTTCTGGAGATCTCTGGAGGTGTTCTCAGCCTGGCAGCTTTGGTGGTGTGCCACTTCAGGTATTGGACAACTCAGTAAGCACAACCTTTGTGCTTCTTCTTGGGTCTCCTCACCCAGTGCTATGGTCACAGAGCTTCCCTTACCGAAGCTCTGGTAAGTGGAATAAGAGTATGCTTTCTGGTCAATTGTTTCGTCAGCCAGCGCTTTATGTATTTGACTACTGCAGTCTTTAACGTTTCGTTTCTGTATTTGTTTGTATCCACCTTTGTCAGCAGCGCTCCGTATAACGTATGACTTTATCTGGCGTGACAGCGCGGTACCTTTATGTATGACCTGCCCAGCAGGTTCTCGACCAACAAAGTACCGATTCTCTACAATGCTTTAATTATCGTCAACTGTTTCACAGCGCCTGAAGTTGCGCTTTGCCTCCACATGCATTAAGCGTTGATTCCGTACTTCGACAACAGCACACTTGGCATGCACAAGCAGTTTGCTTGGACCACGGCACACTCCCTGGGGGAGCACTGTCAATCTTTGGGTTACTTATCCCCTATCTCATCTCCATTTGTAGCGTCTTCCCCAGCCTGGGTACCCGCCAATGACTACGCAACACATGAAGCTTACTATAACAGAACTTTATTCTTCTCTGTGTAACTTCGAACTCAACATTCTAATTGGCACATGCATCAAAATCCTCAATTGCGATTCCTTATTAGCGTTCTTTAAGGAATCGCTAATAAGGAATCGCAAAGAGCAATGCACGGAAAAAATCGCAAAATGTTTGCGATTCGGTAAAAATCGCAATCGCTAAATGCGATTTCTAGTTACCGAATCGCAAAATTGCGAATCCGCTAATACAGAATCGCTATTAGCTATTCCGTGTTTCAGATGCAGCTTGATGACATCACAACCAGGAAGTGATGCAGCCCATGCTGAATCCACTGCACTGAGAGTCAGAGGAGGAGGCAGACTGCAGGAGCACAGCTGAAGGAACCATTTTGGGATATTTAAACCTGTTCAAGGACATCAGCATGGCTTCAGGAACAACTGGGGAGAAGTCTGCAAAATGCAAGAGGAAGCTGAAGTTCAGTGAAAAGGAGATTGAAATCCTCATTGAGGAAGTTGTGAGGAGGCATGAGAAGGTATTTGGGAAGCAGTCACTCCAGGTCCCTGAGTCAGAGAAGCGCAAAATCTGGCTCGGAATACAATCCAGAGTAAACGCAGTGTGGGTCACACACCGCACAATAGAAGATCTGCGCAAGCGCTGGTATGACCTGCGCAGCCGTGCAAAGGAAAGGGTTGCTGCCAGGCTTGCGGAGGCCAAGAAGACTGGAAGAGGACCTCCGACCCAAACTGCTAATACACCTCTGGAGGACCTTGTGGAGTCCACACTTCAGCCTGAAGCTGTAGTTGGAGAGACGGAGTTAGACACCTCTGCACCGGCCAGTACTTCACAAGGTAAGATGCATGTAAATGACCATTCAGTACTGTATCTAACAAACAACCCCTCAAGACAGATCAGGCTTAGTGTTCAGAATCATACTCCAGTCCACATTTTACTTGCTACACACAAATGCATTATGGGATTAACAGACAGCAAATCCAATAGGAAAGGCAAGTAGGGAGCAAGACAGCATTGTTGCTTACAAGTACAACAAGCAAGTGAAACATATAGACACAGTGTGTCATAATCTAATTTAATGAAACAAAACAATGCACAATGTGACATACATGTTCAAAAACGTTAACTAAAATTGCACTGTTTAACATCACAGATGCAGCTGCACAGGAGACAGAGGAAAGTAAAGGCGATGACACCCTGGAGACTCAGGCACAGTCAGAAGTGGAGACACAAGTGGCCCCAGAAACCCTAATACCTGCACCCACAAGACGCAGGACCACAGTGCCACCGCGGCCAGGGTGACTGACGCTGGAATCTGGGGCTCACGGTTCGATCCCCGGCACCGGCGGCAGGTCAGCCCAGCACCATGTGACTCTGGGCAATAGCTTGCTTAATCTTCCCGACGGCCCCCAGCGCCGGAATGCCTTCGGGTAGCTGTTCGCGCTTTACAAATACTGGATTTACTACCTGCCATGGAAGTAGAGGAGGAGAGCCAACCTGATCCCCAGACATCCCAGGCTGGGCGTACCCCCACACCAAGACCCCATTCCCAGGTGCAGCGCAGCAATGTCCAAAACCGGAGGTGCAGGTCAAGGGCACAGATGGGATCTGCAGAAGATGATAGTCCAAATGTCTGGGGTGGGCTGGAGGGCCAAATGCTGAGGGTGCAGCGCCTGCAAGGCAAGAACATGCACACACAACTTGGCACAATTTCTACTAACATGGCAGACATGAGAGACTGCTTGAAGGAGCTCACTACAGCAGTGGTGGAAGGACATAAACAGACATATGAAGCCATACAAGAGCTATGCAGGGTGATACAGGAGGACCAGGTGTCCCAACGCAGAAGGCATCACCAATTCTTAGAGCGCTTAGATGGCTACACTAGAACCATCAACTGGCTGGGCACCAACACAGCTCTGCTGTCCCGTCGTTCATTGGCCATGCAGGTAGAAATGAGCCATTGCTGTGGGGCTGTGGCCAGGGGACTCATCCAGGTCACCAATGCAGTGGAGCAATTTCAGAGTGCTTCTTCTGGGGGCAGCAATGTACTGGTTGGAGGGGAGAGTGAGGAGACGTCCAGCCTCAGTAGTCTCTTGGCACCAGTGACCATATGCAGGAGGCGCAATACTAGGAGTACCACAGCATCAGAAGGCGCCACAAGGGACGTGACAGAGCCCACAAAAAGGCATTTGGGAGTGCATGGCCGCAAAAAGTAGTGTGGTGTTGATAGACAAACTCCAATATGGTGATGTAACCATTATCATGCCATTTGTCTCGACTGACATACAAGTAAATGACAATGTCATGTTGTATTATTTTTACACTCACAATGCTAGTTAGCACCTGGTATGTGTGCATTAACACTACCACATGTTATTCATTAAAAACATCCGCTACAGTTAAACCATGCGGTGTCTTGTCTCATCATTACCCACCTTAAAAATAATACTGTGTTATTTCAGTACATCTCTGCCTCCCTTCTGCTAAGCTCGCCCCAGCTGCTGCTTGTGGTGGTTGCCCTGGCTGGTTGTCTTCCTCTGGCTCGCTGTCAGACAGTTCAAGGGGTATGCCTCTCCTAGTTGCGATGTTTTGCAACATGGCACAAGTGGCCACAATTCTGCAGCAGGTATCCGGTCGGTACTGCAACGCCCAGCCAGTCTTGAGGCAGGGGAACCTACTTTTTAGTAGGCCAAAGGTGCGCTCTATGACGTTTCGAGTGGAGATGTGCGCTGCATTGTAACGCTGCTCACTTGGGGTACTTGGATTGAGGTTTGGCGTCAGGATGTAAGAGCACTCGGCGTATGTGCTGTCACCTACAGGGTAGTAAGCAACAGGTTACTCACTGATATGTATCACCATTTGCCCAGAGTATGCAAGACATTGTAATATATGTTTACCAAGCAGGTATCCTTCACCAAATTCACCCCCAAGGAGACGAGTGTGTATGCCACTGTGTCTGAATATGTATGAGTCATGTGTGCTGCCAGGGAATTGTGCCACCATGTCAGTTATGATGTTTTTGGAATTGCAGACGACTTGGATATTCAGTGAATGGTAAGATTTTCTGTTCCTATAAATGTACTCATTCACTGATGGGGGACAAATGGCTACATGCGTTCCATCAATGCAACCAATTACGTGGGGAAACCAGGCTACCTGATAGAAGTCTAATTTAGTTTACTGCAATTCTTGTGGGGTTGAGGGGAAGCTGATGTGGTGGTGTATCCTGCTCAACATGGCGTCAATGAAAGATTTGAAAAAGCGCGATACGGCACTTTGTCACACCTCTCCAGCTACAGCTACTACACCCTGGAAGCTACCTGATGCTTGGAGGTGCAGGGAACACAGGACCTGCACATGAGTGGGTATGGCATGTGTCCTGTGAGTCTGACGCTGCAGTAGGGGATCTAATTCAGCAATAAGATCATAGATCATGTCTGCATTTAGCCTATACTTGTCATAGATCTCTTCCTCTGTCTGCCCCAACAATGTAATGCACACTCTAAAAATGCGCTCCTGTATCCTCCTTCTTCTCTGTGCTGCTGCTCGTAGCCTCATCCTCCTCGCCATGACGTAGAGCGCTGCCATTGTGAAACATTCTGAGGCCTTCCGTGCCTGTTTAAATACTTTGCCAATGATTCCCACCTGTTTTTATTGTTTTCACCTGGTTACCACCTGCCTGAAAAGATCGGTATTTTGTGATCGCAAAATTGCGAATTCCAACAAAATTGCAAATTGTGATTTGTCATGCATAGCTTTGCGATTCCCAATTTGCGATTACAGAATCGGTAAATTGGAAATCGCAATTTTGCAATTCTCTATTTTTGCGAATTACATGGAAAATCAGCTAAATTTTTTGATGCATTGCTTAGGGCTATTTTGCGATCGCAATCGGCCTTTTTTAGCGATTCGCAACGTTTGCGATCGCAAAATAGCTTAATGCATGTGGCCCAAAATCAGTCTTCTTTGCATTCCACTCTTATACCTATGTTACAGCTCTATGGAGTCCATCAGGAGCCAAAAGGGTTCCATCATTGCTAACTTCCAAGACGCTACATTACCTAAGCTTGGAAGTCAATAATAGGAGCATTGGGGGAATGATCTTATTAAATTTGTCTGTAGCCTTTTGACAATGTGGACAAATCTACATTGATTTCCTGGATGTTCATGTTGGGTAAATGACATACCTCCATGGATTGGACAACCTCATTTTTACAGGAATACAGCAAAAAGGTGGCACTTGCTCTTTATGTGCTATACCTTGTCCCCCACAGTCTAAAGTGTATGGTTCCACAGCATATGTCACTGCCCCTTCCATTCTTCATTGCAGATTACATCCTTTTCTATGTTTAGGGGTTGAAGTATTTTATTGTAAAGGTTATAATTACATTGTTGATACTCAGCTGATTGTTAAAGTATCACCTGTTACAACAGGAAAGTCTACCTTTACATTATGTCTGAAAATCATTAATTAAAGGATGATGGCTCACGTTCTAGACATTAATCTGTTAAAGATATTAATATTGATAGTCATGGTCTAGATAAACGGTGGCCTGTGGAAATCTTTCTCACTACATTAAGCCTTTATCCAGCCCCCATGCAGTGGAAATAACCTGATGTTCTTGACGGATAGAACGTATACCATGCATCTCCAAATGCTAAGTCCACGGGTTAACCTAAGGATAATTCGAAATATTTTTGTAATTGAACAGCCTCACACAAAGAACTCATGTGGTGATTGTCCTAAGTGCTGCTAATGCCAATGGAACCTGATTTGGTTTACAATACCAGCCAAACCGCTTGCCAACACTGAAAAATACATATGTTAGAACTCTTCTCGAACTAAAACACTTGGAACATATTTCTCAAGGTTTGGGCTATTTGCACTGGCTACTAGTAAAGAAACTGGTTCAGTTTAATGCAGTTTACCTAGTAGCGTAGGAAGGATGCCATGGGCCCTGGTGCAAGATAGGAGACATGCCTATTTGACTGCTGTCGGACTAGTAAGAAATAAAAATTATCAGGGGTCAGTGGGGCCCTTAATGGTCCAGAACATGGTGCCAATCCACCTGCTGCACCAATGGTAGCTACACCTCTGTTTGCATAGTTCCCAGAGGTGTTCATATCTGTTTTCAATGCAATAAGTCATCCTGATTAAGCCAAAAGAAATTGTCCTGCCCAGTTTGCCGCTTCATTGTGATAGTTCCTCACGTGCATATCATAACAGGAGGGAGAGACAGCACCAACCAATACAGATATTGGATTGCCCCCTGCTTAAACTAAGAAGGATTATGTTTTGTTTTTTAGAGTTTTATATAGCACAAACTCAACCGGAATGTATGAGAGCGCTTTACGTGAGCACCAGTTGCATTACAGGTGGACACATTCATTTTGTTAGGCGTGAGGAGATTAAGTGATTTGCCCAGAATCGCAGGATGTTAAGCGTACCTGTCGAGAGTCGAATCCGGTACCGCAGCTTTGAGTTTGACCGCTCTAGCCGTTAGGCCACATCCTCTCCCCAAGTTCAAGTAAGTTCTGTGGAAGATCATCTACTTTTAAGGAAAATGTTAAGGGCCCAGCTCTGCCCTAAAGCAAATCAGCGTGAGGTTTGTTAACCATTGGTGTTTTATGTGGATAATTTACTCAGTGCCAATAGGCCACAAGAGGATATACTTTGCACCGTACAAATCACTTTAACCTACAAAATATAACAAGTATTGGCAAAGCCAATAGGTTTGACTCATGTATGAAAGTGCTTCTTTGTTTATTGTTTGCATGTGTGACTGTGTAGGTAAACAAGTGGATGAATGCAGCGGTCCAGTCCTAAAAAAAGAAGTAGGAATAATAATAATGGTAAGATAACTCTGGAGGATAACGCATTTGCTGGAGAGATATGTGTTTTGCCTAGTCCTAGTTTTAAATCAAAGTAGCATAGAGAGTTAGTATGTCTCCTGCAAAGCACATTATGTAACACACAGACGACAGATTTTTATTTTATGTAAATGTGTTACTGCTTTTAAGACAGAGATCCTTTTGTTAATTGCAGGTCATAAATTGTAATCCTTCTAATACAGCACAGGGAGGTATGAAGGGCATGTGGCTCCTACACCTTGTAATCCTCACTGTCTTATGTAACAGATCCTTAATATTGATGTACACACATGATTTATTGCCAATGTATAATCTGTACGTGTGATGTAAAGCTCTCTGACATCCTGGATTGGGATGAGCAGTGCTAAAGCGCTATAAACGAAATGAAACAAAAATTGTGGCATTTAAATTGTTATTTGTGTAAATACTGGGACGGCCAACACATTTGACATTCTTACAGTGTACGTATATCTCCTATATACAGGGACTGAACAAAGTCAAAAAGCATTTCTCTTTTAAGTACCTGTGAAGTGATAAGATGTGAGCCTTTGTTTCTTCTCCATTGCATCTAGGTGTGAGGCTCCCGATATCTCCCAGCCACGATCCTCCAACAAAAAGAGGCCTAATGGCCACTTAACTCCTGCTTTTGTTATGGGCAAAGCTGGACTCTGATAAGCCCCTTTGCCACCTGCATGTTGCTGCCCGGAACAAAAGCAGACAACGTGCAGGTGCTGCTGAAAGTGTCCCAGTGTCAGAAAAGTACACCAGGAAGAGTTCAGCATATGTATCTGAACTCTTGGAGAAGAACTCCGCTGAAAAGGGCCAGCTTTGCAGCAGGGTAGATGGCGTCTGCCCCCTGAAGATAGTGGATAGATGGCATCTACCCACGTCTACCCTTGACTTGCAAAAGCACAATTCACTTATTCTTTGACGGGCGCTATCAACTCTTAGCACAGGTAGCGGCTTCATCCAAATATGTTCAATTGTTAAATATTACCCACTACCACAGAAAAATATTAGCTTTATATTGTGTCTGGAAAGCAATTAAGAGTAGATGGTTGGTAATTTTCTAGACATTGATCTGTTAAAGATATGAATCCTGACCTTCTTTGGTTTAAGGAAATCTTGCCCACTAGCTTAAGTCTTTGTCCAGGGTCCATCAAGTAGAAATAATTTGGCGTTCCTGATAGATAAAAAGTTTAACATGAACTTCTGGATACTATGTCTGGTACACCTATAGATAACTTATCAAGTTACCTGGTTGTTAGTACAGCAACAGTTGTTCACTACAGCATGATTTAAACTTATGAGTGCAGGAAAACGTCTGTATCAGTGCCATTTTAAGGACATTTTGTACCCAAGGCAAGACACATTAGAACCCTGCTCAAAAAGAAATTGAACTTATTACACATTTCAGCTAACTTAGGGGCCCATTACGATGGCGGGCGGAAGCACTACCGCCGTGCTGGCGGATGCAAAAACCACCAGTTACCGCCGGCACGCAGCAGTCCACACGCCCGCCCAATTACGATGCGAAAAGTAGGCCAAACACCGCCGGCAAGCCAGCAACACCGTCCGCCATCAAAGTGCGCCCGCACACGTAGCGGCGCAGCACAACTGACACACACCGTCCGACGAAACACGTCCCGCCCGGCGCATAAATTACGATGCCGCAAACAAACGGCTCCCACGGCAAAGAGACACCGCACGTGAAAGAGAGGCGGAAACACGGACGCAGAGCACGGACAACGAAGAAGCGGCACCCGGGCATGAATCCAGCACTGCAGGTCCTTCCCATGCTTCTGCTGATGCACCACCAAGGACGCAACGTACCGCGGAGACGCAGGTAGGCACACACACAACAAGTGCACGCAAACAGCGCACACAGTGCAAGGGCGGATAAAGCGGACAACCCCCACCAGCGCGTGCACACTACACATCCACCATTGCATCCACATATGACACACAGGCCAAATCCTAACATCGCGGAACACATGTGTACACACCACCTGGGACTAGGAACCAACCACCCCGTCACGGCCCCAAAGCGCCGATGACGCCGCCACACATGCGCACAACGCAGAGGCCAACCGCAGCGCCATGCATGCGTCGCACACAGACACAGGGACACAACTAAGCAGCACACACACCAGCCCCACCCCGAACGCACATGACACGTGACAGGCCGGCCACAGACATGTCCCCAACGCCCAATTCACGGACAACACCCAACGCCACACAACCGACGCACACATGTCAGTTAAGTCACGCAACAGCAGGACACACCCCAGTGTAACAAACATGGCGAAGCACACAGCGGCGGCAACACCAACTAGGAGAAGCAGGGCCCCTTCGGGAAGAGGAACGCCAGTACCACACTGAAAAACCCATACCACCCTGCACATATGAACAAGACACATGAAACGGAACACCAAAGAGCCCGGGGACCGACAACAGGTGGCCCAAGAATTACATCCACACACAAGGCCCAACGCAGAGCGGAAAGGCAGCCTGCCGCCCACACAAGGGAGAGCAGACAGCACTGAATGACCTTCCATTCCAACACCGAAACCACAGCCCTACGACAGAAGCCGGTGAATACAGCCATTGTCCAAGAATAGACCAACACAGGCATGCCGAGGAGACCGACCACACGGCAGATAGCGCATATCACAGAAGCACACAACGGACGGGGAAGAAAGAAGAAAACACTCCCCCATGTCGGCCACATGCAAGTTAATTGGAAGGAGTCACACAGCACCGACCTTGAACTGTCTGAGAAGCATGTGGGAAGAGGGCCCGTGTCCTCCAAACAAGCCAACAGAACACAAGTCCTGTCTCCCCACGACTACACAGAGCTCACAGCAACCCCGGAGCGTGCACATTGCAGACTGCACACACAGCCGGAGCACGCCACCTCTACGAACCGCTGCGAAATGGCAACCGCAACACACCTACCCAACTACGCCGAAGAGCTCAAGCTGTACCAAACCAGCACGATACATACATTGGGATGCGATCTCCTGTCCCTGCTGAATGTAAGTTACCGACTGACTTACCGCATCACATTGTTCAGCTGCGTCATGCCCGTCTTCTACTGTCGGAGGTGTCCCTACCAGCATCCCGTCGAGATATGCCTCTCCAACCCGGCATGTCTGAAGGCGGACCTGCTACCACTACTCCTCCCTCTGGACGCACACGACAGGGCCTGCTCTGCCTATGGGGGCATGGCGTATGTGGCCAACATCGCACGCGCACTGAAATGGAACCACTGTGCCTCCACACGACGGATCATCGAGAACAGCTACATCGAATGTCACCCAGCATGCCCCATCATGGTCCTCCAAGGGACAACCTACGAACAACACCTTGACAGCCACCATCCGCTTCATTGGCTGGCAAACATGTACACCACCAATGACATGGAAGCCCTGCTGGACGGCATCGCATACCTGTCAACCTGTAAATACGTCGGACCACAACGCAGGTTCCCCGAGTGACCTATGAAGTCCAACCCCGCACCCATGCTCAGCTTCCGCACGGACTGGCCAGTCACCACCACAACAGCCATACCAAACGACCGGCAACTGTAACCACACCATCAACGACATCGCCATGACATCGGATATGACCGGGACATGCACACTGTTCCCCATCACATCCAGGAACACCGCATGCATCGTGGGAGGCAGTGGCATGGGCTCTGTGCATCGCACCCACATGGACGGAACTGCACGAACAACCAGGACACGACATGGATCCAGCGCCCATGGACACACACACCGCTCAGTGGACATGAATAGGTCGCCTGGAGTCTGTGGGTGCTGCACCCCTCCCACCCCCGCCCCGGGAATCCCATACCAGGCCCTTTGCATGGACGACAAGTGCATACAACAACAACACGACCCCAGTGACTGTGACATGTCCAGTAACCACCACAGTGCAACAACAAGTGGCACGCCGCTGCATGCACGCAAGCACATGCCCTGATGTCATCTCACATGCACGCGTGCATGAGGAACAACCGCAGCAAACCTGTCACATGGAACTGAGATGGACTGTGCCCATGATGCCGAGCGGTCTGGTAGGCTACATGTATACCGTCTGTGTCAAAGTCCGCAGCTCCGCAGCTATACGTAAATGTACATTAGCACAGCCTTGGCCAAGCAGATGTAACCCCACACCCTATCCCATTTGTAATCATGCTCAGTATATCCTCAACATGTATCCCGCTGCCAGTAGTGTCCACTATACTGCATCACAGAGGACAGAAGACTCAATATAATGTTTGAAACCAGAACTGTCTCCGCTGACTCATTTCACAAGTACGAATGAGAGAGGATGAGAGTATGTGAAGTACACGGCAGTCGTGACATGACCATGTAGTCCACTGGTATTGGATGTCAACGCAAATGAGTAGCACTACTGTGGAAGACACACATGTGTCGTGTGAAGTCGTATGGACGCAGTGCTCAGGTGGGTGGGTGCGACGGGTAGATGCGCACATGCCAAGTTGGAGCACGCCGTGTTGGGAGGGGTCATGAACAGTACACCACCGCTTCCCTGGGCATTGTGAGAGGACACCTGTCGGGGGAGTGAACACGTGTGTGCACAGCAGCCGGGCACACGTACAAAGCGGTACCAGGCGCACCTCAGCCCACCCTCTGTGGACAAGCTGGATCCTGTTGTGCGCCCGCCATGCCCCTTGACAAGGCACACACAGCCCCAGTCGACCAGGTGTAACCCCAACATAGTCAATCCGCACAGGCGATACAGGGCACGGGATGGCAGTGGAGCATGGTGTGTGAGAGGTCTCCTCGCGCTCCTCCTGGTCATATCACGCAGGCAATAGAACCTCAACGTCCAGCATGGCAAAAAGTCAAATGGAAGTGTAGGGGGACGCACCACAGCACGAGCAGCACTGACGTCACGGGAGGTGGCTCGCACCATCCCATCCATTGCCCATCATACCAACCACGCCACATGCCATTGCGACTAAGTGCAAGCGCGTGCGCCACCACCCCTGAGCCCTCCCCAGAGAGGCCAAAGAGTGAATGTGTGGGCCATCAGCCACAGACGGACGCGGCATGGCCGCAAGGGCAGCCACAGCCACTGGGTGTCGCAGGTGGCGGATCCGGAAGGCGAAGACTGTGATGCATAGTCCATGCAGGCCGGGTCTCCATTTGGGGCACCACGCAGGTGGACGGCGTCCCGCCACACATCATACCCTGAGACAGCCCACTCGTGCAACTGGACCCACACATACACTCCTTGCCCTCTCTGGTGCGAGCTTGGGGCTGACTGTGCAAGCGCTAGCCTCGCAGGTGAGCATGCATATTGGGGGGTGAGGGGAGGACATGAGGGCTGGGGCGAAGATGACTGTATCACTGTCAGTTAGTACAAGGGATGACCCAGATGTGGAAAGGAAGAGACGTGTCCCGTGTGTACTGCAACTAGTCGCCAATCCAACTACCCCCCATGTCCGGAATGTAAGCCCGCACCTAGGCCCGCCCATCCGCCACATCGAACATACCACCAGCACGACAACCTTCCCATTCGAAACACTGACTGGGGGTGGCGACCAGTGAACAATCATGTGTAGCCTACCCACGCGTACATGTGGGCCCTCCATGATCCATGTCACCTGCGGCAAAGACATGACATGCGCAATGAGGGAAGTGAGGAGAGCTGTCCGCCCCACGCGCAGAAGGTGCATCAGCTCCACAGACCCAGCAGCGAGTCCAGCAGGGGTCACATGTGCAGGGGCAGCTGTGCCTGGTGTGAAGGCACATGCATATGGACAGCACATCGACCAATGTGTAGTCTGCCCACATCCACAGTCCATCATCATGCGGACATAGGAATTGAACACAGGGCAACACATCTTAGCTGGTGCACCCACCGTGACCAACAATGCGCAATCATCGACGTACCCGCCCTGTGCATGGCCCCCCACCCAACGGAGGCACATCCAGTGCCACCATCCCACACACACAAGCCTTCCACGGAACATGCTGTGTCCAATGGTCAGTACAGAGTCAGCGCCCATCTGGTGGATCCTGAACAGGAGACACATGCACACACATGCCAGCTCCCACTATGTACGACTGCCACCTGGCACGTGCAATGTAACCTCTCACCTGTGACGTGTGACTGCAAGCACACAGCCGTCTTGGCATGGGGCTGTCAATGTGGACACCAGTCAATGTTTCGGGAGCTGTGATCCGTACAGTGCTGTACATAGGGTGCAGTGCTGACACCTACTACTGTCTCATATCCCCTCGTGCCACAGGTCCCACTTGTATTGGCCGCTCAGCCCGTGCCCACATCGTCGTCGTCGTGTGCCATACTCATCCAGCCTCGGAAGCAGTACCATGCTCAGCAGACACTCATGTTGCCGTGGCGTTGCCGCTTGACGAATATGCAGTCAGTCCCCATCAGCACGCCCCGCAAGTCATTGGGGCCTAGATCCCCATGTGCATGCACATGGCAGTGGTATGTCTCACTTGCCATTGCCATTGTTGGGAGACCTGTGTAAGTGTATTGTGGCCGTGCCGTCCCAGCTTGACAGCTGGGCTGTGGCTCATGTGCTTGCTCAGTCATGTCAGTGATGTGTATGCGAAATTGCTATGTGCCGTGTTGCTTTGACATGTGTCCTCTGCCATTTAACCCAGGCGGAGACCGAACATTGACCGCCCATACCAATTGCTGGCGGACATGGACGATACAGAGGTAATCAGGAAGTTTCGGCTGGACAGGCCAACTCTGCATCGACTGTGTGCCATGTTAGAGCCCCATCTCCGTCCCCGCAGGGTGTATCCGACTGCTGTCACCCCCACGGCTAAGGTGATGGCCGCCATGCATTTCTTCGCCACTGGGTCATTCCAGCACACAGTGGGCAGTGGAGGAGGGATGTCCCAGCCCATGTTCAGCAAGGTGCTGAGGGATGTACTGGCAGCCATGATGCTGTACCGGAACAGGTACATCAGATTCCCCAGGGCTCGTGAATTGGCGGCAGTGAAGGGTGCATTCTATGCCCTTGGCAGAATCCCACACGTCGTGGGAGCCATTGACTGCACTCATGTTGGCCTTGTTCCACCACAGGCCACTGAGCACCTGTACCGCAACAGGAAGCACACGCACTCCCTGAATGTGCAAGTGGTGTGCCTTGCGGACATGGTGATCACCCACGTGTGTGCAAAGTTTCCAGGCTCGGCCCATGACGCACACATAATGCGCAACAGCATCTTGCCACGACTGATGGCCAATCTGCAACAGGATCGTGGCTGTATTGTCGGTGAGTATGTGGAGTGGTGTAGCGTGCTGGTTGTGCGATGCTGTCCCCTGTCCAGTTGGAATAGCAACGGTTCTCTGTGTCCCTCACACCCAGGTGACTCTGCGTATCCGAATGGGGCATGGCTGCTCAGTCCATTGAGGAATCCTCGCACCCCAGCAGACGATCGATACAATGAGGCACATGGGAGGACCAGACGTGTGGTCGAGCGTACCTTTGGCCTCCTCAAGTCCAGGTTCAGGTGCCTGGACCGCACCGAGGGTGCACTGGCGTACTCCCCACAGAAGGTGTGCCAGATAGTGGTGGCGTGCTGCATGCTGCACAATCTGGCCATTCGGAAGCAGATCCCCCTCATTGTGGATGACGGAGATCAACCAGGGCCCCAGCCCGCAGACCAGGACAGCTCGAGTGAGGTGGACAGCGGAGAGGAGGAAGCTGGGAATGTGCGCCAGCAGCTCATCGCCCGCTACTTCACTTGACGGTGAGTGTCCATGTACGACGGATGATGTGTCTGTATCTATGCAGGTGTGTGTGTGCTGTGTCAAGGTGGCCGTATGTTCACTGCGTGCAGTGTGTCAACGCTCCATGGCCAGGGTAGTATGCCACTGTTGGTGACTGTGGCATTGTGCCCTATTGCTCTGTGCGATGTGTGTACATTGCTTGTAGTTGTTGACATGTACTGTGTGATGGGTGTGTGACACACTCATTGAATGTGCTCCTGTTCTGTCTCCCACCCCTAGGTCCCTACAGGCCCTCCGGATTCCATTTCCATGCCACGCATCAGGTGCCTTTCCGCCCAAGGTGGCCGTTGTATTCCGTACAATAAAGACACAGGGCACAAACAGCAGTTAGTGAAAAAGGTGCATTTATTACAAACTGTGACATGTGATTGTGTGTAAGGTGATGACAAAAGTGGTGCGTGCAGTGACAATGAGCTGTCGGTCATGGCTGCGTGATGATCAGGGTGTACCCACTGGTTCTATGTCCATAGTCCAACACACACATGCCATCCAGATGGCTGTGTGGAGTGGGATCGTAGAGCAAGTCAATGCAGTGGCTGGTCAAGGAAGGCTGGCGGAAGGCTGGCTGGCTGCCTCACTTGCGACTGGAGCGTGCGAAGTCCTCCCGGGAGATCTGTTTCCTCTTCGGACGGCCCCTTCCACGTTTGGGAGGGGGTGTGTGGTGGCGACCTGCTGGTGGTGGGTGAGGTGTGCTCACTGGCTGTGGACGCAGGGGAAGTGGACACTGCTGCCCGAGCCTGCGCCCTAGCAGGTGGTGGCGGAGGTGGTGTTGCTGGCCTTGCCTGTGACCCCACCGCCACCACCAGCTGGCCCATGAGGTCCACGAGTTGGTCCATACGGGACACGAATTGGCCCATATGGGCGTCCATGGACCTCAGCACCCCCAGCACCTCCCGCGTGTCAGTAGCAGACCTGGCCCATTGTCCTTGGGCCTCTTCATAGGCCCCAAGGACTCTGGCCATTTGAGGCAGGGCATGGCTCCCAGGGGAGGCTGGCGTTTCCCTGACCCTGCTCCTCCTACCAGTCCTGCTGCCACCGGCCTGCCCACTAGCCACATTGCTCACCACGGTCCTCGCTGTGGCTCCCAGGGTGGATCCAGTCGGCCGGGCCACCACCTGCGCTGGGGCTGGTGCCAGCGAAGACGTGGTGGTGGTGGAGGCGGTGGTGGTCGGTGCGGCGATGGTGGCGGTTGCGGCAGTGGTAGTGGCCGCAATGACCGTGGGTGTGGCCGCAACGACAGTGGCAGCAGGGGACTGGGACTGTTCAGCATCCCTGGATGATGGGTTGGTGGGTAGGAGGGGTCCTGGGAGCGGCTGGGCCCTGCCACGCCAGATGGGCCAGCTTGGTGGTCCGTGTCCGAAGAGGTGGACAGATCCTCCAGATCCGTGTGTCCTCGTTGGGGGCTTGTAGGCTGGCTGTGCTGGCTGCTGTCTCCATCCCCAGCGTCCAGCAGTTCGTCACCTGTGGAGAGAATGAGATTTGTTACTGTGTTGCACCTGGCGAAGTATGTATTAGTCGTCTGACATTGGCAGTTCGTGCAATCTCGTACATGGGTTTCCCGGAGGCGAGTGTGTGGCTGTGGCATCTGTAGGTGTGTGTGCTAGGCAATGGGACTGTGTGCTGTGCACATGTGGCATGGGACGGATTGGCCATGCCGATGGGTGTGTTGCTTTGCCCCTACTCATTGTGACTCTGGTGTATGCGGGCTCCTGGCCCATCCTGGGTCTGGTTTGTACTTTGCTTTTGGAGTTCAAATGGAACGCTTAGGAACGCATATGGCAACATGGGGGCCATGCCCCAGATTCGCATTTGGGAGGGAATATGCTTTTGGGGTTCAAATGGAACGCTTAGGAACGCATATGGCAACATGGGGGCCATGCCCCAGATTCGCATTTGGGAGGGAATATGCTTTTGGGGTTCAAATGGAACGCTTAGGAACGCATATGGCAACATGGGGGCCATGCCCCAGATTCGCATTTGGGATGGAATATGCTTTTGGGGTTCAAATGGAACGCTTAGGAACGCATATGGCAACATGGGGGCCATGCCCCAGATTCGCATTTGGGAGGGTATATGCTTTTGGGGTACATGCTGTGAGCCATGGGTGCCGAACGTGACATGTGTTGTGGCAGCATGACAGTGCATGGTCTGAGGTGTGTGCATGCCTGACATGCCCTGCATATTTGCTGTCTGTTGTGGTTACTGGACATGGCATTGGACGCATCGTTATGAGTGAGTGATAGTTGTGTGCCAGCCAACGTATTGCAGTTGTCCCATCTCCTTGGTGTGCGTGCTGCCCTGTGCCATGTGCATCACTGCAGTGCTCGGGGGGGTGTGGCCCATGTTGTGTGTTGTTGCTCACAGTGTGTCGTGCGCTTAATTGACTTCTGGCACATGGTTGGTCATGGGCATGTGTCTTAGCGTGACTGCTGTATGTGTGGCAGCTGTGCGGATGACATGCCTTTCATGAGACTGGGGCTGACGGATGGGATGGATGGTATGTTGTATGTGCATGGTGTGTCTGTGTGTTTGATGGGTTCAGTGGTGTTCGTGTGCATTTCTGTTGTTCCGCTCTGTTGCGTCTAGTGTTGTTTGTCTTACATAGGCGTAGTTGTGGGGTGTGTGGTTGACAGGCAGTAGGGGCTACATGGACAGGACTTCAATGGTGTTTCGGTTGTGTGTGATGAGTTGCACAGTGGCTGCCGTGTGGGACTATATTCAGTGTGGCTTGTGCATGCAGACGTGGCTCCTTGGGTGTTGCTATGTCTGTGATGGGTCATGTGGGGTGTGAGTCTGCTGTTCATGTCCGTGTGCACATTGTTCACTTGTTCGTGACGGTGGGCGGTGCTGCGTGTTCGTGTGCTACGTGACATGTCCCATGTGTTGGTGGTGTTATGGTCCTCATGCCTCCAGTAATCCAGCCCTGTCCAGTTTCCCACCTGCAAGTTGTTCGTGCGTGCACTGTACTGGATGCCACATGGCTCTTAGCGGGGGTGCTCCATGTTGCAGGTCTGTGGGGGTGGGGGGTGTAGTGGGTCGTGGGGGTGGCTGTACACCCACTGACACCGATTGCTGTGGACCGTGATGTCTGCCTTTCGGCTGTCGTTGTGCACTGCGGTGGCTGACACGTGGGTGTGGGGTGTGGGGATGCTCCTCCTTGCTGTGCTGTGGGACTGGGGCCTGGTGTGTGTTGTACTTGGGCTGTCCACCGTCCCACCCACTGCACTTTGTGTTCCTGCCACTTACCTGTTACTTGTCGGTTGGTGCAGCTGTGCCTGACACATGGGTGTGGGGAGTGCTCCACCTTGCTGGTCTGTGGGAGTGGGGGCCTGGTGGGTGTTGTACTTCAGCTGTCCCCCTCCGACCCACTGCACTTTGTGTTCCTGCCACTTACCTGTTACTTGTCGGTTGGTGCAGCTGTGCCTGACACATGGGTGTGGGGAGTGCTCCACCTTGCTGGTCTGTGGGAGTGGGGGCCTGGTGGGTGTTGTACTTCAGCTGTCCCCCTCCGACCCACTGCACTTTGTGTTCCTGCCACTTACCTGTTACTTGTCAGTTGGTGCAGCTGTGGCGGACACATGGGTGTGGTGGGTGCTCGTTGTGGCGCTTCTGGCATATTTGGGGACCTGTTGGTGGTTACGTGGCTGGCTTAGTGTACACATGTCCCCACGCATCTTACAGTTGTTCGGTTTGGCCTGTGTGTGGTAGTGTCTGTTGCATGTGCGTGTGATGTGTTGTGTATTGTGTGCTGGACATGGGGGTGTTTGTCCCTGGGAGCTGTGGCATGGTGGTTGCGCATGTGTGTACATAGCGGTGTGCTGGTATACATTAGTTTGTACTTACCAGCCTCCACTCCCCTGCTAATCCGGCGAGGATCTCCGGATGGATTACGACTCGCACCTTCTCCTCCCACGCTTTGAAGGTCTTAAAGAGCGCGGGATTCCCTCCGCCAGTGACGGCAGCCAGCTCTCTGTTTTTGCCCTCCTTCTTCTTGACCAGGCTCTTTACGTCATTCCAACGTTTGTTTATCTCGGTTCTGTTCCTGGGCAGGGTCCCGACTGCATTGACCTGGTCTACGATCCGGGTCCACATTCTGTTTCTGGTGGCTAGTGGTGTGTGCTGGACCATGTTCCCATAGATTTGTGGGTACACCTTGATGATCTCGTCGACCATGACCGTCAGCTCCATGGGCGTGAACTTGGGCATCCTTTGTGGTGCCATGGTGTTTGTGGTGCTGGTGCGGTGTGTGTTGTGTAATGTGCAGGGGGTTTGTGGTGCCGGTGTTTGGTGGTGGTGGTGGTGGTGGTAGTGATGTGTGCGTTTCTGTGGTGTGCTGCTGTCCTTGCTGTGTCACTGTGTCCTCTCCTCTCCTCTCTGGTTTGCAATGTAGCAAGGGGTTGTGGTCTGTGGGAGTGCTGCTTTTGTACTCACCTATGTGGGTGTGTCCTCATGGTCTGTTGTTTTCAGGTGTGTTGTGTCTGGGGTTCTGGCCTTTGTATTTTTTGTTTGTCCGGGGGGTGTTTTCGGGATGTGTACTGTGCTTGTGTATTTGTGCGTGCCTTGCTGTGTGGACTTGTTGGCCATGTTGTGTGCTATTGGTTTTGTGTGCGGATGGTTTCTGTGCAGGTACGTGGGCGCCATGGCTTCTGCCGTGTCGATTCTCATCGGCGTTGTTTGCGCTGGCGGGCGGTATATTTGTTGTTTTTCCGCGCTCATGGCGGTGCGATCGTAATTTCACGTGCGGTGTGTCGGCCGTGTGGGCGGGCGGTTTTGTGTTGTCGTGCGTGTTTCCGTCCGTGGCGGGCGGTTTGACTCCGACTCGGACGATGGCGGGCGGTATTTTGTATGATTTTTCCGCCGATGGCGGTTTTCAGTTTGTGTACTCATAATGGCGTGGTCGGTGTTCAGGCGGTGTGTGCGGGCGGATTTTTGCCGCTTCCATGCCTGGCGGATTTTTTTACGCCGGGTATCGTAATGTGCCCCTTAATCCCTTATAATGCTAAACTATATTGAATTGTAGGTTGAACTTTCAGAAATGGGGGCAAGCAAAAACAGACAGAAGCACAAGCTGCCCAGTTGCCACTCAAATGGTACCAAAAGAAAGCTTGAACAACCATTGGTAAAGCTATTACTTTTTACACATGAATCTAGATTTTTTTATTATTGACCAATAATATTTTAAGTTGTAATCAGTGTCTAGCCAGCCTATTCCACTCACTGTAGGAAAGACCCAATAAGGGTGCTATGGTGGATGTTTTGTGGATTAATACTTAATATTTTAATCAGACATATGCATAGTTTTAATTTTTGGTTATTCATAATTGCAAATAAATTAGGGTTGTGTGAAATTCACATAATTTACTTTTGTGTAAGTACAAGAAATTCTACAAAAAGTACACAAAATGCCCAGCCGGCATTTGTCCTCATGTCTCTTTTGGATACGAGGACGCATTTTGCACAAAACATAAGCACACAAAGAGAAAAGTGCTACGAACAACAGCTCACATTCTGGTCCTTCCCATTGTTTCCACCACAAACGTGGTGTAAGTATGCCGTGTGGTGTAATGGCGTAATTCCAGGAATTTAATTTAACAAGCCTAACACAAAATTTACGAACTTGCCCAAGATTATGCTGGAGTAACTCAATTTTCAACCAGGCCTAAAATAAGGTCCCCTTTGCAATTGACATGCCGGCTGCGACAATAAAATATTAAAGCTATGATCTGAGGGTTCTCACCATTCCAAAAAGTGAAATCTCATAATTTTCTCCTTGATTCTCCTGCTCGCCTCCAGGGCTACACTGGCTGCCACTCTAGCATTCCCTGTAGGTTAGGGGGCTAGTTTAAGAACAGGATTGACTGCCGTCACACAACCATGACCCATGCTGCCATTCTTTCTACTTGTGGCTTATTGCAGTGTGGAACTATTTTGAGGTTTTGTTTCCCAGAGCTGATTTTGTCTTCCACTCTGGGCCTGCCTGTTGTGTCCTCCCTTTCCTCCTTCTATATATAACAGTTCTTTGGTTTAACAGTGATCTCTAGCTTTGCTAAGTAGAAGGAATGGGGTAGGCTGGAGCTAGAAAGAGACAGAGAGACAAAGAGAATGATATATAACATGAAAGGTGAAATAGAGGGAAAATGGCATGAAAAGATAGGGATGAGGTGAAAGGTAAAGAGGGAAAGCTGACATAGCTATAAGTAAAGATACACAGAGGTAGAAACAGGAAGAAGTATGTTGAGAAGGAGGTAGAGGGATAGGCAAAGATTTACAGTGAGCAGGTAGAGGTTTAGAGATAGAAAGAAAGATGTAGGCAGATGGGTAGAGTACACAGAGGAATCAGAAAGAGAGAGGTAGGGTAGAGGGGGAATGAGAAAGTGGTAAACAGGTAGAGAGGTGAGGCAGTGAGAGACAGATAGAGAGAAGCAAGTAGAAAATGTGCTGAGCAGGCAAAGTGAGAAACAAGATGTAAGAACACAGACCAGGTAAAAAGTGTACTGAAGTAGAAAGAATGTAGAGGGAGAAATGAAGAGTGGAAATAAAGATGAAGTTTAGAGAAACCACAAGAGTAGAGAGACAGGTGTGGTGGTAGTGCAGAGACGAGGGGATACAGAGATCAAGATCATGGGATGAAGCTGATATGGAGGTTGAGAGAGTATACTAGTAACCAATGCAGGAACTGTGAAACTGTACCTATGATTAACTTGGTTTTAACATTTATTGCACCCATGCAGATGCACAGCAAAACAGATATCAATAAACATTCACAAATTAACAAATATTCTGACAGACAATTGTCAAATGGCTCAATTATAACTGATGCAGCCCCTTTTCACACCATGGTAATATTTTAAATGACTGGGGTTTGATGATTGGATTGCACACATTTGTTGATTTGTGGAACTGTTGGGAAGGGTGAATACGATGTCAATGAATGTCATGATATGTGCAGGCCTGACTATGTCAATGTCAGTAAATGCTATGTGAATGTATGCCACTGCTTGTACCCACACAATGCCCTTCAATTCAATGTCAATGTATACCATAATTGTGCCCAGACAGCAGCGCCAACATTAGCTATAATAATACCTATGAATTCAGTGATCCAGGCTCATACGATATTATTGTTTCGAATAAGACCCATGTCAACATCATTCAGACCACATTAGCTCTCCCCGAGGTCGAGAGTCATCTGTGTCCTTATCAGATGCACACATGTGATTGATTTATGACTAAGATGCTCTTTAGGAATGTAGAGAACATTTTATTGTACCTCATGAAGTGTATAAATTGACAGCCAAAACGTTGTACATTGAGAGATTTTGAGCAGACACATTTTGTCCAGGCTCTCCTGACCACAGTGTTTAATTAAACCAACTTGTTCCTGTTTTGCCAAATGCCTCTTGTTTTTTCATTTATTTAAGGTAAATTCATATCTGAGCAACAAAACTTTCCACTTGTATCTGTAAATTGGAGTGAAACCTTTTTCTTGCCTATGATTGTGCATTAGCCCATCCAGTTACTTTGGCAGTTTTGCAGCATGACATTATTATAGGCAATTCCTGAAATAACGCCATTGTACCACGTAGTGTAATGATCATGAGGGAGAATGGGAACGATATGAACAATCACAATGTGAGCAGTTGCTCATGGCGCTTGTGTTTTTGTGCTTTTTAACACAAAATGCATCTTCACGTCCAAAATGGACAAAAGGATAAATCTTGCGCTACAACATATTGCTAAATGCTAGTTTGTATTTTCAAATAATTTCATGTTATATTTTGCAAATTTTCACCGCATTACACAAAAGCAAATCATGTGAATTTTGCACAGCTTTACTTTTAATTTCGAAGGGACCAGTAACATTATTTTTTAGGCCCAAAAGAGTTATGAGGCCAATGGGAACAACGCGGTCTATTTTGTTTCACTCAAATATTTTAGCTGAATGACTACTCCTAGGAGAGAGCAGGAAATAATATAACGTACTAGTAGTATTCAACATAATTCCATTTCAGTCAAATAAGAGCTGTTTTGTGAAGATGGTGGATAAAAGTGTTCGCAACTTGTGTTGTAGTTAATTGTATATATTGTTTCTCTATTTTGATTGTTTTATGCCAATGTACTTATCAGTTTATAATGTCTGTTACACCTTTACAGAATCCAATAAGGAAATATAATTAAAAGAGAGCGCTATGGGAAGCACAATACATGAATGCAGATGTAATGAAGTAAAATGAATACTTAACTAAACAATCGTTTTGATGGCAGTGAAGTTCATAAATATCGAGGGAGGCATGACACAAGAAAAAAGGACATCTTTGTCATTTGGATGAGGATCTGATTTCTATAGCACTGACATCATTCAAAAGAAGAGTGCCTAGGTGTGTAAAATATCTTACTATTGCAGCTGGTACGAGAAATAAGTACAACCTGGACCATGTGTATCTAAATAAAGGATGAAAGTTAAGCTGACATATCTACAGAAAAAAACTTTGAAAGTACAAAATTACATAGAGCAGGACGTAAAACAGGTGTCTGTAATGCATTTATTAATTCTGAAGCCAATTTTGTTCACACGTTTTCTCGATCTGCAAAAACGCACCTGCAGCCGGGTCTGTGACTATAGCAAGCACAGATTCGCAGCATCCCTCATTGCCAGAGAAATACACTTATATGTGTCAGTTTCACAAACTTGCCTTCTATACGAGTCCAGGGCCTACCTTAGAGGTGCCTTACATGTAAAAAAGGGACGTTTTGGGTCTGGCAAGTGGGTGCACTTTTAAGGTCAAAATGGCAGTTTAAAACTGCACAGACAGATACTGCAGTGGCAGACCTGAGACATGTTTGCTGGGCTGGTTGCACAATCAGGGCTACAGGCCCACTAGTAGCATTTGACTTACAGGCCCTGGGCACACCTCGTGTACTGTACTAGGGACTTACTAGTAAATCAAATAGGGCAATCATTCAGAAACCAAATACCATAACATTTTAGACAGTAAGCACTTGCATTTTAGTAATGGTCAGGAGTGGTAAAGTGCCCAGAGTCATAAAGCCAGCAAAAACAAAATCCATCTCACAGTCAAAAACAGGAGGTCAGAGGCAATAAGACAGGGAAAACCACTCCAAAAGATGCCAGGTCTAACAGAACACAAGACAGAGAAATGTCTATTTAAGACCACACCTATATTATGGTGCTGACTTGATCTTTGAAAGTTCTGGGGCAAAATACTTGCCCTGAACTGTAGTGAGTGAGCAAAGTGAGTAAGCAAGTCTTCTTTAAGGGAGTTTCGCTCCCCTAGAAAGCATCTGGACCCAAACCTTGAAGCAGCCCCTTAGTTGCAACACGACACACCACTTGTGTTGTGTGTTGTGTTATAACAACACATTAAATAACACAAAACATAACACATAACATAAAACATAACACATGCCATAACGTATAACCTAACATAACACAACACATAGCATAACAGAACAGAACATCCTCCGTATTATGATGACACTCACTCATGGATTCTTTTGTTCTGTGAGGCAATAATTTAGAGATATTTAGCCATTTTTGTTCTATCATTCTGTTTTGTAAATGTTCACTGACAGTTTTCAGAGTACTCCCACACACAAGGCAGCAGATGTGCTTCAATTTGACATCTCTCATGTGCAAGCTGCGTGCTCAGACGTAGTCGCCTTAGTGAGTCTGTTCCCACTGACAATGATGCTTGGTGCCTTCTGTTCAAACGACAGAGACAGAGGATATTCAGACTGTGCATTTTATTACACACGATCCGCACCCTTTTGTTCTTGTTTTCTGTTAGTTTATTCCAAGCATTTGTTGAGGCAATGCAAATGTTATTTCAGTGAAGAGACGTTTTATTATTTTCTTTAGAAAAGGTTACTTTTTCCCATTTTTCCTTTCTTCTGTTAAACTTTTAGGAGAAAACTATTCATCAACTGAAGACGAATTTCACACGTGCAATATCCCTCATCCCTTTCTAACTACCTACTTCCTCCACTATGGAAGTGTCACGCTCGATCGATCACCTTTCACTCTGAAGAATACTGGCCTTTTTACCTGACCCCATTTCGGAACAGTGGGCCACATGTATCAAATTTGGAAATTGCAATTACCTAATTGCGATTTTCTGAGAATCGCAATTAGGTAATCGCTATTTCCAATGTATGAAACTCCATGAGTTTCATATACCGATTCCTAGGAGGTCGCAAATTGACCTACCTTATTAATAATAATGAGGTAGATCAAAATTTGCGACCCTCTAGGAATCGCAAAAATCACGGGGATGGTGGCCTGCTGGGGTCAGCAGACCACCATGTCCTTGATTGCTTTTAAATAAAGCCATTTTTTTTGTTTCGGCAACACCTGCAGAAAGTGTACAGGGAGGACCCCTTCGTCAGAATTGACCTTTATATCCCTTTCTTGGACGGTCTCCAGCTGAGGCAGCTGTCTGACGAAGTTAAGGTGGAGCTGGATGCGCAGATTACTGATGAGGAGTTGGTGGAGGCAATAGCGGACATCCCTAGGGCGAAGGCCCCGGGGGGCGATGGTCTGCCCATTGAGTATTACCAGGTATTTTCAGCAAAGTAGGTTCCGCCATTGTTGCAGACCTTTAATGAGTCCTTTGATAGTGGAGTCCTGCCTCCAACAATGCGCGAGGGCGAGATTTGCATGATTCCGAAGCTGGGTGGGTATGCTCTGGACCCGGCGTCATATCGCCCACTGACAATGATCAACACAGATGTTAAAATTCTATGTAAAGTGCCAGCTGAACAACTGGGACCGCATATGGGCTACTTAGTTCAGGAGGACCAGTGTGGTTTTATCCCGGGACGTAGTACGTCCATGAACATACAACGGCTGGCACATGTACTGCAAGAGACGCGAACAGCCCCTGAGGAGATGGCGCTGGTCTCCAATGATCTTGAGAAAGTGTTTGACACTGTGGACTGGGGGTATCTGTTGGAGATTCTCGTAAGATTGGGGAGTGGACCACGCTTTTGTAGGTGGGTTAAACTATTATATAAAAACCCTGCAGTGCTTGTGCGGTTGGGCCAAACCAGGTCAGCGCAGTGGTTGTTGGGGCGTGGTACGCGGCAGGGATGCCCGCTGTCACCATTGCTGTTTGCTCTGGCCATTGAGCCTATGGCGGTATGGGCGAGGCAGGTTCTAGGTCGCTGGGGCATACAAATCGGGAATGGTACCCACCTCATCTCGTTGTATGCGGCTGATGCGCTGTTCTATGTCACGTCCCCGCGTGAGACTATACCGAACTTGTTGCGGATGATGGATCAATTTGCAGTTTATTCTGGATTACGCATCAACAGGCGTAAGTCCTTGGCGTTCCCCCTGGCAGGACTGAGAGAGAGTAGGGCGGAGGAGCTGCCTAGTCTGGGTGTGAGATGGGAGACGGACCACTTTAGATACCTGGGGGTGCAGGTGGCACACGGGGATACCAAGTTACTTCAGCTGAATTTAACCAGGGTAGTTGAATCACTGAGGCGCTCCGTGGACTTTTGGAATACGCTCCCACTGTCCCTAATGGGTAGAATAGCTGTGGCAAAAATGGTGATGCTGCCGAGATGTTTCTACGTCCTGCAGGGTGCACAGACATAATATCAAGGTTTTTTTTTCAAACTACAGAAATATCGAGTTGGAAATAGTGAAGGGACAGAATATCGACATTAAGAATATCGGTGACCAGAATATCGACCTGAAGGTAAGAAATATCGTTTTTGTAAATATCGAAGTCAGTAATATCGTTTGCAAAAATATCGTTGTTAATAATATCGATGTTTATATTAGTGTTATGTATTTTAGTATGTATTTTATATGTATGTGTTCTATATTTTTTGTTAAGTATTGTATTTTTATTTAAATATATGTATTACATTTTTAGAAGTTAGTAATTTTTTTAAAGTAAATTTTGCGTTTTAGTACCATAGCGGGTTGTGGGTTTATAGGGGAATAGGGTGGGAAATCATTTAATTATAGTAAATTAAATAATAATTTTTAGAAATTATTAATTATTTTTAATTACATTTTGCGTTTTAGTTCCGTAGCGGGTTGTGGGTTTATAGGGGAATAGGGTGGGAAGTAATTTAATTATAATAAAGTAATTAATAATTTTTAATTTTTGGTATTGATAATTAATTTATTGTTAATTAATTATTAATTGGTAATTAATTTTTATTAATTGATTAATTGTTAATTATATTAATTGTGTTCATTTATTTTAGGAGCGGGTTGTGGGTTTATAGGGGAATAGGGTGGGAAGTAATTTATTATAATAAAGTAATTATTAATTTTTATTTATTGGTATTGATAATTAATTTATTGTTAATTAATCTATTAATTGCTAATTAATTTTTATTAATTGATTAATTGATAATTATATTAATTGTGTTAATTTTTTTAGGAGTGGGTTGTGGGTTTATAGGGGAATAGGGTGGGAAGTAAATTAATCATAATAAAGTAATTATTACATTTTTATTTATTGGTATTGATCATTAATTTATTGTTAATTAATTATTAATTGGTAATTAATTTTTATTAATTGATTAATTGATAATTATATTAATTGTATTAATTTATTTTAGGAGCGGGTTGTGGGTTTATAGGGGAATAGGGTGGGAAATAATTTAATTTTATTAAAGTAAATGTAATTTTAATTTATTGGTATTCATAAGTAATTTATTGTTAATTATTAATTGGTTATTTAATTAAAAAAAATATTAAATTGATAAGCATGTTAATTTTAACCCTCTGCTCTCCAACACTTTCCCTACAGTTACAGTCTCTGGAGTGGGAATAGTAATTTTTACCCCTACGCTATCCAACACTTTCCCTACTGTTGCACTTATTGGAGTGGGAATAGTAATTTTTACCCCTACGCTATCCAACACTTTCCCTACTGTTGCACTCTCTGGAGTGGGAATAGTAATTTTTAGCCCTACGCTATCTGACACTTTCCCTACTGTTGCACTCTCTGGAGTGGGAATAGTAATTTTAACCCCTACGCTATCCAAAACTTTTCCTACTGTTGCACTCTCTGGAGTGGGAATAGTAATTTTTACCCCTACGCTATCCAACACTTTCCCTACTGTTGCACTTATTGGAGTGGGAATAGTAATTTTTACCCCTACGCTATCCAACACTTTCCCTACTGTTGCACTCTCTGGAGTGGGAATAGTCATTTTAACCCCTACGCTATCCAACACTTTCCCTACTGTTGCACTCACTGGAGTGGGAATAGTAATTTTTACCCCTTCGCTATCCAACACTTTCCCTACTGTTGCACTCAGTGGAATGGGAATAGTAATTTTTACCCCTACGCTATCCAACATTTTCCCTACTGTTGCAATCTCTGGAGTGGGAATAGTAATTTTTACCCCTACGCTATCCAACACTTTCCCTACTGTTGCACTCACTGGAGTGGGAATAGTAATTTTTACCTTTACGCTATCCAAAACTTTTCCTACTGTTGCACTCTCTGGAGTGGGAATAGTAATTTTTACCCCTACACTATCCAACACTTTCCCTACTGTTGCACTCACTGGAGTGGGAATAGTAATTTTTACCCCTACGCTATCCAATATTTTCTCTACTGTTTTAGTTAATGTAGTGTATAATTTATTTAAAAAAGATTAAAAATATTGTAATTTTTTAATTTGTTATATATATTTTTTATATTTGTATTTATATTATGGTTTTTTTGTATATATGTATTTATAATTTTTTTAATGTTTTTTAGCAATTTATAAGTTATTAAAATAATTATTTATAAATATTATTAAGTAAGTATATATATTATATTTTATACGTATATATGTTTAATTTATTTTTACATTATATGTATTAGTTATAATTTTAAACATTTTAAAATAATTTTAACTATGTTTCTTTTAATTATATGTATTATTTACTTTATTTTACATTATTTTTTAAACATTAAAAAAACCAATATTTTTAACAACGATATTTTTGACAACGATATTTTTTTCCCGATATTCTTGTACTTACCATAATGTAGATAGGACTTCGATATTGTGGACTTCGATATTTCGGCTCCGATATTTTTGTCGTCGATATTTCTGTAGTCGATATTCTGTCAGTGATTCGTCCTGCAGAATGCGTTGAGCCCAATTCCTGCGAAGGTGTTTCGACAACAACTCCCTACTGGTAACCCTGTTTTGGGCAGGGAAGCGCTGCAGAGTAGCACTGCAGGTGCTATCGAAGCGGTATGAGGAGGGGGGACTGGGTGTGCCTAGGTTTGATCTTTACTACTACGCGGCGCACCTTCAGCATGCAGTGCAATGGTTGGATGAGGGTGATAATTGGGAGAAGCGCTTACTTGGCAGCCGAGTGCAACCAGGGGACCTCCCTGCGATTTTGATGGAGGGTGCTGGTGTGAGTATGGAACTACCATATGTGGTTAGGCAAACGGGCTTCCTGTGGCAGAAAGTTGTGGAACAAGTGTTGGGGTGGGCTCCTCTCCATCCGGAGTTCCCCATTAGGCAGTTAGTTCCAGTGCGAAGGATGGTGGAGAGCATGTCCTTCCAGGCATGGAGGGAGGGTGGCTGTACGGTCTTGGCTGATCTGTATGTGAATGACACCTTCCTTACCTTTGAGCAGGCGTGCAAAGGGTTTGACTTGGGTCAGGGACAATATCTTCAATACGCAGACCTGATGGAACTGGCCAAAGTCACATGGCCCACTTACCCAGACATGCCCCGGACCACAGAGACTCTAGACATACTGCTAACGTGTGGCGGTGGGTGTAGATTGGTGTCCTTGTTGTATAAGACTATGAGGGTGGATTCGGGATCTCTGGCCCTTAGGGCATGGGTTGCTTGGAATGAGGATATGCAGGTACCGTTGCCGGAGAAGGATTGGGTGAGGGTATGTAAGCTAACGCGAAAGGTGTCTTGCAATGCCCGACTGAAGCTTCTGCACTATAATTTTTTGCATCAGGTGTATATGACCCCGGCGAGGCTCCACCGTATAGATGCCACCCGGTCACATGAATGCCCTAGATGTCACAGAGCCCACTCAGGGTTCATGCATCTGGCGTGGGAATGTCCAGACATTTATCAGTATTGGCTTGCTGTGGTGACAAGGCTTCGTGAAGGGGTGGGAATCTCCCTAGAGGCTACGCCTGATCAGTGCCTCCTGGGGCTGGTACCGCAGCGCAAAAAAAGGAAAATGGCTAATAAGTTACTGCAGCTAGCGCTGGTGTTGGCCAAACGGAGGGTGGCCATTTGCTGGATGGGTGAGCGGGCTCCATCGTTTGAGAGTTGGATAAGGGATGTGGGAGAGTGGTCCCTGGCGGAGGAACTGCATATGAAAGTCTGTTGCAGGGATGAAAAGCTAGAGGAGGACATAGCACTCTGGAGAGACTTATGTAGGGACTTGTTGAACCCAATAGGGACTGGTAGTGAGCAGGATGGTGAGTCTGATTGTAGCAGTAGCATGTAAGTGTTGGTGTTTGTGACAACCCTGCCTGTGTCTGGCGCTGGTTTTGACGCTGTGCCATGAAAGTGAAAAGTATATTAAACTGTGCAATGTGTTCAGGACTGAAATGTATATAATGGAAATAAGTTGATGGATATTGTCTCGAAGGATTCTGTGTATGACCGCTCAGTTTTGGTGTGGAAATTTCATAAATAAAGTTTAAAAAAAAAAAAACAATAAAGCAATTTTTTTCTTTAAATGCAGCTCGTTTTCCTTAAAGGAAAACGGGTTGCATATAAAAAAAAAAATGAAACGTTTTCTTTTCATTTTTTAAGAACAGGCAGTGGTCCTTGGGACCACTGCCTGCTCATAAAAAACGTTTTTACAATCATTCCCGAAGGGGTCCCTTGGGGACCCTTTCCCATTTGCGAATGGGTTACCACCTACTTGAAGTAGATGGTAAAATGCGAATGTTTTGCAACCGCATTCACGGTCACAAAACACTCAAACATATCATTAGGATTTGCTTTTTGGAAGGGACGCCCTAAACACGCCCCTTCCAAATACCGAATCACAAACCCATTTTGCAATTCGGTAACAGGGTACAATAATCACAAAATGTGTGTTGATACATGTAAAAAACTTTTTTTGCGTTTGCAAATGGGCTGAATCTGCGAATTGGCCCAGTTGCGAACACAAAATTGGTTGATACTTGTGGCCCAGTGTCTGCTCCTTCCCCTTTCTCCTTACCAATCGTGCTACCCATCTGAAGGCTGAGGCTAGCCTTTCTGTACTACTCACCAATAATAATATATTTTCTTTCTTAAAGTGCCTCTCTGAGTTAAGCACTGTAAATAACAGGTGAGGATATCACCTAATTTAATGGCACTGTTTATAATCTCAAAAGGATGGAAGGCGGAGATAGCCTTGCCGTAACTCGATCTTGTGTGATCACCGCATATCTTAATTGTAAGCATTTAGCTCACTGCGCCTTCTTGGCGGCCTGCGCAGCATAATCCATCTCGTGAAACTACAGAGACACTATTTGCATTTACTGCACATTCATTTTATTTACCTTATTTCAATGAGCTGTATATTGCCGCTAGTGAGGAAACTACAAAACTCAGAGTGTGGGATCTGAATGGAAAATGGAGCCCGGTGCACAACGGATTGGTGGAATGCAGTCTCTGTTTTATCGCAGTGCTGCACTGCCGCCGCATCCCTTTTGTACTAATCTGTTCCCGCGCAAAGCCTCATTTCAGAAGGATTCGCACAATCATGCCCTTTACTTATAATTGTATGTGAATGAGGCAGACATTACTGTGTGAAATGTTCCGAATGGCTGTGAATGGATACCCAAGAGGGGCTACAGAACTCATTGCTGCATTTGCATTTGCAGAATGCCAGCATTGCCGCCACTGACAAGTTAAGGGATAAGAGTATTAATAATTGGCATGATGGCGAAGGGACACTGAAGGTGGCATTCAGCAGTCTTTGCCCCCGGTGCGTGCTGCCCACATGCACAAGGTGGGAGCTGAGCGCATCCACTTATCAATGGCTACCACCCTCGTTCGCCGCTATCAGTATCTCATCATTGGTTTCCCACCACAGTGATATGGCAAATGGTTAACACATATCCTTGCAGGTCTCAAGGAGGGGGACAGGTGGGGCCTTTTTCACACCTCCCCTTTACTCACAATGTGGACTTTCGGAGCCACAAACATCTCGCAATGTCCTTACAAACATTACAATTGTGGGGTTTACAGTCACAAAGACTATAATTATGCAAGTAGAAAAAACTTTGCGTACATCAGGCCGATAAATTCTTGCTCTTTTGATGGCCACAAATGCCCAGAATGATTCAACTCTGTTTTTGGAATCACCTTTCCAGAGTGGGAGACAGTTCTCGCTGTCTACACATATAGGGCCTTACTACGACTTTGGCGGTCCTCCAGCGGCATCGCCACTGCGCCGTCCACTGGAGGACCATCAAAGCTGTGGTGCACCTGCCTAGGAGAGCTTAATACGATATGAAAAAATTAGTCCGTGACTGACTTTTAAAAAATCAAATTACAATTTATCATATGTGTGTCGCCATATCAGTCAATAGGATTTGGAATGCAACTACATATTCTGGAAGCGGAAATGGAATAACTCAAAACATACAATAAATATGAAACAAAAGATGCGCCAAAAAACTTTTAGTTCAGTATATTCATTTTATATACATAAATTTGCTCAAAGTTGATTGAAAACGTAAATTATTTGTCATTAAGAAAATTGAAGGGTTGCTCAAGAAAAAGGGGGGTGGAGGAGGGGTGTGCTCATGAAAGATAAGGAGAAGTGGAAGTCACTAAGTTCAGAATTTACACACTTTTCAATATTTTGAAAACGAACTGGTTAAAGAGAATCAGTACAAAGCGGCATGTCCTAAGCAGATTATTTACAACATATTTTACACTTTTTTGTAGGTGCATAAATGCAACATCAGAAAGTAGGGATGTAACGCGGTACCGGCCCTGGGTGGGTGGGGAGCGTCGATCTTTCGACCCGACTAGTGCATTGAGAGTGGCTTAAACCTCCGCTTGTGAGTCTTCTTCAGGACGAAAGGGAGCAACCTAGTCCTGGTGCCACGCAGGCAACCCAGGTTGCCAATGATAATTGATGACAGTGAGGGGATGTTTCCAGGTCGGTAAGGTCCCCTGGAGTGAGGTGAATTACGCTGTCGAGGACCAAGCCTTTTGAAGTCCTCACCGGTATTGAAAACCGTAAGTTTATTATCCAAAGGATTCCATTGCTGTGGAGTCCTAGTTGGAGAGCATCCGATCGAATCTGGTATGCAAATTGCCTTCAATTCTGAACTTAGTGACTTCCACTTCTCCTTATCCATCACGAGCACACCCCTCCTCCACCCCCCTTTTTCTTGAGCAACCCTTCAATTTTCTTAATGACAAATAATTTACGTTTTCAATCAACTTTGAGTAAATTTATGTATATAAAATGAATATACTAAACTAAAAGTTTTTTGGCGCATCTTTTGTTTCATATTTATTGTATGTTTTGAGTTATTCCATTTCCACTTCCAGGATATGTAGTTGCATTCCAAATCGTATTGATTACTAGTGGTTGACTGATATGGCGACACACATATGATAAATTGTAATTTAATTTTTTAAAAGTCAGTCACGGACCAATTTTTTCATATCGCATTGTACCCAGGTCTTGTGGCGATTATTGGGTTACCCCATAATTTTGTAAAGTAGAGCTTAATATGCAGCCCACCGCCATGACAGCGCCAGCAGCAAATTCCTGCACGGTGTGGCATGCATGCCACACCGCGCAGGAACAGGAGTGCAATTCCAGGGGGGCACAGCATGTGCCCTCCTGCATGTACCCCCAGGCCCAGGAACAGCATAGGGGCCCTGCTAGAGCCCCTTTAGTTGCCTCTCTGCCACCCTTTTCATGGAGGGCTCACCGCGGTGAATAGGGCAGTGAGAGGGCAACTCAGAATATGCTTGGCGGTGCTGTAGCGGCACTGCCAGCATATTCTGCTCCTGAATACTGCGTGACTGCTGCAGGATCCTGGATCCCCGATGGATGCAGGGGTCCTGTGGTGGCCCGACCACCCCAATCGTAATACTGCACGCAGGTCCGCAGTGTGGCTGTGGTCGGACTGCCACCATGAGTATGGCGGTCCATAGCTGTGCTCGTAATAAGGCCCAAAGTCAACACTAGTATCTGAGTTGAATATTGCCAGCCACGACCAGGGTCTGATTGGCCAGGTGGGCACTCGGACAATGGGCCGGTATCTGAGTTGCAGCTGTGAGCCGCTTTTTTGGACAGCGTAGTGGCAGATTTAGGCTGTCCTGTGCTGTTCAGATGCCAACAGTGGCCTAGTGTGGGCCTTAGCAGCCTTTCCGGAGGCAGATGGCCCTCTAATTACCCTTTGCGGAGGTGTCACTCCCAGTTTCTCACTGGGCCAGCCCAATAATGTATGCAGATTGACCAGGGGTCCTGAGCAGAAGTGGCCTCACTTATATTCAGGTGTGGATCACCATTGTGAACTAGTCCCTGCACACACACTCCTGGTAACACTTGCATGTTTTAGAGAACACCCCCCTCCTTCTTTTCATAACACTTAAAAAACTAAAGCAGTGTTTTGCAAAAAGTCGCAGTCCACAAATGTGGGCCTATTTTTGATCCCAATCCAACCCTGGCCCACGCCGATTACTCAATACACAGCAAATAAAGCAAGAAAACTCCCCTATGACCTATATTTCTTTACTAAGGAGTAAATCTAGTATGGGTTAAGGTACAAATGCAAAATTACATGATTATAACATTCAAGTACACATATACATGTTCTCTTTTTTTTATAAGTTCATTTTATTTTTCATACTTATTCACTTTTGTCTGTTTGTGATCAATACATATTAATCAATATTTTTTATATTTACTAAAAAAAACAATTTTTTTCAATTTTTTAGTACAACAATTGTTACAAATTGTTATATACAGTTTGATACGACTGTATCAACCCCCAATAAATAAATCAATCTAATAACAAAACACATTCATTCCTCACAATCGCTCACAATCATACAAGACACATATACACATTTGGGTATGAGGAACACATAGATGTAAAACGTTTCCAATGGACAATTACGATGACCAAAGCCAAAAGGTCTGGGCACACGTGGTCGACGCGCGTTTCGGTGGAGTAACACACACCGTGAACCACCTTCATCAGGACCTCACCCAAATAGGATACAGACTCACTAGGACAAATAAAAACGGGGGTACTAGTTTCAACTGGGAATGATGCCCATTCTCCAGAAAAAGCAGGTTTTAGAAAATTGGACAGCGAAGTCTGTGTCACCAATAGCTAACAGTCCACTTCTAATTCGAGCTGAGAGTTGGCTTCTAGATAACTTTATTCGGTTTTTTATGGATCCCCAACGACGATGTATATAAAATTATCAATACATATGTGTATTGGATTATATATTGTTGCTGTCCCAGAGGCAGAGTGTATCACAGTCTGAGCCGTAGCAAATAGAGATAACCCTATAATATATCCTGGTGTGCTCAGCAGGGTAAATCTTTGATGAGTGTACCCGCTCTGTCAGGAAACACCTCTGCGTTATTCCGCGTCCATCACATCCGCGGGTTGATACAGTCGTATCAAACTGTATATAATAATTTGTAACAATTTTTGTACTAAAAAATTGAAAAAAAGTGTTTTTTTAGTAAATATAAAAAAATATTGATTAATATGTATTGATCACAAACAGACAAAAGTGAATAAGTATGAAAAATAAAATGAACTTATAAAAAAAAGAGAACATGTATATGTGTACTTGAATGTTATAATCATGTAATTTTGCATTTGTACCTTAACCCATACTAGATTTAATCCTTAGTAAAGAAATATAGGTCATAGGGGAGTTTTCTTGCTTTAGTTGTTTGTGTTTACCCTCTTTCTCCCTGACCTTATACGCCTTTTAGAGGGTGTCCCTTTATTTACAAGTCAATACACAGCAAATTCCATGTGAGAAAGCAGTTTTCAATCAAACATATGGAATAAGAGCAGTATCTCATTGTAGAAAAATGTGTTGGTGCTCTCCTGGGCCTGTTGCATTTATTCAAACATTTTCAGATATCTCTGGTCCCAGCTCCTCTCTTTGTGCCTCTAGATGAAAGGAGTAATGGCCAGCTGCTGCACTTCATTTGGTAAGAAGCTAAAAAAATCTGCTGTCATGAGATGCTCCCGTTCCTTCGAGCAATTCTGCTGAATGAAGGAAGATATCGCAGGTACCATCTGGTAAACAAGCCGTGCACACGGAGAAACCATCAATAACTGTCGCGGGCATTTGTCATCTTCAGTCCCTTTCCAATAAACACTCCTCGCGCTGTAATCCAAAGTGTGTCTTCTTCACACCTCTCCTCATCTTCTGCCCGCGAGGGGGGCATTAAATTACATTCTCGGGCATTTTTTCCTTTTAAGCGGAGCATGTTTCCAATGTAAGCAGTCTGTTTTAAACTAGGAAGTGATTGAAGTGTGGTGCTCAGCCCACTTTGCGCGCAGAATTAGATCGTGTGCTAATCATTTTTATTACACATGCTGTAGAGAATTGGAATCTCTCTAGCCAATCAGATTGATTAGAGCGTGGGCGCTAACTGATTGCTTGCCGCATTGTAATATAGCTCGACAGCTGAGCACGCTCCAAATGTTCACAGACAGCAAAAACGTGATGCCTGGAAATGCTTTCATCACTGGCAGGAGCAGGGGCTGCATTCTATTCCGTAATTTGTTGACTCTGATGTACCAATGCTGATAGAGCTTGCCTGGGTTGATTTGCTTATGGTTGTTCGCTATCTGTAGCACCAGAAACCAGCTAAAAAGGAGGGATGGAAGAGCAAACCTTCCCTTTCACCTCTTAGGCTAACTGCAAAGTCCTCCTCGTCCACTCGTCCATCCTTCAGAGCCTCACACAGACTTCAGATTTAGATGAAAGAATGGTCAGGTGTAGCCAAAGAAAGCCTTTTTTCAACAAAAGCACGTCTGAATTAGTTGAATTGCTTACTTTATAATTCCTGGTATAGACATTGAACGAATTTCTCTTGATTTGTAATTTTTAGCAAAGCTACACTTTCTAATTTCTGAACTTGTTTAAAAAGCGCATTCTTTACCCTGCTGCCTTTGCTCTTCCTTCCCACAGCAGAAGCCTGTTTGGGTTGGGTATTGCGGTGGGCCATTTTGTGGTAAGTGTATTTCATTTGAATCTGTTTTTGTATCTGTGCGCTATTTTTCTGTCAGAGGTTGAGTTTGATCCATTATAAAATTTGCAGAGAACGCTAGCAATAATACACACTCATTCAAAACTCCTTCTTCCTTATTTTATAAGGTGTATGAAGAGACAATCATTTACAAATCGCTCAACATAAATGATATCAGTGGCTTACGTTTTTAAAATACGGATACTACCCCATGGTGTTCTACCACCATATTGGGTTTTACATTTTCGCCAAAATAGGGGTGTGGTTTGTAGTAATATGTTATTTTCTAATGTATTGAGAGAACTGGCAAGCAGATGTAGGATGTTTATTGTGGGCCTTTGTGATGTTATATGGTGTAACCAAGTGCTGTGTAAAACACACTGTTTTGGTTGTTGGTGTACCCTCCTGTAGGGTTGTGTTGTGGTGCAGTAAGGCAGTGTTTGACTATATGGGCTGAATGATCTGGTGTGATGTGTGTGCTGTATCTTGGTATGGTCATCATTGGTATTGTGTGGAATGGGCATACATAAGGTTGTATAATGTTTTAAGTTATAGTAAGAGTGGCAGTGTGGATGTGGTTTTATAATGAGTCGTACAAAATGAAACTATGTTTTGTGGTTCAAGTTTGAGTGTTCTGGTGAGGTATAGTGTGGTGTACTTATGGTCGATGCTGTCAGGGATGAGTTTTGTTTGGGAGCAAACCCCAAAACCGGTCCTAGGATGCTTGTTTCCGGTCCAGGGAGGACCTGGCCTGGCAGTTCGGGCTGGACTGTTCCCATGAGGCACAGGGGCAAGACTGATTTGCATATGGCCAGGTCTAAACTGGGGTGGCATGGTGAGAAAAAGAATGATGGATTTAACCCAGATCTCTTGACTGGGGGTGAATGTTTTGATTTGTTCTGCATTCCTTCCATGAATTGTGTGTCTTTTACTTTCTCGCCCTAAGTGCGCCGGGTATGCCCAGACGTGGGTCCCGGGCTCACTATGCCACTGGATTCAAGCTATCCTGGCTGATGAGGGGTGAAACCCCGAAACCGGTCCTAGGATGCTTGTTTCCGGTCCAGGGAGGACCTGGCCTGGCAGTTCGGGCTGGACTTTTCCCATGAGGCACAGGGTCGACTGATTTGCATATGGCCAGGTCTAAACTGGGGTGGCATGGTAAGCAAAAGAATGATGGATTTAACCCAGATCTCTTGACTGGGGGTGAATGTTTTGATTTGTTCTGCATTCCGTCCATCAATTGTGTGTCTTTTGCTTTCTCGCCCTAAGTGCGCCGGGTATGCCCAGACGTGGGTCCCGGGCTCACTATGCCACCGGATTCAAGCTATCCTGGCTGTTGAGGGGTGAAACCCCGAAACCGGTCCTAGGATGCTTGTTTCCGGTCCAGGGAGGACCTGGCCTGGCAGTTCGGGCTGGACTGTTCCCATGAGGCACAGGGTCAAGGCTGATTTGCATATGGCCAGGTCTAAACTGGGGTGGCATGGTGAGCAAAAGAATGATGGATTTAACCCAGATCTCTTGACTGGGGGTGAATGTTTTGATTTGTTCTGCATTCCGTCCATCAATTGTGTGTCTTTTGCTTTTTAAATAAAGCAACTTTTTTTTCTCCAAATCCTTAAAGGAAAACGGGATGCGTTTAAAATAAAGAAAGTAAAATAAATTATTTTCATTTTTTAAGGCAGCCAGTTGTCCACTGACGACTGCCTGCTCGTAAAAAATATTTTCGCATACATTCAGAAAGCGGAAGGGGGTCCCCTGGGGACCCCTTCCCATTTGCGACTGGCCTAACACCTACCTGAAGTAGGTGGTAACTGTGATTGTTTTGCGACCGCATTTGTGATGGCAAAACAATCGTACATACCAGTGTGACTCGCTATTAGGAAGGGACGCCCTTGGCACGCCCTTCCAAATAGCGACGCGCAAACCCTATTTTACTTTATTTTACCGCCTCGCAAAATAGGGTGTGAACATATTACAACCCTTTATAGCAGTCGCAAACGGCCCGATTTTCCATTTACGACTGCTAAAAATGGTCGTACATCTGACCCCTAGTTTATTAATTTCAAGGACTATTTCAAAGACCACAAAACATTAACAACATGTCTTCACTGTTTAAAGAGATGGCCTCTTCGGTGTCATCCTTAGTGTCTTTTATATCTATAATATTCCTTGCCGTTGAACACTTGAAACCAACAAATGACAATTGATTAAACTGGACAATTTCTTCGTATCTCAAGTAATAATTATTTTCTATCACAAACCAAACTTCACATAAATAATAGGAAACCTGTTTAAGTTATATTTCTTCCTACCTTCACTGTAGCTAGGCCTTGAATTAATTTGTATCCAACTGTGTAAATTGTAGGCATTCTGGTCCTTTCCATCTTCCATGACTGTGCTATGCATGTGAGTGTAAGCAGTAGCAGCTGGCATGGCTCGTTGGTAGGGAGTTGGGTGTGGAGTCGCATGAGGAGGGGGGTCAATAATAATAATAAAAATAAAAAAATGAAACCTACCTTTCCGCTGGCCCGGGTCCCACGTCTTTACTGCTCCTGCTCTCCTGCCTCCGACAGGAACAGGAAGCAGGCAGCCTCCCTCCCCTCCCCTAAGCCAATCACAACGCTCCAGTGGAGCGTTGTGATTGGTCAGGATGCCGCCCAGCCTGGGGCTGTAGGGGATGGCATGTTCTCCATGTAGGCTGCAATGCAGCCTTTATGGAGATTGACAGAGTGCGCATGACTGGATTGGGTGGCTCGAGAGGGCCGACCAAACAGTCTTTGCACACTCAGGAGTGGGCAAACCACTCCTGGCAGCTCCGAAATGCGCAAAGAAACATAAAATGGTAATAACCAAAAGTTATTACCATTTTATGTTTTGGGGCGAAGCTCCTCCGCCCTAGTGTAAGCCTTCTGTTCAAGGGGAAGAGGGGAAGAGGTGTGGCGCAGCGTCCAGGGCAACTGACTCCGGAACCCGGGGGCTCACGGTTCGATCCCCGGTGCCGGCGGCAGATCAGCCCAGCACCATGTGACTCTGGGCAATAGCTCTCTTAATCTTCCCAACGGCCCCCAGCGCCTTGACACCCTCAGGTAATTGTTCGTGCTTTACAAATACTGGACATTTACCAACTAATCCCTATGAACTCACTTAGAGTTTGGCAAGGTGTGTACATTGCCATTAATTGAGGTTTGTCCAGCATCATTTAGATGTGGGGGAACTGCTGGGTTTGACAGAAAACTCTCGGCTGGCCCTACCTTGGGAAACCCTTCACTTGGTATTCCATCCATAGCAGGACCTGTCACTGACTTGACCTTCCGTCGACCACTGTACAAGGCATGACATTCCTGAGAAGGAAAATGTAAAAATTTCCTTGACACAGAGAGAGAAAAGCCGTTGTGCATCTGGGACGTTTTTATTTTTATTTTCTGCAGCAACCCCATGCTTTGAGAGTCTGTTGCTCAAGAGAAATAAAAATACCATTTGGTCGGAAAAAAACCTAACAGCCCTTTTCAATAGTGACGAAAGTGCACGTACCATACTGAGAATACACTTTCATCACCAACTCTGCCAGGCGGGTGGGGATTTCTAGATATGGCAGGCAAGGAGGAGATGGCATCAGCCTAACCAGTGGGATGGTGCACAGCCCACCAAACAATAAATGAGGCCCTTAAGTGACAAAATGTTGCTAAATAACTCTCCAGTACAAACTTGATGCACATCACGTGATTGCAGTGAGGGCTGCTGTTGGCATCGGTAATAAATGCAATGTGTTGGGCACACAGCAGAAATGCAGATTAACGGTCTGCAGGTTGAATAGCACTCATACCAATCTTCTACAACACTAAATCGTGGTGAGTTTGGTTCTCATATATATATTTGTTCTTCGTTCTGGTTTACACAGAAATGATAACGACTGCCAATCTGCCTGTAAATACACCATTTATTTTTATCTCATTTTTGAAGTTGACATAAAAGTGGATTCTTTGGCCTCTCTCTCCTTTTCTCTCTTTCTCTGTAGCAGAGGTCTCTTTGAGATGGGGGCTGCAGGCTGCTTTGCGGTAACCTTTCCCTTCAATCTGTTTTCTATACTAATCTCTCATATTCCCGGTCAAAGGTTGAGGAGTTTGTTCCACTACAAGTTGGGCAATCAAAGCCTACAAACATCTGTGCACATCCAAGACTTTCCGAAATTCTACCACTTTTCCTTCTTCGGATTTTTTGAGGCCTATCATAAGAATGCCAGCTACCATTTGAGAAAAAATACATTTTCGACAGAGCTTTACGTTCTGAAAGCACTCCTACCTTCCTTTCAGATATCACATAAAATGAAAATAATGCGCGAGTGTGGATATTTCTGCTTGAGCTGCGAAGCTGATGCTCTTAAACCTTAGTGTGCATAAAAGAAAAATACTTCTACCTAAGTGGCTGAGACAGATGTCATCTGATCCACTGCATCTTCCTTCCCAATTTTTAGCATTTGGACCGTCTTAAAGCATGACTGCTCCACTCGTTTGCTCGAATTGACTTCCATCCAATTTGATATTAAAATACCTCTTCATGCCCTGGGCAGGTTTATGTCACTGCTGATTCAGCAAACCGCTGTGTTTATCATTCCAGAACCTTTCTAGTCATGGATCATTTCATGCTCTACTGTGCCCTCACAACAGGACATAAAGTAGCTTTTTACTCTGACTTTAAAATTATTGATTTGACTTCTGTCTCTTATAAGCGAGAGCTCCAAACTCCAGTGGCTCTGCAAATGATGACACAGAGGAATGGAAAAGGGCATGGAGCAAAGAAGATGGTATCGTTAAATAGTGTGACTTTGCTACGTCTACAAACCGTTTTTGTATGCAGAAACATAAAGGAAAGGCCAAAACTCTCAAATAACATCGTACTTTGAATCCGCTGTAACCCTGAACTGGTCTGAGTAAGCATTCTTGTACTGAGATAATTTTGTGAAATTGTTATAGATAAAGAATTTATAATGCAAAAGAAGTTGTAGTAGAATTCACATTTTGTTTGTCAGGAGAGTTAATTTTTTGGATTTCTACCTAAGTACTTATCAGAAGTGCTTGGGTTAGTGTGTCTTTTTGTTTTAAATGTGATTTTTGGCAGTCACATTTTATTCACTGCAGGCATTGTTAAATGCTAAGTAAAATATGACACAAAATCAACACACGAATTGATGGCTTGTAGAAACGAAAGAATGAACAATATTCTAATAAAGATCAATTCTGCAATCTGAATCAGCTTGTTCATTCAATTTTCTTGATACATCAATTAGAAAGGTCGTAGTCCCGCAGTGATTCCATTGATTACGAATTCTGGATCAAAGATTAAAATTGTATAGCAATCATCAACACATGTATGCAGAGTAAGGTCAAGGCTTAGGCATATTGGTCATACACAACACCACTGGCTGAGGCAGTAATGAGGTAATGCGTAAAAAAATTAAACTTTTTTATTTCTCAGATTATTACTTTGACAAAAAGACGAATTTAGATGTGGTAAAATTTTTAAAAACTGGAAACATGAGACAAGAAAGATGAAGAAAACATAAAATGTCAGTGAATAATATGGATAAAGGAAGAGGGAAGAAGTGGGTACCTCCTTAAAAAACAAGGGCATTGGCAAGGTCAAAAGGTCTGACCACGGCAACTTAGTGGGATGGTTAATTTCTTATTTTATTTATTATTCCAAGAACCTGCCGCAGAAATTATAAGAAAGAAAAGAAAACGTGGTGAACTAAATATTTCCGCCATGTGCCGTATTAAACATGTTAAATTAAAAAAACATTCACAGATGTGGCTGTTTTATTTTTTAAAATACACAATCCTTTCAGTGGTGCCAGGCATTTTAATATTATTATTTCTAAAGTATTCAAGAATAAATCAACACCTAACCAAGCACTCAAATAGTGGGCAGCCACAATATTGCACTGTCACTTTAAAAGGACACAGAAAATAAATGACGATCTAACTTGATAACCCATATGCAGGCAAAGTAAATAGCCACTATTTTAAGTTAATACAACAAATAACTATAATTGAAAACCACACTTGGAACCAGGTTTATCATTGAAGGGAAAATGAAATATTGAAGTGAATGTGTACAAAGTGCACGGGCTTCTGTGCAGTCACTCAATGTGAACGGACCAAATGGAAAAGGAGGCATGACCCACTGCCCCATACAGTATACTGTGGTTGTCTGAAGCAAAATGTGATGGATGCAGCCCACTGACCAAAATGCCATAAATTTTTTTAAACAACAATAGTCTGGTGATACAGGTAAAGACGCCCCAAATGGCACACTTATAAAGGGAAAGAGAAAGAATAAAACAGCATAGAAAAAACCCTATGATATGGTTGAAGAAGATAAAAAATTGAAAAAATAGAGTGAAAGGCAAAAGGGAAAAAAGAAGCGTATGAGCTATAATAAACGAAAAAATAAAAAGTGGGATTGAAAAAGATAAAAATGCAATACAATAGAAGAACACAAAAGGGGGAAAATTATAAGGCTGCAAATGAAAAGATTTACTGAAATAAAAAAGTGGAAAACAAAATTTGAAATCAATATTATTAGGAAGTAAAGCTTTTGAAAATAGAAGTATAGCAAATAATGGCATAGTGAACTAGCACGTGCATGTCATATAAACTGTTGGTACACCTTTTGATATCATTTTAACACATTAAGGGACTTTGATCTTGTCTAAAATATATTACTCTTTTAGAAGATTATTGGCTCCGAACTTAACAGGTGCATTAAATGTTATATAGGGTTTCTTCGACTTCCCATATGAAGTCTTCTTTGTGTGGTTGCCATTGGGTATGAAGTCTCCTTCTCACCAAACGACATACAAGTAAAAGGTTTCCAAGCCACTATTATCTTTATTAATAGGGTAAGGAGATTTGCAAGTAATTCTGATAGATTTGCTGAAAACAGAACTGAGTGGACCAGTTTCTCACAAGCAGAGTTATTACTTCTCCCACCCCCAATATTAGAGAATGCTCTTTATAAAACATGGCTCCGTCCACCCAGTGTGTGGAGACGTTTGTTGAAAAAAGGTGCAAAAGATCATCAAATGCACTAATGCTCGCTATCCACCAAGTAAATCAAGCAGCAGAATGAAATATAGGGGACGCAGAAGTCAAGCCAAACGAAATGACATTTCACTCACTGTAAGAAACGCACCTAAAATGTTTTGCTGATATATTTTTGATATAAAAGTAGCATATTTATTTGAAGGAAGCAATTTACATTCTCTTTAGCTGTTTCGTTTTAGCAGCAGGTATGAAAATAAAGGCCTGGTTGTGGAAGGAGAGACACAGTAGCGTCCTAGTAGTAATACGTTGCATTGTAATGAATGCGTCATACAGCACCTCTGCTCTTTCTAAGCACTTTGAAATGCCGTACCTGATTTCCCACCATGCTAGGAAGTAGCTCTTGAGTGACAGCGATGAATCAGGTCTTCATAACATAACCTGTTGAGCACAGTTCAAGGCTAAAAACATGCAGCTGCAGGATGAGGATGCAAGGCATAGAAAAAGTAATTCTGATCATCCCAAAATATTTTAAAAACGTAGGGGCATATTAGCAAGACCCACGTTGAAATTATCGCCGTTTTAGCGGCAGGAAACTGCCGCTAAAACGGCGATAATGGGCTTGCTAATATGCGTTATGGAATTGCAATAGAAGCCCAGGTTAGATGTCCTGCACATCTAACCTGGGCTTCTATTGGAATTCTATAACGCATATTAGCAAGCCCATTATCGCCGTTTTAGCGGCAGTTTCCTGCCGCTAAAACGGCGATAATTTTAACGTGGGTCTTGCTAATATGCCCCGTAATATTCAGACAAATGGACCCAAAAGTGAAAAAAGTGAGATAAATTCCTTCAGTGTGTGGGCTGAATAATTGTTGAAGGACAAACTCATCAGCCTATTGGCTAGTCCATTCAGCACCAGTTTCACATTCCATGCTAGGCATGTAGTGTCAGTGCTTAGAGTATCATTTATAATACTGCAGACGGGTTGCAAACTGCTGGGGTGAGAGTCCTTACGGTGTATCTCATTCTTGGAATGACTGTTGAATCTGCGACTTAGTCATGCCAGTGATCATTTGATAATGCAGTTTCTCCATCCGTACCTGTCCTTTTTGCTGCCATATTTTCAAAATGATACAGAGAAGAATCTTACGGCCACATGTATGTAGCTTTTTCTCAGTCGCAAACGGGCCAAATCGCAGAATCAGTCCATTTGCGACCTATAAAAAGCCCTTTTCTATGTAACAAACCCTATTTTGCAATTCTGCAACCTATTACCGAATTGAAAAACAGGTTAACGTTATTTGGTGTTAAGGATGTCCCTTCCTAATAGCAACTCGTAGAGGTATGTTTGAAATTTGCGACCAAAATGCGGTCACAAAACATTTGCGTTTTACTACCAAATTAAATTTGGTGGTAACCCATTCGCTAACAGGAAGGGGTTTCCAAGGGACCCCTTCCCTTTGTGAATGTATGCGAAAATGCTTTTAAGAGCAGGCAGTGGTCCCAGGGACCACTGCCTACTCTTCAAAAATGAAAAAAAAACTTTGCATTTTTCTTTTTGAAATGCATCCCATTTTCTTTTAAGGAAAATGGGCTGCCTTTCCAAAAAAAGCCATTGCTTTATTTAAAAGCAGACACAGATATGGTGGTCTGCTGTCCGCAACAGGCCACCATACCTGTGTTTTTAGCAATTCCCAATGGGTCTCAAATTGCAACCTACCTCATGAATATCAATTAGGTAGGTCAATTGCGACTCACTGGAAATCGCACACCGTGTACAACACACTTTTGTACATAGCTGTTTGTGATTTCTGAATAGTGAATGTTAGTACATAACGCCCTAGTTTTCAGTCAAGGGTAAACATTGGGCCTATTTTGTTGACCATTCAAAGTTCGTTTTGACATGTGAACTGCTAGTAGTTTTAAAAATTATATGATATTTTGATGTGATGAAAAGACTACAATTTCAAATATGTTACACAATGTCTATGCACACGCTACAATATTCATTTGATGGTTCAAGTGAGTACACATCTGGAAAAACGAAAAAACTTTTATATGATGTTTCTTCTTATTTATTCGAACACGAGGTCTGGCTGGACCTCATGTTCGAATAAATAAGAAGAAACATCACATAAAAGTTTTTTTCGTTTTTTCATATGTGTACTCACTTGAACCATCAAATGAATATTGTAGCGTGTGCATAGGCATTGTGTAATATATTGGGACCTTGGTCCACTTCTCAAGGGGTTTTTGTGGTTTTTTCCCCCACCTTGTGCACCGCAGAGATAGCTATACAAAATACTGGGCGTTACTAAGCGCGCGCCTTTTACCTCCTGTGTTTAAACCGCCATTTTCGCTTTAATTTCAAATATGTGTTGTGCTTTCTAGGTCTGGCAGTGTGGAGGAAGCGTTGAGGTTTTACCATGCGCTAGAATTGCCCACATTGAGAGAGCGCACAAACCATATACAGAAGACCTCACAGCCCATGTCCGGAGAAATGCCCTACGAGTAGCTGAGGTTTGGATGGATGAATTCAAGAGCCATGTGTACATGGCATGGAACATACCCCTAGAAGTAGGTTACTTGAATCACTAACATATTGGTATTGTATATATTTTTGAAAATGTATTAAATAGCACTTTAACCTATAAGTGATGTTGTAGCAGGATGTGTAGATGTAAGTGTGATCTAATGCATGGTTTGAGGAAGAGAATTCATCCCTTAATCTCTCAATTGTAATTTGTGTATGTTAATAAAACCATTGAGCCAGGAGTCTTAAGATAATATACAAGACCGTCAAAGAATGCTCTTGAAGACAGGCTACTTCCTAGAAAGATAGCTCAGCGAGCCAAGTGTTTGACATTGACCTTTGTGATTTGCTGACCAGTACAGCCCATAATTTCATACTTCTGAAGTGTATATTTTGAGTACTGTTAATTTAGACAGTAGCAATACCTGTTACTTTCAGTGCTTTGAAATGTTTAAAATTGTGGTATTAAGTGCTATATTAATCATTGTTATGTTATAACTATTATTTGTTGCTTTTGTTGTTATTGTTGTTATTACTTGCGAACAGCTGTTTGTGAAAACACGCTGCATATATAGAGCAAGCTTAAATCATCAATATTATTGTCTATAATGTTAGAATATTTGCAAGTAGACTATGTAAGGCCCCAGCATATTTGTTACTACTCTACGCATTTTAAGTATGAATGAAACATTTTGCTATATATATATTTCCAGTTTTGGTGACATAGTTAATACTTATTACTACACAGTTGCAGTAATACAAAAATCAATTCTGTAAAACTCAATAAATGTAATAGCCTATGACTTTGACCAGGATCAATAATTTCATCCACTGAACACATTTTAAACATATCTTCGTTTATAGTGTACCTCCAAAGTTAATTGGAAGTATATTGGGAGTAAAGTTTTACAAATGCTGAATTTTCCCAGTGTGTTAAATATGAAATTGTTTGGGATTGAAAACTGCACGGTTATTAGTTCAGTGTATATATATCCTTAAAGGAGTAGTACAGCGCCTCAGGTTACTCCTAGCAAGCCAAATGGCCTAGTTTATGCAATCCCTATGGCGCACGCTATTTCTCAGATCTGGATGTTGAGTCCCAAGCCGATAGAGCCAGCAGGTCCAAATGGGGGGCTTAGAGGGATCAGGATTCTAAGTTGCAACATCGCAGGGTTAGCTTGGAGACTTGAAGTTGATAGCTGGTTAAAATACGTTAAGTCAGATGATATAGTTCTTTGTCAGGAAGCATGGATGGTGGATGAGATGTTTTGTGGAGGTGATGAATGTTTTACCACACCTGCAATCCCATCACCATCAGGGCGGGTGGGGGGGAGGGTTGACCGCTTGGTTTAAAACAACACTGGGGTGTTCTGTGAAAACTATTACCACTAACTCTGATTTACTTCAAGAGTTTCTGTTGATCTGGAATGATGACTTTAAACTGTTTGTTATTAACTTCTACAATAACAACTTTTCTGTAAGTGCTGACCCTAATTTTGTTCAGCTTTTCAATTTCAGAGACAACCACATTAGAAAATCTTTCCCAGCAAATGGGAATTTTAACATGGTCAATGTAGGGGACTTTAATGCCAGGCTAGGTAGTCATTGTAGCCTCCCCACTATGGATCTCTTTGAGGAGGGCAAAAGAGACAAACCATCTTTGGTCCATCAGTGGATGGACCGAAGAGGAAATTTGCTAGTCACATATTTGAATATAAACTTTGCAGTGCCACTGAGTTCCTGGCCACCTCCCCATGCAGTAACCCCACCTATAACTATAAGGAGCCAGTAGGTAGAAATATTTCTGATCAACTGGTGGTGGGGTTGAACCTAGTGTTCACATAGATCACAACCCTCTAGTTATCCCGAAGGGTATTTCCAATGTGAAAAAGACTAGCATGGTGGCGGGCACAAGGGGGGTCATCGCTAAAGACAACAACCATTTTCTAGTGTGGAAAGGAGCTGACTCCCCAACGATTGTGAAGAGGTTATGCACTGACCACCTGCTACTGGTATACACATGCCTTTCCAATGTGCAAACCCTCCTTCCAACAGTTGAGGACTTCAAAAGGTTAGGGCTACTCATTACAAATTATTTAACAAAAACAGTCAGGATCAAGGGTAGAGGACCTCAGCCCTGGTTCCACAGGGAGTGTAGGCTAGCCTGTGTCTGCCTACATCATGCCCTTCAAGCTGTCCCCAGAGGTTGTGCTAAATTAGCCAGCTGCAGGAAGAACTATAAACTAATCTTGAAGAAAAAGAAAGTGAATTATCAGAACCAAGTGTGGGATAATTTAGTTACTGCATGTATGGTTAAAAATTCCAGTCCATTCTGGCTCACGGACAATAAAAGTAAAACGTCCATTGGCAGCATTTCATCAGGACACTAGTATAAGCCCTGATGAATGGTAGCTCATTTCTTCCTTGTATACAGTACAAGGGGTATAAGTAAGGAGGGTACAGACCAACAATAGCTGGAATCCACTCTTGAAATTGAGTTCTCCCTAGTAGAAGTCACTGTGGCAATTATCGCCAACCCCCCGAAGAAAGCTCCTGTACCTGATGGAGTTCCGAGCGGATCAATATAAGTCAAATGTTGAACTATGGGCTCCTCTTGTTATAAATTTTATTAATCTGGCGTGTAAAACTGCTTTGCCTCAATCATGGAAAACGGCCATAATTGTCCCACTGTTTAAAAAAGGGTCTCGAAGTAATCCCAGCTGCTATCGGCCAATATCTCTTATAGACTCCACAGTCAATATAGCGGGAAGGATACATTTAGAAAGGCTGCTAGTCTGGGTGGAGGACAATGGCATCCTGTCTAGGCTACAGTATGGGTTTAGAGCATGGTTGGGGACAATAGAACAATGCCTCAACTTGTATCTCATAATTAACAAATATACTAGAGCAAAGCAAGGGCCTATTTTTCTAGTGTTCACGGACCTCACCTGGGCCTTTGATAGCGTGGTTAGGTCCAAATTATGGGCCAAATTGGAGAGCTTATGGATCAGCAAGGGCCTAGTAGAGTTCTTGAGGGCCCTACATTATGACCTCTCCGCCACCATCAGGTATGGCCCTGGAGGTGAATGCACAGCTTTTTTCACCACAGGTCGAGGGGTGTGGCAGGGGTGCGTTCTCGTGCCACTACTTTTCTTTATGTCTGTTAGTGGATTAGAGGAGGCACTACTGGCCAAGGGAGCAGACATTCCTGTAATCAAAAACATCCCCATCCCTATCCCTACCCTAACTTATGCAGATGATTCGGTGTTACTTGCTAGAACACCTAATGCCCTGAAACTGCCAATTGAAGATTATATACATTTTATGGCCTCCCTGAGGCTAACTGTGAACCGCAATGAGACCTTTGTAATGGCCTGTGGCTCAAGAAATGTCAAAATATGGTTCTTGATGGTAGAAGACAACCCAATAGCAAGAGTCAACTAATTCTCCTATCTTGGGGTTACTTTCGATTTACAGGGCTCTTGGCTGGCATGTGTTTACAGGGCTAGAATTTGTTTTCTTAACTGTATTTGGGTAATTTCTAACCTGCCTTCCTTTATTGGCGAAAAACCATTGCTCCTTTTTTAGAAATGAATGCGAGGAAATGCCTTCCGGTTTTAACCTACGGCTCGGGCATTTGGGGCTACAAAAAGGCCTGCAGCCTCCACATAGAGGAAAACAGGGTATGTAGATGGCTTTTAGGTCTCCCGCCAAGAAGCCCAAGTTTCATTTTGCGTGAAGAGCTTGGCTTGCAGTACATTAAGGATTACATTGATTTGGCCCCATTGCTACTGTGGTGCTCCATTTGGAGCAATCCTCAAATTCTACTTAATAGAGATATAATCAAGGACTGTTTATCATGTAGCATGGGTCTTCAAATCCCATGGCTGGCCTATGTCAAGCGGATGTGCTACTTACTGGGTAGACAGAACTGCTTCCACAAACCGGAAGGGCTGTGTAAGGATGATAGATCCCAGCTCAAGAAATTGTTCCTCAAAATAAGGCAGCGAGAAAGGGAAGCAGGAGAACTAACGAAGACCCAGAATAAGTTGGAGCTCGGACCACCACCTGGGATGGGGTCCACTTAACCAGATTTAGGCTTGGGTATATTAGATGGCAGCTTTCCTTCCCCTTGGCAAATATAAATTCTCCTCCATCCCAGTTTGCCCATGTAAATTCCACTCAGAGTTTGTTGCACTTTGTGTTTTTCTGTAGATTTTACTCCTGTTTACAAAGACGCTGTCTAATCCCACTTTTGAGGGCTTAGGGATAACCAGGTGTAGACCTGTCCTTCTGCATTTACAGTCACTAAGCTCACCACTGATTTGTGTTAGTGTCAGTTCATTTCTTAAAAGCATTCTCTGTTCTAGGTATCATGTGATCTTTTGATTTTATTATGTACCAAGGTTAGGATTTTAATGCACAGTATAAATGTCCTTAAAATCATGTGTGTTTTTTTATGCATTTGCTTTTATGATCATATTTAATGCTCAAATAAAGCTAATTGGTTGATTGAGTATATCAGCAATGAGCAGAATTTTATCATTTAAGCCAAGGAAATAATGTAAATGTTTAGAATGAGACAGATAAGTGGCATGTCAAACCTACATCTTACAAACCGAGCTACTACCTTCTGTTCATTCTGTAGCTTTAATGCAGGAAGCTGTCTATCTATCTACATAATAACATAGCAAAGCAGCTCTAGAGTAGTGGGGTTCTTTTGTAACAGTCTGGGATTTCTTAAAATATTTTAGAAGAAAAACTCCCACCTCTCAAAATTTGTCTGACATGAATCTCTCATCAATAACTGGGCTGATTTTGTCACTGTTTTAAGAACAAGAAGAGAGGGTTTATATGCATATAGCATTCATGTGTTACTTGCTTCCATCTTGAGAGCACCAAGACATAGAAAACAATGTGAACCAATCATGTTATAAGAACAGTATTGCAAGGCAAGAGCCCAGAACGATCTACTACACTCTGTCGGCTGTACGGAGCACACACACCTTGTGTGACCTTCTGCATGGGTTGTGTTATATGAATAACTTCTTAACCCAGCTCTTCCACTGCACCTTTCTAACACCATGGGAGCATTATGAGCTGGGATAGTTCCTGGGTTCTCATGACTATATAGAAAGATAGGCAAGACTGAATGCTGCAGAATTACTAGTTTATCAACTGAGATTCCAATTTGGCATTGATGACGTGGGTCAAAATGATGGTGAGTAAAGAGAGCTGTGGTGCAGCTTGTGATGTCCATTTTGCTTACAATTCCTGAAAGTGAGATGGGTTACTGATAAACTATGTTAAAAGTCTTTCATCTTATTTGGGGTTCCTTCAAGAGAATACTTTCTGGTGTCTAACAGAGAGCAAAATTATAAGTGTTACCTCTGTCCCAGAATTACATATTACAATAAAATCAATTAAAAAAACAAAACAAAATAAATTCAATGGTGAAAGAAATGTGGCAGAGCAGGACTCTGTCCTGGACTGCCCTAAACAGATCCAAAGCCGAGACCCACTATATCCATCCAACATAGTGCACTAACACAGAGTCCTGTGCTGCTGTGGTATGTCTGGCTGAGGCCATTCTTACAGCTCCGAGGTTGATGAAGGGAGCCTCCAAGCTTTCTTAAGCAGAGGCAATGAAGATTGGCCGAGCTTGGAAGCAAACCAATCCAGGATCCAAGGATTCCCATTGACCCAATATTGGGCCAGCTTAAGCCTTGTGAAATTAATGATGCCAGTCTTTGAGACAACAACAGGAAATATGTAAGGAAAGTCTAATACAAAGGCAAGGGAGGAGATCCAGTTGAAATGTGGGGATCGCCTTCTGCCCAAGTTATTCTCTTTAATTTTAGAATAGTTACATGAATTGGTAAAAGCTAACACACATCAAGAAATGATAAGCCAATGTATTCTCTCAACATTGAACATCTGACTTATTAGGCAGCAGAGGGCAGTTGCCTCAAATTAGAATGTTGCCATATATATATAACATGATAAATAAGATATACACTGGAACATTCATGAAGAAACCACTATTACATGAACTACAAGATACCAATGCATGAAATTAGTAATAAAAAGAAAAATCCAACAAACAGAAGAGTCAGTAGGTGTAAGTAGGGAGGGGTTCACAAATCCAGAGTTTCCATGATGTATCAAAAACTTCCCAAATGTTAGGTTTAGTTACCTTAATATCCTTTCTAGAGCTCTACTGGTGCTAGGAGTTAGGAGCCTGACATAATCAATAGTGTTGCATTGTACCATCAGTGAACACATAGATAGAAATTAGTTTTTAGTTCATGCCTAAATGTCAGATCATCTTGTATCATTTTGAGTGAGAGTAGGGAGTGATACTACATATGGATCTCCAGCCCTTCCACTGAAATTGCTGATAGACAAGACTCATTCATTCATTTTCCTTTATTTCATAAAAAACCATAAAAGGCAACAATATACAATCATACATAGATAAACTACATAAAATCAATTATCTATAAATGCATATAACGACAATAAAAGTGATAAAATGATAGGGACAATGCAGCAATTTCCACATTGATATATAAGATTTTTGGGACATCACTGAAAGAAGCAATCACCCTTACTTAAAGATGGATTTCCTTAGACCTCACATACCATATTTCTGTTAGAAATTTGCCAATTGAAAAGACAAGCAGACCACTGGTATTTGTTCTGCATACTCATAACGCTGTAATGCGATCCCTAATGTCCAACAATTTGCACAGTGGATCTATCAAACATGCGCAAGCTTTGTATAGGCTGCACAGAAAAATAATACATGCTCAATAGACTCTGCAGCCTCACATCCCATAGGACATGTGTTCGATCTCTCTAGTTCTTTCTTCCAGAGGCAAGTGAAGGAAGCTAATGGTACTGTGCCCAACCTGAACCTGACAAAAAGTGCCCTTGCAAAAGGTTTGGTTACTATGTCTAAGTACATATCAAACTCAAAAGTACATTTGAATGATAGAAAAGCGTCAGTCAGACTGCCCGAGATTGTCTTTGAAATACTCTCTCCCAACACAAAATTCCAATAGGCATCTTTAAGCTTTTCAATACCATTACATAGTAGATTTAGAGAGTTTGACCAAATGTCCCCTAGGCCTAACTTATATAGCCAAGCCTTTATGCAAGCGCACCAAAGAATCCTTGCAGCACACATCCCTCTAACAGGCCTCGTAGCCATTACCTATACAGCTCTAGCTCTTCTGTTGCCCACACTCTTAGTCAATATTGGATCGGTCTCAGAGCTGCAATGTCAGCGATGGATTTCAAGTTTAGGTCCATGCAGATGGGGAGTGTAGGGGTGCTTAGGGGAATTTTTAACAGTGATTTGAGGAAATTGTTCTCTGCACTCTCTAACATCTCTAAATTGCAATGGCCCCACATGCATGCCCCATAAAGGGCCTCTCTGCATTCTTGACTTCTATAGATTTCCAATAGGGGGATAGGAAAAAAGATGTCCTATTCGTGAATCTTATAATAGACCCAGCACACTGCTTTAGGGACAAAGTGATCTTCCTCAGTTGTGCTGTCCACCTATGTGAGTCTTCCAGTCAAACACCCAAATAATCAAACTCTTGAGGGCCTCCTCCTCTAATAGTATACTTTGTCTTATTTTGCCCTTCTGTTCACCAGACACCATATACTTTGTTTTGTTATTGCTGATTTCCAGCCAATAATCTCTACAGTATAGGGAGAACCTCTCCAGTCGTATGGAGAAGCCATAGGGACTTTTGGACAGCAATAAGGTGTCATGAGCAAAAAATAGGCACAGTGTCTTTATTACTTTGATCTTGGGGTAGTCGTTCTCGCAGTTAAGAAAATTCCGAACTGTCATGGACTGCCACATCTAATGCTGTAGTGTTTTGGCACATTGACTTATAGACCTATCACTTGTCCTCTGTCTTGTAAAATTTTTTTGATTGAAGCCAGTGCCAGTTCTTTAGCCCCACGGTCAGTCAGTCTGTTTATAAGGCTGATATGGTCAATAATGTCTAGATCTAATATGACAGAAGTTATTTTTATTTTTTTATTTTATTTGAAGAGTTTTATATAGCGCTGGCTAGACCCGTAGGTATCAGAGCGCTTTACATGAGGATCGTTGCGTTACAAGTTACAAATTACATCAGTTCCCAGAGCATAGTAAAGCATAGGCAAAAAATAATGTTACAGTAATTTGTCGAAGGGAGGGGGAGGAAGGAGACACAGCGGGGAGACGGGGAGAACTGTGCCCAATGTCCGGCTGGGTAGGTGACGGCCAAGGGGGAAAACCAGGGCCGATCTCCTCTATAGCTGTCTAGCAGCTCCACCGGGCATCAGCCATGTTGCTCAGGTCTCAGCGGTCAAGGATAACAAGAAAAATAGTTTTTCATGGTTACATTAGTTACAGTTGCATAGTCAAGCACAAAGGAACAAGTCCCCAATAGAGGAACAGAGGAATGGGGGAGGGGTATGGAAACAGGGGGCTGGGAAGCATAATTACATCAATTACAGACTTCAAGTAAAGACATAGGAGAAAACAGAAACATGAGATGCGGGGAAGGGAACACAATGGGGCGACGAGGAAAACAATGTCAGATGTCCGGCTGGGTAGGTGACGGCCGAGTGGGTGAACCAGAGCCAAACTCCTCTATAGCTGCATAGGACAGCTCCACCGGGCATCGACCAAGGTTGCTAGGGCTCCGCGGTAAGTACAAAGCAGTTATGGTATCCGCCCAGGGGGCATCGTCAAAGATCCATCGAAAGGCACCGGTCCTGGTGTTACTGGGAAGTGCCGTCCTCAACGTTCTCCAGCTCACCACCAGGATAATAGTGGTGAGAGAAGAGGTGGAAGGAACAGGTTTGGACTGCTTGTTGTTTGGTTTAGGCTCTTTGTTTGTTTTGCAGGAGGAAGGCTGCTAAGGCGGCGCTGAGTAGATGCCAGTTTTGGAGAGAGTAAATGCTAGGAATATAAACCACATCGCCTAAAGTCTGATGGCCCGTCTGGAGTAGGGCTGAGATTGAAAAAGTTCAAAGTTCCAGTGTAAAATTATTGCGCAGCACCTAATACAAAGCAGTAGAAAGTATATATTTGTGCTAGATTGTTGTGGCTACCAGGTGGTACGGGTAGAGAACCGGCAGGATCCAGCAAGCCAAACAAGCATGGATGAGTAGGTCTGTATGGGACAGGAGCCCAGATCACGTTGCCTTGTGTGTGGACATCATTATTGCTTTAGAAAGAAATACGTCTGTCCTAAGATATCATTCTGGCGACTGTGTTCCATGCCAGAAGTAGGCCTAGATTGCCTACTTTCCGGAAGCTTCACTGAAACAAGATCTGTGCTTCTTTACATACGACTAACAATGATGGTGAAAATAAAAGTTTAGCATATATATATATATATATATATATATATATATATATATATTTCAAACATTTAATAATGCACATACATCAAAACCGGCACCCCTTCTTATCGTTGCTCTCTTCGTATTCTAGCTCATGCAACCAATATTGTAAACCACTTTTTCGAAGAAATGTGCAATCTCTTTCGAAAGCTACTGTGCCTTTAACCTGGAAACATGTTTGTTTCTTAGTATTGCAGAAGAAACCCAATGCTGACCCCAATCAGATAATTAACTATCACTCGATATATTTACTGCCCTTTCCTTACAAAGTCTTGGAGAAAGTTATTAACAAACAATTCTCCAGCATCTTAGAAAACAACAATATTTCAGATTACTCCGAATCAGGATTCCATGTCTTACATAATACAAGAAAATGCTCTTGCGGTAGTCACCACCCACAGTAAATGACCCTGGACACCTTTTCACTCCAATTCTACCTCTTTAACACTGCAGGGATCTCCTCTGAACCCCACAATATATTTAAAGTATATCTATCCTCGTTAGGTTCCCTAACCCGCAGTTTCCATATCGAATCTGCATGTCGACAATACTCTGATTATTATCACCTTAACCAACAATCCGCAATCATCTCACCATCAGTTTTCTAACTGATTATCTGCAGAGGCTAAATGGATGTCAGAAAACTACTTGAAGCCGCACTGCTGAAGTTTCGCAGCCTAGCACCACCACAGGCACACTTGCACAATGGTGCAGGGCTGCCTTGTGCCGTAGGCAGGATTGTTTTTGTGCAGGAAGGGGGCACCTTCCTGCACAAAAACAATCAATTGAGGCGTTTTACTCTTTCTATGTGAGCTGCAGAATGCAGCACACATAGAAAGAGGAACAAGCATTGGCATAGCCAATAGGTCTCGCTTTTGGGACCTTATAAGTATTTAGTTATGCAGCACAATATCCTTGGTGCAACAACATCAATTGTTGTATGGCTAAACACTTATAAGGTCCCAAAGGCGAGACCTATTGGCTATGCCAATGCTTGTTGTCCTTGCAGGTGTAATGGACCAGAGGATTCCTTTCTCAAATTGTTAATTCTTGCTCATGCATTTAAAAAAAGCAAATGTTTTTAGCCCGAGTACTTTCCACTTAAGATTGTTTATTTTATTACTGTCTGACAGTTCCCTATAGACACATGTCAAAGGGGGAAGTATTTAGGTAATTATAATGCACCCTATGTGAGAGCTCAGCTGAAGAGCAGTGCTCTTATTTAATGTGTAATTTAATTAGCTGTAGCTGCCGCTCTTTGGAAAGAGAGCTGGAAACGCCTGCAGCTATTTTACAATGATATGCATAGTCCGGGGCGGGAAGTGTTGTTGGGGGAAGGTACAGGGAGATTATGTGAAGTGGAAACAGTGCTGCGGCGAGGAGAGGAGGGGGGGGAGGAAAACAAATATGCTGAAAAGCAGTCCTCTTATTTAATTAGTAGCTCACTTGTAGCATGTAGCTTCCGAACTTTACCCAGACAGCTCGATATGGCTGCGGCCATCTCACCACGCTCCGGGCGGGAATTGTTGGAGGAAAGTACGAGAAGATTGAGTGAAGTTGAAGCAACCCCCCTGAAAGGACCATGCTTTCAAATGCTGCGCTGTTTCTTTGGCAAAGGAAAACAATGCAGTCTGAGATGATGGTAAAAAGGAGCCTCCTGAGTAGTGCTCTTATAAGTAATTTAATTAGGTGTTGCTTGCTGCCCTTTTCAAATAGAGCTGTAAACGCCTGCAGCTTTTAAATGCAGAGCTCCGGGTGGGAAGTGTTGTTGTGGGAAGCGAGGGAGATTAAGTAAAGTGCAAGCTGCGGCGATGAGAGGGCGAAAACGAACTGGGTTGTGCCTCGCGGATCCTTATCAAAGGAAAACAACAAGACAAGCCCGGCTTCAAAAGTGGTGTGCGCGCAGCAAGCGAGAGGAAAGCCAGATGGCGCCTGATCGGGCGCTGAAAGCTGGCGGCTGCGCGCGTGCACGCGATCGTGAACGCAAGCTGGAGGCCAGCAAAAGCGTGGGGTAGCACTTTCAAAACCCACTTACTAAAAGTCTTGCCAGAGCAGCGCTTGCGCTGGGTCAGGCGAGACCTAAAAAACGAGGAGAGAGAAAGATATTTCTCCTCACCTGGGGAGGCATATCTTTTTAGCACATTCCCAGGTATACCAGATTTGGTAAATCTGGGAATGCGTTAAAAACCATGGGATTTGCCCATGGAACGCAACCCTTGCACAGAGTAATGCAATTCAGCAATTTGCGCTGCGTTGCATTACTCCATATTTTTGAAGTCATTCAAAGCCATGCAAAGCGGCTTTGTGTGTCTTCATAAATATGGCTTAGAGGTTTGCATCGTGCATGTACCACGCTGCATGGTGCAAGCATTACACAAGACCCTCATCAATATGCCCCTCACTCTGTATCACATGTTGGAGGAAGACCTGCTTGTCAAGGATTTAGCACCACATGGTTATGTAAGGATGTTTGCAATTGCTCATAGACAGTGCATTATGTGAATTGTGCTGGATTTAGTAGATAAGAAATTGATCAATAATTGGTGATAAGCATAAGGTTGAACCCCTCAAGAAGAGTGACATAGGAAATATGCTAAAAATTAAATATTATGTGGACGATATTACGGTTTACATGAAGGTAGTTGTGCAAAGTCTCCCACAGAAGGAAGCAATGGCCAATGAACGACTAGCCAAATGCAAAGACTCTTCCTGTGGCATTTGATGGATGTAATCGGAAAGGATGGCGCAAAGAAACATATTAAGGTGCTTACAAGTGCAAACCACAAATCCCAGAACATACAACAAAACTGTTTGATATTTAGTCATTATTTTAAGTGTGTTATGTTACGTAGTCATCTTATTGTTCTTTGTCCAAACATTTTTATTGTTTCAGATGCGTAAGAAAAAACAAGCAAAATCTGTGTTACATGAGTGGCTCAAGGAAATACAGTAAATATTGAGTAAAGTTATGCGGGGTATCCAATTATGGCTTTCAAATATGCAAAGTGATGCGGTCAAAAGCCCCTATACATGTTTCTTTATAACGAGTCTTGACACAAACTGCGTCAAGCATACTCTATAGTATTGCCAGGAAGGCAGCGAAGACAACAGGAGTCAGAAATAGATTTCAACAATGTTGCACATGTCAGTGGACCTCAAATCTTGTCAACTTTACAGGGACATCCTCTGGCTTTATAAACAGCTTTTTCAAGTGTACAACAGTGGTCCATACCTAATCACCACTCTTGCAAAGTGGGAGTATGTTATGTTCTCCAACGTCAAGCTATATTGTGTTTGGCTATTAAATAACCAAGGCCAATGAAGGCACAGCTTTCATGGTTACCCCCCATTTCTTCCATACGCCCCCTATGGCCACATTGTGTGAGAGGTCGTTTGGGTGCCCCAAGGTTGTACACATTATTTGTTGGATTATCTTCAAGTATGTCTGGTTGTCAGAGCATTCCCAGATCATATGGATCAATGTGCCTAAGGATCAACATCTGGTGTAGGTAGGTGGGTTTGTGAGATTTTGTGTAGTCAGGTAGTGGAGCATAATATCCTGCATACATAATGAACCTGAATAAGCTTAAGCTGGGCAGATATTGCCAATGTACGGGTGGCCATTTTAGCCTCTCTTCACTCATCGTCTTCCAAATCCCTAGTTTCCAAGTTCTGCAGAAAGGGATCATTGGGTCCGGGGCATTTGCAATCAATGAGCGGTAGAGTCTTGATATGCTGCCTTTCCCAAAAGGTCTGTTATCAGTTTAGCCTGCAATTGGTTGTACTCTGGTAGATGTAAAAGTTTATCTTTGAGGGGGTATAATATATGGCGTAGTTGAAGGAAGCGGAAGAATTGAGATTTATGCAGGAGCAATTCATCCTGCAGATGGATATAAGATTTCTTACAATCTCCCTTCCTCACATCTCCCACTTTAGATATGCCAATGTTATTCCACTCTTTGAACACGAGTGCCTGGGCACCAGATGAAAGCCAACTGCCCAACCAGAGGGGAGTCTCTTCTGTGGGTTTACCGTGCCATCCGATCATTTTTAGGGTTTTATGCTATACCATGCAGTCTGTATTGATATCATAGGTTCTGGGAGGTGTGTTGGGGACTTAGCTAGATATAAGGCATGTAAGGGACCATTGCTATGGAGCAACTGCAGTTCGGGCCTGTGAGCTTGATCCAGACTATTGCTGAATATCCAGTCATTAATGACAGGAAGTTGTGTGGCTCAGTAGAAGCCATCAACCCCAAGCTGACATTTAGCCATTGATTTGTGGCTGTTCATCTGCCCATGTACATTTCCTTAAATTTGAGTGCAGGGCATTAGAAAGAGAAAAAGGGGCTGTGTATGGGAAGTTCAGAAATATATATAAGTGCTTAGGGAGTGCAGTCATTTTTATGAGTGCTATATTGCCCTTTATTGAAAGTGGAAGAGTCAGCCACCTAAGAAGATAATTGGCAGTTTGGGCCTTAATAGGGGGGGTATTGAGATCCCATGTCAACTTAGGGGAGAGAGGGCAACCTCAAACTCAAAATACTTAAAATGGTGTTGTCTGATTTGTAGTTTATTTAGCCACTGACATCTGTGATTGTCTCTGTGAGAGCTGCTAGAGTCGGTTTATCCCAATTTACTTTTAGGCCCGATGCATGTTTGTACGACGGCAGTATCTGTGAATGAAATGCACTTGTCAATTGCAGGACTTAGGTAAAGAGAAGCATATCATCTGTATAGAGGGAAACACGTCTTCAGGGAAGTTATCCCATTCGAAGCCCCATATTTGCACGTCTCTATTCAGCCATTCTGCCAAAGGGCAAATCAAATAGGAGGGGGAGAGATGGAGCATTCTTGTCTCACGCCCCTCTCAATTGGAAATGGATTAGACAGCACTCCAATGACTCTTACCCTGGTCCATGGTTCTGAATATAGGGTTTTTTCATAGGCCAAAAACTTAATTAATTATATTTTTTCATGAACTTGGAGCAAGAAAGACCACCCAACAGAATCAAACGCTTTCTCAAAATCCAGTAGGAGAAAGGTATGGGGACTGTGAAGCTGCTGACATAAGGCATAATCAAGTGTAGCCGCCTAAGGCAGTGGTGAGGGCCTCTGTCCGGCATGAATCCGTTTTGGTCGAGAGGGATCAGAGACTGGAGGACATTTATGAGCCTAATATTTTGCTAACATTTTATTGTCAACGTTAATAAGTGAAATTGGGTGATAAGATGATCAAAGTTCTGGGGTTTTGTCTGACTTAGGAATTACAACTATTGTAGCTCACTTAGATCTCAGGACAAGTGACAGTTTTGAGTCACCTCTGCAAACAATCTACTAGGAAGCCGTTAGGCCCAGAGGTTTTCCCACATTGTAAGGTGGTGGTAGCTTCTTCCATTTCTTGGAGTGACATCTGTAGATCTAAGTTTGCTTTGTTCATCGGGTGCAGTCGATTGATCGGGAGGTCAGCAATGTTTGGCTGTTCGAGTTCAGTTTGTGGCTGCATACGCGTGGCCTATCATAATTTGCAGTGTGATGTGAATGCATTTGAAGTGCCCAGTACATCTGTTATTGTATTGTGCAAATATCTTTAATAGTCTGAACTACCCTGGACACTAACTTGTTGGCAGCTAACCTATAGAGGAGCCTACCTGATTTATTGCCAAATTAATATATTCAGCTTTAGGAATCTTGCCACATCTTTCTGGCAGTGTCTAGAGCAGCCACCTTAAAATTGGCTTTATGCTTTCAAGCTGCTTGACCAGGGATGGGGTTCTAATCTGGGCAACCTCTTGTTCCATATACATTACTTCAGTTGCAAAGTGACATCTCTGACATCTTGGATCTGCCTCTGTGCTCAGACCCTTGCCAGGATCTTTCCTTGGATCACTGTTAAAATCGCCCCCAATTATGAGTCTGTCGGAGGGTGCATCAACAAGAATAGCAGCGAGGACTCATAATGTAATGGCTACCTCTGAAATGTATATGTAGCATTGTAGGAAGCTGGCTCTGTATATACTATACCAAAGTGAGGTATAGTGTGCACAGAGTCCAGTGGAACCCCAAAGGTAGGCAGAGGTAAAGTTAGATAGCACCGCACTCTCTATTTGTGGTAGTGTGGTCGAGCAGTAAGGCAGTATCAGAGGACAGTGTTAAGCATTTGTTGTACTCCTCAGTCAGCAAATGAATTTACACACTCAAAGACTGAACTTCAGACCAATTGTTTTTGTATGAAAAAATATTCTTTTAGTTATTTTATTTTCTAGAACCAAGCAAGCCTGGCACAGGTAAGCAATAAATACTTTACAGTAGTAATGCAGTTTGTAAACAGTTTGAATTGCAATTGTATATGCACTTTGTTTTGACTTACAGTATGCTTGCAGAGAAATGCAATGGTAAACAGACATAATATCGAAACAAAAATATCGAATGGACACAATATCGAGTCTAAAATATAGAATGGACATAATATCGAATGGACATAATATAGTCGTTAAAAATATCGAAATTAAGGTAAGTAATATCGATAGTTAAAATATCAAGTACATAATATAGGCATTAAAAAATATCGAATTTTTAATAATATCGAATTTTTTCTAAGTGTATTGTATGTTAGTATATGTGTTAAAAGTGTATATTAGTTGTTGTAATGTATGTTTAATTTTTTAAAAGCAATGAATTTTATGTTATTTAATTTTTGCGTAATTTAATTCCGTAGCGGGTAGTGGGTTTATAGGGGAATAGGGTGGGAAGTAATTTAATTAAAATTAAGTACATATTAATAAATATTAATTGGTATTGATAATTAATTTATTGTTAATTAATTATTAATTGGTAATTAAATTTTATTAATTGGATTTTTTTAATTGATTAAATGGTAATTATGTTAATTCAATTAATTAAATAGTTGTAGCGGGATGTGGGTTTATAGGGGAATAGGGTGGGAAGTAATTTAATTAAAATTAAGTACATATTAATAAATATTAATTGGTATTGATAATTAAATTATTGTTAATTAATTATTAATTGGTAATTAAATTTTATTAATTGGTATTTTTTTAATTGATTAAATGGTAATTATGTTAATTCTATTAATTAAATAGTTGTAGCGGGATGTGGCTTTATAGGGGAATAGGGTGGGAAGTAATTTAATTGAAATTAAGTACATATTAATAAATATTAATTGGTATTGATAATTACTTCATTGTTAATTAATTATTAATTGGTAATTACATTTTGATAATTGGTAATTTTTTTTTTTAATTCATTAATTGGTAATTAGTGTTATTAATAATATTTATTAGTATTGATAATTAATTATTTTTTAGTAAAATATTAAAATATTACTTTCCCTACTGTTGCACTCTCTGGAGTGGGAATAGTAATTATTACCCCTACGCTATCCAACGCTTTTCCTACTGTTGCACTCACTGGAGTGGGAATAGTAATTTTTACCCCTACGCTATCCAACTCTTTCCCTACTGTTGCACTCTCTGGAGTTGGAATAGTAATTATTACCCCTACGCTATCCAACGCTTCCCTACTGTTGCACTCACTGGAGTGGGAATAGTAATTTTTACCCCTACGCTATCCAACTCTTTCCCTACTGTTGCACTCTCTGGAGTGGGAATAGTAATTATTACCCCTACGCTATCCAACGCTTTCCCTACTGTTGCACTCTCTGGAGTTGGAATAGTAATTATTACCCCTACGCTATCCAACGCTTTCCCTACTGTTGCACTCACTGTAGTGGGAATAGTAATTTTTACCCCTACGCTATCCAACTCTTTCCCTACTGTTGCACTCTCTGGAGTGGGAATAGTAATTATTACCCCTACGCTATCCAACGATTTCCCTACTGTTGCACTGACTGAAGTGGTAATAGTCAATTTTACCGTCCCGCTATCCTACGCTAAAAATATTGAATATTTTTTATAAATATTACGTTAATATATTTATGTATTAAAAAATTAAAATGTATGTTTTTTTTTTTTAAGTTACATTAATTATTTATTAATTTTAAAGTTATTTAAGTATTTTTAAGTATGTTTTAGTTAATTATATATATTATTTCATTAATTTTACATTACTTTTCATACATTTTAAAAATTCGATATTTTGACTGACTATATTTTTTACAACTATATTTTGGAGTCGATATTTTTGTACTTACCTGTTTGTAGATAGGGAGTCGATATTTTGGCATTCGATATTTTTACTTCGATATTGTTGTAGGTCGATATTCTTGTTATCGATATTCTGTCAGTGATCCAAATGCAATACTTTGTAAATACAGTACATAGACTGGAATGGGCTTTTCAGTAAAATACCAGGTAAGTTACTTTTTAGATTACTTTTCTTACGCAGTGTAGTATACCTGGATACCATACTGGGACATTTCCTGTAAACAGGTAAGTAAAAGCGTTTTTGTTAAACAGTACAATTTTAAAGAATTTCTTTAGGTTTTCAAACTCCCCACTTAGAAACTTTTCCAAGAAAAACAGTCAATGTTATCCTATGGAGGAAAATAGTGTTATCGGTTTTGAGGGAAGTATTTGGTAGTGGGAGTTGAGGTTCTGGGGGTAGACTCAGGGGTCCCCCAGGGTCAGGGATGCACTCTTGTTATACCCTCAGCGGCACTAGGGTGGACGGGTGCAGAGTGCTGAGGCCCAATGTTATCCAATGGGGGATAGGGGGCCTCCTGTTGGTGGCTGCTGACGAGCAGGCCACTTGGTTGTGGGAGCAAGGCTCCTAGACTTTAGCTCAGGGCAAATGGGGAAACAAAGTAGCACCAAAGGTGCACCCTCAGCGGCACTAGGGCGGCCGGGTGCAGGGTGCTGTTTTGACGTCGGGCGCCCTGTTATTTGCAATGGGGATCCTCCGGTTTGCAAAGGCACTTCAGGCTTGGGGACGAAGGTCTTCTGGGTGCGACCACCACTTCGAGAGGTAAGTTGGGTAGTTGGGGGTTGGTTAGGCACTGCCGGTTTGGCCACCCAAGGCCGTGGGGCATCGGGTGCAGGGATGCCTTTTAGGGTCGGATCTTCTTACCAGCTCCTGGTCGCGGTTGGGGGGACCTTCCGGATTTAGGCTGCAGTCGTCGGCTGGAGGTTTGAGGCAGGCCAGGGGTCACCAGATCTCGGGTCAGGATCACCAGGGAGACCTCCTCGTGGTGTTTGCCCACTCGAGCTCGGGCCGTGGACGGCGGGTGCAGAGTGGTGCGGATTCGCGGTGTCCGGCCAGAGGTTGCAGATGAACAAATCCGGTGTTCACGTGAGACACAGTCTTTGTGGTTTAAGGCAGGCAGGTCCTCCGGGGTTTTCGAGGTTGCTGGCTGCAGGACATACCGGGATTTCGCAGGAGCAGGTTTGAGGTGGAGACAGGCCGGTAGGGCTGGGGCCAAGTCAGTGGGCGTCTTCCTCTTGTTAGCTTCGGCACAGCTGTTCGGTCCTTCTTCTTCTTTTCTTGTAGTTTCTTCTGGTCTGAGGAAGCAAGGTTCAGGGGTGCCCCTAAATACTAGATTTAGGGGTGTTACAGGTACGTAAAAAGGTTGGGACCAATGGGTCCCTTCCCTGGGGTGGGTACACCCCCTATTATGCCACCCTCCAGTGGGAGGGGGGCATAAGCCTTTCCCTGGTTGGCTGGGTCCCCCCATCTGCAAGATGGCAGGGACTGAGAGTTGTGCTTCACCTCGCCTCCCCCACCTGAGGGGTGGAGTTGGCAGAGGTGGGCACACCTCTCTTCCTCACTTGTTTTTCTCGCTGGTTCTCCTGCCCAAAGTGGGGGTCAGAACCAGTGGGGACCAGTTGTTGAAAGCAGCAAGTGGCCTGGAGAAACTCACAAAGGCGGCATGCCTTTGAAGCTTCCCCTTCGTGGACCCTGCCCAACCGGGGGGAGGAGGAGGCTTGGCACCTCGTACCAAGATGTGCATTGTTTCAGGCTCTCGACCCAGGGGTTCAGAAACATGTCTGGTGGTGGCAGCCGAAAGCTGCCACTCAGCCTGGACACTAGTGGTAGGTCGTTTTTCAGGGGGCATCTCTAAGATGCCCTCTGTGTGCATTTTTCAGTAAAGCCCACACTGGCATCAGTGTGGGTTTAATGTGCTGAGAAGTGTGATACCAAATTTCTCAGTTTTCAGTGTAGCCATTATGGTGCTGTGGAGTTCGTAATGACAAACTCCCAGCACCATATACTCTTAATGGCAGCACTGCACTTACAATGTCTAAGAACGGACTTATACACTGTAGGGGTACAGGGCTAATGCACCTGTACCCTCACCACTGGTATAGTGCACCCAGCTAGAGGGGTGACTGATGTATGCCAGGGCAGTGTGTTGTAGGCATGGCACACAGAGATGTGTGCCATGTCGACGCTTCACTTTGTTCTGCACCAAGACACGCCGCCTGCAAAGGCAGTGTGTGTGTGTAATGGTACAGGGCCTCTAAGGGTGGCACAATAAGTGCTGCAGCCCTTAGAGGTCTTCCCTGGTCACAGTGCCCTGGGTACCTGTGGTACCATTTACCAGGGGCTGCCCTGTGGCCACAGATGCCAATTGGGTTTGGGTTAGCTTTGGGGAAAGAACACAGGCCCTGGGAACCTGATTGGCAGGGACCCAGGGCACATCAAGTCAAAAGTGCATTAGTAGTCTGGCAAAAAGTGGGGGGGTTACTGCAACAGAAACCCAGCTTCTCACACAAGCCCCCCCACCCCCAGTCCAAGGGCCAGGAGACTCAGCCAAACCTGGGAGAGTCTTCCTAGTCTTTCAGGCGAGGACGAGTAGATGAAGTGGGTTGAAAGTTGCAGGGACTACTCTGCCTTACATCCTTCTGTCCAGGTCAGTTCCTTTGGGGAGCTGGCCTACCTCAACAGTTTCAGGACCTAAATCCCAATGCTCCTTTCCTAGCTCTTTAGTGTCTTCACCCCATCTTTTTAGTTTGGGTTCAGAGGTGCCTTCTTCTGCAAATTCAAAACTAGCTAAGGCAAAGCCCAGCTAACCCACAGAGGTTACCCACAGCTTGAGCAACCCCACCATGACCAATAGGGTCAGGGGGGCTAACTTGCTATTTGGCAGGGGGCTAGGCCACCATACCAAGGACAGTGCTGCCATGAAGGCTAACACCCAGCACAGGCTACTAACAGCTGTCAGTGCCCAGAACCACACCGTTAGCTCTTCCCTGGCAGATGAAGGGGCTAACTTACAGGCTTCTTTGGGTTCTGGGGGCCTATCTGCTGGTTTGGGGTAGGGGGTCACTGTACTTGGTAGTGAAGACCCTTCTTCCACCCTCTGTTCTGCCAGCTGAGGAGCCACCAACTCAGGCTGGACAGTTGCCTGACTAGTCATGTCTTTTTGTTGGCTAGGGGGGATGTCACCAGTGCCAATTTTGGAGTTCTCCCTTACTGGGAAAGAACCTCCCTGGCCCACTGGAACTGTGGCTAACAGTTGTCCACCTTTCCTACACTGTCTCTTCTTCTTTTGGGGCTTAGCTGCACCAACTGCAGGTTGAGCCCCCCAGGCTTCTTGGGTGAGGTTTGACACTGGACCAGTACCTCTCTTTGGGTCAGACCAACCTCTGGGTGGTTATTCCCAAGGAGACAATCAAGGGGGAGGTCTTTACTGACTACCACCTTTCTCCATCTAAGGGACCCAGCTATTTCTAGGAGCACTACAGTCACAGGCCTAACAGTGACACCCCCTGGAACAGCCCTTACTCTTTTTGTCTCCCCTGGGACATACTGGTTTGAGAGAACCAACCTGTCATGCACCACAGTGTGACTGGCACAGGTATCTCTCAGGGCAGTGGCTGGGATTCCATTCACCAGTAGGTGGTGGAAGTGTCTACTCCCCTCTGGAATCTGCAACTCACCTTTTGGGCCCAGTTTCCAGTTGAAGGCTAGAAGGACTTCCTCATCTGAGGATTCACCCTCCAAAGCTACACTGGCAACCCCTGGAGCTACACTAGGGGCTGTAACTTTTTTAGGACAGCTGGTGTCCTGCCTTTTGACAGTTGTGACACCATACCTTGTTGGTATCCCAACTCTTACCTTGGTACCCAGTTTTAGTTTGTTAGGTGTCTTTGGGCCCACCCTCCTGTACAGGTTTTTGGGGGTCTCCCTGGGACTACTTACTTTTATCTTTAAGAGGCTCACTATCTTTCCCCTTTCTTTTGGTCACCCCCAGTGGACGTCCTAGTTACTCTTGTCATGACCCAATGGTCCGCCTTCTTTCCCAATTCTTGGGGAGAAATTGGACCTAGGTCTACCAGATACTGATGCAACTTTTCATCAATGCAATTACTTAATATGTGTTCTTTCATAAACAAATTATAAAGACCATCATAATCTTGCACTTTTCTTCCAGTCAACCAGCCATCTAGTGTCTTAACTGAGTAGTCTACAAATTCCACCCAGGCCTGACTCTGGGTTTTCTGAGCCCCCCTGAATCTAATTCTATACTCCTCAGTTTGGAGTCCAAATCCCTCAATCAGAGTTCTCGTCATGAGGTCATAAGACCCAGCATCTGCCCCACTAAGGGTCAGAAGTCTGTCTCTGCACTTACCAGAGAACAGTTGCCAAAGGAGTGCCCCCCAGTGAGTTTTCTTCACCCTTCTGGCTTCACAAGCCCTTTCAAAGGCAGTGAACCACTTGGTGATATCATCACCCTCCTCAAATTTAGGGACAATCCGTTTGGGGATTTTTTGATCATAGGATCCTTCTTTTTCTATATTTTTTAAATTGCTGCCACCATTGATGGGTCCTAGGCCCATCTCGGCTCTTTCCTTTTCCAGAGCCAGGAGTCTGGTCTCTAGGTCTAATCTTTTGGCCAACCTGGCTAGCAGCATGTCCTCCTCATTGAGGCTGTCCTCAATGTCCTCAGTGATGCCTGATCCACCTGCGTGGGATCTAGGTACTGAGAGGTTGATTCTTGGAGTCAGGGCCACTGGGGCCCTTTTCTCCCTATGAAGTGGGGGAGGTTGATCTACCTGGTCATCCTCTCCCTCTTCTTCCTCATCTGACTGGTCTTCACCACTTTCAGATGGGTGGTCCTTAGCATACCCAGCCAACAGCTCCTGGAGCTTTTGTTTGGTGGGATGGGACCCCATGGTTATGTTTTCAATTTTGCATAGGGACCTTACCTCCTTGAAAGACAAGTGAAGGTAAGGGGTGGGGTCAAGCTCCTCACCCAGGTCCTCTAAGACATTGTGGTGATTTTCACTAACAGCTGGGTTTTTGCGTTGGGACATTGTTAACCCTTTGGTTGCTCATGACGTCATGAGCACCAGCGCTCTGGTGCTCATGACGGAACCATTCCGTCATGAGTACAGGCACGGAAAATCCCTCTGCTGCAGACAGCAGAGGGATTTCCCATTTTTTTTTGCCTTAGGAGGTGGGGAAGAGCTTCCCCAACCTCCCGAGGCCTGTTAGGGGTTTTCATTGTAATGACGATCGCGCGCATGGCGCGCTGTCGTCATTACAACGAAAACGAAACTGAAACTTAGCTTCAGTTTCACAGTTTCGGTGCTTGTGGGGCTATCTCAGCCCCCCAAGCACCGAAATACATGGGAGAGGTATCATTGGAAAGGGGAGAATCTCCCCTTTCCAATGGTACCCTTCCCTAGTTGATCCCTGCTTGGGGATCACCCCAGGAGGGCGATCCCCAAGCAGGGATCCACCCACTAGCACCAGGGAGGAGGGAGCAGCCCCTTGGGCAAGGGCCTTTGCTCCCCCCATAGATTTTTCCACAGACAGTCTTTCTTCCCCCCTGGGGAGCAGATGGGGGCAGTAGCCCCCAATCTGCCCCCCTCAGGGGGGCAGAAAGCACCCTAGACGCCAGGGATGATTTTTTTATAGGCCAGGGGTGGGGGCTGCCCAGAGTGGGCATCCCAATATCCCCACCCTACCCCTCCAAAGAAGTCAAAAGACTTTCTGCCCCCACAGGAGGTATATGGGGGCAATAGCCCCTGATCTGCCCCCGGGGGGCAGAAAGCCCACTAGGCACCAGGTTTTTTTTCTTTTTATACGTAGGGGTGGGGGCTGGCCAGAATGGGCATGCCAATGCCCACACCCAAAAAAAAATGGTACAGTATTTCTGCCCCCCCGGGAGGCAGATGGGGGAATAGCCCCTTATCTGCCCCCCAGGGGGGCAGAAAGCCCACTAGGCACCAGGGATTTTTCTTTTTCCAAAGATCAGGGTGGGGGCTGCCCAGAATGGGCATGTCAATGCCCCCACCCCAAAACAAATTGCCACAGTCTTTCTGCCCCCCCGGGAGGCATATAGGGGCAAAAGCCCCTTATCTGCCTCCCGAGAGGGGCAGAAAGCCCAATAGACATGAGGGATTTTTTTTTATTTTAATTCAGGGGTGTGGGCTGCCCAGAATGGGCATGCCAATGCCCCCACCACCCCCCAAAAAATGCCACAGTCTTTCAGCCCCCCAAGGAGACAGATGTGGGCAGTAGCCCCTGATCTACCCCCCAGGAGGCGGCAGAGAGCCCACTAGGCGCCAGCGATTACGCTGGCTTTTCTTATGCATGGGGGTGGGGGCTGCCCAGAATGGGCATATCAATGCCCCCACCCCCAAAGAAAATTGCCACAGTCTTTCTGCAAACCCTTGGGGACATATCGGGGCAAACCCCCCACCCCATATCCTCCCCCCAGGGCGGCAGAAAGCCCAACAGGCACAGACTTGTTTTTAGCAATGTGCCTACGTGTGGATTTTGGGCCTTAGTGCAGCCAGCACATAGGGAAACCTAGCAAACCTGTACATTTTTTAACTAGACACCAAGGGGAATAAAGGATGGGGTGACTTGTGTGCCTCTCACCAGGTTCTGTTACCCAGAATCCCTTGCAAACCTCAAACTTAGTTAAAAAAAACCATATTTTCCTCACATTTCTGTGATGGAAAGTTCTGGGATCTGCGTGGATTCACACAATTCCACCCACCACGCATTCCCAAAAGTCTTCCGATAAAAATGGTACCTCACTTGTGTGGGTAGTAGGCCTGGGCGGAAAACTACGCTACGCTCGCGTAGTTTGCGTAGTTTGCGCAACTACGCGCTACGTGAATTGTAGGTAGCACAGTGCAAAAACGCGTAGCGGGCATTTTTTGCTTGCTCGCGGTCCCCAACGTCAAGTTGGCAACTGCGAGCGAGCAAAATGACATCCCGGCGAGACTTTTTCCTCGTTCGCGATCAGCAACATCAAGTTGCCGATCGCGAGCGTGGAAAATAAACCTCCCGGTGAGATTCTCAACGCGGGGAGGTCAGGTTTCTCATTACGAGTGATCGCGTATGCTCGCGACCGCTCGCAATGAGAAACTACCAGTCCGCGTTGAGAAAACTGCCGCTCGAGTATAAATCTACTCGAGCGGCAGAAAACGACCGCTTGCACTGTGCAAGATGCCGTTTGCAATGATTGCACAGTGCGGACAAGCATCCGGCACTGTGCAATCATTGCGAACAGCATTTCCTACCGCACTACGCAGTTCGCGTAGTGCTACGCGTAACTCGCGTAGTGCGAAGTGCACTCGCGTAGCTATGCGTAGCGCTACTACGCGAACTACGCCCAGGGTTAGTGGGTAGGCCTTGTGCCCGCAACAGGAAACGGCCCAAAACGCAACGTGGACACACCACATTTTTACAGTAAAACAGACCCTTTTTTTGCAAAGTGCCTAGCTGTAGATTTTGAACCCTAGCTCTGCCGGCACCTAGGGAAACCTAGCAAACCTATACAATTTTGAAAACTAGACACCCAGGGAAATCCAGGATGGGGTGACTTGTCTGGCTCTCACTAGGTTCTGTTACCCAGAATCCCTTGCAAACCTCAAAGTTTGTAAAAAGAAAACACATTTACCTCATATTTCTGTGATGAAAAGTTCTAGAATCTGCGTGGATCCACAAAATTGCACCCACCCTTTAATCCCCAAAGTCTTCCGATAAAAATGGTGCCTCACTTGTGTGGGTAGGCTTAGTGCCCGCAACAGAAAACGGCCCAAAAAAGCAACATGGACACCACATTTCTACAGTGAAACGGGCCCTTTTTTTGCAAAGTGCCTTGCTGTAGATTTTGAACCCAAGCTCTGCCGGCACCTAGGGAAACCTAGCAAACCTAACCATTTTTGAAAACTAGACACCCAGAGGAATCCAGGATGGGGTGACTTGTGTGGCTCTCACCAGGTTCTATTACCTAGAATACCTTGCAAACCCCAAACTTTGTAAAAAAAAAACACATTTTCCTCACATTTCTGTGATGGAAAGTTCTGCAATCTGCATGGATCCACAAAATTCCACCCACCACGCATTCCCCAATGTCTTCCGATAAACATGGTACCTCACTTGTGTGGGTAGCCCTAGAGCCCGCGACAGGAAACTGCCCAAAATACAACGTGGGCACACCACATTTTTACAGTGAAAACTGACCCTTTTTTGCAAAGTGCCTAGCTGTAGATTTTGAACCCTAGCTCTTCCGGCACCTAGGGAAACCTAGCAGACCTATACATTTTTTAAAACTAGACACCCAGGGGAATCCAGGATGGGGTGACTTGTCTGGCTCTCACCAGGTTCTGTTACCCAGAATCCCTTGCAAACCTCAAACTTTGTCAAAAAATAACACATTTTCCTCACATTTCTGTGGTGGAAAGTTCCGGAATCTGCATGGATCCACAAAATTCAACCTACCCCACATTCCCCAAAGTCTTCTGAGAAAAATGGTACCTCACTTGTGTGGGATGGCCTAGTGCCCGCGACAGGCAAGGGCCCTAAACGTATTGTGGAGACTTCAAAATTACCTATCACAAAACGACCTGGTTTTGCAAAGGGGGGCACCTGGGTTTTTGGCCCCGGGCTCAGCAGCCATCTCGGGAAACCTACCAAACCCACACATTTCTGAAAACTAGACACCCGGGGGAGTCCAGTGAGGTATGGCTTGTGTGGATCCCCGAACGATTCCCTATCGAGAATCCCCTGCAAACCTCAAATTTAGCAGAAAAAATTCACATTTTCCTCACTTTTCTGTGTGGGAAAGTTGTGGGATCACCGGGCTGACACAAATTTCCTACCATCTAGCATTCCACTAGGGCTCCTGATAAAAATGGCACCTCACTTGTGTGGGTAAGCATTGTGGCTGCAACAGAAAATGGCCCAAATCGTAATGAGGAGTCTTCAAAATTACCTACCATAAAACTACCTGGTTGTGCAGGGGAGGGCTGGTTTTTTGGCCCGGGGCTCGTGGCCATCTTGGGAAACCTACCAAACCCATACATTTCTGAAAAGTAGACCCCCTGGGGAGTCTAGTGAGGTATGGCTTGTGTGAATCCCCCAATGTTTTCCTACCCAGAATCCCCTGCCAACCTCAAATTTAGCTGAAAAACCACTTTTTCCACACATTTTTGTGTGGGATCACTGTGCCAGCCCAAATGTCCTACCACGTAGCGTTCCCCTTGGTCTACCGAGTAAAATGATACCTCACTTGTGTGGCTGCCCAATACAGAATCCGCTAAAAAAAAATTTTTTTTTTAAATTTAGCGCTTAGAATTAGCAGTGCTATACTTTTAATCCCTATGTTTTTGGCTCTTCCCAGACACAGACCTTTGGCCCACCCACACAAGTGAGGTATAATTTTACTTGGGAGAACAAGGGGAACGCTGGGTGGTAGGACATTAGAGCCAGCACGGTGATCCCACCCAAAAATATATGGGAAAAGTGATTTTTTTCAGCTAAATTTGAGGTTTGCAGGGGATTCTGGGTAGGGAAATTCTGGGTGGAACCCCCAATGTTGGAAACGTTGGGGGATCCACACAAGCCATGAAAATTCCCCCAGGTCTCCCGATAAAAATGGTACCTCACTCTTCTGGGTAGGTCAAGTACCGGTGACAGGCCAGGGCCCAAACCCACACATTTCTGAAAACTAGACACCCAAGGGAGTCCAGCGAGGTATGGCTTGCGTGGGCCCCCCAACGTTTTCCTACCCAGAATCCCCTGCAAACCATCACATTTTTCTCCAATTTCTGTGTGGTAAAGTTCTGGAATCTGCATGGATCCACAAATTTCCTACCACCCAGCGTTCCCCCAGGTCACCCGATAAAAATGGTACCTCACTCGCGTGGGTGGGTCAAGTACCCGCGACAGGCAAGGGCCCAAAACGTATTGAGGAGACATCAAATTTACCTATTACAAAACACCCTGGTTTTGCAAGGGAGGTCACCTGGGTTTTTGGCCCCGGGCTCGCTGGCCATCGTGGGAAACCTACCAAACCCACACATTTCTGAAAACTAGACACCCGGGGGAGTCCAGCGAGGTATGGCTTATATGGACCCCCCAACGTTTTCCTACCCAGAATCCCCTGCAAACCTCAAATTTAGCTGGAAAAAATCAAATTTTTCTCAAATTTCTGTGTGGAATCACCATGCCGGCGAAATGTCCCGACCGCACATCGTTCCCCTTAGTCTCCCGAGTAAAATTATACCTCGACTTGGGTGGGTGGGACAAGGGCCTGTGACTGGGACGAGCCAAAAACATAGGGATTAAGGGTATGACACCGAAAATTCTAAGCGCTACCCCCCGTGTGTCTAGTTTCCAGAAATGTGTGGGTTTGGTAGGTTTCCCAAGATGGCCGCCGAGCCCGGGGCCAAAATCCCAGGTGACCCCCCTTGCAAAACCAGGTTGTTTTGTGATAGGTCATTTAGATGTCTCCTCAATACGTTTTGGGCCCTTGCCTGTCGCGGGTACTTGACCCACCCACGCGAGTGAGGTACCATTTTTATCGGAAGACCTGGGGGAACGCAGGGTGGTAGGACATTTGTGGATCCATGCAGATTCCAGAACTTTGCCACACAGAAATTTGAGAAAATGTAGATTTTTTTCAGCTAAATTTGAGGTATGCAGGGGATTCTGGGTGGGAAAAGGTTGCGGGGCCCACGCAAGCCATACCTCGCTGGACTCCCTTGGTTGTCTAGTTTTCAGAAATGTGTGGGTTTGGTAGGTTTCAAAGATGGCCGCCGAGCCCGGGGCCAAAAACCCAGATGACCCCCTTGCAAAACCAGGTTGTTTTGTGATAGGTAATTTTGATGTCTCCTCAATTCGTTTTGGGCCCTTGCCTGTCGCGGGTACTTGACCCACACACACAAGTGAGGTACCATTTTTATCGGAAGACCTGGGGGAACGCTGGGTGGTAGGAAATTTGTGGATCCATGCAGATTCCAGAACTTTCCCACACAGAAATTTGAGAAAAATTTGATTTTTTTCAGCTAAATTTGAGCTTTGCAGGGGATTCTGGGTAGGAGAACGTTGGGGGGTAAACGCAAGCCATACCTCGCTGAACTCCCCTGTGTGTCTAGTTTTCAGAAATGTGTGGGTTTGGTAGGTTTCCCAAGATGGCGGCTGAGCCCGGGGCCAAAATCCCAGGTGACACCCCTTGCAAAACAAGGTTGTTTTGTTATAGGTCATTTTGATGTCCCCTCAATATGTTTTGGGCCCTTGCCTGTCGCGGGTACTTGACCCACCCACGCGAGTGAAGTACCATTTTTATCGGAAGACCTGGGAGAACACAGGGTGGTAGGACATTTGTGGATCCATGCAAATTCCAGAACTTTCCCACACAGAAATTTGAGAAAATTTAGATTTTTTCAGCTACATTTGAGGTATGCAGCGGATTCTGGGTAGGAAAAGGTTGCGGGGCCCACGCAAGCCATACCTCGCTGGACTCCCCTGGTTGTCTAGTTTTCAGAAATGTGTGGGTTTAGTAGATTTCAAAGATGGCCGCCGAGCCCGGGGCCAAGAATCCAGGTGACCCCCTTGCAAAACCAGGTTGTTTTGTGATAGGTAATTTTGATGTCTCCTCAATTCGTTTTGGGCCCTTGCCTGTCGCGGGTACTTGACCCACCCATGCGAGTGAGGTACCATTTTTATCGGAAGACCTGGGGGAACGTTGGGTGGTAGGAAATTTGTGGATCCATGCAGATTCCAGAACTTTCCCACACAGAAATTTGAGAAAATTTAGATTTTTTCAGCTAAATTTGAGGTATGCAGGGGATTCTGGGTAGGAAAACTTTGGGGGGCCCACGCAAGCCATACCTCGCTGGACTCCCCTGGTTGTCTAGTTTTCAGAAATATGTGGGTTTGGTAGGTATCCCAAGATGGCCGCCGAGCCCGGGGCCAAAAACCCAGGTGACCCCCCCTTGCAAAACCATGTTGTTTTGTGATAGGTAATTTTGATGTCTCCTCAATACGTTTTGGGCCCTTGCCTGTCGCGGGTACTTGACCCACCTACGTGAGTGAGGTACCATTTTTATCGGGAGACCTGGGGGAAAGCTGAGTGGTTGGAAATTTGTAGATCCACGCAGATTCCAGAAATTTCCACCACAGAAATATGAGGAAAATGTGTTTTTTTTCCCAAAGTTTGAGGTTTGCAAGGGATTCTGGGTAACAGAACCTGGTGAAAACCAGACAAGTCACCACATCCTGGATTTCCCTGGCTGTCTAGTTTTCAAAAATGTATAGGTTTGCTAGGTTTCCCTAGGTGCCGGCAGAGCTAGGGTTCAAAACCTACAGCTAGGCACTTTGCAAAAAAAGGGTCAGTTTTCACTGTAAAAATGAAGTGTGTCCACGTTGCGTTTTGAGCCATTTCCTGTCGCGGGCACTAGGCCTACCCACACAAGTGAGGTACCATTTTTATCGGGAGACTTAGGGTAATACAGAATTGTAGAGCAACTGTTATTACCTATTGACTTTCGATGCATTTCTGCCTTCCAAATGAAAGACAATGTGTAAAAAAGTCCTTTTTAAAAATGTCCTATAATTCTCATGCTAGTATGGGTGCTCACAATTTCGGAAATGTGCAAATAGCTACTGTTTCTAAACTCTATATTTTGTTCCAATTTCAGAAACGCATAGGTGTCTTTCATCCCGATTTTTCACTGTATATATTTTCCCAAATGAATTGCTATATACCCGGTACATAATAAAAAACCATTGGAAGACGCTGCTCAGTTATTGGCTCTGGGTTCGTCGGATTCTTAGTGAACCTACAAGTCCTATATATCCCCACAACCAGAAAGGTCCAGCGGATGTAACGGTATATTGCTTTCAAACATTTTTCATAATTAGAAGAAGTTACAGGTGAAAACGTTGGCACAAATGGCTGTTTTTTCAACTCATTTTCAATTTTTCCTATTTTCAACTTTTAGTTTCTATAAAGAAACCTTGAAGGATCTACACAAATGACCCCTTGCTAAATTCACAATTTTGTCTACTTTTCTAAAATTTATAGCTTTCCAGGATCCTTTATTGCTTTCATACCCATTTCTACCATTAACTGGAAGAAGGTTGAAAGCACAACAAATAGCAAAAATAGGCTATGTCCCAGTAAAATGCCAAAACTGTGTAAAAATGTTGTTTTTCCAACAAAAGTATGTCAGTCCCTGAAAGCTGGGAAAATGGTGATTTCAACCCCACAAACCCTTTGTTGATACCATTTGCAGGGAAAAAACCAGACGCTTTCATTTGCAGCACTTTTTTCCCATTTTTCAAAAAACAAAAACAAAATTTAGCTGCATTTTGGCTAATTTCTGGGTCCCCTCCAGGGGAATCCACAAACCCTGGGTACCTTTAGAATCCCCGTGATGTTGGAAAGAAAGGACACAAATTTGGCATGGATACCTTATGTGGTCAAAAAGTTACAGGGGCCTAAGCGCGAACTACCCCAAATAGCCAAAAAAAGGCTTAGCACAGGGGGGGAAAAGGCCTAGCAGTGAAGGGGTTAAAAAAAACTTCTAACCCCTCTAACCCTAGCTAAAGTGACTTTTTATTTTTCTAAAATTCTACAGGGACTTAACCAAGGCCCTAGCAAGACTTTTAGTAATTTTGCAAAAAATGGCAATTTGAAAAAAATCAGAATTCTAAAGACAATTTAAGAGTTCTGTCGTGTGATCAGGTGGTAACCAAGTAGTCCAACAAATGCAAAGTTGTATATCCCACCGCTGATCCACCAATGTAGGAAGCTGTCTCTGTATATTCTATACCAAAGTGAGGTATGGTGTGCACAGAGTCCAGTGGAACCCCAAAGGTAGGCAGAGGTAAAGTAAGATAGCACCACACTCTCTATTTGTGGTAATGTAGTCGAGCAGTAAGGCAGTATCAGAGGACAGTGTTAAGCATTTGTTGTACACACTCTGTCAGCAAATGAATTCACACACTCAAAGACTGAACTTCAGACCAATTGTTTTTGTATGAAAAAATATTCTTTTAGGTATTTTATTTTCTAGAACCAAGCAAGCCTGGCACAGGTAAGCAATAAATACTTTACAGTAGTAATGCAGTTTGTAAACAGTTTGAATTGCAATTGTATATACACTTTGTTTTGACTTACACTATGGTTGCAGAGAAATGCAATACTTTGTAAATACAGTACATAGACTTGAATGGGCTTTTCAGCAAAATACCAGGTAAGTTACTTTTTAGATTACTTTTCTTACTCAGTGTAGTATACCTGGATACTACACTGGGACATTTCTTGTAAACAGGTAAGTAAAAGCGTTTTTGTTAAACAGTACAATTTTAAAGAATTTCTTTAGGTTTTCAAACTCCACACAAAAACTTTTCCAAGAAAACCAGTCAATGTTATCCTATGGAGGAAAATAGTGTTATCGGTTTTAAGGTAAGTATTTGGTAGTGGGAGTTGAGGTTCTGGGGGTAGAATCAGGGGTCCCCCAGGGTCAGGGATGCACTCTTGTTATACCCTCAGCGGCAGTAGGATGGCCGGGTGCAGAGTGCTGAGGCCCAATGTTATCCAATGGGGGATAGGGGGCCTCCGGTTGGTGGCTGCTGACGAGCAGGCCACTTGGTTGTGGGAGCAGAGCTCCTATACTTTAGCTCAGGGCAAATGGGGAAGCAAAGTAACACCAAAGGTGCACCCTCAGCGGCACTAGGGCGGCGGGGTGCAGGGTGCTGTTTTGACGTCGGGCGCCCTGTTGTTTGCAATGGGGAACCTCCGGTTTGCAAAGGCACTGCAGGCTTGGGAACGAAGGTCTTCTGGGTGCGACCACCACTTCGAGAGGTAAGTTGGGAAGTTGGGGGTTGGTTAGGCACCGTCGGTTTGACCACCCAAGACCGTGGGGCGTCGGGTGCAGGGATGCCTTTTAGGGTCGGATCTTCTTACCAGCTCCTGGTCGCGGTTGGGGGGACCTTCCGGATTTAGGCTGCAGGCGTCGGCTGGAGGTTTGAGGCAGGACAGGGGTCACCGGATCTCGGGCCAGGATCGCCGGGCAGACCTCCTCGTGGTGTTTGCCCACTCGAGCTCGGGCCGTGGACGGCAGGTGCAGAGTGGTGCGGCTTTGCGTTGTCCGTCCGGAGCCAGAGGTTGCAGATGAACAAATCCGGTGTTCACGGGAGACACAGTCTTTGTGGTTGAAGGCAGGCAGGTCCTCCGGGGTTTTTGAGGTTGTTGGCTGCAGGACACACCGGGATTTCGCAGGAGCAGGTTCGAGGTGGAGACAGGCCGGTAGGGCTGGGGCCAAGTCAGTGGGCGTCTTCCTCTTGTTAGCTTCGGCACGGCTGTTCGGTCCCTCTTCTTCTTTTCTTGTAGTTTCTTCTGGTCTGAGGAAGCAAGGTTCAGGGGTGCCTCTAAATACTAGATTTAGGGGTGTTACAGGTAGAAAAAAAGGTTGGGACCAATGGGTCCCTTCCCTGGAATGGGTACACCCCCTATTATGCCACCCTCCAGTGGGAGGGGGGCATAAGCCTTTCCCTGGTTGGCTGGGTCCCCCCATCTGCAAGATGGCGGGGACTGAGAGTTGTGCTTCACCTTGCCTACCCCACCTGTGGAGTGGAGTTGGCAGAGATGGGCACACCTCTCTTCCTCACTTGTTTTTCCCGCCGGTTCTCCTGCCCAAAGTGGGGGTCAGAACCAGTGGGGACCAGTTGCTGAAAGCAGCAAGTGGCCTGGGGAATCTCACAAAGGCGGCAAGCCTTTGAAGCTTCCCCTTAGTGGACCCTGCCCATCCTGGGGGAGGAGGCTTGGCACCTCGTACCAGGATGTGCATTGTTTCAGACCCCTAAGAGCAGCAGGCTCTCGACCCAGGGGTTCAGAAACATGTCTGGTGGTGGCAGCTGAAAGCAGCCACCCAGCCTGGACACTAGTGGTAGGTCGTTTTTCAGGGGGCATCTCTAAGATGCCCTCTGTGTGCATTTTTCATTAAAGCCCACACTGGCATCAGTGTGGGTTTAATGTGATGAGAAGTATGATACCAAACTTCTCAGTTTTCAGTGTAGCCATTATGGTGCTGTGGAGTTTGTAATGACAAACTCCCAGCTCAGCACCATATACTCTTAGTGGCAGCACTGCCCTTACAATGTCTAAGAATGGACTTAGACACTGTAGGGGTACAGGGCTCATGCACCTGTACCCTCACCACTGGTATAGTGCACCCAGCTAGAGGGGTGACTGATTTATGCCAGGGCAGTGGGTTGTAGGCATTGCACACAGAGATGTGTGCCATGTCGACTCGTCAGTTTGTTCTGCACCAAGACACGCAGCCTGCAAAGGCAGTGTGTGTGTGTGTGTAATGGTACAGGGCCTCTAAGGGTGGCACAATAAGTGCTGCAGCCCTTAGAGGTCTTCCCTGGTCACAGTGCCCTGGGTACCTGTGGTACCATTTACCAGGGGCTGACCTGTGGCCAGAGATGCCAATTGGGTTTGGGTTAGCTTTGGGGAAAGAACACAGGCCCTGGCAACCTGATTGGCAGGGACCCAGGGCACATCAAGTCAAAAGTGCATTAGTAGTCTGGCAACAAGTGGGGGGGTTACTGCAACAGAAACCCAGCTTCTCACAAGCATTTCATGTAGCCCATAAGGAAACGTTGAAACAACTTCTCGTACTACCAAGAACAAAAGCTTAACATCCCGTCCCCCCCAATTCCCTCCTCCCCACATTCCACCCCAGAAGTATCTGTTGCCCGTGGAATCTGTAAAGAAAAAAGCAAGCCTTAACCCGTAACTATAGAAGTCTAAGCACAAGTGAGGGTGAAATGTACTTGCAGGTGAGGGAGTAATTTCAGCTCAGAACCTCACAATGAGTGTGTCACTGTGGTTGCCATAATGAGAGTCTTTAGTTCCTGGTTCCACTTGTCCAAAAGGGTCCCTGGCAAGGGCCTGATCAACAGGATGTATAAAGTTAGCAGGGCGTATGAGTCTATGAAATTATGAATTGAGAGCATGTGGGGGTGAAAGTTAGTGTCTTATTCGGCATCTAACTTGTCGTAAATAGTACCATTATTGTTTGCATATAAGTATGAAGTGACCAACAAAGTTTATGCATGGTCTTGTGAAATGAGTTCATCTATGGCCCCATTGTCACAACTTCTTCCTTTTGCTGTATATTTACCACAGTCGAAACCACGCCATACAGTGTGACCAGACCTCCTCAGCTGGTGTAGTTGAGTTTGATGTTCATCGGGCTGGTGCAGACTCCTGGGAGTCCTCTACACTTCTAGCCAGTCCTGTGCACTTTCTGAAGTGTTAAAAATGTGATTTTCCCACATGCAGGACCTTCAGCTGGGTGTGGTAAAGCAGTATGTACATAAGCTGCATTGCCTTAAGTTTTACTTGACTTCAAGAAAGTACCTACGCTGCTGTTGAACCTTGAGGGTATAATCTGGAAAAATCATTATGGGGTTATTATGAAAGGACTGTATAGGTATCTTCCTTGCCGCTTCAAGGATAGCTTTGCAACCTCTGTAATTCAGGAGACAAACTATGAATGGCCTCAGTGGGATGCACAGAGGGCCCTTGGCAGCCAACTAGCGATAGGCACACTCCACCACAAAGCATAGTGAAAGTTCTCCTCTAGGACCCATGATTGGAGTCATAAGGGGATTAATTGGGTGGGCTGAGATCTTTCTGTTGTTTTGTACATACCCACAATCCAAACATTTTTGCGGTATCAACGTCCCTCTACATATTATGCCTGGTGTTCGAGTTCACTTGTAGTTTTTAGGAATCGAGTGACCTGCCCTTGAAGGGTTTGTGTGGCTTCATCTGTTCTGGAGATCCTTCTTTCCCTCTCCATCACTCTGTCAACAACATTACGAGGTCTTGGCGAAGGAGGGTGAGGTCCAGACCGACCTAGCTGATCTTAGTCTTCAGAGAGGAGCAAGTGTCTTTTATGGCTTGTAGAATCATGGCAGTAGCCTCGCTTGTTGTTGTTTTCAGGAAATCTCGGTCAGAGTAGGAGTCTGTAGGTGCTGTGGGCTCAGTATATTTATTGATAGTAGATTGTCCCCCACCGTCAGTGGGTTTGGTTTATCCTTGCCTATGAAGTAATGTAGTCAAGAGAGCATGGTGGCCTGCAGCCAATACTTATGTTGGGGCAAGTGTACTGACTTACTGGAAACCAGTGGTGAGATATCACAGGAGCCCAATTGTGTCTGGCTGAGCAGTATAAGTTTCTAATGGGGATGCATCTGAGTCTTGTGGGTCTTACAATAATGCATCACACTGACCACGATTGTTTAGATGAATGAGCCAGCATGACACTCAATACATCCATGGGAGTGCCCTCGCAGTTCTTTGTAGAGCAAATGGAGGCCCAAATAATGGGGACCCTAGCATGTCAGCAATCAAATAAATGGCTTTTCAGATCTTCCCCCGTTCCAGTTAAATAGGGCCATGGAGTTCAGCAACAGACTCAGTCTATACTTTGAACAAAGTTGCTACACATAGGCCCCTGTGTTGCTGCTGCCAGAACAGTCCCACTGTTCACCTCCAGTGTCTATTGTGGAACCAGGACCTAGGAGGCGGGTCTCCAGGGTGATTGCATCCTCACTCTGCAGTGGGGTCACCATGTGAAGCCCCTTCCACTGCAGAGATTATGATACACAGTAACTGCACAGGGCCCAACACCAGATCTGGTATGCCCCAGTCTCCAGAGGCTGGAACGTCCTCAAAAACAATAAAGGGGACTCCCACCTCAGATGCTGTTTGAGTCAGTACCTTGGTGTCTGCCACAGGCCACGCTTCCTCACAGCTCCACAGTGCCATGTCCACAGAGCAATGATTGTACCATTCACCAAGGACTTACTCCTCATATGCAGCTGGGCTCAAATCCCCTCACTGCTCCTCCGCACAGCCTTTAGTGTCACAACAGTCCTGACGCATGGTGGAGACGACTGCCATCTTGGAATCTCGGCCCAGAACAACAGTCCATTTCTGCTGCCAAGTCCTCTAAAACAGGTTCCGCTGAGGTGGGCACCTACTCTCATGTGACCATAGGTACGATTTTGTCTGGCCCCAGGAGGTTAAGAGGCCCGATTAAGTCAGATTATAGGTGAGGCTTCAGATGCTGGGGTTTAACGCATGTTGTCGGCCATCTTGCCACACCCCGTCATCTTACTGTTGATTCACTTGGCTTTCACTACTTTAATTGTTTCTGACATTATTACCATCTGCAATGAATGAGAGTCCTGCATTGTTTTGTCAGTCATAACTGCTCACTTTGTATCCTGCTCTTGCCAGCAGCTTTCTCCATCCTACCCGTTCGGAACCAGCATATCTCCATGTCTTTTTCTCCTTTTTACATAGCTATCATTTCTCTTTCCAACCCTCCTGTGCTTTGTAAAAATCCTGAATGTGGGTTAGAAGGAGTCTCGTCATCTGAGGGCACAAACCCTATATGGTATGCCTTGCTCGTGACCATAAATCTGTGATGTAGTCAAATTCTAGTCAAAATAGTTCTTTTTTCAGAAGTACCCTAAAGGACACATAGGGCCCGATTACGATGGCGTTTGGAAATGCTCCGGATGGGATTCGGTATTGCAGAATCCGATTCGGGACCCTTGTTCCTGAACAAATCGTACAGATTTCCCAACGACCAACTACGAAGCCCGGAAACCATACGGGCAGTCCTAATTGGTTCCGAAAGGCATCGGGACAGCCCGAGTTTTTCGGAGACGAATCGTACAGCTCTATGGACACAGTTTCCAAGCGAGCGATTATGATGACCGATTCGGACAGCCGTTCTGATTCAGTTTGCCTGAGACAAAATGGCTTCTGGAATCTGTCTTTGGGGGCCCGTTGCCGGCTCCCCTTCACCCGGAGACATACGAATGTAGCCTGTGGGGGTACCCAAGGGACCCCTCTTCCCAACCATGCACAATGTGGCAGGCACCATGGGGTGCCCGCCACAGGGTGCAAGGTTGTCCACAACCATCCCTTTTTTCAATGTGAGCCTGTGTTCTCATTCGGAACACAGGCTCCCATTGAAGCCAATGCGAGTCTGACCAAACGATGTTGGGAAGCATCATAATTGGTCGTCTGGACTCGCAGGACCCGACTCGTTTGGAAACTAGTCCGGAACCGATTAGTTCGGCACAATTTCCTAACGACATCGTAATCGGGCCCATAGTTGTGTTCATTCCTCAGCATTGGGTCTAGAGCATTCCACAGCTTTGGGCCTTTAACTGCTAGTCTCTTGAAAATGTGTTCAGTGATTCAATGCGATATAGCTGAACAGAAATTCCTGGTTGAGATGTAATGGGCTAGCTTTTTGCTGGACTTTTATCCCTAGGACATGTATGTGCTGTGCAGAGAATTTTAAACTTATATCTCTCTTCTGTGGGCAAGCCTTTTCAATGCTGGTTTTATGTAGTCAAGCTTTTGGAAATTCAGGTAGAGTCTAGATGCATAATTTGGTAATTGTTTCATCTTCATGGTCAACTTTTTAGGAAGACCAATAAACAGGGCATTACTATAGCCCAGATGAGGTTGAGTTAGGGTAGGCTCTTTTAGAGGAATATCAATGACTGCTTGTCTAGATCTAGGTGTCAACTCCCCATTGTTGCCTATCGCAGTAATTTCTCCCAAATTGTAAGCCTTCTCCATCAACATGTTGGTATTTTGTATACATTTCTGTGTGGCATCTCTTGGCTTCACTAAGAGCCATTGCCTTTTTTTTCTTTCCTGATCACTCCTGCACCAATTCACTGTGACTTTTCGATGACTTCACTCAATTGTCATCTCCTACCTCTCAACCTGCATTTCCATGCTGCCTTTCTGCTCACTCTGTCTCTCTCCTTTCCCCCTTTTATACTCTCTATTGACCCTTTGTACTTTCCTTCCTATGCACTTCCTGTGTTTGTGTTGTCATCCATTTCACACAAACATCTGTCTCAGTCTCCTCCTGGCCTGCATCAAGCATGTGTTTCTGTGCCTTCTCTTTGCCCTCCCCTGACTCTAAAAATAAGGAGTTAATTACAAGTTCTGCTGGAAACCTGATTCAGTGACCCCTCACCCAAAATTAATGCCAGCACAGGGGGACAGACCCACTGGTTCCTGTACTATGTCCCAAGAAATTGGTGTTAATGTGCCAATTTATGCACTTTTTTCCTCACATTCTGTCCTCTTTTCCCAGATGTATCCCTCAAGGTTTTTCCTGGCTAAATATGTTCAGAGGAAAATATCAGGCGTACTGTTCTTTCTGCATAGCTTGTAAATCTATTCAGGTAGAAATTCCCATTTCAGTCCAAATCAGGATTAGTCCAGAAGTTGTAATGAGGACATTGGGGTGGAAAAGTGGCAGATGTCCCTGTTTAGAGTGTATTGATATCTTTCCAACATCAACGGGTCGGACATGGCATCTGCTGGTCTTTGCAATATGTCTTCATTCAACAATGTCTCAGTATAGCCCATAATTATTTCCTTTTCTCACCACTGTTTCTGCATCGCTGGCTACTACCGGCTCCCATGATTAGATCAGATTAAATTAGGGTGGGATAGGTTAGGTCAGGTTATGTCCTTTCCTTGTGGAGTTCTCAAATCCGAGTGACAACTTTGGTATTTAGACAAAAAATCGAGTTTTAAATATTGAGTTGCAGAAATATCAGGATTTTTTTTTATTGTCAAACAATAATATCAGGATGCAAAAATATCCTTGACAAGAATACCGATTTTTCAGGTAAGTAATATCGTTTCCAAGAATAACATTGTTGTTAATATCGTTTTCAAAAATATAGTTGCAAAAAATATCGGGGCAGATTTACAAGCCCCTTACGCCACTTTTGCGTCATTTTTAACATGGGAAAAGTGACGCAAAAGTGGCGCAAGGTGCTTGTAAATCTGCCCCATCGAATTTTAGCTAAGTTTATGTGTGTTAGCTCATATATTAATTTTATCTGTGATTGTTTGTATAACTGTTTACAATATTTTTAAATATAGTTCAATTTCAAGTGATGTATCATTTTTAATTGAAATGCAGATAGTTGCATTGTCATAGTGGGTTGCTAGGTCTGTAGGGGTGTAGGGTGGGAGTTACGTATAATTCATTAAACATTAATGATTAATTTATTATGAATAATTTAATTGATTATTAATCAAGTAAATTGTGCAATAATTATATTTTGTAAGTTATATATTATGTGTGGGCTGTGGAGTTTGTAGGTGTATAGTGTGGGAAGTTAATTTAGTAATAATTAATTAACAATTAATTATTCATTCTTAATTATGCAATTGATTATTAGATATGTAAACTGCGTAATAGCTATATTTTTTAAGTTATATATTAAGTGCAGGCTGGTGGGTTTGTGGGGCTACAGGATGGGAATCTAATTATGTTATAATAAATGAACTATTAATTAACAATTTATTATTAACTATTCAATTGGTTAATTATTTAAATTGTGTAATAATTATATTTTTTAAGTAATACATTATGTTCCGCTGCTGGATAAAAGGTGGGGAATTAATTAAGGAATAACTAATTAACAATTAATTATTAATGTATTCTTAATTATTTTAATTGATTATTAAAGATGCAAATTGGGTAATAATTATTTTTAAGAGTATATATTAGGTGTGGGCTGCTGGGTTTGTAGAGCTATAGGGTGTGAAGTTAATTATTAATTAATTAATTAATTAATAATTGGTTATTGACTATTTAATTGATTAATAATTATGTTAAGTGAGTTACATTTATTTATTTTAATTGCAGTTTAAGTGTGGGCTTCTAGGTTTGTGAAGGTATAGTGTGGTAAGTTAATTTACATATAAATAAATAAATGACAATTATTTAAAATTGATAATTTATTATTAAATTGTTTAATAATCAAGGTAGTTTTTTTCAATATTTATATATACATTTTTTATAATATTTTTAGTAAATGTCTTTTTTTGTTTTTTATATTTGATTAATTTGGTAAGTTAATGTCCTGCATTTGATTTCTTAATAGTTAATATTTTTATTATAAATATATATATATGTATATATATCTATATATCACAGTCCACGTATGTTTGCCAGAAAAACGCCGTAGCCTGCCTTTCTTTGTCGGTGCCTACCGTGGTTGGCAAACAGACCACAGAAACGTCAGAACAATCCTTACGGGTGAATAAGGAGGCGGCACACCAGTGGCATCCACGGAGGATGCCACTGGTGTGCCGCCTCCTTATTCACCCGTAAGATTGTTCTGACGATATATCTATATATATCTATATATATATATATATATGTATATATATATGTATAAATATATATATATATATATATATACATATAGATATATATAGATATATATACATATCTTAAAGACATATATATCTATATACCCAGCTGAAGGCTCCGACCGAAACGCATAGGTCTCTTTGTTGCACTGTCGGTGGTGGTTAAAAACCAAATAAAAAGGACTACTTACAACTTGCTGGTGCCTGGCTGTGCTGCTTCTCTTCTATGCTCTCGGATCGAGGGGGCCATCTTCGTTGAAGAATTTGGAATATATATATATATATATATATATATATATATATATAAACAAGAAAGGTTGCCCCACACGGAGTGCACACTTCAAAACAAACAGTTTTTATCTGGAGACTTCATTGGTGCGTTTATTAAAAACAAAAGCAGTTTCGTGCCTCTAGCCTGACGCGTTTCGGGAAACCTCTTCCCTTTCTCAAAGGCGGCACGCAGCAAATGCAGCAAACTTCAACCACCGATTCCTTTATAGCCCTCAGGTGCGATGGCCCTCCAGCGAGCACATGCCAGTGCAGTGATTTCTGGGATCGGTAGTCATCTCTTACCCCAATGGGTTTTGTCACAGTCCTGCGTGCCAGTTTTTTCTGTAAGTACAGCTGCCCTCAAGTCACCTCCGATTTCTAGCATCTTGTTTATCTGCCAAAGTGGCCCCAGTGAGCACACGGCGGCCCGCATTTCATTCAGCGGTGGTGCTCCTCCACGGCCGGGCCGGCCGTAAAATACAAACAGGAAATGTTGCCCCACACGGAGTGCACACTTCAAAACAAACAGTTTTTATCCGGAGACTTCATTGGTGCGTTTATTAAAAACAAAAGCAGTTTCGTGCCTCTAGCCTGACGCGTTTCGGGAAACCTCTTCCCTTTCTCAAAGGCGGCACGCAGCAAATGCAGCAAACTTCAACCACCGATTCCTTTATAGCCCTCAGGTGCGATGGCCCTCCAGCGAGCACATGCCAGTGCAGTGATTTCTGGGATCGGTAGTCATCTCTTACCCCAATGGGTTTTGTCACAGTCCTGCGTGCCAGTTTTTTCTGTAAGTACAGCTGCCCCCAAGTCACCTCCGATTTCTAGCATCTTGATTATCCGCCAAAGTGGCCCCAGTGAGCACACTGTGGCCCGCATTTCATTCAGCGGTGGTGCTCCTCCACGGCCGGGCCGGACGTAAAATACAAACAAGAAAGATTGCCTCACACGGAGTGCACACTTCAAAACAAACAATTTTTATCTGGAGACTTCATTGGTGCGTTTATTAAAAACAAAAGCAGTTTCGTGCCTCTAGCCTGACGCGTTTCGGGAAACCTCTTCCCTTTCTCAAAGGCGGCACGCAGCAAATGTAGCAAACTTCAACCACCGATTCCTTTATAGCCCTCAGGTGCGATGGCCCTCCAGCGAGCACATGCCAGTGCAGTGATTTCTGGGATCGGTAGTCATCTCTTACCCCAATGGGTTATGTCACACGGCACGGCATGGACTGTGAAGTCCATGCCGTGCAGGAAAGGGGGCGCATGCACATAGGAGGGCACAACATTTGCCCCCCTGCATGCATCCCATGGGACTGAGGAAACAGGGGACCCTCTAGGGCTCCCTTTGTTTCTTCACTGCCACGTTCTCCAATGCGGTCTAACCACTGCGGTTAGGGTTGCAGTGAAGAAACTTGTAATACGCTTGGTGGTGCCGCAGCAGCACTGCCGAGCATATCGTGGCCTCAAGACTGCCGTGCCAGTGCCAAGGATCACAGATCCCTGGCACCTGCAGCGGTCCACTCACAGTCTGACCGCCGTACTGTGGTCGGACCACTGGTGCGGTGGTCCCTGGCGGCCGCCGCACCTCCACTGTGAGTTTGGCCGTCCTTAGACAGCCAAACTCATAATTAAACCCTACGGCTGGCATATCCAAACCTGGAAAAAATAGTTGTGGGAACACTAATTGAGTTGGGATAGGTAAAGCAAATTGACACAGGAATTCAGCCCGCCCAACTCATAATGAGGGCCTATTAGGAACTTATATTGTTTCTTAATGGGTTAAAATGCCTTCTTTTGTATTTCAGACTAAGGTAATCTTATTTGATATAGATGGAATACAAATATTTTCTTTTCTTGACAGATGCAAGTTAAGAAATTGTGCAAATGTAACTACCTGCAGTTTGACATGACATGGTAGCCTCTTTGTAGCTTTAAGAGTATTTTGGATAACGTGATCCTCTCTTGCTAGCAAGTATTTGTAATCTTGTTGATGAAAATATTCTTTTTTAGACTGAGGTATAAAAATGAAAGGATGACAGTGTCTTTTGTTGAGACGTCTTTTTTTGAAGTACAGAATTTGGATATTTTAGAATACATCTATATGTACTGTTCTCCCATTATCCTTAGAAATTCTGCTTATTTTATGTTTATGTTTTATGTTATTTTTGAGTATCTGTTGCAAAGTATCCAGGAGCCTATTTACTTGCTAGCCACGTTTGTTTATAAACGCACACTGTGTAGTATACATTAAGGTGTCACCAATTTATATCGGAATTGTGTACTCACTGTCATCCATGCATACCATTATCTTGATAATTAGTTGTGGCTATGGGCACCTGAAGCATGTTAAAGTGGGAGTGGGCATTCTTTTTTGGTCTTGCATTCAATGCTGGTTTTGTCAGAGATTATATCATTAGTTGGCTGTTGGAACTCTGAAGTCTGATAAATAGACACAATCTTCTGTCAAATTGTGTATAGTTGTCTCAGTTTTGTTAAATTTCTGCTTCTATTTCTGCCATATACATACACCTATTAATTTACCTTACAGAAGTTAACTTAATTTCTTCAACTGCAGCACTCAGATGTCAGTGAGAATATTAATATGTATATTCAAGATAGAAGTGGGGCTATAGTTCTTATATTACAAGGGATCCCATCCAAACTAGGTTGACTATAATGGCTGCTTGTTTTGTATTTGTAAAAATAATAATTTTCAACTATTTAATTGAACATGTTGCACAAGGTGGAAGCCATTACTTATGGCTCATTGTGTACAATTAACTGGCATAGCAATCATTCCTAGGGAAATCCCACTCTTGACTGGTAGGTCGCTCCCCCACCACACAGCTCCGTCTGTGTGCCCTGCTGCTGCCCCTGATTGTGCTCGTTTTTCCTTTCTGTGCCCCCCTTGCTGCCCCTGATTGTGCTCGTTTTTTCCTTTCTGTGCCCCCCTTGCTGCCCCTGATTGTGCTCGTTTTTCCTTTCTGTGCCCCCCTTGCTGCCCCTGATTGTGCTCGTTTTTTCCTTTCTGTGCCCCCCTTGCTGCCCCTGATTGTGCTCGTTTTTCCTTTCTGTGCCCCCCTTGCTCCCCCTGATTGTGCTCGTTTTTTTCCTTTCTGTGCCCCCTTGCTGCCCCTGATTGTGCTCGTTTTTCCTTTCTGTGCCCCCCTTGCTGCCCCTGATTGTGCTCGTTTTTCCTTTCTGTGCCCCCTTGCTGCCCCTGATTGTGCTCGTTTTCTTTTCCTTTCTGTGCCCCCTTGATGCCCTGATTGTGCTCGTTTTCCCTTCTGTGCCTGTTTCCTGCCGCTGCGCCCTGCGGCCCCGCCCCTCACTGCCCATTCGCTGCCCCATTCCCTGCTCCTCCCTCCCACCTCCCCATTTATGGCGGCCGCTGCGTGGTGAAGAGAGCAACCCCTGACCTTGACTGGTAGGTCGCTCCCCACCACACAGCTCCGTCTGTGTGCCCTGCTGCTGCCCCTGATTGTGCTCGCTTTTCCTTTCTGTGCCCCCTTGCTGCCCCTGATTGTGCTCGTTTTTCCTTTCTGTGCCCCCTTGCTGCCCCTGATTGTGCTCGTTTTTCCTTTCTGTGCCCCCTTGCTGCCCCTGATTGTGCTCGTTTTTCCTTTCTGTGCCCCCTTGCTGCCCCTGATTGTGCTCGTTTTTCCTTTCTGTGCCCCCTTGCTGCCCCTGATTGTGCTCGTTTTTTCCTTTCTGTGCCCCCTTGCTGCCCCTGATTGTGCTCGTTTTTCCTTTCTGTGCCCCCTTGCTGCCCCTGATTGTGCTCGTTTTTTCCTTTCTGTGCCCCCTTGCTGCCCCTGATTGTGCTCGTTTTCTTTTCCTTTCTGTGCCCCCTTGATGCCCTGATTGTGCTCGTTTTCCCTTCTGTGCCTGTTTCCCGCCGCTGCGCCTGCGGCCCCGCCCCCTCACTGCCCATTTGCTGCCCCATTCCCTGCTCCTCCCTCCCACCTCCCCATTTATGGCGGCCGCTGCGCGGCTCGGTTGCTGGCGCGCCGTAGGCGCGCCTAAGGCAAGCCCGTCTGCGCCCGTCCGCGCCGTGACCGCGCCCAGCGCCAGACCCCCTGGTCCGGGCATCCCCCGCGCCCGCCACATCAACAGACGCCGATACGACGCCAGCACCCTCCACGCACTCAACCCCGGAAAAGATCACGCCTGCTACCAGGCCACCCCGAAGCGCACCCAAGGGCCCTTCACCTGCCGGAACTGCAGCTTCGCCAGCACCCGCCCCGCCAAACCACCGCCTAGGAAAGAACCCAACTACCTCAGATGCATCCTCCTCAACACCCGCTCCGCCCGCAAACACGCCATCGAACTCTGGGACCTTCTCGACTCAACCTCCCCAGACGTCGCATTCCTGACGGAGACCTGGCTGAATCCCGCTTCAGCCCCCGACATCGCCATTGCCATCCCGGACGGATCCAAGATCACCCGCAGGGACCGCACCAACGGAGTCGGAGGAGGCATCGCCATCGTCCACAGGAACACCCTCAGAGTCTCAACCAACACCGACGACACCCTCAGCACCGCCGAACACATGCACTTCCAGATCCACACCGATCCCAACACCACCCTCAGAGGAACCCTCATCTACAGACCCCCGGACCCCGACCACAGTTCAGCGATTCCATCGCTGACTTCGTCAGCACACACGCCATTGCCTCCACGGACTACATCCTCCTCGGGGACCTGAACTTCCACCTCGAGAACAACAAGGACACCAACTCCACCACCCTGATCGACAACCTCGCCACCCTCGGACTCAGACAGCTCGTGACTACACCCACCCACGCCGCCGGCCACACGCTAGACTCCATCTTTTCCGCAAGCCCACACGTCTCCTTCAACCACACCTCCGAACCCCACTGGACTGACCACCACTGCATCCACTTCACGTACAGGAAGCCCACCACGCACCACCGCACCGAACAAATGCCTCGCCGCTGCTGGAGCAGAGTCACGGAAGACCAGCTAACCACAACCCTCGCCCTGAGCCCACCCGCCGAACCCTCCGACCCCGACACCGCCACCCGCAACCTCAGACAGTGGATCGACGACTGCGCCAACACCCTCGCCCCGCTCAAGAATCCGCCCAACAGCCACACCAGCAAGAAAGCCACCTGGTTCACCGAAGACCTCCAGGCCTCCAAACGAACATGCCGAAAACTGGAGAAGATCTGGCTCCACGAACGGACAGCGGACAGCTACGCCGCCCACAAGAGCGCCACCCGCAGTCACCCTCACCTCATCAGATCCGCCAAAAGGGCCTCACTCAAAGACCGCCTAGACAACAACGCACACAACAGCAAAGAGCTCTTCAACATCGTGAAGGAACTCTCCAACCCCAGCTCCAACACCAACGACATCCAGCCGTCGCGAGACCTGTGCGACTCACTGGCCACCTTCTTCCACCGCAAAATCGCCGACATCCACGACAGCTTCAACACCACGACCGCCCCGGCAACCACCGAGACCACTGCCCCCACAACCACCAACCGCCTGCTCTCCTGGACCAACATCAACGACGAGGACACCAGCGAGATCATGAACACCATCCACTCCGGTTCACCGCTAGACCCGTGCCCTCACCACATCTTCAACAAAGCCAGTACAGCCATCGCGCCCCATCTCCGGAAAATAATCAACATCTCCTTCGAGACAGCAACCTTCCCGGGAAGCTGGAAGCACGCCGAGATCACCGCCTTACTCAAGAAACCCAAGGCAGACCCCAAGGACCTCAAGAACTTCCGACCCATCTCTCTGCTCCCGTTCCCCGCGAAGGTCACCGAGAAAATCGTCAACAAACAACTGACCCGCTACCTCGAGGAGAACAACATCCTGGACCCTTCCCAGTCCGGCTTCCGCAGCAACCACAGCACCGAAACCGCCCTCATCGCCGCCACCGATGACATCAGGACCCTGCTAGACAACGGAGAAACAGCAGCCCTCATCCTCCTGGACCTATCAGCCGCCTTCGACACGGTCTGCCACCACACACTACGAACACGCCTTCACGACGCCGGGATCCAAGAGAAGGCCCTGGACTGGACCACATCCTTCCTTTCCGGCAGAACACAAAGCGTCCGCCTCGCCCCTTCCGATCCAAGGCCACCAAGATCATCTGCGGCGTACCCCAAGGCTCCTCCCTCAGCCCAACGCTGTTCAACATCTACATGGCACCCCTCGCCCACGTCGCCCGACAGCACAACCTCAACATCATCTCCTACGCCGACGACACCCAGCTGATCCTCTCCCTCACCAAAGACCCTCACACCGCCAAAGCCCACCTCCACGAAGGAATGAAGGCCGTCGCCGAATGGATGAGGACCAGCCGCCTGAAGCTGAACTCGGACAAGACGGAGGTCCTCATCCTTGGTTCCAACCCTTCAGCCTGGGACGACTCCTGGTGGCCAACATCACTGGGAACAGCCCCGCCACCCACCGACCACGTACGCAACCTAGGGGTCATCCTCGACCCCACCCTCTCCATGACTAAGCAGGTCAACGCCGTTTCCTCATCCTGCTTCAACATCCTCCGAATGCTCCGCAGGATCTTCAAGTGGATCCCCACCGAAACAAGAAAAACAGTCACCCAGGCCCTCGTCACCAGCAGGCTGGACTACGGAAACGCCCTCTACGCAGGAACGACGGCTAAGCTCCTGAGACGGCTGCAACGCATCCAGAACGCCTCTGCACGTCTTATCCTCGACATCCCCCGACGCAGCCACATCACACCCCACCTGAGAGACCTGCACTGGCTCCCTGTCAACAAGAGGATAACCTTCAAGCTCCTCACCCACGCACACAAAGCACTCCACAACTCCGGACCAGCCTACCTCAACAGACGACTCAGCTTCTACACCCCGACCCGCCAGCTCCGCTCGACCAGCCTCGCCCTCGCCACAGTCCCCCGCATCCGGAAAACGACCGCCGGCGGCAGATCCTTCTCCCACCTCGCCGCCAAGACCTGGAACACCCTCCCCACCAACCTCCGACAGACCCAAGACCTACTGGCCTTCAGAAGACTCCTCAAGACCTGGCTCTTCGATCAGTAGCAGCACCACCCCCCTCTTCCCCCAGCGCCTTGAGACCCTCGCGGGTATGTAGTGCGCTTTATAAGTGACATGATTGATTGATTGATTGATTAAGTGGTTTGGTTGGCCATTTAGGCACTATTGACTAAGGGCCTCATTACGAGTTTGGCAGTGCAGGAGTGAAATTGCCCCGCTCCCGCACCGCCAATCCCGTGGTTGAATCGCCCACCAGAGTAGGAGTTTCTCCTGGCCGGTGGGCGGTTCCTTGAGTTCCCACAGCAGTGCCTATGAAATAGGCACCCCAAAGGGAACGTCAAAATCAGTACCTGCACGGCATGGACTCCTGCGATCCATTCATTGCAGGTACTGGGGTCATGCACACAGGAGGGCACAAGATGGGCTCCCCCCCCGCATGCACCCCATGGCCGTGAGCCACAAGGGGGCCCTATGTTTCCTCTCTGCCATGGTTTTCATGTTGGGCCTACCGCCGTAAAGACCATGGCAGAGAGGAAACTTGTATTATGCTTGGCGGGAACGCGGCAGTCCCGCCAAGCATATTGTAACCTCAAAACTGCGCGCCACTGCCAGGGATCTCTGATCCATGACGGTTGTGGCGATACCAGGGTGCCCCGAATGCCCTGGTCTTAATAGGGCGTTCGGAAGACCACTCCGGCTGTCACCCCAAGAGTCTGGTACTCCGTGGACCGCCAGACTCGTAATGAGGTCCTAATTCGCAACTTTCTTCTTCTCACTGTCTGATATTTTGTAGTTTGGCAGATTGAGAATTTGAACAAAGCCAGGTCCTATGAGTAGTGAAACCCAATCTTAGGTACTTATCTGCAGCGATGACTCGATTTAAAATGTCACATAGACCTAATGCTTGCTGCATATCTTCCAGTGTTTGTTTAATTGAACTAATACTTACGTATTCACTCCCAAATTCGATTGCTAGGGCCTTCTAATATTTTGAATTATTGCAATCTGTTTGCTCAAATGGGAATCCACCTAACATATTCTTGAAGTTTAAGGAGTAAACATTCTGTGTAATATTGCTAAAATCAACGACACCCACCTTCTTCACTATATTCTCTAACATTTACCTTGATTTATATTTTCTAGAACAATTACTATTTTTTAGATTCTGGGATGTTGATTCATCCGAAATTTACTACAGCATTTTGGTCTTATCTGCCTGTCTACTTTAATTGAATGATTCTGAACATTTTAGATATCCTTTTATATACCTTTAATATACAACTTAGTGGATGTGGACATATTTTCAATATTTTACAAAATATAGGGCACGCAAATAACACCATATTTGGAATTACTCCTGCTACAACTAAACATCTGAATGTTTCTTCTTCAGACTACATCCAGTAATTAGATGCTATAATTAAGAATTAAAATATAAGCGTAAATTAAGAAAGTACTTCAGGGTACATTGAACACATTCAATTACATCTTACAGTGTTTATGGCATCACGTCCTATGTGCAATAACAGTGACCATCCTCATGTCTTGGACATTCTCTCTTCTGCAGGACTCTGGCATTGATATTGGTGATATTTCTGAGAGGAAAGCACTGAGGAAGAGGTTACAGTGCAAGACCTTCCGGTGGTACCTCGTCACTGTTTACCCCGAAATGAGGACATACACAGACACTATTGCCTATGGAATGGTAAGGATCAAGCGCACCCTTATCCTTGGAACATGCGTGAAAGATAGTGAAACTTGCTTGTTTACGAAATACTTTGATTTGTTTGAAATCTTATTCAAGACTTTTCCCCAAAAATTATATTCGCATTTTTATTCACTCGACAAGTTAACAAATGTATGCCTAATTGAGTCAGAGGAGGATACCTCCAGCAGGTTGGTATCTGTTGCGGTACAGAGATCGGAACAAACAGCAGCCCACGGGAGACGCAGGCAGATGCTGACATTCAGAAATGCAGTCTCAGAATTCTGATTCAATTAGTGCCCTGACAAGTGGGGGGCCTTCCCAAAACAAATTCGGATTATTCCATTCCTGGTTGCTACCATTTTTGGTCCTCATGATGGCCCACTCAAAATATTTCAATAGGGTCGAAATGTCGAAAACTATACTAGTGGACAAATATAATTTATGTTAATATTTACAATGTACTTTCATTTAGAGTCTTGTTAAAAATATATTTGAATATCAGCCCCTGCTACGGTAAATATGCTTGTATATGGCACCAGCGCACTTTTTGTGACATTTATCACTATTCACTCCTCAATGTGCCGTTCTTATTGGAGAACCTTTGTTGGAATGCAGTGTCTTAAAAGTCAACAATTGATTAATCCATTTGTATTTTTCAAAGAGATTTCACTTTTTTTATATAACTTGCCATGGAAGTATAGCCTTATACTTCCTCCAAGGGTTGAACATTGTCTTCCTTGTCACAAGTTAGCAAATGCCAATGATAAATCCTATTCCAGGAGAAATATCACTGGTTACATTTTGGTCAGGCAGTGTACAAGGTGAGTCTTTAAAAGATGGGCGCCTGTGCAGGAAGTGCCTTGAAACATCACATATCATTGTGTCTGTAGAAAAGTGCATAGGATTGGCTGCTGCTATGAACAGTTTGATTCCCCCTAAGACCGGAGAAGTTTGCGTCATATTCGTGTCACATCACCTCCTTGGAATTTGACTCCACCCAACCTCTGTAGCCCACCTGATTATTGTATCTTCAGCGTCAGCCTGGTTTGCCGACTAGGCCTCCAGGCATGAACTGAACACTGGCAACAGGGAATGCTGGTTGGCTCACTGCCAAAAATCCACCTGGCCATTTTCAAAGCATATATTTAATTTTTTTTAAGGGTCTATCCCTCATAGTGAAGCCTCCTGGTATTTGAGCTGGAGCAGCATCTCCTGCTGCTTCCCTCTGCTCCAGAGTATTAGAAGCCATGTCATGGCAAGGGAGGAAAATGACTGGAGAATAGGAAGCCAAAGCAGGAAGAGAAAAGCTTGTGAGAGATTAAATGAGAGATTGCGAGAAAGGGATGGAGAGAGTATGCACGTGGGGAAGGGCCCAAGATGCAGTGTGGATGTAACAGGAAAAGCTCTGCGCGTGCATGCATGTGTGTGTGTGTGTTTGTGTGTGCGCACTGTGCTCAGTCTAACCTGGAAAAACAGGAACTGTGAGTGCATTCCAGGCAGCGGCGGTCCTGACAGTAGGTCATAGCGTCCCTCGCTGGGGAAAGAAGTAGAGTCCCTGGAATCAGCAGCGGTCCGTACAGGTAAGCGCAGTGGGGCGGGGCAGGAGGGGGGGGAAGTTGACAGACAATGGAATAGGGATAAATAATAAACAAATAAATCCTATTCTGTCATCTGTCGACATCCCCCCGCCCCGCCCCACCGCGCTTACCTGTACAAATCTTTAGCGAAAATCAGTAAAAAATGGGGTCTCAGCATTTGCTCCTATGCGGATGATACTCAGCTGATGGTAGCGCTTGAGGAAAGGTATGATGACACTAAAGCAAAACTGAAAAACTGCCTCGCAGAGATGGCACAATGGATGTCAGAACATTGCCTGAAATTAAACGCAGGGAAATCAGAAATCCTGCTCTTTGGTGGAGCCAACTTGATTTGGGATGCCTCTTGGTGGCCACAAACCCTGGGAGATGCCCCAGCACCCAAGCAATGTGCTAAAAACGTAGGCATCCTCATTGACAATACCCTTTCCATGAAGGACCATGTGCGGGCCCTGTGTGGAAGGGACTTTGCAACTCTGAAAATGCTAAGAAGACTCTTTCCCTGGATCCCATTGGAGTGCAGACAAACAGTCACACAGGCCCTGCTCATTAGCAAGCTAGATTATGGCAATGCCTTATTCGTAGGCATGGCAGACTACCTCTTTACACGTCTACAGGTACTACAAAACGCTGCAGCAAAATTGGTATGCAATAAAAGCAGACTGAGCTCAGCATCCATGTGCATGAAACAACTCCACTGGCTACCCATGCGACAGAGAGCAGTGTTCAAGCTACTCAGTCACGCACATAAGGCACTACACTGCAGTGGACCAAGAATTTTACAGAATAAAATCGAATTTTACGCTCATACGAGGTGCCTACGGTCACTCTACCAAGCGCAGGCCAGGACAAAGCGCATAAGGAAAGTGAGGGCAGGAAGACGTTCGTTCTCATATCTGGCAGCAAAAAAGTGGAACGAACGACCTCAAGACCTACGCCTTACAGCAGAATATTTGGTTTTTAGGAAAAAACTTAAAACCCATCTGTTTCCTAGAACCTAATATCTGTCAGATCCACTATTCCCGCTGGTAACTGTACTACGAATTCTTGCTACCTAGCGCCGTGATATCCTTCGGGATGATTGTTAGCACTCTATAAATAAATAAATAAATAAACCGCTGCTGATTCCAGGGACTCTACTTCTTTCCCCAGCGAGGGACACTATGACCTACTGTCAGCACGGGGCTCTTAACACTTCCCAGCAACTCAAGGACTGCCTGCTGTCAGTCCACATCTGGAAGTTCTCAGAGTGCTGCTCGGACTGCTGCCTACTCCTGATTGTGCCTCTGTCACCTTCACTCTGTAGTCACACAACTGGAATTTCTCTCCATCAGGGATGGTGTCTGACACAAGTGAACCCGTTTCACGCATTAAATCGGAGTGCTGTCACTATGTTTACTGTGGTACCAAGCAGCAATGCACAGAGCTGGATCTATGGGCTGCCTATGTCATGCCAATGAACACAGAGGTGCTATGCAGTGCTACTGGTAATACTAGCCTTTTATGATGGAAACTCAAGGGATGTGCATATGACTAGAAAGGCAAATCTCCCTTCAGAAAAAGGTTTCCTCTTTGAGGCAAATGTCATTTTCGCAACTTTGTTTCCGCTTTCTCCCTCTTAAAATACCTATCAGCCAATTTCAAGGGAAATGGAAAATTAAACTATTTAGTCGTCTTGCGAAAAAAATCTCCTTCTTGACTTGTCCGAAATGTTGGCACGCACGGTGTGTCTATGATGAGAAAATATCGGCAGTGGATCATATCAGGCCCTAGAAATGGTCAAATGTTGGCTGTTTGTGAGTGCAGGACCAAGCAAGCATTGGCATAAGCAATAGGTCTCGCTTTTGGGATCTTATAAGTATTTAGTCAGAGCTTTTGGATTTTCTAATGTCTTTAAGCTATGTTGTAGAGCAGCATGTTGAAAAGTTATAATAAAAAAGTGTTATAAGCATTTTTCTCACCTTATATATTACTAATAAGACATTATTGTGTAGATAAGACCTAAAAAATGAGGTACTGCCCGCAAACCAATCCAAAAATTACTCAAAAATGCAGCAACATGGGCTGCTGCACAGTGGAAGGCCCTTCCCAAAGGTTGACTGGTCACTTTTCAGTAGTTTATTGCTGTATTTTAATGTTAAAGAGTTACTAATAGGGCGAAACCTTCGATATAACGGTATTATTATGGGTGAAAATGACCACATAATGTAGTAATACTGTTACAAAACATGCCACATAATTTTCCTTTTATTTGCTGTATAATTTTGTTAACTCTGCCACATAATTTGATCCTCTCATGCTAGATAATTCCAGTGGACCTGGGTATAACCAAATACCACTGCAATTATGAGAGTATGCTACTGCAGACTTTTGGCAGATGTTTGGCAAAGGTTCATTAATCACCCCTCAATTGCTGTACTCATATGTTCAGTGCTACTAATGAAGTTAAACTTTTGACCAGACAGCATTAATGTAGGTTGAAAGTACAAAATAGTGCGACATAATGCCTCATATTTTGCGTTTTCTAGCCACCCTGTTTTTCAAAGCTGCCATATATTTGGTCCTCCACTGCCACATAATTCCAGTGACTGGGATAGAAAATGTGTTGCAGCAAGAAGTCAGCATGGTCAGCGATAGGTGTGGAGCCCATGGCGAACAGTAATACAGTCAGGGTGCAGTACCAACATGGTTTTAAGCTGTGAACTTTGAGTAAAGTTATAGATGGTCTGACAGATGGAGATTGCTTGAATGAGGACTTTATGATAGATGCTGGTTACAAGCTGATTGAATGATGCTGGTTTCTCGAATGGGGATGCTAGTTATGGAATGCGTGATGGATGCTGTAACCAGAATGGGGATCGCGTGACAGATGTTGGTTATTTGAATAGAGATTACCTGATGGATGCTGGTTACGGATTACCCGAGTGATGACTGCATGATGGACCCTGATTGTCTGAATGGGGATTGTGTGAGGCGTGGAACCCTTGGCGAACAGTAATACAATCAGGGTGGAGTACATACATGGGGTTCAGCTGTGGACTTTGAGTAAGGTTATAGATTGTGTGACAGATGCCGATTTCTTGAATGAGAACTTTATGATGGATGCTGGCTAGAAACTGAGTGAATTATGCTGGTTACGAAATGTGTGATGAATGCTGATTATCAGAATGGGGATTACCTGATGGATGCTGGTTACGGATTGCATGATAGATGCTGGTTACCTGAATGATGACTGCATGATGCCGCTGATTGTCTGAATGGTGATTGTGTGAAAGATGATAGTTGCCTTAATTGCAACTATGTGATGGTTATCGATTTTCAAAATGAGGATATCATGACCGGATGCTAGTTGTCCAAATGGGGATATCATGATGGATGCTGGTTGCTTAAATGGGATATCATGACAGATGCTGGTTGCCCCAATAGGAATTGTGTGACAGACCATGGTTGCCTGATTGAGGGATTGCATGACAGATGCTTGTTGCATAACTGGGGATTGCTCGTGATGTTCAAAGCATCCCAAACCAACTTCAACAGAGTTTCTGCAGCCCCTAACCTTCAACAGAGCTGTGGTTAGAAAAAGAATGCTTCACTGTAAATCATTCAACGTGCAGGTCATGTAGTGCCAGGTGTGGCCAGAGTCATGTCTCTAGGTCGTAATGGTGTTGACGCTCCTTAGACTAAAGTCCTTATTATGGCTTTGGCGGTCTTGTGGCGGGGCCACCCTGCTCCGAGACCACCAAAGCCATTAAAGGCCACCCACCAGAGTACGACTTATTTTTACCTTAGCGGGCAGTTCTTTGGCGGACCCACTGCGGTACCATTTGAAAAAGGCACCACAATAGAGGTGTCTAAGGCAATTCCTGCAGGGCATGAACTGTTAAGTCCATGCCCTGCAGGAACTCGGGTGTATGCACACGGGGGGCACAACATGTGCCTCCCTGCATGCACCACATGGAAAATGCGGTGGTGAGGAAACTCGTCATATGCTTGGCATGGCTGCAGCAGCCTGCCAAGCATATTGCGGCCTCAAGACCGCTGAGCCACCGCCAGGGATCTCTGATCCCTGGTGATTGTGGTGGTCCCAGGGCGGCATGCCCTGGGCCTAATAGGGTGGTCGGAAGTCCTCCACCCCCATGCCTCTGCGAATCTGGCGGTCCGCGGACCGCCAGACTCGTAATAAGCCCCTGTGGCTATTTTCTTCATAATTGTTTTTAATGTCACTAAGAAGACCAGGTTGAAAATGTAATTTATTTTCCCATGCAGAAACCAGGAGGTGATCGCACTATGATAACAAGCTTTCTTTGTAGTAATGAAAACAAGCACCTCTGCATGTGAAACAAATTCCTATCTCAACACGAAGAGTTGGCCAACTATCTCCTCCTCAGCTTCACTGCCTACACCCATGTTGCGCCTAGTACCTGAACTTTTCTCCTCCCAGCTGCATTCTGCCTATGATGCGCAGTTATCTTACTTGTGGAATAACTCGTTCCCATCACAGGAAACAATACAGAACTGGTGCATATGTCACTTAACCATACTTCACAAACGCATGGAATGCACAACCACAGGTTACTAGATTTCAACTTCTCCGCCTTCAGTGACAGCCTATTCACCGATTGGTCGACCACTTGACCTCTTACTGGGTTTTTATTGGTTGATCTTGGTACGACAAGAAGCAACAGGTTGAGATAAAATTTAGGCGGTGGTGTATGCCAATGAAAAAGGAAGAAAAAAAATACAGCACTACGGACTTAAACAGGCGCAGCACAGAATGTATAAAAAAACGCAAACCCAATGATATTGATAGCACAAATCTAAAGTTGATGTAAAAAATAAAACACAACAGACATAATGCTGCCACCGCTGTTCACAATATGGAAAAAGAAACAAACACTGTGAACGTGGTTCAATTTTACCGTAGCAGTGTGGCGCTCATTAATTGAGCACAGCGCTGAGACAACAACAAAACACAATCAATTTGAAGAAGTGCTCATTCTACATAGAAAAAAAGTGCCACAGACACGAAATTCAATGACAAAAGTGTAAGTGGACAAGTCTTCCGGCAATACTCCATGAAAGTTAACAATTGAGAACAGGTGGGAAACACAGAAACCATTATCCAATTAGAAGCAAAGTTTAATAAAGGACACTGACAAAAGCCAATCAAAAGTTGGAGGCGGGGTCTAAGCCCATAGACTGAAAACAGCATGTCTCAAAGACAGCGCATATGCACTGCCTACACTCAACCTAAAAAGGGAGCATTTTACAGTTGATGCACTCGTTGAAAGGCATGCTGCGGCCCACCGGATTTTATCCAGTTTGCTTTAAATCATTTTTTCTCCCACATACAATAGAGAAATTCATAATTTTCCTCATTGCAGTTGTTGATTTGGCAGTGCTGCCTTCTCTGCTGTCACTTGTTTGTTTTCTCTCTGTGAAGGGCTGATTAGAGGGGACATGAAAAAAAAATCTGTCTATCACTGAGCGAAATCCATTTGTCTCTGTCCTCATTGAAGTCTAAGCTGTCTCTGTCACTGAGCGAAGCCAATCTGCATCTATCACTGAGCGAAGCCAAACTGTCTCTGTCACTCATTGAAGCCCAATCTATTTCTGCCAGTCACCGAAGCCTAATCTGTGTCTGTCAATCCTGTCACTCAGTGAAGCCTATCTGTGTATGTCACTCAGTCAAACCTGTCTGTTTTTATCGCAGAGTAAAGCACGATAGAGACAGTCCGTTATCCAGTGAAGCCTCTTCTCTTCATGTCTGTCATCCAGCAAAGTGCAATATTCTATCACTGAGTGAATCCCACTTGTATGACAGTGATTGACACCACTACTTCTGTTCCTGCAGCTGAGTGTAGCCGATCAGTCTCCGTCACTCAGTGATGTCCCTCAGTGACACATAGCAAAGTCTATCACATAGGGAAAGACCTTATTTCATACAAGGAGGGAAATCAATCAGCCTGACTGTCTGAAGTGCTGCAGTGTCTCTATCAATTAAGTGGTGCTGAAAGAAACATATCCTCTGTATCACTTGGTAAAGTTCCTTCGGTCTTTCACTGGATGAGGTGCTTCGGTGTCTGCTATTGCATGAAGTGTGGCAGTATATGTATTAAGTGATGCATTATCTGTCACTCAGCAAAGCACTGCACCATCTGTTGCTGAGTGAAGCACTGTACTGTCGGTCACTGAGTGAACTGCTAGAATGTCTCTAATTGAGTGACATACTGCCCAGACTTCTGCCACTGAACAAAGTGCTGAAGTGTCTGCCACTGAGCGAAGCGCTGCAGTATTTGTTAAGTGAACCGCTGTAGTGTGTCAGTGAGTGAAATGCTTTATTGCCTGTCAAAGAGGCAAGAGATGCAATGTCTATTAGTGGGTGTAGCAAAGCAGTATCTGTTTGTGATTGGAGTGCTGGAGTGCCTGTCAGTGAGGAAATGCGCTGGAGTGTCAGTCAATGATTGAAGTCCTGAATATCAGTGTTAAGTACAGCACTCTTTCTGTCTCCCCTTCCCCTCTCTGGGGCCGATTCCGATCTCGGTCGGAGGCGCACCCAATACTATTCGGTCGGGAAAAAAGCCATGCGAAAGCCAGTTTCCCGACCGATCCGTACAGCACACCGAACGAGCAAGTACGATGCGCACAACAGCAAAAATTCGGCCGAGCCGTACTCACCCAAACCAGGTCCTGTTCTCCGACCGAGGCGAATCCGGAAACGCCGAATCGAGTCGCACGGAAGGGAAAATGCAGCCCCGTCCGGCCGGACAAGTACGATGCGCTTCCGTACGCGCCGAACCCGCCGCTACGCACGGCACGTCAAAGCATCCGGGAGAGGCGCACATAAGCTCCGATTCGCGCCACAACACGATCCACGGCTACGAGACGAACACAGCACAGACGAGGACGACGCGAAGCGACGAGGACGAAGTGAAACGACGAGGACGAAGCCAAGCGACGAGGACGACGCGAAGCAACGAGAAGGACGAACGACACGAACCAACCATGAATCCCTTCGTCCCGATCATACCAATATTCTACATCTACTACCGGAACAGGCACGGACGCGTACGGCGCAGAAGGTAAGTCAGACACCAACCACAAAACACATACAACACGTACACGACACATCACACACATACACTGGGAATCTGAATATACTTGCAACAGCAGCACCATAGGGGCGGGATGCCCATCACCAATGCCACATATGCACACAGGGGCCTGAATGCGCGCCACCACCCCAACCCAGGGGGGCTGGATGCCTACCACTACTACCACCCTTAGCCAGGGGGCAGGATGCCTACCACTACTACCACCCTTAGCCAGGGGGCAGGATGCCCACCACTACTACCACCCTCACCCAGGGGGCAGGATGCCCACCACTACTACCACCCTTAGCCAGGGGGCAGGATGCCCACCACTACTACCACCCTCACCCAGGGGGCAGGATGCCCACCACTACTACCACCCTTAACCAGGGGGCAGGATGCCCACCACTACTACCACCCTCACCCAGGGGGCAGGATGCCCACCACTACTACCACCCTCACCCAGGGGGCAGGATGCCCACCACTACTACCACCCTTAGCCAGGGGGCAGGATGCCCACCACTACTACCACCCTCACCCAGGGGGGCAGTATGCCCACCACTACTACCACCCTCACCCAGGGGGCAGGATGCCCACCACTACTACCACCCCAACCCAGGGGGGCTGGATGCCCACCACTACTACCACCCTTAGCCAGGGGGCAGGATGCCTACCACTACTACCACCCTTAGCCAGGGGGCAGGATGCCCACCACTACTACCACCCTCACCCAGGGGGCAGGATGCCCACCACTACTACCACCCTTAGCCAGGGGGCAGGATGCCCACCACTACTACCACCCTCACCCAGGGGGCAGGATGCCCACCACTACTACCACCCTTAACCAGGGGGCAGGATGCCCACCACTACTACCACCCTCACCCAGGGGGCAGGATGCCCACCACTACTACCACCCTCACCCAGGGGGCAGGATGCCCACCACTACTACCACCCTCACCCAGGGGGCAGGATGCCCACCACTACTACCACCCTTAGCCAGGGGGCAGGATGCCCACCACTACTACCACCCTCACCCAGGGGGCAGTATGCCCACCACTACTACCACCCTCACCCAGGGGGCAGGATGCCCACCACTACTACCACCCTTAGCCAGGGGGCAGGATGCCCACCACTACTACCACCCTCACCCAGGGGGCAGGATGCCCACCACTACTACCACCCTTAACCAGGGGGCAGGATGCCCACCACTACTACCACCCTCACCCAGGGGGCAGGATGCCCACCACTACTACCACCCTCACCCAGGGGGCAGGATGCCCACCACTACTACCACCCTCACCCAGGGGGCAGGATGCCCACCACTACTACCACCCTCACCCAGGGGGCAGGATGCCCACCACTACTACCACCCTTAGCCAGGGGGCAGGATGCCTACCACTACTACCACCCTTAGCCAGGGAAGCAGGATGCCTACCACTACTACCACCCTCACCCAGGGGGCAGGATGCCCACCACTACTACCACCCTCACCCAGGGGGCAGGATGCCCACCACTACTACCACCCTTAGCCAGGGGGCTGGATGCCTACCACTACTACCACCCTTAGCCAGGGGGCAGGATGCCCACCACTACTACCACCCTCACCCAGGGGGCAGGATGCCCACCACTACTACCACCCTTAGCCAGGGGGGCAGGATGCCCACCACTACTACCACCCTCACCCAGGGGGCAGGATGCCCACCACTACTACCACCCTTAACCAGGGGGCTGGATGCCTACCACTACTACCACCCTTAGCCAGGGGGCAGGATGCCCACCACTACTACCACCCTCACCCAGGGGGCAGGATGCCCACCACTACTACCACCCTTAACCAGGGGGCAGGATGCCCACCACTACTACCACCCTCACCCAGGGGGCAGGATGCCCACCACTACTACCACCCTCACCCAGGGGGGCAGGATGCCCACCACTACTACCACCCTTAGCCAGGGGGCAGGATGCCCACCACTACTACCACCCTTAGCCAGGGAAGCAGGATGCCTACCACTACTACCACCCTCACCCAGGGGGCAGGATGCCCACCACTACTACCACCCTCACCCAGGGGGGCAGGATGCCCACCACTACTACCACCCTTAACCAGGGGGCTGGATGCCTACCACTACTACCACCCTTAGCCAGGGGGCAGGATGCCCACCACTACTACCACCCTCACCCAGGGGGGCAGGATGCCCACCACTACTACCACCCTTAACCAGGGGGCAGGATGCCCACCACTACTACCACCCTCACCCAGGGGGCAGGATGCCCACCACTACTACCACCCTCACCCAGGGGGCAGGATGCCCACCACTACTACCACCCTTAGCCAGGGGGCAGGATGCCTACCACTACTACCACCCTTAGCCAGGGAAGCAGGATGCCTACCACTACTACCACCCTCACCCAGGGGGGCAGGATGCCCACCACTACTACCACCCTCACCCAGGGGGGCAGGATGCCCACCACTACTACCACCCTTAGCCAGGGGGCTGGATGCCTACCACTACTACCACCCTTAGCCAGGGGGCAGGATGCCCACCACTACTACCACCCTCACCCAGGGGGCAGGATGCCCACCACTACTACCACCCTTAGCCAGGGGGCAGGATGCCCACCACTACTACCACCCTCACCCAGGGGGCAGGATGCCCACCACTACTACCACCCTCAACCAGGGGGCTGGATGCCTACCACTACTACCACCCTTAGCCAGGGGGCAGGATGCCCACCACTACTACCACCCTCACCCAGGGGGCAGGATGCCCACCACTACTACCACCCTTAACCAGGGGGCAGGATGCCCACCACTACTACCACCCTTAGCCAGGGGGCTGGATGCCTACCACTACTACCACCCCCACTCATAGGATGGACAATGCATGACACAACAAGCACACCACAACCTAGGGAATGCAAGATTAAGACATCCCCCCACCACCATGACAAGCGTGTGAGCAGGCTGTGTCAAATGCCTACAACACCGAACATGACATTGAACATACAATGTGACCCCCTAGCACATGTGCCACACATATATGTGTGTGGCACCCACAATGCTAAGCAGCCCATGACCATTGTGGCAATGGGGCCTAAACCCCCATCATCACAGTGACCAAAAGGCAAGTGTGGGGTCCATAGCTGAAGCACATTTTGACCATTGTGGCAATGGGGTCTAAACCCCCATCATCACAGTGACCAAAAGGCAAGTGTGGGGTCCATAGCTGAAGCACATTTTGACCATTGTGGCAATGGGGTCCAAACCCCCATCATCACAGTGACCAAAAGGCAAGTGTGGGGTCCATAGCTGAAGCACATTTTGACCATTGTGGCAATGGGGTCCAAACCCCCATCATCACAGTGACCAAAAGGTAAGTGTGGGGTCCATAGCTGAAGCACATTTTGACCATTGTGGCAATGGGGTCTAAACCCCCATCATCACAGTGACCAAAAGGTAAGTGTGGGGTCCATAGCTGAAGCACATTTTGACCATTGTGGCAATGGGGTCTACACCCTCATCATCACAGTGACCAAAAGGTAATTGTTGACAAAGAAAGAGCTGCAACTGCCAAACTGCATGGATCATTCCTGGTCACAGAACCAAAAACTCATCTGTGGCAAAGTAGTGTATGTGTCCCATTGCAACACAAATTGGGGAGCCAAATACTGCAGTGCAAATGAAACATTCCTTTGGCCATGTGCAGACAAACAACACCCATGGGGGCTGAGACCGTCAACAGTCATCAATGACACAATGACAGAAGTGACCATCAGAATGCAGAACCACATATTTGCACCAATGGGCACACAAATGCAGATACCCTGTGGAGACAGCAGATGTGAGGTGAACAGATACCATACCATGGCAGCAATGGGACACACAAACCATGATCACTGTGCTGACCGATGACCTAGGAGTCCCAGGGACAGCAGCGGAAACACACCAAACAACATACAGCCAATGGCACACCCAAGATATGCCAATGCAGTGGTGCAGATGCACAAACACAAACAGGCAGACCAACACTGTCATCATACACAGCAGGTGAGGGGTGGGGGTGCCAGTGTCCCCAGGCAACAACACAACACATGAGGAGAGCTGAATACCAATCATACAGATGTGCATACACTGCCACACTAAGGTAACTCATGGATCCAAATCCCCTATGTGGGCAAGCAGGCATTGACAGGTGAGAGGGAGCACAAAACACACATGTCACACAGACACGTAGGAACAACAACTGACACAGCAAGTCACAGACACACCACAGCACCACCCCCAGGGCCCCCACAATGTGGTGACCCTGGGCTGAAGAAAAATACCACTGTGATGACAAAGCTAAATGTCGTTCACACTGTGAACCACAGTCAGGTGTCCTGAGCAACTAACTACCATCACACCTACACAAGCACAAATCAATCAGCATGGCCAGTAAGCCAAGGCCAACATGGAGGCAGGGGACTAGCCGGGCAACAACTCTCATCTGCACACACTCAAGACCACACCCTCGACCTCCAACAATGTGCAGCAGTGAAGTACACATGCACTGGTGACATTGCACATGCACCCATGACTATTCCAGGGTGGTGGGTGGGAACCAAGGTGTAGAAACACATCACACATGGACACTCAACAAGACTCCTGAATGTCTGACACACTGCACACTACGCTGTACATGGACATGACGGCAATACCACACCGACCAATGGGATCCCAGCCACAGTCACACACCAATGAAGAAGCCAAGGTCACCCACAAAGAACACACATAGACAACAACCAACATTGCAGCCCGGACCCTAAGGAGTGCCAGCAGTCACACACACAACGTGTCACAATCACTGAAAGATAACACAAACTGGAAATCACATGACAGGGGCAAACAACAAGTGCCAAAGGGAAACCTGACTGTGACCCATCTGCGTCAGCACACAAACTCTGCCCTGACAGCAAACACACCTATGGGTGACACCCTGATGACCAGTAATGTGCCATGCACCCACATCACAGAGAACACAGGGAGAAGACTTTGGGGGAACATAGCTCAAGTCAGCAAGCATCACAAACAGGTACAACACTAGGGATCACAGCATGCGCAGATGAATGAAAGTGAACACACAGACATGCACATACAACACACACCTTGGGCGCAGGCAATGTCACACGTGTACACACTGCCATGAGGGGACTCCACTCCTGTGTGAGGAAAGCTGTGCCATATGTTGCCTCAGTAGGGCCCCATCATGTCAGCTGAGCACTTGGTCACACAATCAACAATTAGCACCAAATGAGGGCTCCCATCACATCAGCCTGGTCATGGATGTGCCAACGGAATCATCAGCACAGATCCAACACACTTGTATAGCAATGTTGCACTGACTACACGGATGAGTCCCTCCCCATTGATGCCCAAACCTGCATGTCCACTGGAGATGGCAACACGGTCAGGGAAGTAGACAAATGCAACGATGGCAGGCACAACAGATGTGCAGGGGTGGAAGCCACAGATATGAAATTGCCAATGTAAGTAGGAAACCCATTGCAAAATACTGAACACATGACACCCTCAGATGCTGCTATTGATGACATGGATACACCACATGATAGGACACATTCCCCCTGGACCACATGGGTTCCTGCACAGTAACACTTCATAATCATGAGACCAGATATCACCATCACTGCAGCAAGGGCATGGTTAGCTGCACCAACAACATGTACATCTGAAGCATGAGCACTAGAGAAAAGAAAGTTGCTTTATTCAGCATATGTGTTGAGGCCAAACGAAGTCCTGAAAAAGAGCAAAGGCCAATGGCCAGTCCATTGTCAAAGTTCAAACAGGGTGACACTGGCAGATGTCACCCTACGCATGCCTGCACAATACCAGGGACAATCCACTAGGAGGGGCAACCGGGGGCAGGCCAGGCACCGCAGGGACAGGATCAGGGCTCACCAGGGGAGTCAGGGAAGGGGTGGTGGGTGCTGGAGAGCCACTGACAACTGCAGTGGAGGTGTCTGACATGGTGTGTGCCGGCACAACTGGGGGCATGACACAGATGTCGTGGGTGCCGGCACAACTGCAGTGGACCCTGCAGATGGGGTGGACAGGTCCGCCACTGCAGTGCCCAAGTCAGACAGGGCGGTAGTGGACTCCACTGCAGTGCCTACCTCCAGGGGAGGAGAATGGGGAACAGGCAAGGTGGGTTGGACAGAGGGGGGACACCCTCACCACATCAGTGGCACAGACAAGCGCAGCGGGGGGTGTGGTGCTGGGAGAGCAAGTGGCAGGGGAGAAGGCCGGAGCATCTTGGGGATGGTATATCTGTGGGTGGGGGAACCTGGGGCAGGGTGTGGTGGGGGCACCTGTGCAGTGGGGGCCTGAGGGATGGAGGACGGAGACCTTGTGCCTGAGCTGCAGGGCGGTGGCGGGGTCTTGCTCTTAGCACTCCGGGGGACTTGCGGGTGGGGGCCTCAGTCCGTCTGCGCCTGGGGGAGGGTGTCCGGGGCGAGGGGCACTCTGCTCCGTGTGGGGGGCTTCCTCTTCCCCGGGATGCTGGAGCAGCTTCATCGGTGGGGAAGAGGCCGAGGTCACAGAGGAAGAGCTGCTGTGACTTTGGGGTTGCAGGTGAGGCAAGGGAGGGTGCTTTGGAGGGAGAGGGAACTGAGGACTGCGCAGTGCATGTGGATGCGTGTGTGTGTTCCAGGGCTCCATCCCCTGTGAGTCTGGCTTCAGTCCCCTGAATGTGCTTGCGTGTGCGTTTTGTCATTGGCGTGTGTGTCAGTGTGCTGGATGTGTGTGTGCTGGTGTGTGCCAGTGTGTGTGTGCCTGGGATGGGTAAGGTGCTGGGGAGTGTGGATGGAGCAGAGGCAGGAGGGGTGAGGGACCGTTTGAGGAGGGACACTGCTGCCGTCAGGGAGGAGTCCATGGACCTATTGCCCCTCTGTAGGTCAGACATGCCCGATGAGATGCCCTCCATGAACGACACCAGCTGAGTCAACAGCGCGGTGTGCGCATGGAGGACACTCAGCATGGCTGTCTGCCCTACATGGAGCTGGCGAAGGAGGTACACAGACTCCTCACTCAGGGCAGCAGGGGACACAGGGGCAGGGGGTGCGGTGCCTGGCCCAAAGGAGACACGCTCCCGGACATGGGAGCCTCCACGGACCTGGGGAATGGGAGCCGATGGCAGGGCGGTGGTGGTGCTGGTGGTGGCGGGGACAGCAACACTAGCTGGGGTGTGGTGGCTGCTGACACCCGCCTCCACAAGGGAGTCATCCTCCGAGTTGCTCTGGTCCTCAGCTGAGGTGGATGCTGCTGAGGACTCCTCGGTGTGGCTCCCCTCGCCCTCCGTGCCACTGGGTCCCTCCGACCACTCCTCGGCTGCTGACCCAGTCTGGCTCTCCGGCTCCTCCTGGTCCGTGGAGCTGTCCCCTTCCGTGGCCGTGGATGTATCTGCAAACAATGGGGAAACAGACAGACATCAGTCACCTGCACATAACGCACACACCACTGTGAGCACAGCACATCACAGAGCAAGCCCTGGCATCATTAGTTGTACATTGCTAAAAGTGCACTAATTGAACAGGAGAAGTCAATTGTCAGTCTGATGCCAAGCATGGCACTCACATCCCACATGGCCTTGCACCCATCTGTCTGGTGTCTGTTGGATTGCAACACCCCAGTGTTGACACATGCACCAAGTACACAGTAGTTGGACAGTGCAGAGGACACGGTGTGGACACATCACAGCTCTTGCCACTGAGTCAGTACAGGTTTACGGATGTAAGGGATGCCCAGAGTCAAATAGGAAATGCATGTGATGCATACCAGCGACAGACACCATGATGCACCCATGTCCTGATAGCCAGCGCCACTATGGTGTGCATGTAGCACATGTCACTCCCCTGCAGGATCACCAATCAGTAGACACATGCCATGGCGGAGGCATGACTGCAAAGTCATACATCACTGTCTCAGTGATGTATGACTTTGCAGCCAGACAACAACACTCTGCACTGTGTCACAATAGTAGGTCATGGGGAATGCAAGTCCTGGAGCTGCACAAGTGCACATGTACATCCCCCCACAACACATCCTCTTAACCCTCATCTGTCCAGGTCATACCTATTGGACATATGGGAGACCTGTGACACTACCCTCTGAACCTGAGCCCCTCACACTCTGCTGTGCATGGGGAACAGCTGCCTGAACTTCACATTTACATGCCCCAGTCTGCATGGGCAGCTGATCAGACACCTATGTGTCACACAAGTATCGTCTCCTATGGTCACATCTCCAGTGGCATGCTGAGCCCCTACCAAGAAACTCCACAGCAGTCCTGGCGACTAATCCACAGCACACTGACACAGAGGCAGACACCTGAGGGGTCAAATCACTGTGCACAATGTGTCCTCTGATACACGGGAGTGGGAGTACAGAGTGTATTGTATGGCCTGGAGTAGGCATGACTGTCCAGCCCCACATGAATGAGGGATGAGCCCTGGACTGTAGGCAGCTGGCTAAGTATGTGTGACACACGTCATATACATACTCCTGGGGCCCAAACATTGTTCCCACCCGCAGCATGGGTGTGTGCCAGGTACCCCAGCCACATGTGGTGGATCAGCTCAGCAATTGGACCACAGATCAAAGTAACACACTGAATACATGTCAGAATACAGGCATCGTGTAAGCAATGGACCCACCCATGATGCCCACCACAGAGTCAGGGAAACAGATGCTGTCTCCCACCTTGAGTCAAGCAAACTGCAAGGACACAGTCCTAAGTGACAGAATTCCCTGCATGTAAGGGCCACACCTGGGTATCAGATGAGGAGTGGGCAGTGCACAATAGAGGGACATGGCTCCTGGACAACATGACTGCTGTACTGTGGCAGTTCAACCTGGCCCGAGGAGGGCACATAGCATGTTAGACAGAGTACACAGTGCAGTCTTTGACTCACCCCCTCCTTGCTGCTCTCTGGCCTTCAGCTGCCCATCCAGGTCTGGAAAGACCACCGCCAGGATCCTGAGCATGTGGGGGTCAGGGTCCGTGTTCCGCCCCTCCTGCGAGGAGGCGACAGCTTCAGCTGGACCCGTGCAATCCTCCGGGTCCAGCCCCGAAGGTCCTGCCACCTCTTTTGGCAGTTGCGGATCCGGCGCTTGTAGACCCCCACGGACCGGACAGCCCGGACGATGTCCTTCCAGATCTCATGCTTCCGATGGGCAGAAGCCTGTCAGGATGACAAAGTGATAAGGCCATTACTACACATGCAACATATCCGTGCATGACACAGTTGCATATACATGTCGCAATCACAGGGGCACATGGTGTACCCAGGCAGTGCACGGCTGCCCATGGACAGTTTTCCAGAAGTCACTACATGGTATCATTGCATGGGGAGTAAAACCCTGTTCAGAAGCACTGTCACTGCACCATACCTGTCCAGTGCAAGTCACTACACACTATGGGGGTGACAACTACTCAGTGAGCCTGCTAGCCAGTGGTGTGCTGACTCTCAGCCTTGCTAGTCAGACAAAATGCACATTCAGAAAGGCAGTGCACAGAACACTCACCTGCTCCCCTGGTGTCCCATACAGCTTGCTGTACTGTGGAAGTAGGCTGTCCAGCAGGGCCTGGTTCTCTTCAAGGCTGAAGGCTGGGGCTCTCTCCACAGTACGTGCCATTGCAGGGTCCAGAGGGGCAGAGACAGCAGCAGTGCAGTGGCAGATGTCGTCCTGGAGCATGTAGTGCAGGCAAGTGGGCTCTCAGGGGAACATGCAGCAATATATATGTGCTGGAGAGGCAGATACTGTCCCTTGTGTCCAAAGTGATAGGTCCAAGTCGTTTGCATCTTCTGAATCTGGCCAATCCATGGAATAGCAGCACCAAAACACGCCCACAGCATCCTTCAAATCTTCAACTTCATGACATACATGATTTTGCAACATTGTTGTGGGTGACCAACTGATTTTCCAGCAACCGACTCGCTCGAATATTCGAAAACGCGTCCGTTGCCAGGCTAAGGCCATTGTCAATGGGTGCGCACCGATCGGTCCATTGAGGTACAACGCGCACAGGGGTACAACGCGTACCCGCACACATTGAAAGCAATGGGCCGGCCGGAGGCACCGATCGGTCCATTGCAGTACAACGCGCACAGGGGTACAACGCGTACCCGCACACATTGAAAGCAATGGGCCGGCCGGAGGCACCGATCGGTCCATTGCTGTTCAACGCGCACAGGGGTACAACGCGCACCCGCACACATTGAATGCAATGGGCCGGCCGGAGGCACCGATCGGTCCATTGCTGTTCAACGCGCACAGGGGTACAACGCGTACCCGCACATTGAATGCAATGGGCCGGCCGGAGGCACCGATCGGTCCATTGCAGTACAACGCGCACAGGGGTACAACGCTGCACCGCGCACATTGAAAGCAATGGGCCGGCCGGAGGCACCGATCGGTCCATTGCAGTACAACGCGCACAGGGGTACAACGCGTACCCGCACACATTGAAAGCAATGGGCCGGCCGGAGGCACCGATCGGTCCATTGCAGTACAACGCGCACAGGGGTACAACGCGTACCGCACACATTGAAAGCAATGGGCCGGCCGGAGGCACCGATCGGTCCATTGCAGTACAACGCGCACAGGGGTACAACGCGTACCCGCACACATTGAATGCAATGGGCCGGCCGGAGGCACCGATCGGTCCATTGCAGTACAACGCGCACAGGGGTACAACGCGTACCCGCACACATTGAAAGCAATGGGCCGGCCGGAGGCACCGATCGGTCCATTGCTGTTCAACGCATCACTGTACATGTGACTGGCATATGTCAGCATGCCTGTCTCAGATGGACATATGCCAGCCACAGATAGCTCCCAGGGAGTGAGGGGCACACCTACATCACGACAGCCTGTCCAAACCTTATCATAAGGCATGTAAGGCTGCATTTCCTATTGTGTGTATGTTGGTGTACATGTTGTCCTGTGGGTGTCACCTGTGGGCAGCCACCCCCAGGCTGTGCACGTGTTCATGGGGACAGGATCCTGGGTGTTACGTGTACGTGACCACTGTGATGTGCAACTGTTCATATCTGTGCATGTGCCATGGTCACATTTCACAGTGGTGTTTGTGTATGTCATGTCACATACCCCGTGAGTCCCATGTGGGACGGTATGTTTGAGCCAGGGTGTCCCAGTGGCACAATAGTGATGGCCCTCCACAGTCTTTGTGCATGTAGTGTTTACAATGTCTCTGATTTCATGTGCACAATGGGAGACAGTCTCCACATCCACGTTGTGTGTGCATGGACTCTGATGTTGTGCGTGTGTGTCACAGACGTCCATGGCTCTCCTGCCATGGCAAGTGTGGCCACTACCTGTGGGGGTCATGTTTGTTTTGTTGTGGTGTACACATGATACTCCAGGTGATGCCAGTGTCCATGTGGCATTACAGGGTCCCTGGGAATGTGCCTGTCGTTGAGCTGTGGTGCCTGGGGCACATCTGTCCTCACATGTCACTGGGGGGTGACTGTGACACAGCATCATGATATCCAATGGGCCAACCTGGGACAAATTGATGCCACCTTTAGGACCGTGTTGACAGATGTTGGCCATGTATGTACCATACATGTCGTTCCGGTACTGCACACTTCATGTAGTTGTGCCTCATGATGATGTATGTTGGGATCTTGAGTGTGTTCAATGCCGCATATGTGGGGTGACTGACGATCTTGCTTACTTCTCCTCTGCACTGCAGGGCTCCTGCTGTCCATCGGCCATTCCCAGACCTGGCAACGATGGTGGAACGGGACAGCATCCGACGGTACCGCTTCACCAGGCAGCTGATTGAGGATTTGGCAGTGCAGTTGTCCCCACATTTGCAGCCTGGCCGGCCGTATCCTACAGCGCTGACCCCCAAGGTGAAGGTGATGGCAGCCCTACACTTCTTTGCCACCGGTACCTTCCAACATACTGTGGCGTCTGCTGGTGGGATGTCACAGACCATGTTCAGCCGTGTGCTCCGCGATGTTTCGGCGGCAATGTTGCTCTTCCTGAACCGGTACATCTATTTCCCTAGATCTGCGACGACTCACTGACGTGAAGAGTGACTTTTATGCCCTGGGGAGGATGCCGCATGTCATTGGCTCCATTGATGGGACACATGTGGCTTTGGTACCACCACAGGCCCAGGAGCAGGCCTACAGGAACCGCAAGCACTACCACTCGGTCAATGCACTGGTGGTGTGTCTTGCAGACATGACCATCACACACGTGTGTGCCCGTTTCCCTGGTTCAGCACACGATGCCTTTGTGATGAGGAGTAGTCGCATCCCCAGGTTGATGGCACAGATGCAGAACCAGCGTGCCTGGCTTGTCGGTGTGTACTGACTTTGTGCCATTGTGTGTGATCTGATCTGTAGTATTCCGCCCACTTTTCCAAGTCAGCTGATGTGCACTTGTCTGTCCGTAGGTGACTCGGGATACCCCAACATGCCGTGGTTGCTGACACCCCTCAGGAACCCTGTGACACCTGCCCAGATGCGCTACAATGAGGCACATGGTCGGACCAGGAGAGTGATTGAGCGGACCTTTGGTCTCCTGAAGAGCCGCTTCCGCTGCCTGGACAAGACCGGAGGGTCCCTCCCATATGCCCCTGCGAAAGTGTGCAAGATTATCATCGTCTGCTGCATGCTCCACAACCTGGCAGTGCGGAAGGAGTTGCCTCTCATCCAGGATGACGATGACCAACATCCGCCACCTGTGGAGGATCCTGGCCTGGACCACGATGCCAGTGACGATGATGATGATGATGGTGATGGTGATGTCCGCACACAGCTCATCACCAACTTCTTTAGCTGAATGTGAGTATCCTGAGGTGTCATGTGAATGATGTGAGTTGGCATGATGTGTGGGTGGTGCTCTGGTGCTGTTGGAGTGTGTCCATGGGCTACTTGACAGGATGTGTGTTGCGATGTGTGGTGACAGGTGGTCTGTACTCCCCAACAGTGTTGACATGCTAACTTGGTTCTGGGTGGGTATCTTGTAACATGTATTGTGCATGAGTTTTGCTGTTCTGTCCTGTACTGCATTGCTTTTGACTGTGTGTCATTTCTGTCCTTCACAGGGTACTTTCAGATTCGTTTGGTCAACTGTGTCCACCGACGACGTGATTGCACATCCAGGCTGGTAGCTGTTGTGTCCCTACAGGTGATGTGCGCCACACCCATGGACTTCCTTCTGTCTACAGTTGTTGACTGTGTGCCCGCTACCAGGTGGGGTTACCTTGCATCTGTAGTGGTTACGGCATGTTGCTACTGTGTAATAAACCTGTGCTTCACTTAGTGATGTGCGTTGTCTGTGGTCACACATTTGAGTGCCATTTGCTTACTGCACCTGTGGGCTACTTGACTACAACTGGGAATGGGTGTGGTGTCTGTGCATTGCACCGTCTTCCCTGGCAACATCAGTGTAGGCAATGAGTCAGATGGCCTAGGTGTGTATGTGTTGTGTAGCCCTGGTGGTGTGTCTCCCTCATATGTGTCACGTTGCCTGTACTCACATGCCTGTGTTGTCCTTGCTGTTGCAGTTCGCATACACTGTGTAATTTTGCAGTTCATCATCCCCATAACAGCACCCACGTTGGAATCACGACAGAGGCAAGTATGGTGTATTAGTGTGTTTATTGTGATAATAGTGCATAGGATGGATTGTGCTGTACATGAATCTTGCAATCCCAAGTTCCTAGATGAATAGAAAGTCCAGGTAGACAGGATCCCCAGTATCGGGGCCACAGTTGTCTGACACATTGTTCCAACTTGTACTCCCCATGCAATGTGTGGGAGTAGTGTTGCCATCAACAGGGTGAACAGTCTGTGCACAAAGGCGAAAATCCAGAACAGGTTCAGGCTTCCTGGGAGTTGCGCTTGGCCATCAGCCTCTCACTTTCCCCTCCTCGGACGACCCCTCTTCTTGGGGGGCCCTCAAGTGCAGGCTGCTGCGGTGCAGGGGACTCTCCGCCAGAGTCCTCCTCCCTCCCTGTGGCAGTTGCAGTTTGTTCGGTACCAGATGTTGTTGGCACACAGGGAGGTGTGGACTGGTTGCTGTTCATCTGGCGGAGGCATTGTAAAATGTCCCTGTGCACCGCCGTCATCTCATGTAGTACATCCCACTTGGACTCCACGCGGGTCATGTGGGAGTCCACACGTGACATGTGGGAGTCCACACGTGACATGTGTGACTCCACGTGGGACATGTGGGAGTCCAAGCGGGCATGATGGGCAGCCTGCTGCTGTTTGATGTCTCTGAGGAGCCCCACTACCTGGCTGAGCTCTCCGGTGCTGGACTGGTACGCATCAGCTATGCGTACCAGTTGTGGGTCTTCATGCACACCAGCAACGTCTGCAAGCAGCGACCTCTGTCTCCCACCCCTCCCACCACCCCTGCTGACATGTGCAGTGTGTGCAGTTGCACGCACAGATAACCCTGGTCCACCTTGGGGGTTGGTGGTGGTGGTGGTGTCCATGGCCCCAGGTTGGTCCAGGGTCACTGCGCTGGTGTTGTTCCTTATTCTGTCCATGTCGGCAGGGATGGTATTCGTGGTGACAGTCGTTGGAGGGGTGGGTGCAGGGGGTGCAGCTGGTGGACCTGCTGGTGCTGCAGCTGGTGGTCCTGCTGGTGCAGCATGTTGACTTGCACCGGATGTGCCAGGTTGTTCTTCATCGTCCGAGGAGGACAGAGGCTGTACGACGCCAGTGAGCTCGGCATCCTCTTGAGCCTGGGACTGGGACTCCTCAGCGTCTGCTGCTGTGTCCCTATCATCACCTGTTTTTGGGAGACACAAACAATGTATGTCATGTTTCTGCAGGCATCAGTGGTTGACACACCTGACAGTTGTGACTGTGCCTCGGGGTGCGGGCCTGTACATTGTATTGTCCTAAGTCGTCACAGTCAGGGGTTGATATTGGTGTGGCACATTGTCCTGCATTATTTGGGCATTTCTATGTATTCTCTGGGGTGTGAACATGGTCTGCATTGATTGTGTTTGGTTGACAGCCAGACCTCCTTCCCACCCACCCACCCAGTCAGTTATCCCACCATGGAACGTGCTTGCATTGCAGGGAGTGTAAGTTGTCTCTCAGGATGTCAGTCAGTGGTGTCCTGCTGTTTGTTGGTGCACAGTTGCCAGCAGGGCCTTGTGCTCCCCACAGCAGTAGCCAGTGTCAGCCATCTTGTGAGTCCTTCTCCACTCCCTGTGATGTGAGCATGGTTCAGGGTGGTGTTGATGGGCCAGTTGTGAGGCTGAGCAATGTCTGTGACTACGACTCCCATCATGCTATTGCCTCCACCCCCTTCCCAGCATGCCCATGCTTCCTTCCTTTTGACTCTGCTTCCCTGTGGGGTGGGCTGGCTGTGCTGACAGGATGGCTGGGAGTGTTGTCCTGGCAGTTGTTTGGCTAAGAGTCCCAAGAGTGTCCCTGTGCTTCACACAACATAACCCAGGGTGGTGGTGCTTTGTGGGATCTTGTGTTAGGATGGAGGGCATTGCATTCTACCAGGTGGGTACTGTGGAGTTTGTGTTGGGGGGTGTGAGGGGAGGTGCTGGTGACTATGGTCAGTGCTGCAAGTCCCCCTTCCCACCCACCCAGCCAGCCAGATATCCCACCATGGAACGTGCTTGCATTGCAGGGAGTGTAAGTTGTCTCTCAGGATGTCAGTCAGTGGTGTCCTGCTGTTTGTTGGTGCACAGTTGCCAGCAGGGCCTTGTGCTCCCACAGCAGTAGCCAGTGTCAGCCATCTTGTGAGTCCTTCTCCACTCCCTGTGATGTGAGCATGGTTCAGGGTGGTGTTGATGGGCCAGTTGTGAGGCTGAGCAATGTCTGTGACTACGACTCCCATCATGCTATTGCCTCCACCCCCTTCCCAGCATGCCCATGCTTCCTTCCTTTGACTCTGCTTCCCTGTGGGGTGGGCTGGCTGTGCTGACAGGATGGCTGGGAGTGTTGTCCTGGCAGTTGTTTGGCTAAGAGTCCCAAGAGTGTCCCTGTGCTTCACACAACATAACCCAGGGTGGTGGTGCTTTGTGGGATCTTGTGTTAGGATGGAGGGCATTGCATTCTACCAGGTGGGTACTGTGGAGTTTGTGTTGGGGGGTGTGAGGGGAGGTGCTGGTGACTATGGTCAGTGCTGCAAGTCCCCCTTCCCACCCACCCAGCCAGCCAGATATCCCACCATGGAACGTGCTTGCATTGCAGGGAGTGTAAGTTGTCTCTCAGGATGTCAGTCAGTGGTGTCCTGCTGTTTGTTGGTGCACAGTTGCCAGCAGGGCCTTGTGCTCCCCACAGCAGTAGCCAGTGTCAGCCATCTTGTGAGTCCTTCTCCACTCCCTGTGATGTGAGCATGGTTCAGGGTGGTGTTGATGGGCCAGTTGTGAGGCTGAGCAATGTCTGTGACTACGACTCCCATCATGCTATTGCCTCCACCCCCTTCCCAGCATGCCCATGCTTCCTTCCTTTTGACTCTGCTTCCCTGTGGGTGGGCTGGCTGTGCTGACAGGATGGCTGGGAGTGTTGTCCTGGCAGTTGTTTGGCTAAGAGTCCCAAGAGTGTCCCTGTGCTTCACACAACATAACCCAGGGTGGTGGTGCTTTGTGGGATCTTGTGTTAGGATGGAGGGCATTGCATTCTACCAGGTGGGTACTGTGGAGTTTGTGTTGGGGGGTGTGAGGGGAGGTGCTGGTGACTATGGTCAGTGCTGCAAGTCCCCCTTCCCACCCACCCAGCCAGCCAGATATCCCACCATGGAACGTGCTTGCATTGCAGGGAGTGGAAGTTGTCTCTCAGGATGTCAGTCAGTGGTGTCCTGCTGTTTGTTGGTGCACAGTTGCCAGCAGGGCCTTGTGCTCCCCACAGCAGTAGCCAGTGTCAGCCATCTTGTGAGTCCTTCTCCACTCCCTGTGATGTGAGCATGGTTCAGGGTGGTGTTGATGGGCCAGTTGTGAGGCTGAGCAATGTCTGTGACTACGACTCCCATCATGCTATTGCCTCCACCCCCTTCCCAGCATGCCCATGCTTCCTTCCTTTTGACTCTGCTTCCCTGTGGGGTGGGCTGGCTGTGCTGACAGGATGGCTGGGAGTGTTGTCCTGGCAGTTGTTTGGCTAAGAGTCCCAGGAGTGTCCCTGTGCTTCACACAACATAACCCAGGGTGGTGGTGCTTTGTGGGATCTTGTGTTAGGATGGAGGGCATTGCATTCTACCAGGTGGGTACTGTGGAGTTTGTGTTGGGGGGGTGTGAGGGGAGGTGCTGGTGACTATGGTCAGTGCTGCAAGTCCCCCTTCCCACCCAGCCAGCCAGATATCCCACCATGGAACGTGCTTGCATTGCAGGGAGTGTAAGTTGTCTCTCAGGATGTCAGTCAGTGGTGTCCTGCTGTTTGTTGGTGCACAGTTGCCAGCAGGGCCTTGTGCTCCTCACAGCAGTAGCCAGTGTCAGCCATCTTGTGAGTCCTTCTCCACTCCCTGTGATGTGCGCATGGTTCATGGTGGTGTTGATGGGACAGTTGTGGGGGGCAATATGTGTGACTGCGACTCCCATGATGCTATTGGCTACACTGACTTGGCCAGCATACACAGAATTCCTTCCTTTGAGTGGTCTTCACTGTGTGTTGGTGTTGTTGTGGTGGCTACATGTGTGGATGTGTTTGTTGGTTCTATTTGTGCCACTGCCTAGCTGTAGTTGTGGTTGTGTTTGTACATGTGTTGGCACAGTTGGATGTGACTTTTTTGATGGCATGTGTTGTGTTTCTCTGACTGACATACACATTTTGGGATGATTCTGTTCTGGTTGCTGTGTGATTGCTATGAGTGCATGGTTTGACTTTCCCTTGACAGTGATGTGTGTGTGTTTGTGGCAGTATATTGTGTACATTTGTTGTGTACTCACCAGGCTCTGGGATGTCCTCTAGTCCATATATGCTCACTGGCGGTAGGATGGCCCGCACCTTCTCCTCCCAGGGCCTGAGGTATATTGGCTTGGCAGGAGGGCCACTGCCGGTGTGTTGGCTGTTGATGTAGTCTTGCTTCAGCAGTTTCCGTACCCTCCTGCGCACGTCATACCACCTGTTCTGGATGTCGGTCTTTGTGCGCCGACATGGTGATTGGGCGTTCACCCTGTTGATGATCCTCTCCCACATCTTGGTTTTCTGCGACATGGGGGTCTGTTGGACCAATGTGCCAAACAGCTGTGGCTCTACCCTGAGGATCTCGTCTACCAGGACTTCCAATTCACAATCTAGGAACTTGTGATTCTTCTTGGGGGCATGGTGATGGGTGGTGATGGTGGGTGATGTGTGTGTTGGTGTGCAGGTGAGGGTGTGTGGGTGTGTGTTGTGCTGGGTGTATGTGAGGTAGGTATTTGTTGGTGTGCTGCTGGTGTGTGGCTTGTGTGAGGGATGAGCTGTGGGTGTGTGGTTGCTTTCTCTTGGGTGCTGGCAGTGGAATGGCATTTGCAAAGGCTCATGGTAGTGATTTGTGTCCTTTATATAGGTGGAGTTGTGGGTGTGTCTTTGTTCTCTGTCCCCACCCACCCCCAGTATTTATTGGCTTGGTAATTGCTTGTTTGGCCTTTTTTGGTTGATTTTTCCTTTGTGCTGTTTGTGTATGTTGGAAACGTTCTTGTGACCGAGTCGGACCCTGCATTGGTCTCGTACGGTGTTTTCCGTTTCGTTCACGCTGTGTTTGTGCAGTTTTGTATGCTGCGTACGCGTCGGTCGCGGTGTATTGTGTTGCTTCGGCTCGGTTTTGTATGCGTGTCGGTCGTACGGCTTGGCCTCCGTCCGACTCGGTCGGGTTTTTCGCGCCTTGCATCGTACTTTGCGGGTTGGAGTTGGCGGGTACGATTCGGTCGGATTTGTTCCGGGTGCGTGTCGGTCGGTTGAATTCGCGTGTTTTTCCGGCCGGATTGCTATTTTCCGAGCGGCTCGGTCGGTCGGCTTGGTTTCCTGACGTGTCGGTCGGATTTATCGCGGCTTGCATCGTACTTGGCGTGTCGGGCGCCACTGGTACGTGTCGGTCGGTAATTTTTCCGGCTCCGAGTCGGTCGGTGCTTTTTCCGGCCCGAATCGGAATCGACCCCTTTGTCTCATACTTCTATCTCTGCTGGCTCTTCCTCTCACTTCCTCACTCTTCTCTCCTTCTAACTTCCTCTCCTCTTTGTACTCTTCTTAATACTCTCCCTCACATCCTCATTCTTCCTCCCTTCCTCTCCCTACCTCCTCTCCTCTGTTTTTCTGCCTTCTTCTCTCAGCTTCCCTTTCCTTTTCCAGCTACCCCCCTCTTCTCTCCTTCCCCTGTGCTTCACATACCCATCCTCTCTCTGCCTCAGGGCCGGCTATAGCACTAGTGGCGCCCAGTGCGGCAATCTTAGTTGGTACCTCCAGTGACCTCCTTTTCCATTGATTCCCTCACTACCACCCTCTAAGGGTGTCACTCATCAATCCATAGCTCCTCTCTCACACGTATTTAATTCCTTTTATAGCGATACTCATACTAATGAATGGTGTCAGAGTACTTTATGTCACACACACATTATGCAGAGACAACGAATCATACAAATGTGTAAATCAGTGTATAGTAAAAGTTACAGGATTCAAATGTCATCTACATTGGTAGGCAGTATATTTTAAGAGTGGCTGTTCTGGAGAAGCAAAAACTCTGGACTTAAAACGTAGCCCAGTAGCTGGCGTTACTAATTAGAATTTATTTCTACCCAAACTAAAACGTTTTAGTAAAGACAGGCTGGGGAAAAACATAAGGTTCTAAACCTATGCCTTGTGGTTTGCATGCAGCTCGTTCATGCCAGTCCATAGCTCACTGTGCAATATAAGAAGGAGATTGTAATTTTCAAACTGCAAGTAACAAAAGGATCTCTGTGACAAAAGCGGTAACTGACAGAGCTATCTAAATAAAATACAGTTCTGTGATCTCCAAGTTCAGCATGCTTTGCAGCAGGCACATTAGCCCTCTGAGCGATGAGACAAAGATGAGTTAAAACTGCTAGACAAAATTCATTTCTCTCCAACAGTTATATTAATCACTAGAGTTATTGTAAGAAATTCGTTTGTTGGTTAGATAGGGTGTGAGCCCTGGTCAAGCAGCAACCACAATCCTTGTCAGGGTGCGGCCCAAGCCAATCCTAAATTAACCTGTGCTCAACTCTCTGGTAGCTTGGCACAGAGCAGTCAGGCTTAAATTAGAGGCAGTAGTGTAAAGTGTTTGTGCAACACTTCAACAGTAAAAAAGTGAAAACACCACACAAAAAGGATCCCACACCAAGTAATAAAAACAAAGTAATTTTCAATAAATAAAACAAGACCAAAACAACAAACCTTCAATCAGTAGAACCGGAGATATGCAATTTTAAAGGTGTTAGCGAAAATAGCACCAAAAAGAACAACACGCCAACTGTGGCTATCTGGTTGCGCCAGACCAGGACAAAGTCACTAGTTCAGGCTGACAGCGATGGAGCGTATGCGGCTACAAGAACCCAGCTAGGTCCACTGAACAGAGTATCTTTAATCCTGGTGCATGGTCTGCGCAGTGTTGCTTTGCAAGACTGCTCGTCTTCTGGCATCAGTTCTGATGAAGCTCTGCGGCGTGGCTTTATGGGGTTTTGTGTCAGTTCCAGGAAGCTGTGCAGCGTTGTTTGGTGGGGACTTGCGTTGCTTTGCGTTGGCTATGATGAGCTGGGTGGTGAGAATTTGCGGGCCTTTATGTCACTCGGCGTTGATACTGATGAGGCTGGCAGCTGTGTAGCAAGGCTTTACAGGGCTTCGCATCACTTCCCATTGCTTCACGTTGGTTCTGATGGAGCCCACAGCAGGGCTTGGCAGAGCACCTTCAGGCTCACTTCCAAGGGTTCAGGACTGGGATATCACCACTTGGGAGGGCAGTACTGACAGATGGCATAGTCCAGGTGCTGGCTTCAAGGTTGTTGGAAGCCTGTTATATCCCTGAGGCTTCTGATTAGAAGGCCAGCCAACCGGCCCTTGGAGTCACTCTGAGGTCCTGGGTTTAGAGTTGCAGGTCCAGACCTTCTCACCCAGGCAAGACGGCAGCAGGTCAGCACAGCAGGGCAGCAGTCCTTCAGAGCAGCAGCCCTTCGGAGCAGCAGTCCAGCAGAGTTGTAGTCCTTTCAGCAGCACTGCAGTCCTTCTTCCTGTCAGAGTATCTAAAGGTCCAGAAGTGTACTGAAGTGGTGGTATCTGAGGTTCAGTATTTATACCCAGTTGTGCCTTTGAAGTGGGGAGAAGCTTATAGAGGCATGCCCTGGCTCCACACTAACTACAGGGGGTTTGCCGCCCTTTGTGTGGAGGCAGGACTCTGTCTATTCTAAGCTAAGTGGTACTGTGTCCAGCTCCTCTCATCCTGCCAGTGATATCCCATGCAGGCACACCTAACCTCCCTATTCTGTGTGGCTGTCTAGGAGGAATACACAAAGCCCAACTGTTAACTACACCCAGTCATGTGACCCAGAGACAGGCTGTAGGCACCATATGGATAAGGCAAGAAAATGCCAACTTTCTAAAAGTCAAATACGGAAGAAATACCCCCTACAGCATAGATTCGTATTTCTTTTTCAGTAGACATGCATGCCTTACGGTGGGCAGTCAAAATATCGAAAATAAAATTTCGATATACCATAATATCGAAGTTTAAATATCGAAGGGACAGAATATCGATGGGACAGAATATCGATGGACAGAATATCGACCCTAAGGTAAGTAATATCGAATTACTTAATATCGATGTCAATAATATCGAAGTTAGTAATATCAAAATCAAATATATCGATGTTACTAATATCAATGTTACTAATATCGATATTTGTATTATTGTTATGTATTTTGTTATGTTTTTAATATGTATGTGTTATATGTGTTTTTGTTACGTGTTTTAATTGTTTAAAAATATATGTATACAATTTTTATATGTTAATAAATTTATTTTTTTAAGTTATTTTTTTTTTTTTGTACTGTAGCGGGTTGTGGGTTTATAGGGGAATAGGGTGGGAAGTAATTTAAATATACTAAATTCATTATTAATTTTTAGGAATTATAAATTAATTTTAATTATTTTTTGCGTTTAAGTTCTGTAGCGGGTTGTGGGTTTATAGGGGAATAGGGTGGGAAGTAATTTAATTGTAATTAAGTTATAATTTATTTTAATTAATTGGTATTGATAATTATATTATTGTTAATTAATTAATAATTGGTAATGCATTTTTATTAATTGGTTATTAATTTTTATTAATTGATTAATTGATTACCATGTAATTTAAATGTAATTAAGTTATAATTTATTTTAATTAATTGTTATTGATAATTATATAATTGTTAATTAATCAATAATTGGTCATTAATTTTAATTAATTGGTGATTAATTTTATTAATTGATTAATTAATCATCATGTAATTTAAATGCAATTAATTTATAATGTATTTTAATTAATTGGTATTGATAATTATATTATTGTTAATTAATTGATAATTGGTAATCAATTATTAATTGGTAATTAATTTTATTAATTAGTTATTAATTTTTATTAAATGATTAAGTGTGTTGTGCGTTTATAGGGGAATACTTTTGGAAGTAATTGAAATCTAATTAAGTAATTATTAAATTTATTTTTGGGTATTGATAATTAATGTATTGGATATTAATTATTAATAGGTAATTTTTTAAATTACAAATTTTTGGTTATAAAAATTTATTTATTGTTGTTTTATCATTAATTGGTAATTAAATATTATTAAATATTATTTATTGATAAATGTAATTAATATATTAAGAATTATTTGTTAGTTGATAATTAATGTTTAATTATTATTATTATTGGTATAAAAAGCATTTAATTGTTCAATATTAGTTAATTGGTAATTAAGTTTTAATAAGTTATATGTTTTTGTTATTAAAAATATTTTATTGTTCAATATTTCATATTTAGTAATTAATATTGATTAATTATTATTTATTGGTATTTATTATTAATTTATTGTTAATACATTTTCTATTGGTAATTATGTTTTTAATAAATATTTATTGGTATTGGTAAATAGTTTAGAGTTATTTAATAATTCATTAATTATAAAAAAAAAAAATATATATTTATAAGTATGTTATTTGTCACTTCTACGCTATCCAACACTTTCCCTACTGTTGCACTCTCTGGAGTGGGAATATTAATTTTACCCCTACGCTATCCAACACTTTCCCTACTGTTGCACTCCCTGGAGTGGGAATAGTAATTTCTACCCCTACGCTATCCAACACTTTCCCTACTGTTGCACTCTCTGGAGTTGGAATAGTAATTTTTACCCCTAAGCTATCCAACACTTTCCCTACTGTTGCACTCCCTGGAGTGGGAATAGTAATTTTTACCCCTACGCTATCCAACACTTTCCCTACTGTTGCCCTCCCTGGAGTGGGAATAGTAATTTCTACCCCTACGCTATCCAACACTTTCCCTACTGTTGCACTCTCTGGAGTGGGAATAGTAATTTTTACACCGACACTATCCAACACTTTCCCTACTGTTGCACTCCCTGGAGTGGGAATAGTAATTTTACCCCTACGCTATCCAACACTTTCCCTACTGTTGCACTCTCTGGAGTGGGAATAGTAATTTTTACCCTTACGTTATCCAACACTTTCTCTACTGTTGCACTCACTGGAGTTAGAATAGTAATTTTTACCCCTACGCTATCCAACACTTTCCCTACTGTTGCACTCTCTTGAGTGGGAATAGTAATTTTTACCCTTACGCTATCCAACACTTTCCCTACTGTTGCACTCACTGGAGTTAGAATAGTAATTTTTACCCCTACGCTATCCAACACTTTCCCTACTGTTACACTCGCTGGAGTGGGAATAGTAATTTTTACCCCTACGCTATCCAACATTTTTCTTAGTGTTGTTTTTTTGGGAGTTGTAATAGTAGTTTTATTCCCTACGCTATTTAATATTTTTTGTATTATTTTAGTTAATATAGTATATAATTAATTTAAAAAATATTAAAAGTAAAAAAAAAATTAAAATTTGTTAGACATAATTATTTAATTTTTATTTATGTTATTGTTTTATGTGTATAGATGTATTTGTAATTTATAATATTTTTTATAATTTAAAATTTATTACAATAATTATTCAAAATTATTATTAAGTAAGTATATATATTATATCTTATATGTATATGTTTAATTAATGTTTTATTTAATTATATATGTTACTTATTAATTTTAAATATTATCAAATATTTTTAACTATGTTTATTTTAATTATAAGTATTATTTAGTTTATTTTACATATTATTTTTAACAAAAAAAAAACGATATTTTTGATAACGATATTTTTGACATCGATATTTTTTTCCGATATTTTTGTACATACCATGTTGTAGATAGGATGTCGATATTATTGACATCGATATTTTTGTTGCGATATTTTTGTAGGTCGATTTTTTGACCTTCGATATTTTGTCAGTGATTCTGCCTTACACATGCCATAGAGCAATCAAGGCCTCTGATTTATTTCTTAGTGTACTCCCTGCTGCTCCTCACTTGACGTATTCCTAATATTTTAGTAACATGTATCCCTTGTTCCAAACTGGCATCTTTACAGTCTGAAACAATAGACATAGCGCAAGCACTAATTTGTCATTAAGTCTTTTTATCATATTAGTTTTCATGTGGTTTCATGGTGTAGTGTGAAAACATTTAGGGGCCGATTCCGATCTCGGCCGGTAGGGCTCCAAATCGGATTCGGCTTTACCGGATCCGATTCGGAGCCCTGTTTCCCGACCGAACCGTACGCGGGTCCGGCCGAGCGAGTACGATGCGAGTCGCCGACCGACTCGTCCGGGCGTCCCGACCGCTCCGACCGACTCGTTCCCGGCTCGAACCGCACCCGACCGACTCGCTCGGACTCGACTCGCACCGCGCAATGGAGACGTTCCCGGCCGGGTGAGTACGATGAGCGCCGCGAGCAGTCCGACCGAGCCGCGCACTCCGGCTCGAAAGAGCTGTCGGAGCCGTACTTTGGGGGTCCGTGTCGGACCCCCTGTGCGCGTAGCCGCGCGAGTCGCACACAGGGGGACCCATGGGTCCCCCTACCTGTGCGTGTACGGCGCGATCGCTTCGCCGCGTACCCGCTGTAGGGGGCGCACTTGTCCGACTCGCACCCATTGAGTCAATGGGAGCCCGCGTACGCGTTGTACGACCGGCTCCCATTGACTTCAATGGGAGTCCGACCGACTCGGGTCCGATGGCATACGTGCGCATCGTACTCGTTCGGTCGGACTGCACGGGTCCGATTCGGTCGGAAATCTCTCCGGGTCTGGCTCGGTCGGAGAAATTTCCGGCCCGAATCGGAATCGACCCCTTAGTCATATAACATTTATACAGTACAGACATAATACAATTTAGACATACAAATATTTCAACTTATCAACTCCATATACAATGCCTCTGTAGACATAACAATTAAACATGCATGTTCGAATGAAAATTCTCAAAAGATAAATTTGGGGATATATTATGCACCCTCAAAATATTGATCCTGTAGGCGTCATGTGGCCCTATGTGGTCAGGGTTAAGGTAAAAGGCTTATATCGCAATAATCTTAGAAGATATGAATATTCTCCTTAGTAATGTATGTAACTTCATCTTTCGTGGGAATGTGTGCCCCTTGGCCACTTTTATAGTACAGCGATGCGTTTCGACCTGAACATTGGGCCTCCTGGTTTCTGGAAGATGTTCCTCAGGGCTTAGTGTATACTTTGAGGGACACAATCATGCTCCTTGATAGATCTTTTGAATATTCTGTGTGCCTTGATTAATTATTATTTATTGGTATTTATTATTAATTTATTGTTAATAAATTTTCTATTGGTAATTATGTTTTTAATAAATATTTATTGGTATTGGTAAATAGTTTAGAGTTAGATGAACTGCCTGCTTCTGTGCATGGTCAACGTAGTAGTGATGCCATTGTCGGTGTACTCCAGAATCTTAAAAAAGTACATTGAGGGGCTTTCTCGCTGTCTTGGATTTAAGATAGATTATAAAGCAGGAGAGTAATCTATCTTGAACGCGAGACCGAAAGGAAGCCCCTCTATTTGTCCTATTTTAGACACTGATGTTTTGAACTAAAAAATGAAATTCACCAGTTATATTAACTTGTCCCCCGCCATGCACTGCTAATGACCTCACATATTGCATCACTCATGTCATGTTGTATGACATCACTCATGACATCTCAAATGACATCATTGATGACATCACTGATGACATCCCTGATGACATCACCCAATGAGTGTGTTATTTTGTTTTATAGTTTACATAGTGGCAGGTATCTACCATATTACTTTTCTGGACTCCGTAGACCTCTCAGCAATCCCATTGTGTGAGACTTACTGGAGGTAACAGGCAGAGTAGTTGGCCCCCAAGGACCCTTTGCAGCCAAGGGGAGTTCATCCCCCAACCAGTAGTGCGCCATGAGGCATGTTTGCAGAGTGGTGGAGAAAGGAGGCGTGGCCTCTGACAACCTTTCAGCAATCCCGCTGTGTGGGACTTACTGGAGTTAACAGGATGGGTAGTTGGCCCCCAAGGACCCTCATGAGCCAGGGGGCTTCATCGCCAAACTAGTAGTGTGCCAGGAGGTGAGTCTGCAGAGTGGTGGAGAAATGGAGCGTGGCATCAGATAACCTCGCAGCAATCCCGCTGTGTGGGACTTACTGAAGGTAACAGGAGGGGTAGTTGGCCCCCAAGAACCCTCAGGAGTAAACTGGACTTCATCCCCCAACCAGTAGTATGCCAGGAGCCATGTTTGCAGACTGGTGGAGAAAGGGTGTGTGGCCTCCAAAGACCTCTCAGCAATCCTGCTGTGTCGGACGTACTAGAGGTAACAAAAGGAATTCCTGGCCCCCAAGGACCCTCAGCATCCAAGGGGACTTCATCCACCAACCAGTAGTGTGCAATTTATTTATGAGGGGAGGGGGGCAACGCGGCCCCCCTTCCTGGGCCAATTTTGGTCCCAGGGAACTTTTTTGAATGATGGAGGAGGGCTGAGCAGCCCCCCTTACTGGGTCGATTTCAACCCCGGTGGCCCCATACCCCAGGTCCCGCCTTTTTTTTTTATTTTGTTTTAAAATATAAAATTTAAAGTGGTAAAGCTCCTGCCAAGCCATAACAAAAATTAAAGCGGTAAAGCTCCTACCAAGCCATAGCAAACAGCTATGCGCTGAAGAAGGCACCCCGGGACATACCAGAAGCCAGCCCTGGGGGGTGGCGGTCCTGAGGGCCATCTATGGCTCCAGGAGGGGGGCCGCGCAGCCCTCCCCCTTTCTTCCATTTTGTCCCGGGGAGGTGGTGGTCTGCACGCGGGCCAAGCGGACCCACCCACATATAGATCTTAAAGTGCCCTGGGGAGGTGGCAATACCCCGGGGCTGTGGGGGTGTCCACACAGCCCCCTCAAATTGAATTCAAGTAAAGCCCTTGGGATGTGGCGGTCCACAGGGCTGCGGGGGTCTGCATGGTCCCCCCGCATTTAATTTCAATGATACCTCAGGGAGGTGGCAGACCCCGGGGCTGCGGGGGGACCACGTGGCCCCGCATTCAATTTAAATAAAGCCGCAGGAAGTTGGCGGTCCCCGGGGCTTCAATAAGCCCCCCTCCTATTTTTATTATATACCCCTGGGACCTGGCGTCACCCAGGGGCTTAATTTAAAACAACTGTAGTGGTGTTAATAAGTTATCTTTATCCACTTACTGCCATTTGTGTTTCATCAGCAGACCTCTAGGGTCCAGTTCGGAGCTATTGTTCTCTTCGTTAATCACAGTCCTGTGTGATATACTCTATGGAGACCTGTGTGCAAATTTGTACCTTCCCGATTGGGGGTCGGCTATGCCCTGTATTTACCCCCCTTGGCCCAGGCCCCAGGTTCAAGGCTCACTGGTAACCATATGCAACCCCAGCACACCACCAAGGTGAATTACTAAATTGTGGGGTGGGGGCCTGCCCCGCTAGTTTCTGCTACATTTAGGTGATCATCTCCAAGGGCATGAGTCTATTTGTTAATAAGTTATTGCTTGTGACCAACACAATTCCATTATCTTTACCCACTTACCTTCAACTTTAAGAGATACAGCACTGGCAAGAAATAGGACCCCTAAGGATGGATAATTCCCAATGCATCCCTTGGACTGGGACTGGAGGCCTAGCCCTCCCCAACCCTGGCCCGTTGTTAAAATGTCCCTGGAGGGAGGGTCTGCGTCGTGCCCTTTCATGGGTTCCCTGTGTGCCTTTTCCACCTAAACCAAGACAAGCGTGGACCTGAAACAGGGGTGTGACCGTGGCCCCCATAAATGTACCCCTTGTACTCTGCTTCAATTCATGTTCTCATTCAATGAAAACCCACCCCAGTCTTTTGATGCTGCGTTGCTGTGCTGGGTTGGGCCGGTATAGATATTTGGCCCTAGCCCCACTTACCCCCCCGAGAAACGCATTGGAGAGCGCTGGATGGGGGCTCCCACCGGTCCCAAAGAGTGGAGCGCGGATGCAAGTACTGAATGCGACACTAAGGTGCTGCCCTCTTAGGAGGGTGCACTGTGTGTGCTGCGGACAGCTGCATAATGTCCACGGTTAGACTGAGTAGCACCTGCTGCACCACAGCCCCCTGCATGGCCGGACTGGGATCCAAAACCGGCCCTGGCAGAGTGCTCGGCCGGCCCCCCCGGGGGGGTACGGGGTGCGGCCGAGCTGTTTGCCAGGGCCGGTTTTGGCCGATTTTGTTACAGGGGCCGATATTGCAGCTATGCTGCAAAAACGGCCCTGTAACAAAAACGGCCCACCAGGGGCCCAAAACCGGCCCCCACCCTGGCGGCCCCTCGGGGAAATACCCGTTTCCCGCTACGGCTACCCCTGAAAGAGGTTCTGACAACTGGATTGCTAGGCTATTGCGAATGAGGCAGCATTGCTGATATGAGTTGTGACTAAGCTTTTTAAAGACATAAATGGTATGTGTGCAACAAAAAACAAATCAACACAGTTAAGAAATTCCAAAAGGATGCAGGGACTCCTAGAAAAGTAAGGACACATGGGGCTAGACACACAAAAGCAGACATACATTTATACCTATACAGATACTCCTAAATATCAGTGGAAAATTGTAACTTCTGGGAATTCACAAACATTCCCAGTCATATGACGATAAAACTGCATTATTTATAGATTTGAAGGCATAGTACTTGGACTGTCATGTGACATCTGCTATTTCTCCAATGTAGAATTGTTTTCACAATCCACCTCCTCCTTGAGTAACAGCAGCCTACTGTGCAAATACACGATTGTTTTGTATTTCTATTCTTTTACGGGGAAAGGAAGTTCATTTTGAGAAATCTCTGCCTCTGATCCCCACGAAGCTGGGAGGGAATCCTTTGCTCTTCTCAACCTAGAAGGGAAGTTTCTACAAATTCTAGACCTTTCATGGAGTTAATGTGGCCCATTTTCCGGCATGAAAAAAGGTCTGAAAGGGGTTTGTCAATGTCAACACATTCATAAGGGGCATTGCCATCTTTCAAGGCAAACCGCATCTTGTTCTGCCTCCTCCATACACCTTGCATTGAGTTTACTACTGTGTAATTACATGCAGCTGTGACAGGCAGTTATGCAGTTTTAAAACAATTCTTGATAGCCAGCTATCCAGTTGTTTATACCTAAGAAAGGTAATTGGGGTTCTTTTTTTACGACCTTTATGAATTAGAGCCATTGATTTGACATCTTAATGTATCATATTAGCAGACATTTAGACTGAGCAACCATTTTATAAATTGTACTATATTTGATGTTTATTTGTTTTATTCTTAAGACTGAAAATTCACAGCATTCAGTTATTTGTGATACATATGTAAACACCTGGAAAAACTGGCAAGTCGCTGTCATTAATTAATGTATGTTTGTCCTCTTTACATCCAAGCTGCAGAATTCCTTGAAAAGTGACGTGTGCCTTGACCAAGGACCAGACACGGACAATATTCCCATCATGTACATCTGCCATGGGATGACACCACAGGTCAGTGAGAATAATCTCCTTGCACGCTGCTGCTGGTCTGTCTGTGGCACGTCCAAGAAGCCTTGGCGTACCTGGCAGCGTCCTCCCTGGCACAGCTTCCCCCACTGATATTTGTTCGCGTTTCCTTGAACATCCACGTGTCCCTCATTTTCAAAATCACCAGTGTATTAATTAGCGCGTCAATCTGGGGCAGTGTGACTGATTTATTCTGCTTGGAAGCAAATCAAAGCAAGACCATGGCGTGTGTGTGATGTGTCAGGCTCATGGCAGCTACATGTTTACCACATGTAACAAATGATGCTCCCGCTTGTTCAATCAATCAGTCAATCAGGGGATTTATAAAGCGCGCTACTCACCCGTGAGGGTCTCAAGGCGCTGATACTCAGTGTGCTCCGCAGGCAAAAGGTAGCCACATGTTCTTGCTGGCTAATTCACGTTATTTCTTGAAATATGAACATTTATTGAGATGGGAATGATACAAAATCTGTGGACTGTATGATCAGTAACTTGAGGCGGATTCATTTTGCAGCGCATACATCCACACCATAGACCTAATTTAATCACCTTCTCCAACTTAAGGTCCAGAATTGCTGAAGGTTTGCCTCTGTGTGATGCAAAGACACACAGAGTGATGCACAGCGGGGGCAAACAGCAGCAGCACTCAACCTTACATGCTCAAAACTATATTGGGGTGAAAGTTGACTCTCGCGCAGTGACAAGTGACTTTGCTGAGTATGCTTAAACTCTTTTTTTCAATTACGCAAAAGAGACATATATTGGGTGGGACAGCACAAAACCAGAGGTTTGGCACAAAGCCAGATCTCCTAAAGCAGCCTATCTCCCTTTGTACCAAATCCTAAAGCCAAGGCAAAGAAAGAGCAAGCAAAGTCTAAACAGTATATCAGTATATACTAAGAATAACATGAGCTTTACTCTAAAACACGCATATTCCGCATATAATCACCGTGAGGAGAGATACACATAGACATTTGTACAGCAACGTGTACCATCTGTAAAAATCCTATGGAAACACGACTGGCTTGTCTTTGTTCCATGGAGCAAGGCCGGGTGTCTCACAGAACACCCACTTTTAATACAAGTACTTTCGATGAGGTCACCGGCGGGAGACTAACTAAATGTGGCGCAGCACCTATTTTTGTCATTCACGTAGTACAAAGCTGTAATTTTCGTTGTTGGGCTCAATTGCATGAAGGACAGTAAATGCAGGGTTAAATGCTTTAGGGTGTTCAAAGTTTAACTCGGCTGTGAAGTTTTGAAGAGTTCCTGATTTTCACCCTTTTTGTATGACAGTTTTGAGGTAAAAAATATTGACTTACAAGAAAATTGGCTGCACCGTATCAACTACCACTATATTGTCAAGGCCATACGTAAGTGTAGATTTACCGATTTTAACTCCACATCTTTTTATCTTGATGATACAAATTTGTAAAGGTAAGTACATTTGTAGCTAAGCAGAACAATATATACCTACCTTGACAGCCCACTTATCATCAAGGTAAGTAGACCTGACATTTAGAATTGTAAACCTACACTTACCTATATACACTTAGCTTGAGGATACAGTGCTAGTCCAAATTCTGCAGTCAATATTCGTGTAGGTCGTAATTAGTTGCTAAATATTGAGTTAGAACGTCTTGCTCTTGCTTCAAATGTAAAAAGATTTTCTGCACATTGCAAGATAATTTTTAACGCATGGCGAGATAATTTTCACTGTCAGTGCACCTAGGTAACCTGGAAAATGTATGCAGTCTATTGCTCTTCATGCTCAACTTTTTGAAGAGTTTTTCAAGAAATGTACCTTTTGTAACTTTCCACTCAAACGTATCAAAGCAGAAAACCTTGAAACTTTTGCAAAGTTGCAACGTTTTCAGTGGATCTTCAGGAAGGTGACAACAAATGTGCAACCTTGCACATGTCTACCATCTGTAAGTCGCCTGTAGCAAGGTAACTCAGGGGCAGATTTACAAGCCCCCTGCGCCACCAGTACGTCACTTTTCGTGACGTACTGGTGGCGCAGGGGGCTCATCTATATTTACAAGGAGAGGAAAAGCCACCCTGCGTGACTTTTCCTCTCCTTGTAAATACGGTCCCTTCACACGCAGCACTTTGCGGTGAAGGGGCGTTCCATGGGTGTTGCAGTGGGTGTTCCCACGCAACACTCATGGAACAGGACTCAACTCCAGAATTACGTGAAATCGTAACTCTGGAGATGCGTCAGTATGCTACGCCACCCTAGAGGTGGCGTAGCGAGGCGTAACGAGGAGAAATGTTTTAATTTCTCCTCGTTTTTCCTCTTTCAATGCGTGCTGAATTCTACAGCACGCATTGGAAGAGGAAAATGCCTGTAGTGATTGCTTTTGTGCAGGAAGGTGCCCCTTCCTGCACAAAAACAATCTCCCCACGACGCAGGCATCCTTGCACCATGGTGCAAGGGTGCCTGAGCCGGCGCATGGCAGCAGTTTGTGCGCCAGCGCAGGGGGAAGCACAGAGATGCGACATATTCTTGTAAATATGTCGCATCCCTGTGCTTTCCAGACTAACGCAGCACGGCGCAGCAAAATGACTTGCTGCACCGTGCTGCGTTAGTTTAACGTAAATCTGCCCCTCAGTATGTAGATGGAATGATCCGGAGATGCGCCAAAGTGTGCCTCACCCGTTAGCAAAATTGCAAAGTACACTGGAACATAGCCAAATTGGTGATTTAATTTGTGATTTGAAATCAAGTGCAAGGAATGAACTTCGCAAAGAGCTGTCTATTATTGTTCCTCGCATCAACCTAGTGTGTCAAGGGCTCCTTTTCTAACAGTATTTTAAAGGTATTCATTTTTGTTCTTGATGTTTTCCTGATTTAAATATCTTGAAGCGTCAGGAGTTAGCAAATCAAAAGCTAGACTACTCGAGGGTAAGGAGGACGACAAGTACCTGACCGGCAAACACCACTGATAGAGTGCTATGTGTTTAGATGTGATAATGCACTGGAAATGTCTGGCCACCAGCTGAAGACTTCAGGAATCCTTACAAGTGGGAAGTAACGCAGACAGAGTAGGTTCTGCGAGATTGTGCAGGAGTAGAGGATGACACAAATATTCACGTCAACGCGCAATTAAACCTAATAATCGTACACACGTTATATTAACCTGTACAGAAGAGACAGAACGGTAGTACAATTATAATATATGATTTCATAAAACCAACTGCAGCGAAAAAACATTTCAAGAGGAGAAATTACTTTCCATTAATAAACACAAAGAAAAGAGGACCTGAAGGAATGTGAAATAAGCAGTAGCGGTCGGTGGTAGGAGTGCCGGCCGGGCGGTGACGTGGGGCGGGGGAGGGGCAGGGTGGGGGGTAGTAAACCACGGATTACGGCGGAATACAGGTAAGTAAACATTTAAATAAGTAAAACGAATTTCGTTGTGAGCGCTGCATCGCCAAATGCGATGCAGTGCGACGCAACGAAATTCGTTTTACTTATTTAAATGTTTACTTACCTGTATTCCGCCGTAATCCGTGGTTTACTACCCCCCACCCTGCCCCTCCCCCACCCCACGTCACCGCCCGGCCGGCACTCCTACCACCGACCGCTACTGGAAATAAGGAGTAGTTTACTTTCAACAAGCCTTTTCCCATATGCTTTCTTCCCTCTGTGACGTGGCTGCCGTAAGTCTTGCTTCTGTGAATCATGGGACAGTGGCGTTGTGTTACTGTAATGTTTGCTTGCAGTCATTTTTCTTCACCTACGATCAAGGTTAAAGGCACCTCTTGCTGGCAGGTGCTAAACTTGCTGAATTGTGTTACAGTGGTTGTATGTCACAATATTGTCCACAGAAATATCTTCTGACATAACTATTGTGTTCTAAATTTCATTTACAAAAATATTGTACTGCTAGGCATAGGTTTTCTATTATTAACTCCATCGCTAAGAACCATGGGGCATATTAGCAAGGGCTGGCGATATAATTATCGCCGCTTTAGCGTCCGTTTTTGGGCGAAAAGCGGTGATAATTATATCGCAATATCATCAAGGACACGCTAGCGCGTGTTTCCTTGATGTAGAGCCCGTTTTTTCACAGCCTCGCCTCGCATCGCTAATGAGATGCAAAGAAGGCGTGGCTGTGAAAACAACACATGTTAATATCGTGAAGGCAGCTTCGCGATATTAACAAGGAGGTGCAGCGATAAAAAAATCGCGCTACCTCAGTCTTAACTCAGGAATTTAACGTCTGTTAAATTCCTGACTAAGGCATACTTTTAATGGGAGATGGATTATGCTGATACGACCACAGGGTCGTATCAGCAATGTTATCGCTGTTTTCAATGGAACATCGCTGGAAAACCAGTGATGTTCCATTGAAACTACCGCTATCGCTGAAATATTATCGCCATAGCGCTATGCGTTGTAAATATAGCGTTATCATGGCGATAATATTCAGCGATAGCCAGCGATAATATTTCTATCGCTATGTACGGCCAGCGATAATTATCGCTGGCCGTTGATAATATGCCCCCATGAGTGCCAATAAAGAGCAGCCAAAGGAGACCATATGTAAATGGTGGTATCTGGGGATGACACCCGCCCCCTGTACCAAAAAATGCGTCAAGACTTTCTGGTGCTCAAAAAACAAGCAAGTCAAAAGCAATCGATTTGAGAATCCACATCCAGCTTTTACCTTTCGCAGTGGCTGTTGCCTCATGCAAGCTTGTTCCCTCATGCAAGCTTCTTTACCAAGAATATCTAGCAAGTCAATTTAGAATATTGACACACCAACAGACATCATCTCTGATCTGCTCATATTGAGAGAACAGCTTCAAGTGAAAACTAACAAAGAGAAGGTCCTTGGGGTATCTGCTTTGTTTAACCAAGGGCCGCACCTTATGCCTTGGACTGTAGAAGTGAATACTTCTGTCTTAATTTCAACCTTTCATAAAGTTGACCTAAGGATGTTGAAATATCATTGGACAATGCAGAATATTCAAAATAGGGAGGCCATTGGGCCTGTCTGCCATTGCTCCACGGTATCAATAATCCTTGCCAGCAGGAAATGCAGTACCAGTAGGTAGAGCAGACGATTGTCTGGTCTGATTTCAGTTCTGCTATGTGTTCAGTTAGCAGCAGTTACTGCTCCTGGCAGATTGGTGCCCCACTAAGTTAAAATGAGCATGTACTTCTCTGTCTCACTGCTGCCATATCTTGAGGAGCACAGTATGAAATTTGATCAGAAGGCATGAGTTGGCCTTTAGCTTCCATAGATAACAACATCTTCAATGTTTCCGATCCATGTCGTTGGTTACTATACATTCAAGCAGCTGTTGAGAACATAGGACAAGTGAGACCTTTCTATTGTTGATTCAAACTCCTATAACCTAAACTTGTTCCTTCAGTTTGCCTTGCATTTGCAACTGCGTGGATTAATGTACACCTTTCAACAATGGCTGATCTTCCTTCCGCTACCAAACAGAATTAAAAATATTGCTGAATCCCACCATTAGAAAGACACTTGGTATTTCAGATAAAATATGGATATATTTACTGCAGTTTTTCTCCTTCAAGTTTGTATATTACCATGCACAGAAAATATTGTTGCTTAGGAAACCTGACTTAAGAAGGCGACACTGGATATGTGATCAAGGACAGATAGAACAATAAGCTTCCTCAAAGCAGCTTGATCTTCAATGATGTTCTCCACAGTGAAGTGAGCAAGCAGAGCGTGTGAAGCTGAGACATTCCTGTTGGGATGAGCTGTGTCATCTATGATTATATCTAATACATAGAAAATGGTATTTGGGTCAGCCGTCCTCAGCCATTGGTTTCTTTGAGTCAGTCCTCTTCAGTCATTACTTAAGGACATTGTCAATTACATCTAAGCTCCTTTTAAGCTTTTGGCTTCCTGGTGAATCATTCCGCCTCTTAGGAAGGGCTTTCTTTAAAATGCAAGATGGATTGTTTTACATGAGAAAACTGCAATTCTACGACAGCAATTTAATGTTTAAATTTGATTTGACTTTCTCAAATTCATCGTTGTGAGAAAGTCATCCTTTTTTGCCCTGTTCACCCCCATTTGTTGAATGATACTGGTGGTAATTGACTCTGACTGTGCACTGGGCTCTGCTAAACAGGCCCAGGGCCAGTGCTCTAATGAAAAAGGTATATGGTATTTAAGTATAATTACAATTGGCAATGACAGATTGTGTAAGTCCCTAGTATATAATAAGTTTAGAGGCCCAGCAGATTTCCTGCACTTGCATGTGTGCACTGCTGTTGGCCTGCTGTCATTTTAAAGGCAGCCTTGCTTTCCAGCCTGTCTTTAAAAGTAATAGTATGCAAATTCGACTTTGGTGGTATGGGTACTTCAAAAGTGATACTCTACCTTATTTTTACATGTTAGGTGCCCCCAAGGTCTCCCCTAGGTATCCCAGGGGTGGTGGTCCATGTAATTATAAACAGGGACCTTATAAAAGATGTTGTAAATGCCATGCCCTGGTGAGGGAAAAACTGCCCATTTCATTTTTCCCCATTGTAGATACTTAGCTCCATAGGCTAACATTGCAATATTTTATTTACGTATAACTATAACGTATAACTATTGTTAGGAAAGGAGTTCAAATGTTATTCAGGACTCAAAAGACTGATATTGATGAATTTAACAGCTTGCCACTGTTGAATTCATCATAACTAGTACCGAAAATACGTTATAAGAATATATTTTCTTCGAGCCAAAATCCAGCCTTCTAGCAATCTCCCCTGATTGGTCAGCTCTAACAGGCTTAGCCAGGCTGCTTTGTTTAGGTGAGAAGAGGCATGACCGGAGCAGACGTTATCTGATGGTGGGCGTTCTGCAGATGCAAAGACTAGGCCAGGCAGGGGGATGGGCAATAAAGCATGAGCTTCAAAGAGAGCAGAACAGTAAGGAATGCAGGCCAGGCTCACCTCTTCTTCCTGTCAGATGGCAGGGCCAAGAATGTAATTTGCGGAGGGCTGAAGGGGGAGGGTTCAGCTAAATGAGCCACACCAGTAGGTTTATTTAGCCAGCTCTTTCTCCTCTGGAAAGAAATCATCCATGTTGGATTTTGGAAGTGCAGTGCTTTGTGGGACAAGAAGATGCCACACTTTGGAGGAAGCTGTCATGCTTTTTGCTGGCACCCTGCACCTCAATGTCACCTCACCGCTACAGGACATTGAATAATAGGTGAAAGCTGCATAGCAACTCAGTTCTGAATTTTAATTTGCTGTTTGAAACTACAAGAAGAAGGATTGCCCTGCTGGAACCCTGGTCTGCACCACAAAGGATTGCTCCCTGAAGGACTGCTTCTATTTGCACACTTGGACCTCCAGCCCTGAGGACTTCGCCTTGCTTCAAAAAGGACTAAGGAGCGGACTCCTTGAAAACAACAGGGTAAAAGAGCTTGCCTGCACCTTCTCCTCCAAGAAGTCCCCAGCCTGGAGTGCGTCAAGTGGACTTTTAGGTATTTGGCCAGGTGCATTGTGAGAACTTTAGTCCAAGCTTCCAGGGACTATTTCAGAACTTTTAGAGCCTTGGATTTGTGTTTTGGACCCTTTGGACCCTCAATGTGAAATTCAGGAAGACGTACCAGCAGTTTGGAGAACCCGGTCAGGATTTCAGGTCCGTCCTGCTGAAAGCTCTGGAGCTCCAGACTTCCAGGATTTCACCGGGGCCTCACAGAAAGTCAAGCCGGCGAATTCGCACCAAATACGGCCTGCTGTGGAGGGTTGATCAACGTAGGAAAAAAAAACTCCAGAAAAAGTTTAAGTGCGAAGGCAACATTTTGACTGAGGCCCCCCGCTTAGTGTATCTGACCAGGGCTCCATCGCGGTTGTCCTCAAACTTTGACTTTGTCTCGGTTAAGCGCGACCAGATGCTCCAAAGTAGCGCTGTAGGCTTTTAAGCACCAGTAAGTGTTAATTCTTTAAAAATTCATATCTCTGGTTCCCTATATTGAATATTTGTTGTTTTGGTGTACTTTTAAAGATAAAAACATTTATAAATTCGTGTGGGATTTTTATTGTGTGTTATGTCTTACATATTTAATGAATTGGTGTTTTTCAGTGCTTTACATGCCTGTCTCCTTAGTTATGCCAGCCTGCTCCCAGCCCGCTACCAAGGGTTGAGCCAGAGGCTAATGTTTTGAGACCTTGTCTGGACATATGTTAAGTGAGTGGCCTTGTTGCTAGTGGTAGTTGCATACCTACCCCTACTAGTAATCCGTCCTCCAACAGTCATCATTTGTAAGTAGAATTCAGCTTTCTCCAACTTGTCGGTATGTTTTTAAATATAATTCATCATTCTCCATTGCTTTACAATATTGTACGCTTCTCCACCGAGTACGGAGAGGTGTTTTTAGGCTCCATCTCTGCCTGTCCTCACTCCTGCTCTGATGTTTTAACAAACCCAGCCAGCAAGAAATGCTGCATTTCTTCACAATTGAAATAAATTACATGCACACATTATAAGACAAATACTTAATTTTACAATGATTCATTTGACTGAGAAAAATGTTTTATTTACTAACTTGCTAAACATTAAACATGTTCGGAATTAAAATAACATTTGATCCAGGCTAAATGTGCGGTCCTGGTACAGCCTATGAAAGTAGACTCTGCGTATCTGCACGACTGTAGGAAGAACCCAGTTAAATTGGAGCGTGACGTGGAATTTGAGGCCAGGATCTTATCCATTTTTTATTACAGACTTGTAGAGCACAAAAACAGCTTGTTGCCCCAGCTAGGCCTGGTCTAGTATGGCAGACCCTGGGCAGTACTTTCGAGAGAAACTGATTTTATGCTGTACCAGTGAAACAGGGCAGAGAAAATATTAACATCATGAACCTTCAGGAAGTCAGTCAAGGAAAAAAGCTGCAAGTGGAAAGCTACTAGCTCGTCTACAAGTGATTCATCTTCTTCCAGTGCATTTGCAACTTTTTTTCATTTAGCACTGTCTTCAGGGACTATAATAACCACTAAACTTCTGTAGTCAGTTTGGGGTTGCTGTAGGAAATCAGCCTTTTCTGCATCGTCACACTGGATTGTTTTTGCTGGCCTTACAATTCTGGTCACCCCTGCTAACTAGTTGTAAAAATCCTAACTCCTCCTTCAAACATGGTTGAATTGGCATACTGCTAATTGGTATATTTAACTTTCTAAAGTGAACATGTTCTTACAGTGACTAGCACCTTAAAGTGATTTTCACTGTAGGAAGACTGGCTGGCCCATGGAGAAATACTAGGGTGTGATAATAAATCCTAATTCTGTATCTCAGTGGGACTTGCTACAAAAATGATTAAAAAACTATTTTCAATAGTTATTGAAAATCCAATTGAATGTTGAAGTTGTGTTTTCAATAAATATTAAGGAGAAGTCACTTTTAGAAATACATCTTTTCCATGCCTGAGGTTCATGGAGGCTAATTTGCATTTGCTCTCGAACTTCTCCCAGCCAGGGATTAACATTTGAATTGGTGTGAAAAGAAGTGTGAAATAGATCTAGGAGCTACACAATAGATCACTGTGATTAATAGGCCAACATAAATGGCAAGGATGACTGACTCACTTGAGCTCTGCAGAAGGGTGGGAGTTGTGAGCATCTTTTTTTACATTACAGTGTCAAGCCCTACTTGAGTGTCACATCCTGCTTGACAGGTCCACTGGGGTTACATATAAAACTTGGGGTGCACTTTTAATGAAGGAAACAGGATGCCAAGACAATTCTTGTGTATCAACTGCCTGATTGCTGTAAAACCCTGCTCTTATCCTATTAGACTTCTTTTTGTCTGGTATTATTGGGGGACTGTAGCTGCCTCAAACTGGATTTTAATATTAGCTGTGGGAGGAGACTCAGATTACCATAGTATTCTTCCCCACAATCTCCCTAGCCTCATACCCCAAGTGTAGTGTAGATTAAGTTTCACCCTCTTGAAAATTCCCACAGTGAGATGGGTTGGCACCAGGAACGTTTACTCAATTGATTAGGGAATACCTATGAGTTATTCACACCCAGTAGCTCGTGCAAGGCATAAATGTGGCAAAATCAGGCACCACTTCAGAACACTGCTGGACTGAAAAAAGAACGGAAAAGGACTGGACATGTTGTCTGTGACCTGAGAGGAGCTCTGAAGAACCACACCTGCTTTTTCTTTTACCCAGGAGAAAGAAGTGGACTGCAAGCATCAGTTGGCTGACCTCCGTTTCAAGTTACAGAGATACAACAAGTTACAAGAGGCCTTTCCCAGACCTTTTCAAGAGTGCGCCGAATTTCCAGTTGGCCTGGTAGACTGTTCACAAACACTCTGTGTCTTTTAAGGGTCCGCAAACCCCCCAAGATCAAGACAAGACAGTCCGGAGACTGTACTAGACACAGCCCGTAGGCTCGTGCCGTCCATCCATGGCGCCACATTTTTCCAAGAATTAAAATCACTCACCTGGTGCACTCAGGTCGAGCAAGATTATTCTCCACTGCCGACTCTTCTGACCAAACGGTCAAATCCAAGGTTTTGCCTTCTCAGGACCCCAGCCGGTGACCTCTAGACGAGGAGCCGCCCGATCAGACGGGCGGGGCAGCCAAGAGAACCGGGCTCTTATCGTGTGGGGATCCCCGTTCCGCCCGACCGACCGGACGCAACCCCGACCCTGCGGCCCGATTACGGGCGAGTTGGGTCACCTTGCGGAGTCCCTGTTCGGGTGCCAACTGTAGGAAGTGACCCCAAAAGGGCCACCCAGGTTATCTACAACCTCCTAATAGCCTTCCACAAAATGAAGAGTCGGTCAGACAGTAGAGAATACAAACAGTTGTTTATTAGCAATACTCTGCAGAGGAGTCCAATCTGACCTGCACCCTAAGATGTCTGCCGTGGGACTGCCTTTCACAAGCATAAAGGTGGCAATTATACATTTCAGCCTGAGCACACGACACACCCACCCAGTAACGTTCCACAGAAGGCAGCAGAAACAGAGGGGGCACACAAAGATGAGCTAAGAGTCTGAGACCGGGCACACACTATCTCTCTGGCAAGGTCATTCTGTCCGTGCCTGCAGCTGAGCCAGTGGGGTCAGGATCCATCTCATGAGAAAGGTATGCAGAAGTACAAACAGTGTATTACTTTATACAGCGAGGCCCAACTTACAGAGACACAGGGAATTCTACACAGCTGCTACTTGCAGAGCCAGAGAGCAATTAGTTGCAAACATGGCCTAGAATTAGCGGCTAAGTATAAAATGGCGCCGCAAAGGCTAACTTAACAATCATTACATATGGTAGCACAGATCAGACTTTTAATTTAATTCTAACAAAGTGGACACATACAATTCTCAATAGAAAATCAATGTTGGACCTTACGCTATATAAAGTCTACCAGAAGTTTACTTAGTTGATCTTTAAAGAATCACTGTTTTATAATTTTGGGTAGTGGTATGAAATTATATAAAAACTTGGCAACAGCAGCATCTTGGCATTGTGTAGCTGCCACAGTGGGGACAGTGAGAACCAGCATCAGAAGGGTGATTACTGTCTCAGTGAGACAACAATGTCTTCTACACTCCCGGTCAGTAGCATTTGATCATCATGGTAGATCTAAACTTCCAGAAATTTAAAATATCTAAGTTCCACTATAGGGACAACCCCAAGCCCGGGGGGGAAGTTGGTTTGTATAGTGGAAATAAAAAGGACTTGTCTCAATTGTTTCTGGGGCTTGATAGCTCTCCAAATCATTCCAGTTCCTGCATTATGCTAGAAAGGTTTCTAATAGGGTGATTAAGAAACAATAGGGCAACATCCGAGTATAAGGATATCCTATGCTTGGTATGCTGTAGATGTATTCCCCAGTTGTGCACATCATTTGACACCAAGCAGGCATTGGCCTCCATAGCAATAACAAACATCAAAGGACATAGCGGACATCCCCGTCTGGAGCCCCTCCCAGTCTTCAGCTGCCTTAAATAATTCAGGCCCCTTTGAACTCTGGTGGTTGGCTTGTTGTACAAGAGATGGATCCACATAAGAATACCATCCCACAACCCTGTTTTCCACAGCACTTCAAACAGATAGTCCCACAGCTTGGTTTGGAAAGTTTCTTTGACATTAATGGAGGCAACTGTCACCCACAGCTGTCTATGAGGTGCCCTGTCCATTACGTGAAACTAACCTTGTAGTTGGTATGAGTGTTTCGTCTTGGGATGAAATGGCTCTGATGAGGGTTCACCAGATCCTGCATCTAGGGGAGCAATCGCTCTTCCCCAGCCAGTTGATCAATTGCTGCTCTCACCTCCTGCACAGTCAGTGGTGCATCTGGGTCCCTTCTTTGTTCAGCATTTAAGCATAACAGTGGGAGTGTCACTAAGTACTCTTGGGCACTATTGGCAAACCCATGGGTTACTGAAATATATAATGCCTCCTAGTACCCAGAAGGTGCATGGTTGATGTCTAGTTGGATGTGAGTGATTAGTACCATGAAAGTGCATTTCGCATAGCTGGGTTACCTTTCAAGATCCGTCCGTAACAGCCATCGCAGCATCTGCCCATCCTGTCTCCTTGCGTGTGTTGTCTGTCTAAATGCGCCCTGTAGCTAATCTCTAATAGCCTGTCATGAAAATAATTGTTTGGCTTCTAGTGAAACTTATATGACATATGCATTGCTTAGAGATTTTGCCTCTAGACTTTACATTTTCGACTCGGCACCCAATAACTCCTTTTGTATGGTCAGTCCGAGTCTTTTTTAGCCTCATGAAAAGTGGTCGCAGTGTGTGCAATTTTCATTCATTAAGGCCTGTTCGGCCCACAGTTACTGATACACACCAGCAGCCACTCACCTCATCACACACGTTACAGGCGTCTTGCAATAGGTAGTCCCTTTCCAATTGTTTTTTGTTGAGTGCCATCACAACCATTGGCTACCTCCCACAGCTGGTGCCCCCGCTCCGGTCCTCAGCTTGGACAGGATGGGTCACTTTCTTTCAGAGAGCTGCCATGACCCACAGCTCCCACTAGACCAAGCGGTGTGCCACCCCAAACCAGGCAGCAGGTAGCACTCTGCTCCACCCATAGGATGCACTAGCTCCAGCCCAGTCTTTCCGGGATCCCTAGGCACTGCAGTCGAGGACTGCCTCTCAATTGGCCAGGCGCCAAAGGCAGTTCTAGCAGGCTCCCACCCACATTTCAAAGTTTTGAGCACCGTTCAAGTCAGCTGAGCAGTGCCATCTTGCCAAATGTGATCCGGCCGCTTCTTCTACACTTTTAAGGATGGCGCTGCAGACCATCTGCTCTCACCACTCCTCGTTATCGCCAGATGGGTCTGTGATCCCTGTTTCTAAATAAACACCTGCTGTTGATTCCCACATTTGACAGGATATCAATAACAGCAGAGGCCCCCTGGAACAGTCCCTCTGTGCATCTGTTCACAGTACATGCTATGCCACATCCCTCAACTTTCCTCTGCCTCTTAATTTCACAGGCAATCATTGCAGTTCAAATGCAAATTGGAGTACACCAATGGAAATGCAAAGTATTTGGCACTTATTTTCTTTGTCAATATTTGTAGCATGTGTTGTAGACTTATCAATAGCAGGCTTAACAGATCCTGGTTTCTCTAAAAATATCACATTGGGGGCTGGCTGGCCATTTGGACATTTGGTCATTTTGGCATTTCCACGGTGGGCTGCAAGTTATGTGCCTGCTTTTATGATTTATTGTTTTACCATAATCCAGCCCTAAAAATACTCATGCAACAAGTTTGAAAAATTGAATTGTACAGTGCATTGTTTGGGCAAACTTCTTCTAAAACTGTTCTTGGAGTTAGAACCCCCAGCCAAATGACTTGAAGAAGTTTGGACTCACTCGCTACACTCTCTGGCATGATGCAATATGAAGGTGATTTCAACAATCTTGCCTGGACTGGTTTGGGTTTCCAGTCCAGCCCTGGTCACATTGCTAGTCACTTGTTTTGAAGTTTTACACCTATGGATTTGTGCATGCCTTAAACTTGATCTTCTATGGCCCAGCAAAGAATAACAGCCATTGTCCGATGGTCTTTGTATTCCTGATAACACAATCAGGCAGTAATGTTGCTGCTTACCTCAGACAGATGCACCTTTCATCTTCACCCCATGCATACCTTTGGAATGCTTGCATTCTTATGATATCCCAGAGTGTGTTCCATGCTTCAAGTCACTGTGTTGCATTTATAAGAACAAAATATAGTAGGAATTCTGAAGTCATGTTATCATATTTTACTAGAACTAGATCTGGGGTATTGTTAACATGTTTTATTAAAACTAGAATGTACAGCAATTGCTTTGCCTTTCAAAAAATTGTAAAGGGTTCGTTTGTGAGTCACTACCGGTCAGAACCCCTTTGAGAGGGCCATGGAAAAAACATGAGTTAATGAGCCCAACCGTGGGGGTTGAGGCCTTTTACTCCTGATGTCCCAGGGTCCAGTTTACCATGGATTTGGAATAACTGGGCCAAGTACCCCTTTAGCACTTGACTCTCAGGAAAAGCATGGTCCAAGGAATCCATGGCTCCCTGGGAAGGGATGGTAGATACAGGGCCCACAACTCAAACAACATGCAGCAACAGCAATAAATCATTCTCCAGCCAAATACTCACTTTTATGGAAAATCAGAAGTATTTTAACTGCTGCTGACACAAAGCTAAGTACAACATTCATACACAACTACATAGTGCTCCTGAGGGCAGGACTCTAGTGTTTCATAGGAAGTTCCCTGTGTCCCACTCCCTCCTCACTCCTAGTAGTGGTTTTTCACCATTCACTATAGGCAACGTCAAGGATAAACCCCATTAGTAGTCTGAGTCCCAAAAGTCAATTCTGACTCTATATTAAAGTGCACAGTGTATCAGCGCTGCGCCTCTGACTTAGCAAGCAAGTTCCCCCAGGGCTGAGTGGCTCAAAATCATTCTTACCCACACCTGCAGTGCTTATGTTGGGGGTCTGCTTCTTTTGAAGTGCCCAATTCTCTGCTCCCTCTTCCTCTTGAAAGCAGTCTGTCACAAGAGGAGTTACTCCAAAACTGATAGCTCCACAGCACAGGCCATGGGAGTAACTAGAGTTTGTTGCTAGAATATGAATTCAAATAAAAACAAAGACAAGAGGCATTTGGCAAACAGGAACAGTTGGTTTAATCAAGCACTACGGCCAGGAGTGCAGCACACGGAAACTAGTCTGAGGACTGACTCAAAGTACAATTGTTTTGAATGTCTTTTTATACATTTCTTGAAGCGTTATAAAACAAATCATAGATCCTGTTTCGGGAGTGGACTGTGGGTCTTGTCATGAGGCCAGAAATTACTCCCACTTGATGACAATTGTAGGTGTGTCTCGACCTTGCGTGGACACAATGAGGGCCAGTGAGCAATGTGTACAGATGTCCGGCATGGGGAGCATGTGATCACTGAGTGTGTAGTGTGTGCTGTGCCCCGATTGGCTGAGTTTTCCTAACTTCCTGTGGCATCTAACTTTATGGTGTTTTGGGAATGCGTGCCCCTCTGGCCATGTGCGTTTTATTGGGGCTAATCTCCCAGGACCATTGTGGTGTTGCGGCCTATCTGTGGGACTAATCTGGGTTTTTCCTGTTTGCTCGTTTGTCGTGCTGGTTATGTGCCACCCCCCATGTGATCGTCAATCAGTAACCTCAGACCTAGGGCGCAGGGCTGGTCTGACCACATATTTCTGACTCAGGGATAATGGAGAGGTCATTTCGATAATAGTGAGTCGATTTTGTTTTATGTCATTTTTATCATTTTGTACATCGACATCAATATTAACATTCCCCGTTTAGGTGAATTTTCAACTACATCTTTTACCCCATACTTCATGAAAGACACATTGTTGGGAGCTTGTCGTATTTCAGTGTTAACTATTACTACTTCCCTAGCTACTTCCATTCTACCCAATTTGAGGACTGCATTTTTACAGCAGGAAACCCCCACTTATAGGAAACCACACAAAAACAGTACAAAATGAGAATAGGCAGCAATGACATGCATAGTTCTGGGGTGAGCCAGGAAAACCAGCCGGAGCAGCAGTCCTGCTCAGGGGCACCTCCCTCCTTATGCATGTTGGTTTGTAAACGATGCAGTGCTTGAATGGCAAGAGTCCGAGTCCCATTGTTCATGTTGTTTCCTGTGATGAACGTGCAACAGTGTACACTGATCTTGGCACACACCTTTCCCTCCATTGCAGTCATCAAGCCCAACACATACCGATGTTGCATCACCATGAGGCAGATGACTCTTAGTTCTTCCTTGATTGCACTAAGGCTGAGATCAGTACTGTTCATCATTTTCATCATCTCCCATCTGGATATTTGCAACCAGCAGGTGTTTGCTTTCGTCTGCATTGCAAAGATGGGTATGGACCCCCCTGCATTGACTTGTGTATCAGAAAACAATCTTAATTCTTCCAGAATGTCCTTGAACTGAGCCAAGTCAAAATAATCAGCAGTTCTTTTTTCAATAGCCTGATGCAATAGAGTTGTTTTCTTCTGTAGCGGATGTTGGTACAACTCTGAAAGATCTTCTCCAGGAATGACCAGGGTAGAGGTGTGTATGGTGACCAGGCAGCACAGGCCTCGCCATCTGGTGACAAGCTGGGTGTAGGCAAATTCACCGCGCTGCCAGTATGTATCCATCAGCGTGGTGTTGCTCCATTGCATGTCGGGAATGTGCCGTGTTGCACCATAGTTGTTATGAGTGCCCAGTGGACTTGTTCCTTCACCTCTGAAACACAAGGAATACAGTGTAAGTTTTCGTACAAAAAATCAGAGTTCTCCCTTCACTTCCATTCACATGTACCTGTCTATCTCAGGGGTTACCTTTGCTGGTATTCAAACCTCCCCTACGAAACTCATTTCCCTTCGTGCCATCAAGATGGATGGCCCTACACTGGAACTCCAAGTCTGGTGTCAATTTGTTATTAAAGAAGACTGCACCAGACTTACTAAGGGCCACCCTGGGACCACAGATGAAAAAACTGGAGCATACATGTTTGTGCACTGGTGAGGTGGCTTGGCTACCTCTAAAAATCTCTTTTCTTGAAAGTCATGTGGCCAAACAGTATCCTCCCCTATGGTGCCTTGCCTGTGCATCCTATCTAACTCTGTTTGAATCTTGCTAGGATTGGTGAAGAGGTACAGTGTTGTGGGATTGGTCTCATAACAGGTCACGTTCACTACTACTCTTTGGGGTTCTACTCTGTTTGGTTGTATCTTGGCCTTAATCCTTCATAGATACAGGTGGTGAAGGCACTTTGCTTTTTCGTGGGCTACCTCTTGGAACAAGGAAAGCTTGTCTGCGCCTACTGCATGTGGTATCAGTAAACAAACGAAGCATGACCTGGCTGATGTCTGGGTGCCTACGGCAGTCATGTGCTGATACCATATGTTGTGTAAGAGTGCGGTGTGTAGTGTGTGTGAAATACTAGTGTTGTGTTCAGTGTAATTATAGGTGGTATGGGAGAGGTGCCTACAAAAGCGCTGTGCAAATGTCAAGTTGGACTTCATTTGACTAGGCAGAACTTTGGCAACTTGTGAATGTGGCCACACACGCAGTACACAGAAGGTATACTATTGTACAACAATACATAACTTGTGGAACATTGCAGATCTTGAGGATGGATCCAGGAAAGATGTCTGTTGTCCTCCGGTGATTGTGAGATTCCTCAATGTCTAGACCCGCTATGAATCTCCCTGTCACCCAACCGTGCTCTCTTGAACCAGTGAGAGCATTTCCCTGCGTCGCTGGGGTTTGATGGGTTGAGTGGCCAGATGGGGGGGGGGGGGTTGAGCTTCGGGGAGCCCTAGCACTGAACTTGGGTGATGCTGGGATTGCCGGGGCCTGGGGACCTGTTGGCCTCCCTCATCTAGATCAGGTGATTTGTCATCATTTGTCAGGATGGCAGTCATCAGAGAAAGCACCTCCATTCAGTGGGGGAGGCACGGATGCCTTGCTTACGGGTTTTAGGATAGGATTGTCAGTCTGGGCCTCCTCAAAGATGTCCCATAGTTATAGTAGCGCCTTTCTCCTGGTCTTCTTTTCTCCTACATATTTGGTCCGAATGTGTGTTCGAATATGTTGGTGTTAAAAGTTCCCCCTCTGGTCAGGGTCATTTGCAGCAGTACTTGCTAAGTTTTTTGATCTGTGTGGGGAATCTAGTTTGCATGCGTTTTAGCGGTGACTCCATGATAGAAGGGACTGATATGCCCTAGCTTCTTGGAATCAATTAATATTAGATTCTACTCTGATCATTGGAGAAATAAGTACACAGGGATTATTGGTTTCAACTACTTCTATGAGATCAATACTATTTACACAACTGCATTAGGACAGACATTATTTACAAACAAAAAATGCATATGAAGGATCATAACCTGAAAGAAAGTGCAATTGTTAGTTCAAAAGGTGTTAATTCAGCAGAAAAACAGCATAAATGGAAAAATGACTTTAAGAATTAGTGGCACCTTCATAAGCACATTAAGTCATTAACATAGCACAACACTCAAGACAAGATGTGCAATTGCAACAATTTACCGGCACCACAAACATCTAGAATGCATCAATTAATAACCAAAATGAAGAAAGACAAAAAACTGACAAAGAAAAAATGATGACTTTGTCAAAAGATACCATAGCCCGCTCCTTAGTGCATGCTGCTCAATGACGAGGGAAGTCTTTGCATGGTACATTGGACTAATTGAGCCCGATAGCCTGTCAATATCAGCTCCGAGACAAAGATAACAACAATTTACGTGGAAACTAGAAAAAACTTGACAACCACAGGCCCTCCGTGGCCAAGCACAAGCTACACCTAATTTCCAAGGACCAAATTTTCCCTAATGTCTGAATTATACCCTATATCATACCCAGGGGTTATATGTACCATCTGTATCATGCCCAGTGGTCCAAGCGAATAACACCTCTCATGTCTTTCAGATACCTACAGTGTTAAGAGCCCGGTAGCACTGAGAAAACCCTTTTAGACTAAAAAATAAGATCAAGGTGGTGGCCCTATATCACACCCAGGGAATATGCGTACCATATGTATCATGCCCAGCAGTCAAAGCGGTGAAGCCTCGCCCCTGTATCACACCCACAAGCCTACTGACTGTGTCACGCCCAGCAGTTCAAGCAACAACCTTCACCTTACCTAGTGTGTTGGCTATCGAAGAAAGGCAACCTCCGCGGGATCGCCTTTGAGGCCCCCTTGCGACTACTCAGTTCAGACACTTGAAGTGGGCAATATGCTAGATTTCTGTCAGTGGCATGGCACTCAGGTCAAATTTTTGTGCTTCTTTCTGATTTGCCATACGCCAAATGCTGAGGATTAAGGATCAGATGTAGTCTCTTACCCAATTGATGGCAGCTTCAGGACGGATCTCCGCCCCAGGGATTCAGCAGAGCTTTCAATCAATTGCTGTATCTGCTTACCTTTCTTGATGTGCTGATGTGAATCCATCAGAGTGGGGTCCTTTCCTTTGGCTGCAGTCAGGATCGAGGCACCAATCTCTCCTGACCAGCTTGACACAATGTTGCTCAAATAGGAATTTACTTTAAAAAAATGAAGACAAGAGGCGTTTGGAAAACAGGAACAGTTGGTTTAATCAAACACTACGGCCGGGAGTGCAGCACAAAGAAACGGGTCTGAGGACTGACTCAAAGTACAATCGTTTGAATGTCTTTTTATACATTTCTTGAAGCATTATAAAAATAATTTATAGATCCAGTTTTGGGAGTGGAATGTGGGTCTTGTCATGAGACCAGAAATTACTCCTACCTGATGACAAATGCAGGTGGGTCTCGACCCTGCATGGACATAATGAGGGCCAGTGGTTAGCGTGTCCAGATGTCCGGCATGGGGAGTGTGCGATCACTGCATGTGTAGTGTGTGCTGTGTCCCGATTGGCTGTGTCACCTTCATGTGGCATCTAACTTTATGGTGTTTTGGGAACATGGGCCCCTCCGGTCATGTGCATTTAATTGGGGCCAATCTCCCAGGACCATTGTGGTATCACTGTCTATCTGTGGGACTAATCTGGGTTTTTCTTGTTCGCGTGTTTGTCCTGCTGGTTACGTGCAACCCCACCTGTGATCTGTCAATCAGTGGCCTCAGACCTAGGGCACAGGGCCTGCCTGACCACGCATTTCTGACTCAGGGTTGATGGAGCGGTCATATCAGGCGATTTCAATAACAGTGATTTGATTTCGTTTTTTGTACATACACGTATCATCGCATACATCAACATCAATATTAACACCTGGATGTAAGCCACAGTGATATGTGTAACAAAAGGTTACGCCTGTGCCTCAGCCCTCCTTTTTATGATTTTCTTATCAGCCCCATCTCTTTCCTGAGATGTGTCAAGGCCCCTTCCATGTGACCTCTCTCTGAATCAAAGAGCACCCTTAGAAGTGTACAGGGTAGCCTAGCTCTCCCCTCTCCAGTGTGTCCCACCCAACATATAGGAATGCAGCAATACACAAATCTGTCTCAGGGGATTCCTCTACCTCCTCTCCATGTTTCACCATGCAGGCTTGGGTCTCCCAAAATGGAACCCAGAGCGTGCCATGAATTGTACCATTCACATACACACTTATGCATATGCATTTACAATACAAGCACTGCACAGTACTGTATCCTCAATGTACTGGACCACTCACAGGCACAGATACATCCAGTACATACATTTAACATGGATGCACTGCACAGTGTTTCATGTATTGTACCACCCACAGGCACACATAAATCCAGAGCATACATTCAGCAGTACTCCATTACACATGTATTGCACCCTTCCCTGGCACACATACAACCAGTGCAGATATACCAATCAGACACTGCACAGCACTCCATATCAACCCAAGGTAGGCCAAGGGGGTGAGCTTTGGTCACCCCTCCTGGTCCAAAATGACTGAAATCTGTGAGACAGACCTATGTCATGGCGCACATGCATGATCCGTGTTTGGCTATGACAACAAAAATCAGCATTAGAACATTAGGAATCCAGACATCAGTACAGTTTGGGAACTTAGGACTGGGGTGCACGTCTATTATCAAGCGGAGGACTTTCCATCCCAAAACTGCCTAAAGATTAAACAAGCGTTGGCAAAGTCAGTAAGTGTGTGGGCACAGACATATTTTACAGTCAGATATGCTGGCTCAGGGAACATACTCACAGGCGAATTGTACAGACGCACACACAACAAATTGCCCCAAAGGAAGCACTATTACACACACTGCACAAATAGGGCATGCATATGTGCTTACTGTGAGTGCCTCTGTTCTTTTACATGTGCAGATATGCAAGCTCTCTGTGTCTGTAGGTTGTGTGCACAGTTTTGACTGTACATGTTCTCTATGTTTATACTCTCTGTCCATGCAATCTGCTGCAGTGTTGTGGATCTTTGCAGCCTGACCTGTTTGTTTTGTCAGTGCTTACTTTACTCTGCATTTAGGCAATTGTAGTGTTGCCTGGCACTCATTAGAAGTGGAGACCTGTAAGAATTAGAATGGAAAGTAAAAACTAGGCCAAGTGAACAATTCATACCTGACTTAGGACACTTTGAGAGTTCTACACTACAATAATATTTTTACAGGTAACCTATGCACAAAGCGATATTTTAAGTCACCATTTTGTATAATGTATATAAAAACACTCCTTTGGGAAGGTGTAACCCCACTTTCAAATGTGACTAAAATTCTTTCTAGTTTATTTTTCATTACACTTCCAAAATTGCATGATTTTCACCAAACATGCTCCAGAAAATATATTAATAAAACAAGTAGTAAAACAGGGTTGCCTCAAGCAGCCTTTGACCTATGCACCATAAAACTGCGTAGCAACTGGGACTATGCTCGCACAAAACTCCAGGTTGACTATTGCTAGCTGCAGGTAAACTAAGATGTTTGGTCTAAACTTAGACCAAACATCTATGTTTACAACTTTGGGAATTCACAAAGGGCATTTACGAGTACTATCTTTATGTCTGCACTCGGGGCAGAGATCATAAATGCCCTTTGTGAATTCCCAAAGTCATAAACTTAGATGTTTGGTCAAAATTTAGACCAAATGTCTAAGTTTACCTTTGTGAATTGGGCCCCAAGTTTGTAAGTCATTTTCCAACCTCTACTTGATGCTGCATAGGTCCAATCTCAGATCATTCGAGACCTGGCTAACCCCTAGGAATGCTCCTGCTAAAGACTTATCGAACTTGGTCATTTTCTTAAAAAAAATACTATTAACCTTAACGAGCTGTCAAATAAACCATTATTATAGGACTCTAGCTCTAAAGCGCTATTGGATGCTGATTTTTGTCCTGGGGTGCTCCTTTTAAATTGTAACAACAAAAATATCATGAGGGGGAGTGAAGAGGAAAAAGGTAGAATCGTCCTCCTCTCAGTATCGCAATTCAACAAAGAGATTCTACTACAAAAACATATAAACGCACGTAAGTGTGTGCTTAATCTTACTTGCGGTGTTTCAAAAAACGGTGGTGATTAGAAAAAGGAATACCTTCTCATGTTTGTAGGAAGGACAGTTTTCAAAAAGTTGTAAAATACCCCTCACACACTGAAACCTGATTCAGTGTCATGCTTCATCATTGGGGTCTTCCCGCCCCTCTACGGGACGGGGCGTGCTACTACCTACGTGGACGCGGGAGCACTTACTTTAGTGATTAGTGTATATGTGTAGTGCGTGGGATCGTGAAATATAAATATATGTGATGGTTTAAAAATTCCCTGGCTAGTGGAAAAGAATACACTTTATTAGCTTCCCTAGCTGAGAATGGTAAAAAAGGGGGGAAAAAGTAGATGGTGTACTATAATGGGTCACTTTCTACAAGGTCGACATGTTTCAGAAGCCATCCCCTAGGCTTTCTTCTTCAGGACCGAAACGATCCCTATAACGCCTCACTGGGCTGTATAAATGTACATAGGCCTACTGATCACAAGTACTCTTCTCTGCGCCCCAATTACGCATTTGAAAGTTATATCATTAGTATATCATTCGTATATTAATGTGTCCTCTCCATGAGATGTCACGAGGGGTATATGGGCGCCTTCATACAGACAATGCTGCCGGCTGCTAGAACACCTGGGAATACCTTCTCGTGGCTCTCCGGTTCCCGGTTCCGGTTCCCCCCTTTTTTTACCATTCTCAGCTAGGGAAGCTAATAAAGTGTATTCTTTTCCACTAGCGTGTGAGGGGTATTTTACAACTTTTTGAACACTGTCCTTCCTACAAACATGAGAAGGTATTCCTTTTTTCTAATCACCACCGTTTTTTAAAAACACCGCAAGTAAGATTAAGCACACACTTATGTGCGTTTATATGTTTTTGTAGTAGAATCTCTTTGTTGAATTGCCTTTTAAATTGTAGTCAGTTCCAGGTGAAAAAGTCTTACTTTCGGACTTCCCTCTGTTTGAGCTACATATGCTGTTTTCTAGGTCTTGCCTAGGCAGCGCATGTGCTGTCTCTTCAAAACATGCTATATTTACTCTGTGGGCTTTGAACATGCCCATCGTTTTTCAATCGTTCTTTTGTGTGCTGTTAGGAAATACTTGCTTTTCTGTGGTGCATTGGTTATATTTGTCCTCCTTTTGGTGTTTTGTTCCCTCCCATGGAGCCTGACCCTATTACACGTAGTCACTCCCTTCTGGCTATTTATGTTAGTTTGGGCGCACAATTTTTTGTTTGTCTTGGCTCGTCTTTTCAGAATGTTGTGTTTTTGGGCTTTTCAATCTAAGTGCACTCAGCTGATGGCATTTTCATTTTACAAACACACATGATATTTAAATGTTTGATATTGGCATGTCTCTGACTGTTTGTTTTTTTATTTGGCACCGGGAGAGCACACTGAGATTTGAACCCGGTTCCCCAGTTCTAAAGACGGCAGCTCTGGATGTTATGCTACATCCTTTCTACCAAACAATCAGCATTTTTTGCATCCCAATGCGTTCACCCAACGGGAGTTTAGCAAGTATTGCCTTAGTGATAATAAACTGTGATGCAAAAAGCATCCTTAATTCGTGTTGAATGCAATTTCACAAAGTTTTTACCTTAAAGTTTATTAGCACTACGGAAATCTTTGCTAAAGTTCCATTGGGTGAGCAGAAAGTGCGTCCTTTGTGTGTTGTTGTTTATAATTTTTATTTGGGGTAACGGTCAATCTTGATGGTATGATTTCTTTGTTTCAGCTAAGCTTTTGAAATGCAGTGGTGGGGAAGTTATTTTTGGGTCGCTATGACCAAAATGCGTTCATAAAGGCACAGTTTTAATGTGAGCATGTGTTGCGGGCCCTTTTTAAAATTACTTTTTTTACTAAAGAGAAGGTAGCTTGTGTATGCATGTTTAAACAAACTTTGTTTGATTATATGATTTTGGAGGCCGCGCAGCTTTTATTTTATTTTATCAGCACAGCGCCCGCTTCACGGATGCTGTGGTTCATGTTTCAGATTATTGGGGTTTTTTTTTATTGAGGAGGTAGCTTGTGTGATTTTGGAGGCTGCTCGCCTTTTATTTGATTAGCATGGCGCCCGCTTCTTGGCCGCCGAGCTACATGTTTCAGCATGGCGGTTGCTTTAGGAGGCCGCACACCTTACTTTTAACTACACACCCGCTTTCATGTTTTAACATCATGGACACATCATGGCTGTTGCGGGTAAGTGAAGATGCTGATCTGTGGGAGTGAATGGAGAGGAACCTGTTGCATTTACTGCTTGGGCTTAAGGAACGATTACTGGTGGTGTCAGGAGCTGCCGTTGAGAAATCGCAGAGTTATCCAAGAGTTGCTTGGTGACTCCTCCTCATTGGATTGTTGAACTAGTGAGTATATCATGGTCTTTTGGTGCATGTTGTTTATAGTGTTTGTAGATAATTCAGGTTTTCTAGCTCCCTGTGTGGGTATCACTCAGTCCAGGTTTTTGCTTTGCACCCTGGGACATGTAGTCCTAATTATATAATAGAATAAACACGTCAACTCACATCAAACAAACCTGGACTGGGTAAGTGATTGTGACGTGGGACCTGAGTAACTTGAGCTCTTCATTTATTGAGTGCACAGTCTGTCGTTCATATTGCTTCTTAGTGACAACCCTCCAAACCATGTCCTGTGCATGCACACGCTGACGTTTGTGAAAACATTAGAGGAGTTGTGTGCATAACCCAAGGTTTTTTTCACCTATTGTGGAAATGGATTTCTGTATCTCGTAGCATTAACATGTATGTAAGGTAAGCTTTGGCAACAAGTTTACCATCGTAAGGCCTTTGCTTTAGTAAGTTTAGCCATGCATGTGACATATCATGTAACCGATCAATCCACGCCTGGTACTTGAAGGCACTTTATAATCCTAACAGGAAATTTAGAACGAAGCGATCTAGAAAACTAAAGGTCGTAACTGGTTCATTATCTGCTCCATTTGAGTGCTGCCACGTTGTGCTTATTGGTGCCACTTCTTTCCTACATAGCAGATTGTGATGATTGTGGTTCGTCCACCTGTGCAGTGGTATCGTACTTATCTCCGTCTGCAATCAGAGCTAGATTTCTAAGCAATAAGACTGTGAATCATGCCTGCTCCACTCCAACAGTAAAATGGTGCATTGTAAATGGACACAATTGTATCAGGCCACTTGTCCTTAAGTGAACTACTTCTCTGTAGGACTGGTATTAACAAAGACATGTCAATGTTGCTAAAGTTCTAATTATTTCAGTCAACCCTTTAATCTATTGGTCTATTACTGTCATTCACATTTTTTGTTTCGCCCACAACATCATGGGATAATGGGCGAACCACCTTCACTGTGTCATTTTTCCCTTTCACAAGGATAACACACACATACAAAATAACTCCCTTCTGTGCCAGGGACTATGTTAAGCACATGCATACTTATCATCAATGAATCCTCCCTCCCATTCACCAACCCCACGGGCCCTCCCTTTAACCACCTCCACCTGCTCTCCCATTCATCATCCCCACCGGCCCTCCCGTTCACCATCCCCACTGGCCCTCCCGTTCACCACAGCCACCCGCCCTCCCGTTCACGACCGTCACCCGCCCTCCCGTTCACCACCATCACCCGCCCTCCCGTTCGCCACCGTCACCCGCCCTCCCGTTCACCACCCCCACCCTATTGCCAAAGTCAATAATTCGCTCATAGGCGATACCTATTGGCTTTGCCAATGCTTGTTTTATGTCCCATCCTTTCTTGCAGGGTTAAGTCTTGGAGACCCAATAGCAAATAAGAGTGGCTATAACTCAAGTTTTTTTTCCAGATTATCTATATTTTGCTGCTGTTGATTTGTGGATATACTGTTTTCTCCTTTACTAAGGCAAGTCAGTTAACATGCTCATACCATCGAGGAAACAAATATCTGCAAGGCCACAATTAAAAGATAAACTGGCACATGCATCAACCGAAATACTGGTTGCAAACGGGCAGATTCTCAGAATCTGCCCCGTTGCGACCAGTATTTCTGCATTTGGGATGCATCATCCCAAATGCAGAAATCGCAATTTAAGGAATCGCAAAATTGCTATTCCTTAAATTGCAATTGCATTTAAGGAATCACAAATTGAGATTCCTTAAATGCAATGCATTAAAGTTAAAAAATTTGCGATTTCGCTAATAGGGGGAGCAAATTACCATGAAGTTAAACTGCATGGTAATTTGCAAAAACTTTGAAAAAAGCACTAAAGTTCATTTTTCAAACTTCCATTTACACACACACATGCCCTTGGGGCATGTGTGTGTGCAAGATGTACTCATATGCAGATTTCAGGGGCAACAGGGTGTCCTTTTGACACCCTGGCACCCTTGAAATAGCTCCCGCTATTAGCCATTCTTTAATAGCGAATCACTAATAGTGAATATCTTCCCATTCATTCCTATGGGCCTCCTGGCCCATAGGAATGAATGGGTAGGTATTCCTTAATTGCGACTCGCAATTTGCGAGTAGCAATTAAGGAATGTTTAGGAATCGCTATTTATTGAGCGATTTCTACATGCATAGGCAATTGCGATTCCTTAATAGCGATTCCTTAATAATAGCTATTAAGGAATCGCAATTGCCTAGCTTGATGCATGTGCCCCATGGACTAAGGTTAAGAAATCAGTATATATTTATTATTGGTGAGGAACACTATTCTTAAACAGTCTGTATATCTAGATAATTATACGACACCTTTAAAAGTCTGCCCTACCCCAAGTGTGTGCAATACATATCTAAGATATTAAACAGTTTTCTTTAATTTGATCTAAAATTTGCACACTTAAAAAAATAGCACTCGTTTTTTTCTATCTTGATGTTGTAAAATTGTGGCTGTAAGTAGAGCAATGTGCCTTGTGCGCTAAAGGCTTTATGCAGTCCTCACAATATCCACGCAGTGTCATACAGTACATAATCATCATTAGCCAGACCCCTCAGGATTTTGTGGCGTGGGGTGGAAAATTTTGCTGCAAAAAAGCTACATTTTTTGCAGTCAGAAGATGTGCCTGTCACAAAAATACCGCGTGGTCCTTGGTCTGTCACTGCTGGATATTATGACAAGCCAGCCTGTGGTCTGGCAGAGTGTGCAGCAGCCCGCCATGGAGCAGATGCCAGAGAGTGCATTTCTAAATTTGAAAAAACTGCTCTTTCCGTCACCCGACAACCACTATTCCAAAGGTGCACAGCAGGTTACAGGGGTGTGGGGGGGGGCAATAGATGTGAGGAGAAGGCCGGGAGTAGTGTCCAGTTGTTGGGGGACAGTAGAGAGGAGGGGAGGGCATGGAGGGGAAGAGGAGAGCATGTGGCCTCATGGCCAGAGCTGCCGACTGTGACCAAGTTGGAGTCCTGGCGTCGACACAACAGCCTGTGATTCTGAGTAAATCACTTAATCTCACAGTGCCTAAAAAAACAAATGTAAAATGATGTAATATAACTGGTGCTCCAATACTGCTGGTTGCATTTGCACTATATATTGCTAAAAAAAGAGTGAAGGGGTACTGGGTGCCATGAAACAAAAGACGGTAGGGGGAAGAGAGAGTGCCTGGCAAGACAGGCAGGCAACAGAGGAATTCAACACCTCTGTTGCCTGGTAGGCTGTCTTTCACCCTCCTTTTATTGGCTCAGTGCAGCGTAGAGCAAACAAAAGGAGGATCAGCATCAAATGAAAATATTTTGCAGGTACTTTTGTAAAAAGCACAGGATTTTTATAAAAATGTGGTGATTTCGCTGTTTTGTGTTTTTTTGCTTATTGCCAAATTTCCATAGCCTGTCTGATTAGCACTTTCAAATGTTGGGAGCTGGCAAATAAAAAAATGTTATAACACACTGCAGAGGGAGCATTCTGTACTTGGCAGCTCTCTGTACATATGGTGCTTTTGGTCTGCACCCCAGTTCCCACCCAGAACTCACAGTAAGTCTAAGGTGGTGATACTCAAAAATAGCTCCTGCCAACTGCTCTTATCGAAGCTCTTATCGCTGCCACTCTATACCACCCCTTTGCTATCTTCCCAAAGTTGTTATGTAAGCCCAGACAACCACAGGAAAATAAAAAGAAATAAAGAGAATGACATTTTTTGATTATTTTTAGGTTTTACCTGCTCAGCGCATGCGCTGTGCTTGTGAAATCTATTGTAAAGGCCGACCCTTTGCCCCCCCTCTCCCCTGCTCCCTCATCTCCCACTCTTCCCCCTTCCAAATGGGACATTCCCCTCAACACATCAGCCATACCTCTGGCTAACACTTTCCTTTTCCCCTCTGCACCTTCCTGGAATTCCGAAGTAACCTCCTCCCCCCTAACCCTGCCCACCACCCCCTTATTTAATCCATCTTTCCTACAGCTTGATCGCCCAGTTAACTGTGCATACTTTCCCCCTTACTCCCCCTTTTCTTCTTCCCTAACTGCTCTCCCCTCTCTTTGTATCCTGAATTCCGCACAAACCACTTTCATCTCTCTTTATCCTCCCATCTCTCCAGTAATGCTGCTCAACCCTTTTTTCCCCCTTGGCAATCTCTTCCTTTTCCCTCCCCAGGGCCTAGCAGAACCATACTCTTTCTTCAACTACCCTCTAGCCCAATCCTCCCCACTCTGTTTGGTGCCAGTCCCCATACACTCTCCTCTCCTAGCCTACGGGACCTCTCCAGCACCTTCTCCTCTCTTCTCCCCTAACCTCCTGCCATTCTATGTCTCCCCTCTTTCCCCTCCCCGCATTCCGCCCTCCCTCCTCGTTCCACACCCGTCTCCTCCTAAATTTGAACTCAATTCTTCTCTTCTGTTCAACATCTGCAAAGATAATTCTCTTTCCACCTCAGATGCACCAACAATTTCTTTCAACCACCATCTATCTCCACCTTTTACTTCTGCACTCCAATACTCCCTTCGCACCTCCACCTCTCCCTGCCCTCCCTCGCCAATTGCATTCCCTCCTGAATCCATCAAGCCTTCTAACATTCTGTGCTCAGCCCTACTCTCTTTAGAAAACAAACTAGGTTTTCTCATCTCCTTTATCTCCCAGCTTGAAGCTTCCATCTCACTTTTAAGCACTAAGATATCCACCTTTCCAAACTACCCAATTCCCCTGGCAAGCACTCACTTACCCAAAATCCCGAGGAGTACCTTGCTCCCGCGCCCCAAAAAAGCCACACACAATCTGTCATCTGCAGACATCGCTAACTTACTGGCTAGTTACAAGACTTCTAATGTCATCCCCCTTCCACTCTCCTCTCCAAGTAAGTCTACTCTGTGCACTATTCCCACCATCTCTTCTACCAGAACTAAACATCAGCCTTATTCTACACTGGCACCCTCATACAAGAACATTATCCCTATCTCCCCTAAAAACCCAAACGCCCCTTTCACCAAAACAGTCTCGTCAGAGTTGCGCTGTTTGCTCCACAACTGCAGATCTGCAATTAAACACAAACTGGAAATTTCTGACACCATCATTCTCCACAATCTTGACATTCTTTTCCTCACTGAGACCTGGTTCAATGACACCTCTCATACTATTTTTGATCTTCTGTTACCCACCGACTATTCCATCTTTAGAAATAACAGAACAGATAAAGTTGGGGGAGGTGTTGCAATCCTCTTCAGAAACTCCCTTCAATTCAAGGCTTTTCCTAACAGCTCCTTCCATACATTCGAATGCCTGTCTCTGGAGCTTCAAGTGCAACACTGCCCCCCCTTCAGATTTCATGCCATTTATCACCCACCTGGTGACTTTTCCTCTTTTTTGGAGGAACTCACTGAGATCATCAGCGACCAATACTCTCAAAGTGACAGACAGATTTTCCTGGGACACTATAATCTTCACTGGGGCTCTTTGGAAGACTCAGCTGCCAATAGGCTTGCCACTTTTCTCTCAGTAAATGATCTTATCCAACACTGCACGGAACCAACACACTCTAAGGGCTCAATTCTTGACCTTGTTATATCCAAAGCAGATATGCTAACTATTGCTATCCCTTAGGCCTGGGCAGTGAACTTCGCTCCGTTCGCGGAGTTTGCGGAGTTTTCTGCACTCTGCACTCCGCGGAGTGCAGAAAACTCTGCTTTGCAATGTGCAGCAGAGTTTTTTCCCTGCTCGCGATCGCGAACTTACCGTTCGCGATCGCGAATGGTAAGTTCGCGAGCGCGAGCTGCCGCTCGGGTAGAATTTCTACCGAGCAGCAGGAATACCAGCACAAACTGCAATTCGCACTGCACTCCGCTACTCGCGGAACTTCGCTGAGTTTTTTTGTAACCTCGCGGAGTTCCGCGTAGCAAAACTCTGTGAACTACGCTCAGGGTTAATCCTTATTCAAGTAGACTGGTCTGACCACGTCCTCATCCCCTTCTCTCTTCACCTATCTCACTCTATAACTCTTGGCCAACCTAAAAGGATTACTACCTGGTTCGGTAACACCAAAAACATTGACCTTGACATTCTTTGTGATTCTGCTATGCTATCACTTCCAATGTTAGACCCTAATTTGGATGTCAACGATCTTACCTCCCAATGCCTCTCAGTCCTTGCAGTCAAAATTGATAATGTTGCTCCACTTCAAAGCAAAAGGAAAAGGCCTATTCCTTCAGCACCTTGGTTCAATAAATCCCTTTATGAAGAAAGGAAGAACCTGAGATTCCTGGCGAAACAATGGAGACAATCTCCATCCACCACTAATCTTTCGATTCTACGTTCAGCAAGATCAATTTACCACAAACACATCTTCCATGAAAAAGTGTCACACTTCAGAACCCTCCTCGATTCAGCTAAAAACAGACCCCAAAAACTTTTTGACCTCATCAAAAATCCAAACTTCTCTCCCTCAACCAACAAGCCTGACGATCCTCCAAAGAAAGCAGCTATATTCTTTGATGAAAAATTTAAATCACTGGTGGATCAGGTCATTCACCCTACCCCCCTAGAGGAGTGCAAATCCTTAGTCATTTGGCAGAACTTTGACGTCATCTCTGAAGATGCCCTCCTCAAATGCATCCTTGAAACAAAAGCCTCTACCCACTCTTTTGACCCCATCCCGAGTGACATTGCCATTGACTTCTATACCCATACTCTTTCCTATTGGACCAGTCTGGTTAACCTCTTCCTCAGCCAAGGCTCCCTTCCTGTTGCCCTTAAAACAGGACAGGTTACTCCACTTCTTAAAAAACCCTCCGCTGATGCGAATGACCTCAACAACTTCTGCCCCATCACCAACCTCCCCTTTCTTGCGAAAATCACAGAAAGATGTGTGGTGAAACAACTTTCCCTACATATTAGGGATAATAATCTTCTTGATGAATTCCAGTTTGGTTTCTTGCAAGACTGCAGCACTGAAACAGCCCTGCTGCAAGTGATCGACGATGCGCTGCGTGTACTTGATTTGGGGGAGTCTTGTCTTCTGATTCTTCTAGACCTTTCTGCAGCCTTTGACACTGTTAATCACAACCCTCCCCTAAACACTTTTCAACAGAGAATGGGCTTGGAAGGCACAGTGCTTAAATGGTTTGCTTCATTCCTCTCAGACAGATCCCAAGTGATTAAAATAGCGAACAGCCTTTCGTCTTCAATGGTGGTAGGTCAAGGCGTCCCTTAAGGATCGATCCTCGCACCCACTTTGTTCAATCTTTATTTGGAACCATTGGGAAATCTCCTAAGTAAATCTGAAACCCTTTATCATCTCTATGCGGATGACACCCAAATCTACCTTAAGGTGTCTTCCGCACACGACATCTCAATCCTCAAAACTACTCTCAACTCTATTCAAAACTGGTTGTTAGCTCATCAACTCATTCTGAATCCTTCCAAAACTGAATTCCTCCTCCTCTCTACCTCACTCTCTCCTCCTCCTGTTCAGTCTTGGATGGATAAGCTGAATTTACTCAACAATAAACCCATCGTTGACGACAGCGCTAAATTCCTTGGTGTCATACTTGACAAAAGGCTCAATCTACTCTCCCACATCAATTCCATTGCAAAGAATGCACGTTACCAACTGCGCCTTCTCTGGGGGATTCAACGTTTCTTTCCGGAACAAGACCTAAAAAACTTGGTCCAATCTCTGGTTCTCTCTAGATTGGACTATTGCAATTCTCTTCTTGCTGGCCTCCCCAAATCCCACCTTTCCCCTCTTAAATCCGTTCTCCATTCAGCAGCTCGTTTTGTCTTTGGTTCCAAAAGAAGTGACCACATCACACCCATTTTGTCTTCTCTTCGCTGGCTTCCCATCGAAGCAAGGTCAATCTACAAGACTGCCTGTATCACCCACAAAGCCTTGCACACTTCCTCCCCTCGATACCTGGCGAATAAACTTAAAATCTCTGGAGGCTCTAGACCTTCTCATAATGCGGAAAATTTACTGCTTGAGCCCCCCACCTTCAAAAGGGAAAGATTGATGGCTCAATCCTTCTCAGGTAATGCGGTTAGAATCTGGAACTCGCTTCCTCCACTACTCCGTACCACCACCTCTACCCGGACCTTCAAAACTGACCTCAAATCTCTTCTCTTCCAAAGACACTTCCAGAATTAATACATCCCTTTTCATGTCCCTCAAGGAAGTTCTTACATTGTTGTAAATATGTAATCTATGCCTGTACGATCCGCATCCTAATGTGTTTTTGTTTTTTGTGTGACTGCCACCTATTGTTTTATTTTACCTGTTTCTTCTATCTCATTTGTATCTGTAACGTGTAAATATGTAAAATTTCTCCTCATGTAACGTACTTGGTTCTATTGTGAAGCGCTCTGACACCTTTGGGTAAAGTCAGCGCTATATAAAAATGCATTAAATAAATAAATAAAATATTAAATATATCTTAAAAGGGACATACATCCTACCTTCAATTCTTATTGGTCCTTGTGCTTGTCACTTAACTTGTCCTTGTTTCTGTTGGTTGTAGGCTTCTATTTCCTGTTCTTCTGTGTGTTTTTCTCTTATCAGTTTCCCATCTGCAAAGTATTTTGCAATTAATGCCACCAGTAGACCTGAAAGAGGCCTTAGGCCTTTTATGTAAAGTACAGGTGCATTTGCTGGGTAATATCTTGGGGTGAATACAGAGCAGTCTCTAGTTATATATTAATGATAATTGAAACCTAAATGAGAGCTTTCATTTCCTGTCCTCATCTGAGCATCACTAGTTGCTGTTAAATATCACTGCTCTTAAGATTTTCATGTGGTGTGACACCCTGCGTTACCTGAGAAGTGTCAGTGCAAAAGGTATTGGCACAGTATTGTACAACAGGGCATCCTTCCAGTAGCGGCCCGTGGTGGGAGTGCTGCCGGGCGGTGACGCAGGTCGGGGGAAGGGCAGGGTGGGGGGTAGTAAACTACGGATTTCGGCCGCACTGAGGTAAGTAAACAAAAAAATAAATAAAACGAATTTCGTTGCGCACCACCGGCCGCTACTGCATCCTTCCCTAAACACAAATGCACCGTGCTGATGTAGACCTTTTCTGTCCTCCTGCGCCATGGAAATCGACAATCAGACAGCTTATGGCTGCAACAAACCTTGCACGCAATTAACCACGTTAACAAAGTGTCAGTAACTTATATTACACAACTGCTCACCAAGCTAAAAATTACAATCCCCAAAAAGTTATTTGTTAATCACAAAGGCGAAACCTAATACATTTACCAAAGCTTGTTTTCTTCTGTCCTGCTGCATTTAGGTTTGCCTTCCCCCTTTCAGAAGGTAGTGAGAATACCCAGGAGTAATCCAGAAGTACTTCAAGAGTAATTCACTGCTAAATTTTCGTGAATCAGGTCTATACAGACAGTTGATAACGGAAGTTGAAATAATAAAGTGCTGCTTAGTAAAGAAAAAAAAAAGGCATATGGTGTAAGACGTTACAAAACGTATCTGTGATCCCACTTTGGCTTCTTGTTCACTGAGCATATGCTATTGTAAGACAGCAATGCACCGGTACATATCATTATGACAAAGTATTGATCTAGTATTGATAGACCAAAATAAAGTTTAATACAAAAATACAGCATATAAGTAAATGAGTAACTAGATGTAGGCGAAATGTGAGTTATGCCCCACAAGGATTTGTGATCCTATTTGCATTAAAAAATCCGGAAGGAAGGAAGCCACAAACTAAAAGTTAGGATTTGCAGAAGTTTTTGCAGGATATATTTCGATACTTTTTTTTACACGTTTGCAGAGTTCGTGATGTTTGCAACGTGTTGCAAAAAAACTTCCAGAAATTTGCACAGAAAAACTAGGATTTGTGGATATATTTTCAGCAAAAAGAAAAAAAAACGAGGCACGCTTCTCTCCATTGACCCTCTGTAATCACAAGCATCGAGAAAGCCACTGAAATCAGCCTATTATTTAGAGAGGAAAGCATTGGCGCCAACAGCCGCGATGAATTAAACATGACCAGTTTCATATTCTGTACGCAATTGAATTTTCATGGGTGACTCCAGCTCGCACTGTAGCACCTGTACACACTTCAGCATTAAACCACTGCTGCACGTCGATGGCTGAAGGTAAAGGAATGGAAAGATGAAATACAGTCTTGTTCTCTTAACCGCTCCCATTGAAATTCATTTCTCGCTGAATCTGAAGAAGGATTTCACAGAGTGAAACTGACAAGTTCTATAAGGTTTCCTCAATGCCTGAGAGATGGCTCAGCTCTAGGATGCAGTGAAGGTTATATTTAACTCCCCGGATGCTTTTTCATATTCTACTAAGCAGAGGTATAAAACATCCACACATGAGATGACAAAAACATGTGGTTTACGAAGTTAAAAACAGTTTTAATATGACATCATAGTATTCATGTTGCATACATTAGGGATGGCTTTGCATTTTCTTTGGAGATTTACCAAATAAGCATTGATGACAAAATGAGTTCCTTGTCAGAACAAATATTTTGACTAAAAGCTGTTTCCAAAGTTATGATGAAAACATTTTCATTATGTAGACCTCCACAACTTTAGCTAGTCCTACATATGCTAATTTAGATGCAATAAAGCTCCAAACCATAACATTTAAAAAGATTGTACTGGATCCAATATTGCACAAAGTAATAATGGCTAATGCATCAAGCACTTGGGGCCTGCTTCACAAAGGTAAGCTTGTGTAAATTTATGTTTTTTTGCAATTTACAAAGGAAGTTTAATAGTAGTATCTTTACAGCTGTGGAGTCTCCGCACTCGTTTCGCAGACTTTGCACATAAAAAGACAGACAGTTGTAAATATACTACTCATAAAGTTGCTTTGTGAATTGCCAAAAATCCTAAACTTTCACAAAAGTATAAGTTTTACCTTTGTGAATCAGGCCCTTGGTTTCTGTAGGATAGTATTAACTCTTCCAGAAAAGAGTTGCATTTAGACCTGAGTCCGCAGGGGTGACGTGAGTGTGCAGGTATTATTACCCCTGGATTCATTTAGAATTCAAACACTTTGCGATATGATGGATAACAGGCTTGACAGCACCTTTTATTGGTCCACGGAGCAATGATGTCTTATTGCTCGGAGTTGTGGTATTGGACGGTAGTATGAATGCATGATCTGTACCTGTGTGTTTGTTGAACTTGCTTTGTAAAGAGGCTCAAACAGGCTTCAGAGCATGCTACAACTTATATCTTCACAGTGAGGTAGCATTATATGGTGCAGCATAGACTGAGTACAATTTCAACAAGAACCAAGAAGTATTAATGCTGCGAGAAAGGTTGCAGGACACTTAGGGCCAGATTAGGAGTCTGGATGTCTTCTGACCGTCCTAGTACGATACTAGGCCACAGCCCTGCTGCAGCCACCAGGGAACCACCGTATTGCAGCAGTATTACAGCAGTCAGGAGGCCGCAATATACTTGGCGGAACCACTGTGATCCCGCCAAGCATATTACGAGTTTCCTCTCCGCCAGTGGTGTCAGGGATGTCCTCCTCCATAAACACTGTGGCGTAGAGAAAACAAAGGTGCCTCCTCTGCATGTGAATCCACACAAGGGGGAAAAACATGTGCCCCCCTGTATGCATGCACACCAGTTCCTGCACACTGTGCAGGAACTGTTTTTGGCATTCCCATTGCAGTGCCCATTTTTAGGACACCGCTGTGGGAACGTTACAAAAAAGAAGACAGGCAGGAGTACCCTTCTAATCTGGTGGGCGGTCTGACCACAGCTTTGGTGGTGCGGCCGAGGGGCGAACCGGGCGCCGCACCACCAAAGTCGCAATAGTAGTTAAATATTATTATTAATCATAATCAAACGTTTTGACAAACTTTAAGTGAAGAACTTTGTTGACGTAAAATGTGAAAGATTTTTCAGAATGTTGACAGAGTGGATTTTTGCATGCTACAAATTCTAGAATTATAAGGAACCAATAGAGAGAAAGTGATTTTTGCATAGAGGAATGCGTATATAAGAAATTTACCGAAATTTAGCATGGTATAAATGATGGACGCGGAGAGTGCATTTAAGGTGTAGAAATAGGACCTTGTTTAACCTAGCACAAGAGTAGAGTTCAGAGAGAGGAAGGAAAGAGCTTAAAGGAGCTATGATCAGTTTAGAAGGTGAAAGTTTCATGTAGTGGGATGTAGAGCGAGGAGTGGGTTAGGTTCGATTTAAGAGGCATAGGTTTGCTCTTGGTGGTAATAAGACTTTGGTATGTGACTAAAGACGGCATTGTCCTGAGTCTGATGTGGTGTCCGAGAAAGGACTTGAAGGTATCAAAAAGGAATATGAAAGATGGGGGACAAAAGGCTGCTGTGACGTGCAGGGCGAATACAGAGAAGGCGGGTTGTAGAAAGATCAAACAAAGGGGTCTAGATGTTCTTTGGAGTTGTGAACTGAAAAACACATGACTACTGCTGTGGGAATCCAGTCATCAAATGCAAATATTATATTTTTGACAGTGCATACAACTTTGAGATGTTCCCGAATTTTCACTGGTACATTTGCATTTGTAGTTTACTATGGCGCGGGTACAGCTACTAGCTTCTTTCTTTAGATTCCTTGATTTCATGCTTATGAACATTTCACTGACAACTAAAAATTAGATCAGATTAAATGTGCTTATTTCTTTGTTTTTAAATTTCTTTGCATAACAAATAGACACAATAAATATTGTCTAAATTACAAATGTAAAAGACAGAACAAGGTTTAAGGCAAAATCAGCCTATGCCGTGATTTATAACACAAGTGGTAAAATGGGTGCAGGATCAGCCTGTTTATGGGTTAAAAACATGACTTTAGTACACATCTAATTATTTATAAACAATTAAGGGGGATATTCTCAAGAACGTGTGATAATTATCGCAAAATTAGCTTAACACAATTTTGCACATCGCAGTTCATCGCGGGAAAATAACGCCGTGTTAACGTTGTATTCTCAACCCGGCGGCACCATGCGATAGTCTCATGACAACGCGCCAAATGACCGCGTTAAAATTAATGCGACGCCGAAAAAACGTGAAACACGAATGCGAAAAAAGTTGCTATGTGGCCAACCGCGATAAAAAAATCAGCGATAACCAGCGACAGGCCTGCAATTCCCACGCGTCATGAAGGAAAATGCACTACAAAAGCCCCGAAAAACCCAAACAAAATAATTAAAACAGCGTAGCACCATGGAGGAAGCCGGAGCAAGTACAGAGGACGACCAGAACCCCACAAGCCCCCAGGAGGACCAGCCTGGGACCTCGGGGTCATGGAAGGGCAAGGAGAAGAAGACGAGGGAGACGAGGTTCAGTCCGCAGGAAAACAGGATCATCATCATGGAGGTGACAGAACACCACCAACAACTGTACGTCACCTCCAACGTGTCATTGGCAAATAAAAATGCAATATGGCAGTCCATCCTGGACAAGGTAAATGCAGTCGGAGTGAGGAGGAGGACAATGGACGAGGTCAAGAGGTGCTGCAATGATGCGAAACGCAAAACCAAGAAGAAACTCGCTGACAGCCATCAGGCAGCATTGCAGACTGGAGGTGGCAGTCCAGCGGAACACCAGGAGCTGGATGAGAAGGAGGAAATGGTGGCCACAGTCATCAGTGGGGAGACGGTGGCAGGAGTTGGGGGTCCGGAGACTGCTCGACATCACCTGACACAACAGCACCAGGGTGAGTACCGAACAGGGACTGGGTGGACGGGGGGACACATGCACAATTAAGTAGAGCACACTGCACACCCACAATGACTCTGGATCATGTCCCTGATCCCCTTGGCACACTGCGGCACACATACAAACAGCAAGTAGGCCCCCGTCCACTATGGGCACAAAGGGGTCCCTCCCCACACAGCACCAATCTCACAACCAACCCATGCACACATGTCTAAAACAGCAAAGCCGCATGTCTGTGAGCCACACTGACAATGCAAGTGACACCGCATGACGAACAGCATGGCTGCAGTCCAATTATCATGACATGGTGCACGCCACGACACTGAGGTGGCTGAGTGTGGAACACATCCGTAAAGGGGCAGGTCACACTCTGACACATCCACGTGCACAAACAACCCCTGACGTCAACAACACATCTGCGGATAAACCATGCCCAAGAGTCCAAAATACGAACTCGAGCCAAAATTAGCCAAGTCTGCAACATCTCAGCACTGTAGAAGCACAGCAGACAAAGGCACACCGCCTCAAAGGGATAAGGGGCAGCAAAATCACAGCTGCGGGGGCGACTCTTCCACAATGCAGCACACACACATAGCAATAACAGCACATCAACATTTACGACAATGTGGTACAAAGTGCAACACTTTCACTACAGAACAGAGGAACAGAGGACACAACTGGTTCCGCTTGTGCGTAGAAACTGGCCAATCACATCTGGCATAGCAGGAAACTGTGAGATGATAATGTACGTGTACAACCTCACATCCGTGATGTAGTTCAAATGTCCACTGTCCCGCATCAAATAGTCAGCTCCTTCCAAACAGTCACAATGTACATTGTCATGCAGTCTGAATGTAAACTCGAACAATGCGTCAACATACATGTCAACACAATGTTAAAATGCATCTCCCCTTCACATTGCAGAGGGACAATCAACACCTCCTGCAGAGCAGACCAGACAACTCATCAGTGATGATGAGGAGGACCTCCACACCTTCAACACCGACGCCCTACAACAGCTCATGCACAGCTACGGCAACCCACCTCCAGGAGCAGGGCATCCCAGCTGCATCGAGGAGACCCCAGCCCCTGCACAGACCACACAGCGGGAAGCACCCACCACCACGGCTGGCTCCCAGCACCTCACTGAAGAACACATCGCATTCCAAGGCCATGTGTTAGACTGCCAGAAGGAGGTGGCTGAACAGGTGCGGGTGGGGTTCGACCTCATGGCAGCCAAACTAGATGACATATGTGGGTGTCTCAGTCCCATCAGGGACCACTTACACTCCCTAACGGACACCCACAGTTCGCTCCTTGATGTCCAACAATCCATGCCCGACATCGCTGGAGTCATGACTCTGAGAGGAGAACAACTGCCTAGTCAGAGTGGCCTCAGCGATGTCAGCCGAGAGTTGGCACAGATGCTGAGGATAATGGAGAACATAGAGCGGATGCATGCGGAAAGAATGGCTGCCACGGATGCACACCAGTGAAAAGTTGTTGGGATCTTCCATGCCCTGCAGATCCTCATCATCGCATTGCTGCCACTAAGGCAGTCGCTGATGAATGCTGCTGGTACTTCTACACACACATCTCCGGCCCCTGATGTGTCAGTGGCACACAGTGCTGCAGACCAAACATCAGCACCCACATGTCAGACAGATGACATAGTGGACGAAGATGCGGGTGATTCCACCTTTGTAGTAAGAAGGAGCCAGTAGCATTCTTCTCTGCCATATGCCCTGTTTCAGCTTGGTTCTGCCCTCTGCATCATGCCCTGTAACAACACCTCCCACTGTCCCCCGAAACACTCTGCGACACTCACCTTGGACCTCGACATGGACTGCCATATTTTGTTTGCTTACCAATGACACAGCAATCAGACTGCGGACTGTACTCTTCCTCCTCCGATGTACTTGTCAATCCCTGAATGACTCTGGCTGGCCCTCCACTGGGCTACATTGTAATGTGGGGTGTGCATGGCCATGTACTGCTCCAGCTCCGACACTCCACCAAATGTGAATAAATCATTCAAATTCACACAGATGTGTCATGTCCATAATCGATCAAGTATGAAAGTATGGATGAATGTAAGGACATTGATTGCCCAAAAAGGTACACCCTGGGAAATGAAAGCAATGAGCATGTGTGACCGTGACACACATAGGAAGTGAGATGACTGGGAATGTGTGCACTAGCTGTGGCCTCATTGCTCTGAAACAACAATCGCGCAATTCCTCAACTTTGCCCAACGCAATGTTAGAAATAGGGCTGGGTATGAAATGTCAAAGTCGTTGGCAGGCCTAAAGTAGTGTCCCCCATCACATTTGACAATAGAACATCTCTTCGCATACCTACTCACACTCAACTGGGTGGACACAGCCTGTAGTGATGGATCACATTGATCCACATGGCAGGAATATGGACACCATACTCACATTGCTGAAAACACGTAAGAGCACAGGTCTATCAGCAACTATCCCAACCACTATGTCTGGCTCACAGAGGTGAAGCTGGCAATAGGGACTCACCCCTGAGTGAAATGCGTCAGTCAGTCCCTCCCTGTGTACGGACAATGCTCATTGAGGCACACGATTTGTCATTCTAATCAACACTCATCACAGTTGAACACTAGTGAAGTTGCGTGGACTTTATTGCCATGTGCATGTCAGTACGGGCAAGACAAGGGCCACAACATGCAGACCAATGCATCAGACACTACCAGGCAGCATTCGGTCACGGTACAGTTCCACGTGACAGGCGTTGTGCATGCGCCCGGATGTTCTGCCATTGCGTTGGTGGCTCTCGTAGAACCGGCACTCTTCTGACCTGCGGCAGTTATGTGGATGATATGCCACAGCTCGGAGCAATGAGTCGTATGTGTGTGCAACGTTTGGACGTATCGGTTGTTGTGTACGTAAGTGTCAAGGGCATTCCATGCAAGAGTACCTCGAGCAAGCACTTCTGTGTGTGTGGTGTGGATACGTTGGTCCTTCATTAGCGCTGTGCGTAGTGTGGGAGTCGTCATCATCTGCTATGGTAACTCTCTCAGGGGGTGCCTGCCACATGCAAGACCAAGGTCGGAGGTGCAGGTGTCCTTCCGCCTCATGTACTGAGACAAAGGAGCTTTCATCCCTAATGTTAGTCTGACTACTGCTTGCATTCTGGAAATGTGATGTGGCTTTCGCGCTGCAATTGAGGCTAGGCCTTAGGCTTATGGTGCACCAATAGCGATACACACACAACAGTTGGCATGCATGAGCCAAGAGCCCGAGCGGCCTTGCGCTCCTTTTACAATCCCTTCGTGCGCGGCCACCCACTGGGTGCATGCAACATTGCAACATTGTCGATTGCGGGCCGTGTGGCGCAGACACTGCAACAGAGACACACGCATCAGTTGGTTTCCTGTCCAGCCCAGAAATGAACCACGCCCAGAGCCCAGGGATAATTATTCACACCCCTACGCTGGCCTGGCGTACGCCGAGCCAGCCCACTCGGCTTACGTATAAAGGGGGGGACGACGACGCTACGTGTCCCAGTTCTTCCCCACTGCCGGAGGTGACAAGGCTGCGTCCGCCTGGCATATCACGAGACTCAATCAGAAAGGGTCTATTACTTACGTTGCACAGAGTTGGTGGCACCGGAAACACTGCGGCCGGCACAGGCCTACCGCCACGGGACGGTGACTTTCGGTGCACTGAGGTAGGGGCACCTTAGGTGCTGAGCGGGTGTGCAGCCTGCGATGATGCGCCGTCCTGGCGGTCCGGACTGGTAAGGATTTGTGTGAGCCCTGCTGGACCGCAGTGTAGGCATGAGCCAGCGGGCAGCGCGGGCCTACCGCCACGTGGTGTTGCCTCGCGGGTCACAGAGTTAGTGGCACCTATAGAGCTAAGCGGGTGTGCAGCCTGCGATGATGCCGAGTGCACTGATATGATCTCTGCCATTGCGAAATCAAGTCCCAGAATCACGTGTGTGACCTAGTGGCCCGCGGGCGGGGCTGCATGATGTGGAGGCTGCCAAGGTCGCGGACCCCGGGCTTGGCGCTTGCAGTGGCACGTGGTGGGCCAGCTTGGAGACACACTGGTGGCGGAAGGTGAGCAGTGAGGCCTGGGTGCGCAGGGGCGGGCAAACACCGCTGGGCGGCGGGAGGGGCTGGGGTGCAGCAGCCTGTGTGTGCAGGGGCGGCCAATCGATGATGGCATGTGCAATGATATGCACTCTGCCATTCATAAATCTGGACTCTGTTTCAGATAAGGGACCTGGTGGACTGCAGTGTATACCGGCACGTGGTTGGAGACACACCAGTGGCAGCAGGTGAGCAGAGAGGCCTGGGTCCGCAGTGTCGGCACTCTCTCTCCCTCTGTTACTCTCTCTCTCTCCTTCGCCCTCGCTTCCTTTCACTGTCTCTCTCTCTTCCTCTGTTACTCTCTCTCTCTCCTTCTCCCTCTCTTCCTTTCACTGTCTCTCTCTCTTCCTCTGTTTCTCTCTCTCTCTCCTTCTCCCTCTCTTCCTTTCACCGTCTCTATCTCTCCCTTTCTTTCTCTCTCTCTCTGTCCTTTGATGAGCGCATGACACACCTTCTTAGCTTGTATTTTGTCTTGCAGGCTGTGTCTTACAGATTGTCCAGGGAAGACCCGCCATGACTCTTCCGAATAGTTGTTTTGAGTTAAATTTAAATATAATAATTTGTTTGGCAATTCCAAGATGAATGAATGATTCTCCTTTTTCTGACCACACATGAATGTTAATTGTTGTACTTGTGCGACATCAGGCTAATTCTTTTGTTCATGATCTCGTAAAGTTGATGTAAAATATCTTTGTCCGGGGTAGGGCCCAGGGGGGGGGGGTTCTGGGGGGATGGCGGTGGGTGTTGTGGCCCTCTTGGGTGTCCGGCTGCATGATCAGTAGCTCCATGGCATCTGTTGTTCTTCTGGTGTGGCTGTGGGCTGGGCTCCCATTTCTGGTGCAGGTTATCGTCTGACTTAATACCAGGTAAGAGCAGGTGTTAATTCCCTGCTGCTAACGCGCCTTATCGCATGTTTTGTGATCTTATCGCCGATCTGGCTGGTCGCTAAGAATGTTGCGAAGTGGTGTTGTCACGGGTTTTTGCACGGGAACGCCTAATCTGCATCTCATTAGCGTTAGTTGCCGGTGTCATCCGTGGCGATGTTTTTTGCTGCTGCTATCGCGGGAAAACTGGCGATGTCGGCTGTTAGCACCAGCTTGTGAATAGGGCGATAAATCTATCGCCACTTTGGCTGCGATAAAGTGCCGCAAACTCGGCAATAAGTCCTTGAGAATATGCCCCTAAATGTTTTATATCTGTTTAACATTCCTCCACTTTTCATCAATTTTCGTCTGTGCTATTGACTGCAGCAAAATGTGCTTCCACCATACCCTTTTACGTAAGCAACAAAAGAGTGCAAATAAATTTGCACTAGTTTGTTTGTACCAAAGCAATGTTTCTGTAATTTAGCCCCCTGTGTAACTCATTCCCTTTAAACAACCATAAGCACCCAGAATTGCTTGGCCTTTGGAAGCAAGAAGTCGTCCTGCTTTCTTGAAATGAGACTCAAATCACACTCATGCAGCGTGGCCTTTGCAATACTGCGCTAATTATTTTTAAAACACTGAAAGTAAGTGCGCTAACCATTGGCAAGCTTACATAATGAAGTACTTTTCTATCCACATAAAAACCCACACATCAGCTTTCAGTTCTTTGCAAATGTGACACAGTACCTGTGGTAGGGTCCTGGCAACCATCAAATCTTCTGATATTTGTGCTTTTCTTGGAGTCTTAAGGAAACCTAGAAACCTGCAAGAACTCTTGTTGCAGAGATTCAGCATTTTCTCTAATAAACCCTAAAGGTATATTTTAATCCGTCATCTAGAAAGGGTGAAAGGGGTTATCATGACTGTTAGAACTGGGGGTCTCTAGTTGGCAGAGGCAGGTACCTTTGACCAAATAGGGACCCTTGCTTCTATGTCAGGGCAAGGGAGTTACACTACTGGATAACCCCTGCTCACCCCCTTGGTAGCTTGGCACGTGCAGACAGGCTTATCTCAGAGGCAGTGTGTTAAGCATTTGTGAACACATACAGTAATACAGTGAAAACACTACAGATGGACACCACACAGGTTTTATAAAAATAAGTATTCTTTATATAGACTTAACACAAGACCACAAACGACAAAAATCCACAATACTGTACTCAAAATAGACTTAAAGGTGGTAGAAGTAACTTAGTTCAAGTTGATGGTAAATGCGACAAAGTTCTCACAAAAGTACCTGGATGCGTAACGCAAATAAACTAAAAAGGTTCGCAGGGATGGAGATGCGTCGGTTCCTTGCTTCGGGGGAGACGATGCATCGCGCCTCAATGCTTGCGCAGAGTAGGGGATGCGTCTTGGTCCTTACCGGAGAGGAGGTGATGCATTGATTCTCGTACTGCGTTCCGGTTGCGATGCAGCAAGATGGCGCTTCGATGCGATGCAACAATCCGGTGCGATGCGATAAGATGGCGCCCTTGATGCGACGACGTGAAGACGATGCGTGCACGCCCGGTGGCCGTGCGGCGACTCTGTTACTTGGGAGCCGCGACAGGCCCTGCGACACGCTTCTCCGGTGATGCGCCGGCGACCTCTGCGGCAGCGACATGCTTCTCCGGTGATGCGTCGAGCAACAGCTTTGACGAACGCTCGCTTCTCTGGTGATGCGGCGGCGACCTCTGCGGCGGCGACACGCTTCTCCGGCGATGCGACGGCAACAGCTGCGACTGCGACACGCTTCTTCTCGCTGAGTCGCGCTTCCAGCTCCCAGCGACACGCAGGCTTCTGCAGATAGAATTCCCAGCAAGGGAATTCAGAGGGGAGCTGGTGGTGAAGTCTTTTGTCCCTGAGACTTCAGCAGGAGGCAAGCACAAGTTCAAGCCCTTGGAGTAATATTCTGCAAGATGATGAAAGTTCTTTAAAAGTTCCTTCTCCTCTCCTTGGCACTGAAGACACCACTGTAGGCCAACCCAGCAACACAGCACACTGGCAGGGGGGCAGTCCAACTCCTACAGCTTCCTTTGGTTCTTCTCCTTGGCAGAGGTTTGTCTTGTTGTTCCAGAAGTGATCTAAAGTCTTGGGGTCTGGGTCTCCATATTTATACTGCAAAATCCTTTGTCCTCTGAAGGCAGAGGGGCCTGTACCTAGTCCAAACCAGTTCTGTGCAGTCCTGGAGCACTTTGTTTACAGGAATCCTTCTTTCTTTTGGCAGGGTGGGCCAGGGACATCAGACGCTCCACAGGAGGTGGAGCCAGCATTGTGGAAGGCAGGCACAGCCCTATTCAGACCCTGGTGTAACTCCTCCCACCACACTACATGCAGATAGGTCTATTCAGCCCTGTGCTGACTAACCCTGTCTCCTGGAATCCCCCAGCCCCTGTCACTCACAAAACCAGACACCCAATACACAACCTAGCAGAGGCAGGCTTGGACAGTTAGGCAAGAAAATACCTACTTTCTAAAAGTGGTATTTTCAAACACAGAATGTTAAAACCAACTTTACTAAAAGATGTATTTTGTCATTCTGAGTTCAGGCATACTAAACTCGAATTTCTACCATGTTCCCTGGGTCAGTTAGGATTATAAGATGTTATAATCAAACTGCCCATTCTGGCCTATGGGGACAGGTAGCCTTGCAATAGTGAAAAACGAAAATGGCTGTAATTCACTATTAGGACATGCCACACACACCAGGGCATGTCCTACCTTATACTTACAATGCACCCTGCCCTTGGGCCTACCTTAGGGGTGTCTGATATTAAGATAAGGGAAGGTTTAGGGACTGGCAAGTGGGTGCACTTACCAAGTCGACATGGCAGTCCCAGACTGCACACAGGCTCTGCAATGGCACATTTTACAGGCTGCTTCTGTGGGTGGCACAACCAGTGCTGCAAGCCCACGAGCAGCATTTGATTTACAGGCCCTGGGCACACCTGGTGCACTATACTAGGGTCTGACAAGTAAATCAAGTGATCCAATCATGGAGTCACTAATCAATACATCAATTTACAATAGGGAGAGCATATGCACTTTAGCACTGATCAGCAGTGGTAAAGTGCCCAGAGTCAGAGAAAAATACGGGAGGAAGGCAAAAAAGTTCAGGGATGACCCTGCAAAAAGGGCCAAGACCAACAATGACCTGATTCTAGGATTTGTTTTTAACATGTTCACCTCTTTGCTGCTTGCTAACAATATATTCGGAACATCAGCAAATGTTGTCCCATTCAGAGTTTTTTGCTTAGAGTTCTCCACCTTGTAATAGTTTCCTGAAGAATCTACTGCATTGTGAATGAGCCAACCTGATGTTTCAACGTAATGTCACATTGCCTCCACCGACCCACCTCCAGCCAGCCTGCCAAATGTAGGGCAGCTTGCCAGGTCAGTGATCTTTTTTGCCAAGACTACTTACCCCAACATGGTGGAAGCAGTTTCAGGCAACACACCGAGTTCCTGATGATTTGCCGTGACCAGGTGCCATGGTGCGTGGTTGGCATTTGTTTCTCCAATGACAAACCCCCAAAGCAGGGAGTTGATTTTTGAAAACTAAAAAAAACACACAAATGTGCCTGACATGCTGGTTGCTTTTAGCCATCATGCGTTTTTCTGAAAGATACCTCTATGCTGTGCACGACAGTCCGAGGCAGGGGAAAAAAAGCTGTTATGGGGCCTAAATATCGTGGGTTTTATGATATCCCGGTAACTAAATGGGATCCTACTGAGAAGTCATTTCTCATGACATTGCTGATTACGACGCCTCACCCATAAGTAGCACAATCCATCAAATTTTGAAGGATGCCACTTTTCCACCCTGCTGTAAATGGTGCCCTGAGGCTTCAGGATTAAGTGAAAAGTGAGAAAAGCATTTATTAAAATGTAATTTTCAAATTTTAACGAAAGAAAATAAAATTAAAATACATTAACTTGAGTATCAATTTACCGTTATTTAGTTAAACATCAATAATGGTAATTTATTTTTATATTGCACTTTATGCCACAAATTTTGCCATTTGGAAATGCTGTAAATGACAGACGCTACCATTATTTAACGTAGTCAATGGAATCACAAAAATATTCTGGGCATGCAGTGAGAGGTGTTTTGGAGGTACAAAGGTGACCCAAACGTATGTATTTATTATATGAATAGTATTAGTTGCTGAAAGCAGTAGGAAGGATGTCTATGGGGCATGATGTCAAGCAGACAGAACCTTTGGGGATCTGGAGTAGCACCCCTTTTGCAGAACATGTAGTAAAAAGCTGTTTGAGGACTCTTGGATAGTGGTAGGTTCTGATAAGCACAAGAGATTTTAGGTGCCCCTGCTAATATGCTCCATTTTACTAGCACTTTGGACTTTTGTTTAAGCTTCATAACTCTTCAGTTTCAAACGCTTATTACCCATTAGACTATTGCTTTTTCTAAGCATGTGCTGGCACCTCAAGATGATACAACATTGTTTTTGTAATTCGTGCATTTTGTATCTATTGTTCTCCAGCTTTGCCTTCTTAATACTAAACATGTACGTAGTGATTTGTTCTTCTAGGCATTCATTAAAACATTTGCATTCAGTTTTGCATTCAGACCTTTACCCAAAACGTTATCTTCCCCTCCACTTTCTTAAGCAACAATGAAGAATTTAAATTTTTCAGCATGTCTCACAATCTCCCTAAGACATAAGCCTTTTTCCACATGGCGTTATAATCAATGTGGATCTTCAGCTCTCTTTGCATTGCACATTAAAATCCTTCCCAACACCTCTCCTCAATCTACATGATTGAAAAACTATGCCATGGTTTCCTTATCTCTCTTATTGTTTTCATCCTTATCCTTTATCTTTTACCATGTATTTGTCTTATGGCTAAAGGTATTCGTGTCTAGCATGTCACTTTCTTCAAACATTTGTCTTTCCTGCTCTTGCTTTTCTGTCCTTGCAAACCGTACAGCTTCTACAGCCATCCAAACTTGTGCAATCATGTGTGTAGCTTAGTCAGTGAGTTTTAAGGGGTTTAAATATCAAACTTCCCTACTTAAAAAGCAGTAGATCTCAGGGTGAATGTGTGAGATGATCAAGGTTCACAATGGACTGTTGCCATGAGGAACAGGGTCACTACTAATATGCATTAGGTGGGCCTCTGGGGCTGACTTAGCATTTGGCGGACAGGCACTCTGCTGCAACAGCGACAAAGTACCCGGCCCGCCATACTCAAAGTCTGCCGTCCCAAATTTGAGTCAGGTGGACCACAAGTTTTATGCCGACAGAGTAAAATTGACTCTGTCAGTGTAAAACTTCCTCCGATGGCTTGATGGAGTAGGTGCTGTCAGAGTAAGCCATCCGACCGTCCACCCTATTTAGAGTGATGGATCCGTTGAGTTTTCTTTTACTGTCCGTAACCATCAGGTATATCCTGACAGAGAGGGACAGTAAAAAAAAAAAAAAAATAGCCCCACACCATGAGAGGAAACTCCCATGGTATGGGGGATCACTAGCTTCTTAAAGTTTTCTTTTCTTTTTTTTCTTTTAGTTTTCCTTTATTTTTCAAGAACAAACTTTGTCTGTCAAACTTTTCCTACATTGATAGAAGCCACTATCTCGGCAGTTCCTGCCAATGTATAGAGATGTCTGCAGCACTGGTGGACATCTCTAAATTTGGTCAGTGGAGTAAAGGTAGGGTGGCAGGCATAAAATCCTCCACCATCTGTCTGCCTTTACTTCATCTGCCAAACCCTAAATCAGGCAGACTGTCTAAAGTTGCACAGCAAGTGAAAACAGTGGTTTAGAATGCTACCCCAAGAGATTGCCAGTGTGCTTCCACAAGGGTTTGCTAGTGGTTAGACTATTTGCAAGCATTCATTTCCATCACCGTTTAGGTGTTTCATTACCAGTAGCATTCCTGGAAACCTGAGACTAGTGCAGCTTACCAAGCCTACTACTGGTAATGATTCTGAATTTAAAAAAAGGTCATTTGCATCCATTCAGGGATTTCTTGTATAGGTCCAGGTTTGCTATTTTTTTAGTAAACTGATGACTATCTATATATATATATTTAAGGTATTGATTCTAAAAATGAACAAGATAAACCATCTTATTGAAATGATGATTATGAGCAAAATTAACACAATCATAGCAGACCTGATTCAGGCCACCCAGACCCAACTACCAGGCTAAGAATGCATTTATTTGAGGGATGTTACACCACAAACACCTCTCTCAAGCCACACAGCTGTGTGCAACAGCTTTGGCTTGCAATTTCTTTCATGATTTTTCTCCTGACAGTGCCTTCTCTCATACCTCTTCTCCCTGTTATTACTGAAGTCTCTGCTCTTTCTACTACCAGTCTTCAAAACTTCCTTCCTACTTCTCATTGTCACTTTTTGCACTTTATCTTTGACTTTAACCACCTCCCCAGTGCTGTCTGGGGAGCATCAGCTGAACATATCCTTCTCATTTCCAACTCTTACACCCCATTCTGTTTGCTACGCCCACTTTCTCTTTGTTAGACCTGGAACCCTAACTTTTTGCCTTTAACCCTCCTGTTTTGCTGACTTTGTTTCTGCTGGCTTTAGGACTCTGCACACTTTAACATGCTAACCAGTGCTAAAGTGCTTGTGCTTTCTCTTTAAAACATGAAACAATTGGCGTATAACCAGTTGGCATTTTTAATTTACTTACAGGTCCATAGTAAACTGGTACTACAGGTACATTAAATGCTACTAGTAGACCTGCAGCACTGATTGTGCCACCCACTTAGGTAGCCCTTTAAACATGTATCAGGCCTGCCATTGCAACCTGTTTGTGCAGTTTTTAACAGCCTTGTCAACCTACCAAAATAAACCTATAAACCACTACTGCAGCGCCTATCTCTCCCAAAGTGTAACACTGGAGTTACTTAATTACATTTAATAAGCTGCATCTTCCAATTGGGAGCAGGCAGACAGGTAGAGTTTGGCATCTAAAGAATTGCAATTGAAATCCCTCTTTAATGGTAACGTTGGATTTTAAGTCACAATTCTGAAAATGCTGCTTTTAGAAAATTGTTTTTTTCTTTTCCTAACCACTTGGTGCCTGAAGCCTGATCCTGGGTAACATAAATATGTGGAGCTGGCAGTTGCTCTTTGTATATTGTTCCCAAAGAGTGAGACAAAGGGAAGATAGGTGTGGGCAGGATGGGCCACTCTGAGTTAACATAGGAGGAGCTATAACCCACCACAATTGTACAGTACAAAGGCTCGGTCAGAGCACTCTCACAAATGGCTTGACACTGGCCCATTGTGACCCCAGACAAGCTGGGGCCAGGGCAGGGAGGAAGGGGATGCCTGGCCCTTCAGGGGGTGGAAACCTCTAAATGCTTCCTCCACTTCAAAGTGCGTACCAGGAATAAATATTGGACCTCAGACCCAAACTTCTGGACCTGTGGACTCTGCCAATAACTGGACTGCTATGCTGCTAAATGGACTGCCACTCTGCTGGACTGCTGCTCTGAAGGACTACTGCCCTGCTCTCCTGACCTTCTTCATGCTGCTCTCTTGCCTGGATGAGAAGGACTGGACCTGCATCTGTTGAACCCTGGACTACAGAGCGACTCCAAAGGTTAGTTGGCTGGTCTCCTGAATACAGCGTGAAATACAGAAAGCTCAATAAACCTTGAACCCAGAATCTAGACTCTGCCATCCATGAGTCCTATCCTGCCAAGTGGTGTCATCCCAGTCCTGGATCTTTAGAAGGGGGCCTGAAGGTGCTCTGCCAGCCCATCTGTGGACCCAGCAGAATCCATGCATCTCCTCTGTTGCATGATGCAGCCCCGCTCAGAACGGACGCATTGCCTCTGTTACGTGCACTTTCCCGACGCAAGAACTTCGCATTGCAGCCCGCAGCCTCATTGGAACTGCTGCTGCATGACACATCCTCGATACATGCCCTCACATCGCAAGCCTCTTGCTGATGACAGGCCTGGATGACAACTCAGGGCTTTGCATCGCTAGCCTTACAGCTTCTGCAGAACCTGCTGGTGTGCAAAGCATCCCCGACGCATGACTTTGCATCGCAAGCCCTCCTCGTCAGTAGTGTCCTTGACGATAACGCAGGACCTCTCATTGCAGCCTCGCAGCTCCTTAGTAATTACTTTTTGGGACACATTTCAAATCCAGACCTTGGATTGCTTTGGCTGTGCGATGCAACCTTGACACAGGGCTCTGCAACGTTTTGCAACCTGTATATAAGGTTCTCTTGTTCAGGTAGCCTAACTGGGTCCCTGTAGCTGGCCTGGGCTCCAGCACGCTCAGCCTGAACTTGTGACTTAGTCCAACCTAGCACGACCAGATATCCACAGTTGGCGCTTTGTGCTTTTTGGTGCTATTTTCATTGGAATTTTTAAACTTGCATATATCTGGTTCTACTAATTGGAGTTTCATCGTTTTGGTCTTGATTTTTTTTTTTTAATTTACTTTGTTTGTTTTTATCAGTGTGGGTTTTTTTTGAAGTGCTGGATAAATACTTTACATGTTGCTTGTAATTTAAGCCTGACTGCTGTATGCCAAGCTACCAGAGGGATGAACACAGTTTAACTTGGGGCTTGTGATTTCACCCTGACAAGGATTGTGGTGGCTGCTTTCACCCCCTCAACCAATAACCTAATTTTTCACACTCTTCAGCAGACAAACTATTATTTTTCTCTTCTTCCATACTGGTGTTCTCTTGTTTTGCTTAAGGCTTCGACGATGGGCATGAAATACAGGAGCCCTGTTTTGCTTTGCCTCTTTGGGACAGGCTCTGGCTGGCACCTATTGCTCTAGAGTCAAGCTAAAGTAATTAAGGCCTCTTATGACCTGAACTGTTTTTAAAACAGTTACTGTGTTTTAGGGGAAACTTAATTCCATGACTAATATGCAGGAGAGGTGTTTAGCAGTCTTTCATAATCCAGAGGCCCCAATACCAACAATCTAGATTGAAAAGAATCCAAAATATGTTGGAAACACATGCAAAATACTGATTTAATAACATCTTGTCACTTATATTGTGAGGAAACTTTCCTGCATGTTTTCCCTCTTCACTAGTTTATAATGTGAGACTTATCTTTCTGCTTGACTTCGAAAATTGATTTCATTGCCATTAGTAGCAATGTTTTCTCATATTTACATAGCCTAGACTTTGCACATAACTTATTTTCCTTTTTAATATGATAACCCAGAACAGTTTGGCTATATTATTTCTGAAGGAAAACACATTGAGTTAGATTCCATTGCAGGTAAATTTACAACTATTAAGTATATTAATTTACTATCCACAGACGTACATTGCTGTTCACAATTGTCATTCCAAATCACAATGAACTTGTTACAAATCCTAACGAGTTATAAGAGAAATATCGGAGACAAAGCAGAAGTTCTCTCTTACTATGACTCACAAAGGAATGCATCAGTGCTTTGTGATTGGCCCTGCAGAAGCACACTTCTGTCAACTGGACCTGTCATCTTAGAATCCCCCTCACATCAACAAAACCTTTGAATGTTCTTTGACACCTGTCTCTCTTTCAATCAAACAAGCGAGCACATTTGTAAGTAGAACAAACTACCAGGTACACCAGCTAAGGATGGCAATTGAAGATGAATCATCATGTCAAACTTATAAAGATTCTTAATATCCTGTGATTGGCCTACAGCAGCACCATCCATATAGGCCTCTTCAAGAAGCAAACTATAAAACTACAGAGGATACAAAGCTGAGTAGCAAAGTTGTACATTAGCCTTGTTGAACACACTTCTGCAGCTCCTGTCTTGAAAATAAGGCATTACCTACCAGTTGAGCATACATGATTGTATGTTGTGTTGACAAGGCCTCATAGGCAAATGATCCCAGGCACCTTACAGAAACTGATGTATCATTATGTTACTGTCATTTTCCAATGGTTACACAGTTCGCCCTGATCCCCTAAAAACTGATTAGATGGAAAAATAACCTGTGGAATGTCATTAAAAACCATTAAAGCAGAACTCTTGAACAAACTTTATCATGCACTCTGAGAGCTATCAGGCCTTCTGAGAGTCATGAATGGCCTAAAGACTGGATATTTGTAGGAAAGCTTTCAATTTGGATTTCTGAATGTGGAACAACTGCTCTTCCTCTCTTATTCTCAACAAGGACCAAGGCCCACCCATTGAGGCAAATAAAAGATCCTGTTTGATCAAGAATCTGACAGAGCCAGATCATTACGATGTGACTCATAGAATCTCTCATGATCTTATGAACTCAGAAATAATCAAAAGTAGCCAAAGTTATTTGTGGCACATTACAAAACCCTAACTAATTAAAAGATAAACATTAATGTAAGGAGGCAGATTCTTGTCCTTGTCAATACTGTGTTTTTGCTTTTGTTCCTGTGGTTTTAGGACTTCAGCTGTGAGCCCTTCTCATGTAGTTTCATTGACTGTGAGGTTCTGCCTAAAATGAATTTGAGCCGTAACACCCAGTGCCAATCAAATAAAATAACATCCTCTGCTGCACAGATGGGGTAAGAGGCTCTACACAGGTTACACTTGAACAAGTGTACACACTCTTGGCACATGTGAGCAGGTAGATGGAAGAATATATGCTTTCTTAATTGTGATAGCCATCTATTACATTTTTAATGAATTCATTGCCAGAGAAAAGAGTAGGGGAGTTTCAAAGTAAAAAAAAAACATTAAAAAAAACTTACCTGAACACCGCTGCCGACGACTGCCAAATCGCACACCTCCAGGCTTCTTCTTTTGGGCACAGGCACCCAGAGTGCTTCTTCTTCTGGGCACAGGCTCCCAGACTGCACTGCGGCCAGTCATGATGCTGCATGAAAGCAGCATCAGGGTTGGCCTGAGTGCTGGCAACTTGCGCTCTCAGGCACACCGGGAGCCTGTGCCTGCTTTCTCCAGCTGCTGGGACTGGAGAGAGCTTCACCGTGCATGAGGGTTTTGCCAGCCTGAGACCGCAGGTCAAACCCTTATGTGCAGTGAATGGAGTGCCCACCATTCCCCCACCAGCAGTGTCATCCCCAGGGCCCAGCCCCAAGACTCATCAGAGTCCTGGGGGCGGGTCCTGGGGATTAAAATAAAAGATAATAAAACAGGTTTAAAACCTGTTTTATTTGCTGGTGGTGGCAGGGGGGAGGTGCTTCTCCCCATAATGGAGCGGTCACCACTGCATTGCACTCATGTTATTACTATCAGGAAGTACTGAGGCGCGGAACCTATTATGAAGGAGGAGCCCCTTTGGTGGGTGAGGATTCAGTGTCCTTTGAATCATTTGACATTATGATTTGATTTTTTTTTTGCATATGTGAACCCTTGATCTTTCTTCTCAACATAAAGTGACACAGTTTGGTAAGATTCCTTTTCCCACAGGGTACCTTGTCTTTGATTCATTGGTTTTCATGGAGGGTTTACTTTAGGATTCTATCTCCCCTCTTTTATAGTGTTCTGTGCTAGTTGTCTGACTTACACTGGCATTTTCACATATGTAGCACTGTGATAGATGGGACCCTGGGTAAATTGTATTTGACCCGCTAAAGCCCTATGATTTAATGGAAATCTAAAAAGAAATGTTGTTTTTCTTTTTGTCCGAAGTTTAAAGTATGTGGTGTATCCTGTTTTTACATTTTGGACTCAGTACGTCTAAACCACTTTTGATTGGCATGAGGTAGGAACAACATTGATGTGTCTTTTCCTGCTAAAGTCTGGGTCATGAAAATGTATCCACAGTTAGTTTTAATCTATTGGTGTTGGTTTATCCACTTGTAAAATTGGATATAGTTTCCTGAGGACTCCTTAATGGAATTAATGCTTTGACCTAGACTCCTGCACCAATGTGTTCCTTTGCTGGCTAGAAGGCAGCTAAAAGCTTCCCTTGAACAATAGGTAATTCTGGGAGATTAGCCTTCTCTAATGGCATCTTCTTGACAATCAGTGGTCGAATGTGTACACATGGAACAAAGAAAGAGCAGGCAGATCTCTGGTTCTAATCACCATCGGCGGGAGAGGGTTCTTTTGAAGTCTTGGAGAGAAGAAACCAAGAGATGCTTTAAGGCATGAGCAAAGTGGTCAATTGCCCAGGGCTCCCACCTTCCAATGCCCCCCCTGGTAATGTAATCTTTCTCTCACTCTATCTTAATGTTGTCCATTTTTTTATCAGAACCTCTCTACCTCTACTTCTGATCTTTTCTCTCTCTTTTAGGGAGCCCTAATATTTATATAAATGTGTGCGTGTGCATATGTGTGTGTGTGTATAAAGTCTGATAATGATGTAGTCTTGAAATTAGCAAAAATAGGCAATAAAACTAAACGTTGTTCAGAACACAAGGCCCCAAAATCTGACTGGCCTGGGGCCCCAAAAATTCTTAAGATGACACTGAAGAAATCCAACCTGAGTGAGGGTAGCTTGGCTCAGAAGGGAGTGAAGCTTTCATCCTGATTCTTCCTGGAATGCTGGCAGAGGGCAGTACAGGTCTCCTGAAGTATCAGTCGGGGTAGAGGAGTAAGGCAGTATCTACTGATATGGAAGGACGCCAAGCTTATAGAACTCTCCACGTCCTCTCCTCAACTACTTTACATGGTAGAGCAAAAGAAGAAGTAGGCCCCATAACATGGGAAAGTCCCCTTTCTGGAGTGGAAGGACTCTGCACTTTTATTTTTTGGACTACAGTTCGATGCTCTCTCAACAGCTGGTGGAACTAGCTCCCTGCTTTCTTTCCGAGACAATAGCGAGAAGATTTGCTGATGACCCTGAAAACAATTTGCCACTTTTGGAATACTTTTGGCTGATGCAGGTTGTAGGTGTCATAGAATAGAGTCCTCCAGGTTTCTGCTGGACACAGAGGCATCCTGCAAGTGGTGGAAGGCATCAGGGTTTGATGAGTGGAGGCAGGAAGAGTGGTCTGCAATGAGGACCTTGGGATGTTGCTTAAGGAGGGATTCCTCGTAAGGGCTGAACAGGAGGACATGTGCAGACTGTTGCAGAAGAATTCTGTGAGTACTAGGGGGCACCTACTCTGTCACCTGATCCAAAGTGGAATCTCAGAATCATCCCGGGGGAGCTTGTGATCTTTAAGTTATCCCTGGGGACAAGAGTGCTATTTTGCTATTTTTCATCTTGCACCTTAGAGGTGAGGAAAAAAGAAAATGTGTTGCCTTAGTCTCTGGGGACATGCCATCGTGAGTGCAAGTGGCCCTGTGAATGCGGGACCCTTGCAGCATAGAGAGAGCTGCTCACTTCCTGTCTTACAGAACGGGCCACAACAAGGAGAAAGGAGAACAGCTCATTCCCCAACCATCACTCAAGAACCTGATTAGGTCATGAAGACTGCACTGTGTGTGTGTGTGTGTACACGAGTGACCCCAGGAAAGGGCCAGGCTCCCCTCATGGAGACACCAGTGGTCTCAACAAACATTTTCTTAAGAGAAAAGGAAAAAGTTGCAGCCACATCAAAGGTCTTTGCCAAGGGCTCAATGAAGCAATATGCCCCTGTGAGGGGATTCTAATGTTCATATTGATTGCTTTGGTGCCACAGAAGGCTGGTCACAAAACAAAAAGAGTCTAGCATGGTGTTGGGGTATGTATGCATGAGGAAAAACCAATATGCCAAAGCAAATAGAGTATTTATTTACATTGAATAATTTAATAGTCACTGAATTGCCAACAATTCTGGCTTATTTGCAAAAAAAAACAGCAAAAAGGTTAACAGGATCAAAAACAATTACGTTTTTCTTTAAACAACTCTAAATATACCAACAAAACAAATATTAGTGATGAAAAAGTGCAACGTGTACAAAGTGAACACAGTTCCGGCAGAACATTAACAACAATGCGTGTAGTACAGGAATGCAAATTTCAAATGCTAATAAAATTAGACCTGTCTTTGGGACACAATGCATGAATATATAAACCAGTTTGTTTTCTAAAACAGTATGTATAATTGTTGACAGCATTTCAACTTCTGTGTTGCTTCCTAGGTAACCCTCAGGACAAGATTATTTAGTGAACGCATATAAAATTTAAAAATGGTACCCTGCATAAGTCTGCATTGGTAAATGAAAAATTTAGTAGATTAAAATGACCTATTGGAAAGGTAGGGTAAATCATGCTTGACAAAAAATACACCAGGATAGAATTGGTGGTCTCTGCATCTGGCAGTCCAGAATGTCACTGTCCAGGCTCAACAATAAATACAGGGTGTTGGGAACTTTCAGGAGCATCATACGCTTCCATAATAGCCACTCCACATGTTTGTCAAGGTGTCACCCTCATTCTCCCAGACGTTTAAATTAATAACCCTGGGAAAGGTTTAGATCTAAATTAATCACCGGCAAGACTAGGGTTTTGCATTGTCCTAGAGGAAATGGGTTCCGTTGAGTTCGGGGTCTGTATAGGTTGCTAAGCATTCTGGTTAGATGGTAGAAATGCATTTGATACAATGTTCACTGTGTTGCAAAGATTACTACTGAAGTAGGTAGGTTATTCAGTAGTGGAAGTTGAAATATGTTCACAATTGGTGAAAAATATTGAAATGTTTTTTAATGTTGAAATCACTATTTTCCAATTTTTGAATGTATGATGAACACCTTCTGGCAAAACCAGTTGTCTTGACATTTTTATAATTCCATTCTGGTTTTCGGGTTAGGGTCTGCTGGCACATATACCATAAAAAGATACTCAAACATGCGGATCTAGATTACATTTAGAAGGTTAGTTGACTTTCATTTGAAAACAATCACTCTAGTCTGCAAGCCTCTTTAGTGAGTATCCCAATTAGTTTTTCAACCTGCCATTTTGCATATATTTGTAATTTTGTATGTAGTTTGGTTTTATGTATTGAAACACTTTGCCTTTATATAGAAAAATCCTGACTTGGGCATTGATTTATTCAGTGTTATTTTTTGCATTACTGAGTGATTTGTTTCTAGCTCATACATGACCCCTTGAGTGAGTCTTGGTCTGCTCTGTCTCGCAACTCTAGAGTCAAGTGCTAAAATGGGTACTTGGCCCCAATTTGAGAGTCCTTTGTATGGAGCCCCTAGGATACCAAAAATGAAACACCCGGTTGTCACTGTCGAAGACTAGTATCTTCTGATTATTTTGGGACCTTCAGACCTAGATATCCTGCAGTCTTAAAAATCAAATTCAGTTATTGTGTCGTAGTTCTGCCTATGTCATAGATTCTAATTTAGAACCCCTCATGCTCATGAGGTAACACTGTTATTTATGTGGACTCAGAGAGCAGTTGGAATTCATTATGGACAACAGATGATCTCCCCAGCTGTCTCCTTTTCTGGTGATGAACCTTACCTAAAATACATTTCCTGTGTTTTTTTCATGATGAGTTCTGCAGCTTGATTTCACTGGTGCTGAGATTGCTGTGGATTCTGGTTGGCCCATGTTTTCTCAGCATTTGAGTTCATCATGAACAAGTAGGGAGTTAAGCTGTGGAGAACCTATTCGAGCTACAGTGGACTGCTGCAAGGCGGTGTACTGTGGCGGATGTGCGAGTCCGCTTGTTGGCGTGATTTATTTGCTATGCCTTGTCACGCATGCCCTACTTTATAATGTGTGTGCGCACATGGCCCACAAAACAGACACCATTTTGAAAAGGAAGGAATCAAGAAGGATTGTACCACATCATCATGGCAACATGTGGCCATATTGGTTTGACCATCTCCTCATTGGAAGAATGATTAATTTTTTGCTGCATCATGACTGCTAAGAGCGTCCATAATGGTTTGGGCATTTACTCATTGAATGGTTCTATTATCACACTCTATGTTGTGTCTGTAGAGTGTGGCCAATTCGAATTGGGCATTTCTATGTTAGATTTGTTCTTTATTGCCATATTTTGTCTGATTTTCAATATCAAACTTTCTACTGGCCATATTACTTTACAGCAACTTTCGTTGGCCATTTTGGTTAATTCTTTTGGACAGCTATTCTTATTATTCAACATGCAAACCATTGTGGCACCTCCTCCATTTTTGCAACTGTCAGGGGAACCACTCAATAAATGGAAAGATTGGTCCAGAGCATTTAATGCTTACCATGGAGCCATTGATAGTCTAAACTTTAAACCTAAAAGGAAAATGTGTATTTTAGTGCATTCTTTGGGCATTGAAGGTTAAGACATCTGGTCAGACTCTCTGACAACCAAGTGCAAATCATTTCTAAGGAGATGAGGAAGTTTCTCGATGGTTCGGGTATCAAGCATAAACGTTGTAGCTTGTATCATCCTCAAAGTAATGGAATGGTAGAGAGGATGAATTGGATGGTGTTTGAGTTTGTGAGAGGAGCTAGGTGTGGTGGTATCAATGTTGAAGCTGCTGTGAGTGTAATACTTTGGACTCATCATAATACTCCCTAAAATATCACAGGAGTGGCTCATTTTTGTGACTCAGGGTGAGACGGCCTTTTGATTTCTTGAGCCCAGCATGGTTGTGTAGGGCTGGAGCAGTTGGTTCTGATGCGTTTCGTAAGCATGTCAGTGCTGATTTATCTCATAGTAAAGTTCAGGAACATCGTTTTGAGAAGCAAAGTCAGATTTCATTCTATTAAATGTAACAAAAGGTTGGAAATCAGCAAGAGGGATTGGGTGTGTGTGAGATTACCGAAGTGTAGCCTGAGAAAGGGGAATGTGAGGTTTATTGTTCTGCAAATGGTTCAAGAAGTGAGTGAAAATGCCAGTGCAGTCAGGTTGTCAAGCGGTCAGAGATCTAATTGTGAAAGAGTTGTAAAAGTAAGTATGGAATGTACATAAACAGTGATATTCCTCAAAGAAATGGGTGCAAGACTATGTCAAACCTGATTTGTGTTGTACCTCACTCACTGTATGGTGGTAGTGAGCTCCAGTCTCACACCTGTTTTTTATAAGAGATGCAGGATAGCACCTGCAAAGTTTCAGAATTCTGTAATGTATTGAATCTTAGTATTTGTTTTTTAGAATTGTAAGGTATTCTTTGCAGTGTTGCAGAGTTTTGCAATGTTTTTTTATTGTTTTTTGTTTAGTTTACCATCAATATTATTTTTTTTAATTACTTTTATTTGACAGTTTTAGTTAGTTATTTTTCTCTTATGTAACTGTATTGGCTTTCCTGTTGGTTATTAAAAGGGGGGAATTGTGCAGTGTCCTAGTTTTGCCTTTGTCATAGTTTTTAATTTAGAATCCCTTGTGCTCATGTGGTCACATTGTTCTCAGTGATTACTTAGAATTCATTGTGAACAACATATTTTCCCAACTGTACCCTTTTCCAGTGGTGAATCTAACCTGAAATAAATGTCCTGTGTTTTCTTCATGATGAGTTCTGCAGCTTCAGATGTAGTAACTTATCATTGTTCTGAGAGCCCCGGACCTGGATTTTGTACAGTGTAAAATAATCTGATAAAATTTTGTCACCAACTCCTGCCACTAATAATGTCCTCTCCTTCTAAAATAATTGAAAATATAATAGCATAGGTCTAAACAACATAGGTATTACCCTAAAATATTTAAATATATCAGATATAGTCATGATTCACATTGTTGAAAAATGTCCTTCCCTCTTGCTCAGATTCTTTTAAGTGTTTCTGCTGCTTTATAAACCAAGAAGGTCTTGTTGCATTGTACCTTGAAAGCGTAAGAGGTAAGTGATAAGAGGACTGAAGAGGGCATATTGAATGGGAGGAAGTTGCCAAAAGGTATTCTTACATGACTTAACATTCTTGATATTGACCAGATATCCCAGTTGCAGAGCTGCTAAAAGAAATCCTGCATTATCTATATCAGCAAGCCTGCTGTAGTATCAGACTTACTTTACTAAGAGGTTTATCTCATGGGCAGCTGTACCACCTCAAAGAGGCATAAGGAATACTTCAATATCTACATCTCTTATATGTGGATCTTCTGCCTCCTGACCACCTGCCTTTACTCTTGGGTGAGGATAGAGGCCTGTCAATTAACACAGTGGGGAATCAGCTTCTGTATGTGATGAGAGAGAGCCACATAGTGATCAATAAAGAATACGGCTGCCTTAAAACTATGTCAAGAAGCTGGTTAATTTAATTCCAAGAGACAGTGTGGCACTTTACACAGTAGATTGATAATCTGAAAAATCGAACCAAACATTAATAATTTAAAATAAGTTAACTTTTCACTATACACCAAGTTATTGGGTAAAACATAGTAACAATTATGGGAAAGTGCAATAAGTAGTAACTATCTCCTGTTTGAACCTTAAAAATTGATGAAAATGGAAAGTTGGAAGTATGCGTACTAAAAACAAAAGCGGTGCTTTTGCTATCTGCCGTTCACCTTTTGCATCACAATCTACCATAGAAAAGAAATGTGCTTGTCTTTTGCAGAAGCTGCTGCTACGGGGCAGTAGTGATGGGGCAGATTGAGAAAAAAAGAAAAATGCACTTACCTGCCGGCCGCCGCTTCTCCTCCGTCTTCTTTGGTCGAGCAGGAAGCAGACTCCCCTAGCCAATCACGAGGCGGCTGCCACCATCATGACAGCAGTGTCATGATTGGTCTGAGCGCCGTGATTTAGCACTCAGACAGGCAGTGGGAGTCTGTGCATGTTCTCCACCCAGGCTGGTGCAATACAGCTGCATGCTACGTGCTAAGTGCTCATGAATGTTTGGTTGGCCCAAGACTTAGAAAGTGGTCACCATTCCTTCACCTGCTCTGTGTGCAGCCCCGTCCCGCACCTCCAGAGCCTTCTGAAAAATAAAATGATAATAACAAGGTGTTATTATAATTTTATTTTTCCTGTGGGACCGACGCTCCTCCACCTTAGTGGAGGAGCCGCTGCTGGTCTTTTGGGGAGCCCAGGAGAAGAGGATGATTCCCAGGATGTGACACTAGATATAAACAATGTTCATGTGGGAAATAGGGCTGCAGTAGAACCTGTTCTAACCCAGGTGAAAAGACTATTTTTATCCTTTCCATGATGCTCTAGTTGGGCATCTTATTCTGAATGGGTTGATGGTGATGATATGTTGTGGTAGGGTTTTACCAGGAAATTAAAAGAGCAATGGAAGAAATACTTGTGGCAGAGGATAGGTCACCTTAGAGAGAATTCAAGCCCCACTTATCACCATCTAAGTAGCAGAACGAGAAAGCCCAATTCCACTCTTGACTTTCTCCTGACTTCTTTAAACAATAAATTCAGTCTGTTCACGGTTTTGCTATTATGTGATATGAAAACCTGTAAAGTAAAAAAAATATATATATATTTAAGTGAATAACACATTTTCTACATTCTTGATGAAACAAGTCACACCTTCTAAAAAAAAAAGATTTAAGAAATTTTGCAAAAGCAAGTTGCTTGTCTCGAGAGAGGCAGACAGTCCCATGATGTTGAAAAAGGGATGAAGAAAAACATGGAGAATAAACAGACTGGCAGAATCTGAATGTATTGAGGTTTACCTACTTCTCAGCGCAATCCTAGCAGAGCACCGGAAATTAGTTGGCATGCTCTTGGCTGCAAAAATCGAAGTCGGGTACTCTCAGCAGGCCTTGTGCTATCCTCTTGGAAAGAGATGAATTAAATCCGCTTTGGATATGTGCATTCTAGAAATGCCAACACCAGAACCCTTCATTTTCCTTCCAGTGAGCTTTGGGCACTTGGCAATTTATTCATGAGCACATCTTGGATCAATGCTTCCGTCTGATGCAAGCACGCTCTGCGCACATACGCTGCATTCTTATTATGCAGACGACCTTTCTTTTTGTTCACAGTGTCACTCTGTGTCACACAAATACACGAGAGGCGCTCTTCCGAAAAGCAGGGCAAGGACTGTAAAGCACAGCTTCTTGGAAAGTAGAAAATACTGCATTTTTTGTTTCTTTAGTTCTGTCAAGGGTATTGATTCCTACTTGATTAAAAGACATAAATAAAAATGGATATTGCTTTTAGAGAATGTTTGTTCTTGGAAAAAGTAATGAGGTCTCCAGGTGGAATGCAATGTGTTTTCAATAAATTGTACATCTTCTCGAGAAGTCATTGAACTCCCCGGACTGAGGCACTTCACAGAAGTTATAATGAATGTGGAGGGGCGTAGCTTAGGGTGTTACACCCCTCTAAAAAATGTATTCTGTAGTACATAGTTGGGTACAGGTGCTTTCAGGTGGGTATGGTGAGCTGTTTGTCGGATTTCACCCTGGAGTTTTACATGCCCACACTGACAAAAACACACACACACTCTCTCTCTGCCTTAAAACCTGGTTAGTTTGAAAACTATTGTGTTTTAAGTACCACTAACAATCCACATTCCTCTCTTTCCACTGCCTCTTAAGCCCACCTTGTGTCCTGCTTCTCATAATGTATTTTAACAAGATATGTCAGCGTGATTGTAGGGCAATCGTAAGCTTACACCCCCTCAATCTTACTGACCAACCTACACCCCTGTGGTTGTGTTGAGATTATGTCGGGCACTAAATTGACTCTCACGCACAATTCAAAGCAGAGACCCTAGACATCTACGAGTGGTGATCATACATTAGTTCACATCTAGAAGAGGCAAAGAGAATACCTCAAACAACAGATTTCTGCTACCTTTATTACATGTCTAGACTGTTGAATCAATTTAGATTCCACAGGCGCTTGGGTCTAATGTCGATGCTGTTCTTTTGTGAAGTGGATGGTGTGTGAGTTATTGACGCACATATACACAGTCACAGACTTGCAAAATAATGTGTGTATAGTTACATCCTCACAAATGCATGCATGGAAATTCAACAGGATTGTACATCGGATAATGGGGCAATTAAGCGTTTGTGCTAAAAGGGGCTCTCTAGTGAGACACAAGTGCCCAAATGCCACCATGTGCCTTAATTCATGAAGATATCGAAAACAGTGCACGCCATACATGCCCAATGTCCTTTTGCCGCCTTGAAAGTGCCCTATGTTGATTAGACATTTACACTGGGGTCTTTCCTGACTGGCTGACAAACCATGATGTTTGACTCTGAACTTTTTTGAGAGCACTCCATATTCATTTCAAGAGGAGCACAGCGAATACTTTAAAATCTGTGGATTTCTGCATTTTGCCACATAGCTCCAGTCGACTTCTTACTGCAGTGGGCATCCGTCCTTCACCTCATGATCAGGGCTGGACTGGAAATCAAAATCCGCAATGGCAAAACTGTTCAAACCAGCCTCATCCTCCAGGAGGCCACGATTAGGATGGGCCCATGGAGGCTTTATTGGTTGGGTCATGGTAACCCGCCATGCTCTGAAAGTGCCCTATGTCTGCAGCGTGCAGGGAGAATGGCAGAGTGGTAGAATGCCAGAGTGGGGGAATGGCCAGTCTGGCCCTGCTCATGATGCATTGGTATGCCTTTATGATGTTGTTTGAGGTAGGAGTGGAATCACTCCTGCACGTTCATTGGAGAGAAAATTGCAGGATGATGTGTAGGGTTACCTGCCCCCTTAAAAGGTGCAAGTTTCTTTTGTAAATCCGCAACTTGTGTCTTCTGTCAGTTAGGGGAATAACTTTTATTGGTGCAGCCAGTGTTTAATTTGAGCCAGTGGTTGCTGTTTGGGCCCACTGGCACTCTTTTTTTGGGGACCGACACATATTGTTTCTCATCCGACATTTCCTGAGAGCAGTGTGAGGAAAAACAAACAAAGTAGAAAGAAGAAGAAAGAGAAAGATGGAAAAGGGACAAAGCAGGAACCTGCAAGAGTATGGTAAAGGGTCAGGGAGTGTCTGTTAGTGGATTAAAGAGGCATGAGGTGGAAACTAGACTATGCAGTCTTCGTATTCGGCACACTGACATGTAATAACATAGGTTGTGGGCTAAATTAATGTTTCATAATGGCAGGAATATTTAAGAAGATGAGTTGAATCTAAACTAGCTTATCACATTAAAATTCATAGTTATTCACAATGGTTTTTTTGGCAACGTGAACAATTTTATAGTACAGTACACATCACTTACCTGAGAGTATTAGAATGTTTATCCTTAATTAAACTGAGTACAAATATGTATGTTTTAAGTCAATCTGTTTATTATACTTTAATGTTGAAATATTTTGTATTAGGTAATATTGTCATATTTGCCCAATAATTCAAAGGAATCAAATCAGTCGAATGACAGAATCCTTACCTTTTTCATTGGTCAGGTGAGTCCATGTCTTAATTAATTGTAAAGTCCTCTGTAACATTCCTGAGCCTCTGACAAACACAATAGGAATTAAAATCATAGGAAATGTTAAATCCGGTCAAAGGGTACACATAAATAATCCAGGAGTTAACATCAAAATCAACAATGTCATTTGAGATGTCATCAGTGATGTCATCAATACTGTCATTTAGCATATCATAATTGATGTAATATCTGAGCTCATAAGCAGTGTATGGCGTGGGCGCAAGTTATACTCAACACAGTAAACTATATCTGGTGAATTACAGTGTTTTTTTGTTTTTTAAAACATTAATTTTTATCTTTTTTCAACACCTAACAATAACATTGCTTTAGCCTTTGTTTATTTCAGTGAATTGCTAGGGTTTTTTTTTTTTTTAAATCAGCTAATATTTAATATATTCTTAACATAACTAAAAGAAAGTCAACCAAACCTTTGTTTTTTTCAGTAATTTTTTTGTTTTTTTAACATAAAGAAAAATCTAATCACCACACCTAACTATAACATCATGTCAACCCTTGTTATGTTTACTGTCTCCATGAACTGCTCAATTCCATAAGACATAGCTTTCTTAGTTATGTAGTCGACACACTAATAGTGTTTAGGCAAATAAATAATCTGAAATGTATATGAGGCTCCTTTCTCTTTCTGTAACATCAATTTTGTAGGATTCTTTCCACAGTTTTTGTGGAAGGCTTCAAGGATCGGATGTTATGTGGATTTCCAAGACAGTGATGCCATCTTAAATCCAAAGCCCTGTATAACATGGACATCAGTATAAAAAACATAGTGGCACCCCACACTTCGGGTGAGGGAAGAGTTTCACAGTTATGGTTGGCCCCAAGATTTTACAACTCAGTATGTAAGTATACCTCACCACTGATGTACAGCCAAAACAGTGCCCATAAAATCTATGAATCATTGCAACCAACCAAAAGCCTCATTAAAAGAGAGTAGAAGTGTCCTGCCCATTTGAGAATGATTGTAATTGAACTGCCATCATATAAAGGAAGAGAGATACTTTCAGTTCATACAATTAGCATTCAGCTCTGTCGATACAGCTGCAGTTCAAATTCTATTGATGTCCTAGCAAAAGTATATGCAAAGCTCCTGTTGCACAGGGGCAAGTACTTGTTCAAAAGTCAAGGAGAACACTCCACGCAGGTTTCATTAGAGGGATCAAGACAATCCATATATTCCTGTTCAGTAAACATTTGTTATGTTGGCCTTTAAACCACATTTGAGAACATCTATAGATCTAATCTATAGAATGTCCCTGGAGCTAGAGAATTGAAAGAAACGTTTATCAAGTTCTTGTTGCACCAATCATACTTTGTGCATACATAATGCAGCAGTAGACAATTATTCAACCAAAGTGTTTCTGGTGAGCTGGGTGCATCATGGTTATCTGCTAACCCCATTCTGTTTTCCCTATAAATTATTCATGTGATCATGGCAGAATCATCCTGCAGCAATGTGGCAGAAGCCTCTAAATTAGCTGGTGAAAGCATCCCAATTCTGCTATGTGCAAATGATGCTCCTCTAAAGGACAAGGCGAAGGAGTGGTTTAACTAAGCTGCTGACTTTGAAACCTGGGGACCTGATTTCGAATTCCAGCCTTTTCATTTGATCAAAAATCATTAGATTTTGCATAAGTTACTTAACCTGCCTGTACCTAAACATTATAAATACATGAAATGTAACGCAATATGAAATTTACTATAATTTTGTAAGACCTCAATTGATGTACACAATCTTGTAAGTTCTCATAACCTTCCTTGCTCCCCAGCTAGAACTGTGCTCTGTAAATTTCTATACATACATGTATACATGCATTCATGTCTGACCTTCAGTTTAGTCATGGAAGAATGCTAACAGTCTGAATCTGAAAGGAAAAAAACTGAGGGCCTGCTTTTGAGTTTGGATGGAACTGAAAACCATGAAATGTCTGGAGGAAATCTTAAATATGGATTCCAATCCACTGAAGGAATTTCCTCCCTTCTTGGTATAGCATTGTAGAGGAAATTCAGTCTGTGGATTCTTTAAATACTGAGAGCTTCCTCCAAGAATTGTAGGGTCTGATTTAGAGTCCATACACACACTAAATGAGTCCATGAGTTTTTTCTGATTACCTCAAAAATAAACTGTAAAAATAATATTATGCTACTTAAGTAGGGTTCACTTGCGTTACTGAAACTGTCTCATCTACAGTGCAGTTGATATACCAAAACAAGACCTTGTTAAACCCAGTCACTAAAAATTCCATTGGTTTCCAGGTTAGTCACACAGGCATTTCTAAGCTTTCAATTTGGTCTCTAGACACTTCTACAGGAATTACCAAGCAATTCAGAGCCATGAGGACAGACAGCATAATTCCCATGGCAATGCGAAAAGTGCACAGGATGACATTCCTTTGCATTTTTATATAGACAAATTATGCAGTTCACAACCAGTGGCAACACATGCAATTGTGCCATTACTTTTATTTAGAAAGGAGATTAGAAGTTTCTTGTGATTCAATCTTCTTTTATAGCAATGGTTCTGTGATCCTTTCTTCATGTGTCACTCTATCCTTGACAATTTGTTTTGCTTCCTATTTATCACTGTAGGAATGTGGGTTTCTGTTGCAGTAACCCCCCCCCCCTACGTTTGTCCTGGCTTGTGCTGCAATTTTGACTGTAGAGGGGTGGGTCCCTGCTAACCAGATTCCCAGTACCAGTATTCTTTCCCAAAACTCTCCCATTGTTTCCACCATTGTCACACCTGTGGTTCACATATAAGTCCCTTGTAAATGGTACCAAGGGCCTTGTGACCAGCGGGCTGCAGTATGTATTATGCCTTCATAAGAGACTCCTCATCAACTACATGCACACTGCCACTGCAGCCCGTGTGTTTTGGTGCAGATAAAAGTGAAGAGTCGACCTGCCACACCTCCTTGTGTGCCAGGCCTACCAGCGCTGTAAGAGGCATAGGTAAGCCACCCCTACAGCAGGCCTTACAGCACAAAGGCAGGGGCTAGATGTACGACCATTCCAAATTGCGACTCGCAATGTGCGCTCAATTGCGAGTCGCAAATTGTGAGTCACAATTTGGAATGTACAACAGAGTCAGACACTGATTGCGATTCCCAATGGGGTCGCAAAATGCGAGGCTCATTAATATTAATGAGCCACTCCCAATTTGCGACCCATTGGGAATGGTGGACCACCCTGGGATGGTGGCCTGCTGGGCTCAGCAGACCTTCATGTCTAGGACTGCTTGTCAATAAAGCAGTTTTTTTTTTAAATGCAGCCCGTTTTCTTAAAAAAAAACGGGCTGCATTAAAAAAAAAAAATGAAACGTTTTCGTTTCACTTTTTAAGGGCAGGTAGTGGTCCCTGGGACCACTGCATGCCCTTAAAAAATATTTTTAGAGCCAGTCGCAAAGGGGAAGGGGTCCCCTGGGGACCCCTTCCCATTTACGACTTCCATTACCACCCTCTTGAAGAGGGCGGTAAATTGCGAGTGTTTTGCGACCGCAATTGCGGTCGCAAAACATTCATACATGGCTAGAGACTCCCTATTTGGAAGGGAACGCCCCTTCCTAATAGCGAGTCGCAAAACACTATTTTGCGAGTCACAAAATAGTGTTTGTACATGGCCATGTAGGTTTTTGCGTGCGCAAACGTGTCGCAAACCAGTTTGCGCACGCAAAAACTGGTCGTACATCTGGCCCAGGGTGCACTATACCTTATATGATGGCATAACTGCATGAGCAGATATGCCCCTATAGTGTTTAAGTCCATTCTTAGACAATTATAAGTGCACAGTGAAGCCATACTGAGTACATGGGCTGGAAGCTTGTCATTACGAGTCCCACAGCTCCCTGATGGCTTCACTGAATTCCAAGATGTTTGGTATCAAACATCTCAGCTTAATAAGCCCACACTGATGCCAGTGTTGGATTTATGAAGAAATGCACTCAGAGGGCACCTCAGAGGTGCCCCTGAAAACCTACCAACCCACTAGTGTGTGCCTGACTGGTCTGCACCAGGCTGCCACCTCTAGATATGTTTCTGACCCCCCAAGGTGGAGTCTTTTGCTCTCGTGGGTCAGAAACAAAGCCTGCTCTGGGTGGAGGTGCTTCACACCTACCCCCAAGCAGGAACAGCATTGAAAGGTAGTGAGCCTCAAAGGCTTCCCATCCTTTTTTATGCTGACCTGGGCCTCTCCAGCTAGTGGATATGCCCGCCCCTCCTCACTAAGCCCCACTTTTGGAGGCAAGGTCAGCGTGAAAATTAGTAAGCGGGAGAGGTGTGTCCCCTCTCAGCCAGGACATCCCCTAAGGTGTCCTGAGTTGAAGTGGACCCCTCCTTTGAGAATCCTCCATATTGCTTTGGAGGATTCCAACCAATAGGTTTAGGAGTATGCCCCCCTCCCCAAAGGGAGTGGACATACAAAAGGTGTAGTCATTGGCTATTACCTTCTAATCCCTGTAACACACCTAAATTGAGTATTTGGGGGCACCCCTGAACCTCCTGACAACCTACAAAGGAAGAGGACAAAGAAGAGTCATGCAGCAGAGGAAGACTGAAGACACCCACTGACTTTGCCCCAGCCCTTCAGGCCTGTCTGCAGCCCTTGAAGATCCTGCGAAAACCAATGGCTCGTCCCACAGCCCAGTACCCTCCAAAAACATCTGGAAGGACTACTGCCTTCAACAAAGACCAGAACTCCCAAGAACAGTGGCCCTGTTCAACAAGAAACTCCTAGAAAGGCATCTATGACCTCTGGAACTGTGAAACCCTGCTTCCGGATCCACCACTGCAACTGGGGCCTCCAGCCTGAGTCCAAGCGGCCCACCGGTCCCAGCGAGGTTCCCCAGTGATCCAGAGTCCGAGTTCACTGTGGACTGACCCCTCTTGAGATCCCCGATGATGCCTTCAGCCTCAACACGAAGGACTCTTTAACAGCAACCGGCTGCAGGAAGGCTTTTCCAACGTCCAAGGACACCCCTTCACCCACAGCCCCCAGGCTTGGGTAGCCCAACCGACGGTGCCCAGGTGACTCAACATCCGAACGTACCTATCCAGCCACCAGTCCCCTTCGTCCAGCTTCCTGGTCCTAGCCTGTGGCCTTTGTTCAAAACCGTCGTCCTCCATAAATTTTATTGGGCTCCTGACTCTGTGTTGGCACTTTGCACTCGGCCGCCTCCGTGCCGCTGAGGGTGTATGTTTGCTGCTGTCTCGTGGCCCCCCCAGTGCTTGTCTAAACCCCGGGAGGTAGTCCTCCAACTCAACTTTACTTACCTGTAATGGGCATGTTTCTGAGTGCCTCCCCATCTCCATTGGTTAACGTTGGGCATCTGACTCCGAATTTGACCTCTGCACCTAGCCGCGCCAGTGCCGCTGGTGGTGCAGTCTTGGTGCTCACTTGAATCTTGCCCTGCATTGACCTAAAACCCCGAAGGCTGGTTTTGTGAGTAAAGTACTTACCTGCAAAATTGTATTCTTGTTTTCCTCCCATAGGATAAAATTGCTCCTTTGAAATATTGCACTAAGTGTATATTTTTCTTGATCTGCAAATTATTGCTATTTCTAAAAACTATCTATCTTGCTGAAATGAAGTCCTGCACTAAGTATTCATTTACTGCAATGAAATGTATAGCCAGTTTGAAAATGGTACTTACCATTGGTCTCGGATTTAGTCTTTGAGTGTGTGTAATCATTTCTTGTCTGAGTGTGCCCAACAAATGCTTAACACAGCCCTCTGATAAGCCTAACTGCTCGCCCACACTGCCACAAAAGAGAGCATTAGTATTATCTACTATAGCCTCTGTGAAGCCACTGGGGATCCACTGCACTCTGTGCACACTATACCTTACTTTGGTATAATATATACAGAGCCAGCTTCCTACAATCACCATTTGTAATTCCATTTCCAAATCATAATTTTTGAATGTCATTATTCAGCGCCAAGATGCCCCGTTGCTGGGGTGAACGTGCGCTTTACAAATACACATGTTATGTTATGTTATTGCCTCCCATCAATCTCTCTGATTATGATCCTCACATTAAACAAACTAGGTTTTGGCACTCTGCTTTCTCGAACCCATGTATACATGGTTGTACTACTCAATATCGATCCCCAGAATATTGCGGTACAAGAAAATCAAGGACAGAATATCGAGGGACATAATATCAAAAGGTAAGTGCAAGTAGGGCTGTATAAATCTACTATTTCTAACACACACATCTACGTGCCTTGAAGATATATATGTATTTTGTAAGTACATATATGTGGATTTAGGTATAGAAAATCTATTTTGTCCTCAATATTCTGTGCCATCGATATTCTGGTTTGAGATTTATGGTGCACACAGTTTACATAACATTTTCAATATTTTGTATTACGTGTCCTACAAACTAAGGAATGTTCTATCCCCTGAAATGTGCTTTATTTTTTATATTTTATTGATTATTTTTCAATACAATGTGAAGCTTCGTAAATACAACTTGATATTCCGCAAAGTTATTAACTGCACTTAAGAATTAAACTGTTGGTCAGCATATAGGTACCTTACATTCTCTAATTAATTTTATAAAGAAAACTATAGTAGGAAAGTTTGAAAGAGAATCAATAGCAACAACAAAAGCACACTCTTAATCTACCACATGAAGTTTCCAAAGCTCATGCATATGCAGTGCTCTGCATGTGGATTTACACACGTGGAGGGTTTCGCACATTTTTAAAAGTGTTGCTAGAAAAAAGATTGCCAATCCAGCCAATTTCTCTGTCAATGTCCATTTTCAGCACCAACTAGCACATGCAAGGAATTATTGACAGTTCCCAGGGGCAAAATCCTAAATCTAGGAAAAGCAGGAAACTCTACAAACAGCTCAAAAATCATAATCTACCACAGAATTATAAAAACATTGCACAACCATACACGTTGCATTAAACGTTTCAATTCTGTTATTACAGTTTTAGAGTTCCTCCATATAAGTTACCTATTTATAGCCTAATAATCGTAAATTATGCGAGAATTCAGTTTCATAAAATGTGCACAACTACACACATTACATTAACTTCTCCATACTGTTATAACACTTCTAGTACAGTTTCTATATATGACCTAGCTCTCCCACCCAGATCATACATACACTTTTTATTTTGTCTTTGATATATATTAAAGCGCATGTTTCTACCATGAAAGCAATGAAGGTCAGTACTGTTTTCTTTAGCAATTCCTCCCTTGACCTGAACGTCATTAAACTACACTGTTGTATTCTCTGTCTGAAAGCTCGTTTCCCTCACCTTGTTTATTTAAAAGAAGACTTCTTCCTAAAACTGAACCACCAGAGACAAAGTAAAAGTTGATTATGTCGCTAAATGCGATTTGATGGCCATGTGTTTGCACTTGCCTTCCTGTGGTCCACTACTGAGATTCTCGTTCTTTTCCTTCTGGTTTTTAAATGCAGAGAGCTTTGTAAAAAAAAGCTGCCATAAACATTTGCATTGTATAATATTTTGGGGTCAAAATAAAGTTGGTGACACAATATTGTACATTAATAAAACACAAATGTATTCTAAAAAAAAATCTAAAGATTAATTTTATTCTAGACATCTCATGCAAACCTGAGTACAAAATATCTTAGTTTCTGAGATTATTTGTCATAGGGACAAGGCAAGATGTCTCTGCATATGAGAAGACCGTACACAGGTATGGGCTCTGCATGTGTTTCACTGAATTTACATTTGCATTAGCACAGGACATAATTGGAATATGTTAAACTTCGAACAAGCAATATTTGTGACTTCTTGGGTCGTAGTCAGTGGCGGCTCGCCGAGGGAGTGCTGCGGGGTGGTGATGCGGGGCGGGAGAGGGGCAGGGTGGGGGGTTAGCGGACTCGGACATACGACGGACAGAACTCAGAGTAAGCCTTACTCTGAGTTCCGTCCGTTGTATGTCCGAGTCCACTACCCCCCCGCCCTTTCCCTCCCCCGCCCACAGCACTCCCTCGGCGAGCCACCACTGGTCGTAGTACATTGTTATTGTTAATTGGGATTTGAATAGCACATAATCTGACATTAATATGGCATCACAGTGCATTTTGGTAGGCCTGGCAATGGCTTCCCGAACTTTTCCATTGCAGACCAGAGTCTGATGCAGTTTTGTGGGGTTATGCAGTTGGTTGTGTATGTATGACTTTATAATGAGTTTTGACAGGGAAGATTGAAGTTTTGTACCACATTGCGTGCAAATTGCTTCCTGAGTTGGCACGAGTGCCCATTTCCCAGCAACTTTGTAGGTGTAGTAGTAGGTGACATTGAAAAGTGCTGATGAATGCCTTCAGCTGTGTTGCAAATATGTTCAGAAATCTGTCTTGTGAACGTTGCCAAGCTGCTGAACAGTACGGCTGCCTGAGTATAGAACTGCCTTCCTTTACCCTGTAAACCAATGGAATATCCACCTGACACTTTTTATTCCTCTAAAAAAAAGTGCACAGGTCTTACCCTGAGTAGTGAGCTCAGATAGCTGCCTGGAGACTTTGCGTTGCTCCTCTGTTCCCCGGGCGCAGCTGCAGCTCGGTGTATCCTATGGCTGTGCCAGCCTCAGAAGCTCCATAGAAACAGGGTCTATTCTCCCATAGGAGGCTGAACCACTGTCTGTTCTGCATTTTGGACAGCCGATTTAGTTTCCTTCCGGCCAGCAGTGATCTTGGGCAATGTGGGGGCCTGGCATGTAGGTTAACCAAAGGCCCTGGGCAGCTGGTGGGGCCTTTGTACAGCAGTCATTTTCATTCATTAATCACGGAGACTGCTGAAATGTGAAATCACAATTGATTACCCATTGTTGAGGCTGATTTGAGAAATTATTATAATTAGTATGCAGACCTGTACAACCTCCTTACTACTTTGGCAGTTATAATGATATTTGGACTCAGAAGTCTGAGACGAGATATGTGCAGCTATAGCGAGATGTGCCCCTTTACATGCATCAGAGACCACTACAAATGTCCATTGGTTTGCACAGGCAATTGATATCAAACATCAGCTGCAAATAAAGTGATAGGGGTACTTGAATGAAGCCATTTATTTATGCTGAAGGCTTGATTTAGGAAAGTGGGAGTTGAAATATTCGATGGATGTGCCTAATGTGGACTGAAATCGATATGCTACCCCACATCTCCCACTGGGTTACAACTGCATTCTGCAACTAGATGCTGCCTGAGTACAGTCTGGCTGCTCAGCAGGAGACCAGTAGACCAGTGACAACTTCATCGACCATCCACCAGGCGCCACAGACGGCCTCCCGCCCCCCAGAAACACCAACCATCCCACCAGCTCCAACTGGACACCAATCATTACCGAAGACACCGCCTCGACCATGAAAAGCATCCACTCGGGGGCCCCCACCGACCCCTGCCCCCCTCACATCTACCACAGAGCCGCAGCCGCAATCGCACCCGAACTACAACACACCATCAACACCACCTTCAAAACAGACACCTTCCCAGATGACTGGAAGCGCGCAGAAGTCAGACCCCTGCTCAAGAAGTCCACAGCTGACCCCACCGACATCAAGAACTATCGGCCCATCTCGCTCCTCCCCTTCGCAGCCAAAGTTGCAGAGAAAACAATCAACAGGAAACTGACACGATTCATTGAAGAGAACGCCGTCCTCGACCCGTCCCAATCCGGATTCCAAAGCAACCACAGCACAGAGACCGCCCTACTCGCCGCCACAGACGACATCCGCACCCTCCTGGACCAAGGCCACTCCGCAGCCCTCATCCTACTCGACCTATCAGCGGCCTTCGACACCGTCTCCCACCGCACACTAGTTTAGTTTAGTTTAGTTTATTATTTTATTATTATCGACCAATAACATGATCATAAAAACAGCATAAAGTACAAATACACATTATCACATAATTCATAAATAAAACATTTCATCTAATTTTAGTTTTGGTTAAAAACCCCTGCCTAAAACATATACAATGTGTAAAAGCTTGATATTTAAAAATGGATATACTTATGAAGAGACATGTTTAGTTTAAGTTCATTCTTGGCAATATTTCATAATAGGGCTTTTGACCTCTGCCACCATGCGTGTAACAAATATCTTGAAATTGCAAAGGTTAGCCACTGTGTTGTGTCCGATCGAAATATGCGTAATGCTTCCAATGGACGTGAAATAGAAAGCAGTCGACAGGCTGGGATGATTCATGTCTTCCTTATATTACTATACGCAGGACACAGAAAAAAGAAATGCTCGACTGACTCTTGGGCATGCTGGCATATTGGACACAAAGGGGTAATTATAGCATTAGCCCACTTGTTTTTCCAAGCATTTAACGGTAGAGACCCAAGCCTGAACTGGATGTAAAGTGCACGTGCCTGTGGCGGTTCAATTTCATCCATAAACATGTCAAAGTTAAAACAGCTCTTAATATTTAAAAATTGTAGGGTTAAAGTGCCACATGCTACAGTTTCATTGCAGTTGATACAATCCCAATATCTCTTCTTTAGTAAGGGGGCCATTCTTTTTGTAATAGAACCAGGGGCCTCCCACATCATATCCAGACCCAAACGATATAGCCATTCTCTAATCCCTTTGAACCAGTGCAGTTCACCCTTCTGTTTTTGTAAGGTTAGAAGTTGCAGCACTGCTTCTTTAACGTGGATCTCCGTATTGTTAACCCAAATTCTAACCCAGAACATCAGTGCTCTATAAACAGCAAAGTGTGAAATGGATTTAACTCCTAGGTCGAGACGCAGTGGTAAAATGGGGGTATTAATTGGAACATTAAGGATAGCCCTGAGGAATTTATTTTCTGCAACTTCTAGCTTTTTAGTGTTCTCCAGGCCCCACAGTTCAGCACCATATAAGGCTGCACCTAATCCTTTGGCCCTATGTATCTCCAGTGCAGGAGAGATTGGGCGATATTCTTAAGATCTTAGCTTCCTTGCTATTGCGCAATCCGCTAATTGCAATGACGATACACTTTTTTTAATTTGGGGGGTCCAGGTCAAATTATCACTAATTCTGACTCCCAGGTAGTCAAAAGCCTTAACCTGTTCTAATTGTTGGGAACCCAATATCAACTTCCCCTTTGATCGTTTATAAGGGTTTATAAGGGTTAAAGATCATATATTTGGTTTTTGAGGAATTGATTTCGAGGCCCCGGTCTTTACATGCTTCTGCAAACTTATTTAAGATGTTTTGAATACCCTTAGGAGTCTTCGATATGAGGAGTGTATCATCTGCAAAAAGCAAGGAGGGCAAGGGACTACCCGCAAGTCTTGGGGGGTGTTAGAAATGGGGGTCTCTAGTTGGCAATGGTTGGCCACTGTCCAAGTAGGGACCCTTCTTCCTAAGTCAGAGGGAGAGGGCTACACCCTTTGATAACCCCTGCTCCACCCTGTGGTAACGTAGCACGAGCAGCTAGGCTTATCTCAGAGGCAGTGTGTGAAGCATTTATGACCATACACAGTAACACAGTGAGGAACACTACAAAGGGACACCACACAAGTAGTTATCAAAAATAAGTATCTTTATATATAGACTTAACACAAGACCAATAACGATAAAAAGCCACAATACTGAAAAATAGGATTACTCTTGAAATGCTGCAAAAATAGTTCAAAGTGTGCCAAGAGGAGTTCAGTTCAAAGCAGTGGTCTCTGCGACCCTTTTACTTACAAAGTACCTGGATTTCGTAGCAAAACCAACAAATTGTCGCAAAGAAGCTGTATCGATGATTTTCTGCACGCGAGGCCGGCGATGCGTTAAATCCTTGCCGCGAGGGAGGATGATGCGCCGATCTGCTGATGCGTGTGGAGACGATGCGACAAACTTCTGCACGCTAGACCGCTGGTGCGATGACTCCTTGCCGCAAGGGAGGAGACGAGGCGACGATCCTGTTGCGTGTGCGATCAGGTTGCGATGCGAAGAAATGGCGCTCCGCGAGGGAGCGACGATCCTGATGCGATGAAAATGGCGGACGCTCGGTGTCCGCGCTGCGATGTCGTGAAGCGATGATCTCGGTGCGATGACTGGATCTTTGGTTGCGAGCACTCGGCGGCAGCAGCGCGATGATTTTTCGGGCGCTTTCGGCTGCGGCGGCTCGCAAACGTGCGTTAGCGACGATGTCAGCACTCTCTTCTCTGTAGTAGAACTAGAGGCCCTGTAACTCACAGGAGCCTCACCTGCAGATAGAAATCCTCGCTGGGAGGAATCAGGAGGCTGGTGGTGAAGTCTGATGTGCCTGAGACTTTTACAGGAGGCTAGCTCTCTCCTAGCCCTTGGGTGATTGCTTTAGCAAGATTAATAAAAGTTCTCTCAAAAGTCCTTTTCCCTCTTCTTCCAAGTCCAATGGTAACCACTGCAGGCCAATCCAAGTAACAGCACACAAGCACAAGGATAGTCACCTCCTGCAGATTCCTTCAGTTACACGGACAGAGGTTCGTCTTGATGTCCAGGAGCAATACCAATTGTAGGGGTTTCAGCACAGATATTTATACCCCAAAAGTCTTTGTTCTCAAAAGCTACAAGTCACTGAGCCTAGCCAGAACCAGTTCTGTTCAGTCCTGGAGCACTTTGTTTACCAGGCTGCATCCTTCCTTTCAGAAAGAGGGGGTCTGCCATCAGAGGCACAGTAGGAGGTGGAGCCAGCATTCACCTTGCCAGGCACAGCCCTATTCAGGTCAAGGAGCTACCCCTCCCCATACTCCAAATGCAGATCTTTCTATTCAACCCAGGTCTGACTCAGCCTGCCCTGTCCCTCCAAAACCAGACAGCCAATACACATAACAGCAGAGCACACTGGAAGGCTTAGGCAAGAAAATACCTACTTTCTAAAAGTGGTATTTTCAAACACAGAATATAAAAATCAACTTCACTAAAAGATGTATTTTAATATTCTGAGCTCAGGCATACTAAATTCGTTTTTCTACCATGTTCCTGGGGTCAGTTAGGACTATAGAATGTAATAGTCAAACTGCCCATTCTGGCCTATGGGGAACAGGTAGCCTTACAGTAGTGAAAAACGAAATTGGGTGTAATTCACTACCAGGACATGCTTCACACACCAAGGCATGTCCTACCTTACACATACAATGCACCCTACCATAGGGGTGACTTACATGATGCCAAGGAAAGGTTCAGGGGCTGGGAAGTGGGTGCACTTCACAGCCAAGATGGCAGTTCTGGACTGCACACAGACTCTGCAGTGGCAGGTCTGAGACACACTTTACAAGCTGCTTCTGTGGGTGGCGCAAACCAGCGCTGCAGGCCCACCAGCAGCATTTGGTTTACCAGCCCTGGGCACACACAGGCCACGCTACTAGGGACTAACAGGTAAACCAAATAAGCCAATCATGGATATACCAATTCACATGTCATATTTACACAGGGAGCATTCGCGCTGTGGCACTGAAGGGCAGTGGCACTGCGCCCAGAGCATCTAATACCAGCAAAAACAGGGGGACAACAGCGAAAAATGGAAGGGAGACCCACGCCAATGGTGCCAGGTCTAACAGGGGGTCACCTCCGCATTCATATAACTCCTTGATCAGCCCATTAATATACAAAGTGAATAGAGTTGGGGCGAGCATGCACCCCTGGCGTACCCCTTTGGAGATTACAATACTATTGGAGAGGCTGCCATCTATCAATCAATCAGGGGTTTGTTAAAGCGCGACTACTCACCCGTAAGGGTCTCAAGGCGCTGGGGGGTGCAGGTTCCATCCATCAAGGAGGGGGTCTGTCGAAAAGCCAGGTTTTGAGGTTTCTTGCGAAGATGGGGAGCGATGTTGTCTGTCTGAGGTGGAGCGGAAGGGCGTTCCATGCTTTGGCCGCGAGGAAGGAGAAGGAGCGGCCTCCCGATCTGGTCTTTCTGGTGCGGGGGACCACGGCGTAGGAGAGCTGGGCTGATCGTAGGGTCCTTTGGGGTGCGTGGAATTTGAGTCGGCTGTTCAGGTATGCTGGTCCGGTGCCGTGGAGGGCCTTGTGTGCGTGGGTGAGCATCTTGAAAGTGATTCTCGCCTCGACAGGGAGCCAGTGGAGTGTGCGCAGGTGCTGGGAGATGTGGCAGTGTTTTGGCAGGTTGAGGACCAGTCTTGCGGCGGCGTTCTGGATGTTCTGTAGCTTGCGGGTGAGGTTCTTGTTTATTCCGGCGTAGAGTGCGTTGCCGTAGTCGAGTCTGCTGGTGACCAGGGCGTGAGTGACGGTCTTCCGGTGTTCGAGGGGGATCCATTTGAAGGTCTTACGAAGGAGGCGGAGGGTGTGGAAGCAGGAAGACGAGATAGAGTTGATCTGGCGGTCCATTTTGAGCTTGGAATCCAGGATGATTCCCAGGTTGCGTGCTTGGTCCGTGGGGGTTGGCGGGTTTCTGAGGGCGGGGGGCCACCAGGTGTCGCTCCAGGCATCGGGGTTTGGGCCCATGATGAGTACTTCTGTTTTGTTGGTGTTTAGTTGTAGGCAGCTGTTTTTCATCCATTTGGCGACGGCTTCCATGCCTTCTCGAAAGTTGCGTCTGGCGGTGTTGGGCTCGTTGGATAGGGAGAGGATGAGCTGGGCGTCGTCTGCGTATGACACGATGTTGAGTCCGTAGGTTCTGACGATGGGGGCGAGTGGAGCCATGTAGACGTTGAAGAGCGTCGGGCAGAGGGAGGAGCCCTGGGGGACTCCGCAGGTGGTAGGTGTGGGGTCCGAGAGGAAAGGGGGGAGTCTGACCCGCTGCGTCCTGCCGGAGAGGAAGGAGCGGATCCAGTCGAGGGCCTTGTCCTGGATTCCTGCGTCGTAGAGTCTGCGTATTAGGGTGTGGTGGGAGACTGTGTCGAACGCCGCTGATAGGTCGAGGAGGATGAGGGCTACTGTTTCTCCTTTGTCCAGTAGGGTGCGGATGTCGTCTGTTGCGGCGAGGAGGGCGGTTTCCGTACTGTGGTTTTTTCTGAAGCCGGATTGGGAGGAGTCGAGGATGTTGTGTTCTTCAATGAATGTGGCGAGTTGGCTGTTGATGGCTTTCTCGATGACTTTCGCTGGGAACGGGAGCAGGGAGATGGGTCTGTAGTTTTTGAGGTCGGTGGGGTCCGCTGAGGGTTTCTTTAGGAGGGGGTTGACCTCGGCGTGTTTCCAGTCGTCGGGGAACGCAGGCGGTCGCCAGGGAGCGGTTGATGGTGTGGCGGAGCATGGGTGCGATGGTGTCGGCGGCTCTGTTGAAGATGTGGTGGGGGCAGGGGTCCGTGGGGGCCCCTGAGTGGATTGACTTCATTGTCTTCAGTGTGTCTTCCGTGGTGAGGGCTGTCCAGTCGTCAATCGCTGGTTTCCGGGTGTCGGGGGTGGTTGGTGAGGGTTCAGTGTGTTGGTTGTCTTCGTCGAAGTTGTCGTAGATGCTCTTGATTTTGTGGTGGAAAAAGGTGCTGAGTTTGTCGCAGAGGTCTTGTGAGGGAGGGATGTCGGTAGACTCGCTAGTGGGTTGGGCGAACTCCTTGATGATGCTGAAGAGTTCCTTGCTGTTGTGCGCGTGGGTGGAGATTCTGTCTTCAATCGCTTTTTTCCTCGTTTCTCTGATGAGTTGATGGTGGGCGTTGGTGGCGGCTCTGAAGTTGTCGTGGGCTTCTGTGGATTTGGTGTTCCTCCAGGCCTTTTCGAGGCGGCGGCATGTGCTTCTGGACTCTCGAAGTTCGGTGGTAAACCATCTGGCTTTCTTGGCGCGGGTATTGTTGTTTTTCTTGAGGGGGCTATGGTGTTGGTGCTGTCCGTGATCCATCTATGCAGGGTTCGGGCTGCGGTGTTGGGGTCGTCGTTTTCCGCGATGGTTGGGGTGGAGTTGTTGAGTGAGGAGGTGAGCTGGTCGTCGGTGATTTTGGTCCAGTTTCTTCGTGGAAGCAGGTGCTGGTGTCTGTGGATGGTGGGTGTTCTGAAGGTGAAGTGGACGCAACGATGGTCGGTCCATGGGAGTTCGGTGGTGTGGCTGAAGGTGATGGAGTTTCCTGTAGTGAAGAGGGGGTCGAGGGTGTGTCCTGCTGAGTGCGTGGGCTCGGTCACGATCTGGCGCAGTCCAATGTTGTGGAGGTTGTCCAGGAGGGATGTGGTGTTGGGGTCCAGTTGGTTGTCGAGGTGGAAGTTGAGGTCTCCCAGCAGGGTGTAGTTGGTGGATGCGATGGCCTGCGGGGAGATAATGTCCGTGATGGAGTTGGCAAAGGGTCCGCGGGGTCCAGGGGGTCGGTAGATGAGGGTTCCTCGGAGGGTGGCGGTGGGGCTGGCCAGTATCTTGAAGTGAAGGTGTTCCATCAGTTCTGTGGGCTCGTCAGGGAGTGTGCTCAGGCGGAGGCTGGATTTGTGGACGATGGCGATTCCTCCTCCTGGGCGGGTGGGGCGGTCCTTCCTGGAGATCTTGTATCCTTGGGGGATGGCGATGGCGATGTCCGGTCCCGAGGTGGTGTTGGTCCAGGTTTTGGTGAAGAACGCTACGTCCGGGGTGGTGCTGTCGAGGAGGTCCCAGATTTCTGTGGCGTGTTTGTGGAGGGATCGGACGTTGAGGAGGATGCATTGCAGGGTCTTCGGTTCGGTTGTGTTCTTGTGGGCGGGTTGTGCTAGATCCGTGTTCTTGGCGGTGCTGCAGGTGTGCCGGCAGCGGTGACAGCTGAAGGGTCCGTGGGAGTCGGCTGGTGATGCTAGCTTGCAGTTGTTGTTGCAGCCTGGGTTGAGTGCGTGGAGTGCTGCTGGGTCGTAGCGTTGGCGGGGCGGAGGTCCAGGGTTCCTGGCGCTGGTCGCGGTCGGGTCGCGGACGGGGCAGACGGGCTTGCCTTTGACGCGCCTTCGGCCGCCATTAAGTAGGGGTCGGGGAGGGCTGGACAACTGGGAGGCGGGAGCGGGGAGGGGAGCTGGATTGGCCGGTCGCGCTGGGGGGGAGGGGCCGTGGGGGCAGCAGCGGCGGGGAAAGGTAAAGGGAGGAAATAAGGGATAAAGAAAAAAGGGAAAATAGGCAGAAATAAGGCACAAAAGAGCAGAGATGCAGAAAGGTGAAAGATAAAAGAGGGTAGAAAAACGAGTGAAAACTAGTGAAAGGGCAGAGCGAGAGGAAGGGAAAATGAGCAGAAATAAGGCACAAGAGAGCAGAGATGCAGAAAAGTGCAGAAAGGTGAAAGATAAAAGAGGGTAGAAAAACGAGTGAAAACAAGTGAAAGGGCAGAGCGAGAGGAAGGGAAAATGAGCAGAAATAAGGCACAAAAGAGCAGAGATGCAGAAAAGTGCAGAAAGGTGAAAGATAAAAAAGGGTAGAAAAACGAGTGAAAGAGCAGAGTTAGAGGAAGGAGACAGAGGTCCACTGGACCACCAGGGATGAGGCACAGGGAAACCTGCGGGTGGAGGAGGGCCTCGATCACCATCACTCGAGAGTGCAGGGGCAGGCCTCACTTAATGGTGGAGCTGCGAGGGTGGGAGAGCAATTTCACTGACAATGAGTCAGTGGTCTTGCTCGCCTGTCCCCGCAGTGGCCGCCATTAAGTAGGGGTCGGGGAGGGCTGGACAGCTGGGAGGCGGGAGCGGGGAGGGGAGCTGGATTGGCCGGTCGCGCTGGGGGGAGGGGCCGCGGGGGCAGCAGCGGCGGGGAAAGGTAAAGGGAGGAAATAAGGGATAAAGAAAAAAGGGAAAATAGGCAGAAATAAGGCACAAAAGAGCAGAGATGCAGAAAGGTGAAAGATAAAAGAGGGTAGAAAAACGAGTGAAAACTAGTGAAAGGGCAGAGCGAGAGGAAGGGAAAATGAGCAGAAATAAGGCACAAAAGAGCAGAGATGCAGAAAAGTGCAGAAAGGTGAAAGATAAAAGAGGGTAGAAAAACGAGTGAAAACAAGTGAAAGGGCAGAGCGAGAGGAAGGGAAAATGAGCAGAAATAAGGCACAAAAGAGCAGAGATGCAGAAAAGTGCAGAAAGGTGAAAGATAAAAAAGGGTAGAAAAACGAGTGAAAGAGCAGAGTTAGAGGAAGGAGACAGAGGTCCACTGGACCACCAGGGATGAGGCGCAGGGAAACCTGCGGGTGGAGGAGGGCCTCGATCACCAACACTCGAGAGTGCAGGGGCCGGCCTCACTTAATGGAGGAGCTGCGAGGGTGGGAGAGCAATTTCACTGACAATGAGTCAGTGGTCTTGCTCGCCTGTCCCCGCAGTGGCCGCCATTAAGTAGGGGTCGGGGAGGGCTGGACAGCTGGGAGGCGGGAGCGGGGAGGGGAGCTGGATTGGCCGGTCGCGCTGGGGGGGTGGGGCCGCGGGTGCAGCAGCGGCGGGGAAAGGTAAAGGGAGGAAATAAGGGATAAAGAAAAAAGGGAAAATAGGCAGAATTAAGGCACAAAAGAGCAGAGATGCAGAAAGGTGAAAGATAAAAGAGGGTAGAAAAACGAGTGAAAACTAGTGAAAGGGCAGAGCGAGAGGAAGGGAAAATGAGCAGAAATAAGGCACAAAAGAGCAGAGATGCAGAAAAGTGCAGAAAGGTGAAAGATAAAAGAGGGTAGAAAAACGAGTGAAAACAAGTGAAAGGGCAGAGTGAGAGGAAGGGAAAATGAGCAGAAATAAGGCACAAAAGAGCAGAGATGCAGAAAAGTGCAGAAAGGTGAAAGATAAAAAAGGGTAGAAAAACGAGTGAAAGAGCAGAGTTAGAGGAAGGAGACAGAGGTCCACTGGACCACCAGGGATGAGGCGCAGGGAAACCTGCGGGTGGAGGAGGGCCTCGATCACCAACACTCGAGAGTGCAGGGGCAGGCCTCACTTAATGGTGGAGCTGCGAGGGTGGGAGAGCAATTTCACTGACAATGAGTCAGTGACTTCCATCTAATTCTTACATAATTATCATCATGCAAGCGGACCAGTAACTGGAGCAAATCATTTGGTAATTCTAGTTTCCTCAGTACGGCCCACAGTTTATTGCGGTCGATGGAGTCGAAGGCTGTTTTAAGGTCTACAAACACAACATAAAGGTGACCCTTCATGACCTTAACTTCCTTCCAAATTAATAACAAAAATCTAAATACTTGGTCAAGCGTGCTTGTGGAAGACCTAAAACCAGCCTGCAGGTGGGAGATAATATTGTGCTCTTCCATCCAGTTTTGGATACAGAGCAAGATAACCTTACAGAAGAGTTTCTGGGAGACGTCTATGAGACTTATCGGTCTATAGTTTGCGGGGTCCCCCTTCTCTCCTTTTTTAAAAATTGGAATGATTTCAGCTCCTTTCCATGTCGGGGGGATATCCCCACCTTGCCGAATGGCATTAAAAACCTTTTGGAGCAGAGGGCCCCAGATATTCGGCTCATCCTTGTACAGATCTCCTGGGAGTCTATCTAAGCTTGGGGCTTTTCCTGCCTGAAGTAAGTTAATTGCTGCTGTAATTTCTTTTATGGAAAACCCTTCAATATCTCCCTTTATCGGCACCAGACTAGCTACCACCGCTGGTACCATTTTTTCTTCTTCTCGGGCCGGGGTGACCTCTCTGGTATAAAGTTTTCTAAAATAATCTTCCCAAAGCTGCGGCTGGATGTAAAAGTCATCTTCACTCACCTGCCTGAGTGAACCTTTGGCAAGGAGGTGCCAGAACGTGTGACTATCTTTCAGTTTGGACGCTTCAACCAGCGTTTGCCAGTACTTGGCCTCCCAAGTCCTTTTCGCTCCAGCCTGTACCCTCTTGTACAACTTCCTACTATTCATAATGGCCTCCTGGGCTCCTTGTTTTAAGGCTTCTGTTAGGTTAGCCTTTGCTAGTCTGCAATCCTCATTGTACCATGGGGCATTACTTCATTTAAAAATGTTAGAACTGGTCGATTTACTAAAATATTGCCTAATACTATTATTCAATTTCTGATAACTAGCTAAAATAATATCCGCCTCATTGTAGTCTAGATCATTCACTATCTCGAGGGTCTGGGCCACTTCTTCATAGATTTTTGGAATTGATTGCCCATTAGCTACCACACTGGGCCATTTGATGCGTCTGTTGTTGTTCATTGTAACAATGGGTACCAGAATATTAGAGGGTTGACTCTCAAAAATTGGTAGGCCAGTTAGCTCAAGGCATAGGGCATTGTGGTCACTATCATCACGGATTAAAACAGCCATATCCTTGACATTGGGCCACATGTCAAGGTCCACCATGATGTAGTCTATTCTGCTTTTTGTACTACCCCTCTTAAAGGTAAATTCCGCTGCCTCATCTGCCAGTGTCCGCCCATTGCAGGCCCGCACCCCATAAGCAAGAGTAAGGGACAGTACCTGCTGTCCAACCTTGGTGAGTCTTTTAATGGGAGGGATACATCGTTTTTTTACACCCCTAGCATGCTCTTATTCCTGTGCAAGCTCTTGAACATAATCCACCGGTTCATATGTTGTGTTAAAGTCACCTGCAAGGATAAGGGGGGGACCTCCACTACACATCTCTAAATAATCAGCTAACACTGTTATTGTTTCCGAAGGCTTGTGGTGGCTACTGAACCTATTATAAATATTGAACAGTCTAATTTGGACATTCCTTTTTGGCCATGTCAAGTCAATGCCGAGAATCTCCTGGGAATCTACCCTCAGATTTTTAATTCTGCAGTTTAGTGTTGTTCTTACCCAAATTATCAGCCCTCCCGCAGGACGTCCCATCTTTGATGGTCTAGCTTCAATGCTAAATGTAGTAAATCCCACCCTGTACACCCGCTCCCTTGCCCATGTTTCCTGGAATAGGCATATATGGTGTCTATCAACCATTCTGCCCCACTCCGGGTCACCCAGTTTAGATTTAATACCGGCAATATTCCATGATATAATCTGTATGGTTTGGTCAAAACACTCGCTTCTGCATAGCCGCGGGCTCGATGTGGGGATAACAACCGTTGGTGTCAGATGTTTGATGGGACTTTTGCCCTATAGGAGGGATGGTAACTAGCTCCTTACCCACCATGTTGTTACTAAGTATGTTTCCCTCAATAAGGATATTTATATGTGCACTGTCTTCTGGGCCCCCTCTCCCTTGATCTAGTCAGTCAGGACTATCTAGGTCAGTAAATACTTCAAACCTGTTACTGATTTCCAGGGGGAATTGGACTTGCCTTCCTAGTGAGTTATAGGGTCGGTGGACAATTTGTTGAGGGATTAGCCTGGGCTGCTTAAGGTGCCTGTAGAAGTAACCAAGGGGCAGTAGTTCAATTTTATGTTCTGGTTCTTGTCCTAGTTGTTTCCTCCAACTATTAAGTAGTTGCCTAGCAAGGCCTGGTGTTCTACAATTGATCACTATACAATCTCCATTTGCTGTCTTTCAGAGTGGTCCAACCCAGTGCACTCTGCGAGTAAACAGAATATCTTGGTAGCCAGAGCTGGAGAAATCAGTGTTCTGTATAAGCCAATGGCAAACCTTGTTCTTGAGCTGACTAAAGGATTCCTTTTTTTCTCCTCTAAGTGGGGGTACATTAGTTAAAATCGTCACGTAAGGGCAGCAATCTGCGGGAAGATGGAGGGTTATATCATTATCACTTCCCTCACATGGGGGGACATCCCTCAACTGTGTATTTGACTGCCTAAGCAAGCCCAAGTCTTTCCCACACCGTGCCAGGTCAATACTGGAGGTAGCTCTATTTCCATCATATTGGCAATGCCTATCATTGTTCCTACTCTTGTCAACTAGTATGGCCTGACCACTTGTTGATTCACTAACCTTTGTTGGGTGTTGCACCAAAACGCCATGATGCCCTTCAGCCTTGTTATCTTTCCTACTGGCTTCACCCCCTTTGTAATCCCCTCGTTGGTTTGCAGACCCAGTGGTTAATAAGCATTCATTAACTGGTTCCCTAGCTTGCGGTGAAAGTATCTTTTTTACACTTTCCACACTCTTTTCTAGGACATTAAGCCTATTCAGGATTGGTAATAATCTATTTTGCAATATTACGTCAAACCCATCCATTAAGAGCTTGACGTTGTGTTGAGATAATGATGTAGGGGACGATATCATGTGAGCAGGACTCGTTTCAATTGATGGTACCTTGACAAACCTGTTACTATCACCAACAGTGGCCTGTCTGTTTTTTCTTTGATCTAGTAGTTACTAAAGATGGCGGCTCTGTGTGCTTAAGCTTTCTCTTTCGTTTAGCAGGGGGACTCCCTCCCGAAGCTATCTGAGGTTGGTAGGGGGATAGTTCAGGGTTAACTAAGTCATTGGTTAATTGTTCAGCAATATGACTCTCAATAACAGTGACAATTTTTTGCCCATCAGTTATTAAATCCTGATTCAAACATGTATCGTGACCTCCCTCCATTGATAGACGACGTTGGACTACGAGTATTTCCTTGTCTATAACCTTTGCAGCTCGTGTTAAGAAATTGTCAAGTGTTGAGTTCTGCATAGTCCTTGGTGTGTTCTGCTTGTTGTCCACATGCTTTACTTTAGCCATGATCCAGCAATACTCAATCAAGATACAGTAATAAAGTTTAAAGTCTTACGTGCCACTTAATGGAGTTCCCCACAAATCCAATGGTTTACATAGACGAAGTCCAGATGAGGGGAGCATTCGGAGAGCGATCAGTTTACCAGACTTAAGGGAGAGAGCCCAGCCCAGCCTTATCCGGGCTTTGACGGGCCCACCCTTAGCCCGGGCTTCGCCCGCGCGCGTCCCGCGCTGCGGGAGGCCGCGAGCTGCTTTAAGCGCCTCCAGGTGCGAACAGATTGGCGTTGGCGGCGGCGATGGCCGCAAGGGGTCCTGGGACCGGTAGTCCTGGTCCTCCTCTCTCCCCCAAAGGCTACTGGTGAGACGGGCTTCCCGCGCTGCGGGAGCCCGCGAGCTGCTTTAAGCGCCCCCAGGCGCGAACAGTATGGCGTTGGCGGCGGCGACGGCCGCAAGGGGTCCTGGGACCGGTAGTCCTGGTCCTCCACTCTCCCCCAAAGGCTACTGGTGAGACGGGCTTCCCGTGCTGCGGGAGCCCTCGAGCTGCTTTAAGCGCCTCCAGGCGCGAACAGATTGGTGTTGGCGACGGCCGCAAGGGGTCCTGGGACCGGTAGTCCTGGTCCTCCTCTCTCCCCCAAAGGCTACTGGTGAGACGGGCTTCCCACCGCACACTAGTCGCCAGACTACACGACTCAGGCAGACAAGGAACAGCCATGGACTGGATCCGATCATTCCTTACCGGAAGAAGCCAAAGGATCAGACTCCCACCCTTCCTCTCCAACCCCACGAAAATCACCTGCGGAGTCCCACAGGGTTCATCACTGAGCCCCACCCTCTTCAACATCTACATGGCCCCCCTCGCAGCCATCGTCCGACAACATGGCCTCAACATCGTATCCTACGCCGACGACACCCAGCTCATCCTCTCCCTCACCAAAGACCCCACCACTGCCAAACTCAACTGAAAGGAATGCAAGACGTCGCAGTCTGGATGACCAACAGCTGCCTGAAGCTCAACGCCGAGAAGAAAGAAGTCCTTGCCTCGGTACCACCCCTTCTGCATGGGACAGCACCTGGTGGCCGACCGCCCTCGGAAGCCCACCTACCCCCTCAGACCACGCCAAGAACCTCGGCATCGTACTCGACTCATCACTCACCATGAACCGACAGGTCAACGCCGTCACCTCCAGCTGCTTCAACACCCTCCGCAAGACTTTCAAGTGGATCCCCCCTCAGTCAAGGAAGACAGTCACCCACGCACTCATCACCAGCAGACTGGACTATGGAAACGCACTCTACGCCGGCATCAACAAGTCCCTACTCTGCAAACTCCAGACAATACAGAACACCGCCGCCAGACTCGTCCTCGGCATCCCCCGGCACGAACACATCAGCCAACACCTACGAAGTCTCCACTGGCTCCCCGTGGAGAAAAGAGTAACTTTCAAAATCCTCACTCATGCCTACACAACAATGGACCCAAATACCTCAATGACAGAATCAACTTCCATGTACCCAAAAGAAACCTCCGATCTTCCAACCTCGCCCTGGCCGAAACCCCGCGCATCCACAGAGCCAGAGCAGCTAAGACCTGGAACGAGCTACCGGCAGACATCAGACGCGCCCCCTCCCTGAACACCTTCAGGAAGACCCTCAAGAAATGGCTCTTCGGCTAAACAGATCTGCAGACCCCTCCCCGCCCCCCCTCAGCGCCTTGAGACCCTCACGGGTGAGTAGCGCGCTTACAATTCCCTGATTGATTGATTGAGTGGCAACTGGTTTTGTGATGGATTTTACCCGGACTTTGCTCGAGGACCAAGGGGTGGCACATGAAGACCCATAACACCGGTTCAGCATCCTTGAGCATCTTCAGCATCCTGTATCCCTTGAATCAGGAACACTCCATTGACTTCTATGGCGGTTCGCCATATGACATGGAACTGAACTGGAAACTGCTGAAGCCGACAGCAAGCTGTCCATCTGTACCTGTCTGGTCCGTATCCCTGACTTTCTATCACAATTGGTCCCCACAAGAGTGCCCCTATAGACATGCTCATGTTACTAACCCTAAACTGTCAGTCCTGGTAAATTACAATGATTTATTGCATTTACTGAAATGCAGTGATTATTGTTTCTTTGAAAATTATATCTCTAGAACCCTCTTATGGATTTTTGTCATTGAGGTGTTTAAAGATAAAAATACAACCTATTTTTATATTTTCATTGTGTTGCATTTGTTTCTTATTCAACTGTTTCGGTGCTTCTTAATACTTTACCCTTGTTCCTTTGATAAAGCCTAACTGCTCTGAGCCACAGCTACCCAGTACTGAGCTAATGTTTTACAAACTAACCTGACTGAACCTGATACGGATACACGGTGAAGTCGCACAACCACACCATATAATAAACCACTTTTTTCACACCCTGGCTTGTGACAGTCAAGGCATGCCTCAGCCTTCACAGATCCAAAGGATTTATTCCCCTTGTACCCTCCCCACTTGGGTTTGGAAAAGGCATGGACTTCCCTTCTTTAGTAGATTTGTGGGGCCCTTGTGAGAACTCTTCCTTTTTATCCTTGTTTCTCCCTTCTTTCCACCGAGTGGAGGGTAAACCCCCTTTCTTGGGCTCACCCCCTGAAGCTTTACAGACACCATAGTGGGCACCCACATGTTAGCAGCCTACCAAGCTTCCTGGGGATTGTACAACTTGAAATCTACCAGATGCTGGTGTACCTCTGAATGGTAATTGCTCAAGATGTGCTCCTTCATGATCATGTTATATAGCCTATCAGGAGCTAAAGTAATGACTTCTAACCAGCCCTCTAGTAGGGTTAGTGAGTCATCTACAAAGTCAATGCAGGATTGTTGTGTGTTTTTTTATGTGTCCTGGAATGTCTTCAGGTACTGCTCAGGTGTGAGACTAAACTTCAGCACAAGGGCTTCTTTCATGTGGGTGTAGTATTATCTACCCTCTCTTCTATAATCAGCAGTGTTTTCCTCCCCAGTGTTGATACTAGCTTGCACACTATGGCTCCCCGATTTTGTTGACCCACCCTGCAAAATTTGTAATACCCTTTCATCGGAGGCAAACCATTTGACAATATTGTTCACAATCAAAAGGCTAGGCACAATACCCTTGGGCAGTTGAGGACTGTGTGGCCCCTGTGTAGACCCCACCATTGCTGTCTCCATCTTCACTGGACATCCAGCCCAGCCTGGCCTTATTTTCCTCCAAGGGCAATTTGTTTTCTTCTAGTGCCAATGTTTTCTCCTCCAAGGCTATGCCTGCCAGTTTGTCTTGCAGTTCCCTTGAAGTTTGCCTGTCACTGATCTCCAACTGGTGGATGGCTAGTTCAGAAGGGTTTGTGCTGGTCGCTCTTGCACCACACAATGTGGTTTAAGAGTGACACAACTAAAAGTTGAGATTTATGAAGCCACTCAAGGCTAAGTGGCTTTATAATTCTCAAGTAAAGCAACAGGGCACAAATCGCTGCATTGCCTTTCACTGCGCTAGGGAGGCATTCCATGGGCGTTGCGTGGGTGGTCCCACGCAACCCCCATGGTTTTTGATGCATGCTCAGATTTACTTGAACTGGTAAGCATGCGAATGCTCCAAAAAGATACGCCTTCCTAGGAGAGGCGTAATGAGGAGAAATATGTTTATTTCTCCTTGTTACTTCCTCTTTGTATGTGTGCTGTATTCTGCAGCACATATAGATAGAGGAATATGCCTCTCAGGATTGTTTTTGTGCAGGAAGGTGCCCCTTCCTGCACAAAAACAATCCTGCATGCAACACAGGCAACTTTGAACCATGGTGCAAGGTTGCCTGCGTTGTTACTAAGAAGCCAAAGCAGGGCTAGAGCAGGGAAAAAGGCAGGAATGCGCCACCTTCTTTTAAATACAGTGCAAGGTGACTTGATGTGCTGCACTGTGTGGCAAATCTCATAAATATGCCCCTCAGCTGGGACAAGATGTCCGCTTCTCTTTTTCCCTCTGTAGTTGTCTGCATCTAAGCGGGGATCTGTGCTTGATGGGATTTTTCCCAGGCCCTAAGGGCCTTCTCAAAATCTGCCTTCTTGTCATTGTGGCCCAGTTTCAATATCCTTTCTTTCCATAGGGCCTTCATCTTCATCACTATGAGAGTTGTCAAGGTTGCCAGATCCATCTCCATGTTCCCATAGACTTTAAAAAGATTCAGAAATTGGAATCAAACATAATTTGGAAAAACCAAAAATGACCCAATTCGAAATCAAAAATCGATTTTTGCTTTCAGTTCAATTTAGGGATTTTTAGTTTCCAACATGATAGCTGAGTGGTACTGCTAAACACAAGTTCTAGATCCTACCGCTGAACACCAATGTGAGAAAGTACATCACTAGTAGGCCTGGGCGAAATTTTTATCATGCCAGTGTAATTGGTGTAATTTTGGCAATTTCGCGTAGCAAAATGTATACAAAATTTCCACAATTGTATCGTTGTGTAATTTCGGGGAGAAAGTTTAATGAGAGATGTACTGTTCGGGAAGTATTTGAACACAAGCAGGATTTCAGTTAGATTTTTTATGCAAACACTAAACTGCTGATCAGAGTGCAAGCTGCAGTGATTTGAATGCGAGCAGCAGTTCCTTTAACATAGCTTGTCAACGAACATTTCAGGTAGATATTTTGCCCGAGTGGATTGATCAAGTAATTTTTGGCCATAAACTGCAAATCCAAAAGTAAAAGGCAGTGTTTTGAACACAAGTTACCAGAAATCAACCCAAATTAAACATTTTAAGTTGAATGTTGACGGAACCTGGACCGTTCAGGTAATTGTTTGAGTGCAAGACACATTTCACGTTATTTATGTGTAATTTGGCATACATTTGTGGAAAGTTCACATACGTATGTTAAGCAAATTAGGCAAATGATGCACCCCTAATTATTAGTTGGGGTGGATGGTAGACCACCACAAGCAATAATGTCACTATTCTTGTTAGGTCCGGTAAAGGTTTCAGTAATTTAAACCTGAGCTCAACCCCTGGTAGCAATGTCACAGAGCAGAAGGTCTTAACTTAAGAAAACATGTAAAGCATTTAGAAATACCAAAACAGTTCAAAGTTGAAAATACAACACAATAAAAATCCTACAATAATTTATAAAAACATAGAATATTTTAATTAACAAAATAACACCAAAATGATAAAAGTCCAAAAAGGGGAATTGGAGGTATGAACTTTTAAACATTTTAAATTTAAAATAGCACTAAAAAGCACAAAGCGCCAACCGTGGGCAACTAGCCCAGGACAAGGGCAGGTTTTTAAGGCTGACTGTGATGGAGCATGTGTTGAATACAAGTACCAGGCTCGTCCAAGTGGAAAAGTTACCTCCTCAACATCGACAGCCTTTGGAGAAAGCAGGCAGTGGGCTGACGCTGAGAGGAGGTGTGGATGCATCAAGAAGGTCCAATGGTGAGATGGAGTCTCGGCAAACCCATTGATTTAGCTTGGAAATTCTCTAGCGAGAGAAGTTCAAGTCTTCATGCCCTGGAGGTATTCGTTGTCAATGGATTACAACGTTAAGCAGAGAATGTAGCAGGAGCTGCGGCTAAGTCAGTCCCTCCAGCGATGCACCGTTGGTAGTTTGGCTATCAGGTTGGTCCAGGCCCCTCAACAGTTCTACAGACAAAAAGCTTGCAGAAAGTTTCTAAATCCCCAGTAGTTAGGGTTAGGCAGGTGGAGGGCACTCTGACACCAGCCAAGGGTTCCAGGACCTCAAGAACAGTACTTGTGGGTTCAGGATTAACTCCAACAGAAGCCACCAGCAGGGTACAGGGCAGGTCTTGTTGAAACTGGTCAGCTGCATTCTTTCAGGAAAGAGGGCTTCTTGCAGCTTTTGTGTTTCTGTAGTTTAATAAGAGTTCAGCCACCTGAAACTTGGAGTCTAATTCTTAGTCCTGGGTAGAAGTGGGAGCAGGTCTAGCCCTTTGGATTCTCCTCACATGTCTCAACATCAGGTGCAGTCCTTCTTTTGCCTTCCACAGGTTCAGTAGTGTTCTGTAGAAAGTATCCAGGGGTGCCGCTTTTATGCCAAGTGCCAAATTGTGGGTAGAGGGCAATCCTTCGTCCACCACTAAACCTGTCTGGGCAGCTCTCCTCTCCCACTGACTTTGGAACCAGCCTGATTAAAAGGACAAAAGTCCTTTGGTTTTTCAGCAGAAAACAAATAACTTTCTGAAAGAGTATGTTCCTTCATCGTAATATAACATCCAGCTTTAACATTGAATTGAATTTTAAATTACTAATAAAATGAGCACTTGAACCATTTTTCCCAAACTGTATTTAGCACTTATTAAATGTAATATTGTAAATGGGAGAGCCAGTCTTGCCACAGTGAAAAATGACTTTAGAAGTATTTCACTGCCAGGACATGTAAAACATTAAACATATATGTCCTACTTTTAAATGAAATGCACCCTGCCATATGTGCATTTAAGGCTTACTTTAAGGGGTGACTTTTAAGTATTTAATACAAAGGTTGGTCTAAAGGTTTAGTTTGAGAGCTTTAAATGGCAGTTTTACAATTGCACCACAAGGCTGCAGTAGCAGGCCTGGAGACATGTTTTACCTTGTCACTTTAGTGGTGGCACAGTAAGCGCGACAGTCCATTTGTCATATCTTACAAGCTCTGGGTACATGAGGTCCCATATACTCTGAACCCACTGTTAAGTTAAATGTGCCAATGAGGTATTTAGCCAACTCAACATGTTTTAGGGGTCAGAGCACATGCACTGGGGCCTGGTTAGCAGAGTCCCAGCGCAGAGGCAAACAAACAGCAGCACCAGTCAAGCAAAATGGAGTTGATCATGCAAAAAAATGCATTTTCATGCAATCAGGTACACCTTCAAGTATACCTTTGAAGAAATTTGATAGTACAGTTGTGTCTTTGCCACAGAACCTGCTGTCCAAATTTAAAAGATTTGTGTTGCAGAAGTTAAAACCCCTTTTTCTTGTTTTAATATTGCTAGATTATTCACTTTATCATGGCGTATATGATTTGACTTAACCCTGTGCCTAACAGGAATATCAGAAGCCCTTGCTGGAGGAGGATACAGTGTTGCACAGCAACATTTCACAGTACTTTGGGCAGTAAGCAGATAAACATAACCTTGAACCAGGCCACAACATGAGACATTTGTTCTGAAAACATAGGTACCATTGTTGAGAAGAGCATAGTTAGAATGAATAATAGATACAGGTGCAACAAGTAATTTGTAAGCAAGGTCCAGCTCTTTAATGTCAGACTGTGCACTGTGATAGCAAAAGGTGACCAGATGTGATCAGGTGCAAAGCAAACTCTTTTTTTTTTGGCCTTAGGCAGAGCTCTAAAATCATTGGGGTTTCTACATCATCACATAGAAAGGATCAATCCCCCAACAAGGCTGATGATAGGAGTAACAACATTAAATCAATCCTTTTAGACAAGAGGCATAGTCCTACATCCATTTGTAATCAAATAGACGTTCTCAGCATCAGTCTGGAAGAAATTAAAGAATGCCTGGACAAACAGTGTGCTTGAATTGACATGGTTGAGTGCGGCATCTCTGATTTAGAAGGTGGGTCTTGAATTGTAGTAATGCTGTAACATGCGGTATTTATTTTCCTTAAACAATGGACATGAGGAAGCCAGATGTATATGTGTAATCTTCGCTCACTGATCTATTGGACCTGTTCAATTTCTCTGCTGTATTTACTATTCAATGTGCACATCATGCTGTCACCCTCAGACTTCCTGGTGCTCCCCCGAGACCAATTATTACAATGTTTCTGAACTATCAAGATCATGACACTACATTAAGACTGGTTAAAGGACAGGGTCGTTTGGAAAATCAAGGTTCTTTCCTATGAATAGTTGCACAGTAAGCCTTCTTGAAATACAAGACACAACAGTGTACCCGGCACATTGCATATGCTACATTATATACAGTGAAGCTGTAAATTAATTGTAGTGGCAACTTGCACCTCTTCAGTGCCCCTAGTGATGCCACAAAGTTCTGCAGTAACCAGATCAGCACAGTAAAAGAGGCAGCACTTCATCCTCCCACTCAGGTGTTCATGCTGACACAAAGGAAAGAGAAAACACTAAGGGCTTGATTACAAGTAAAGGTGCTATTTATCGCACCTGGTAAATAACGATACCTAAAACCCACATGGTACAGTAAATACCATACACATTTCCCCTGTTAAATTTTGGCAGATTTGACCTGCCTAAATTTAATGAATGTTGGATTATTTAACGCAACCGATAACTAGCAGATGCGTTAAATAAAACAAAACTCATAATGCCATCCCTGCGCAGTGCTTAATTTGTGCTGGTGTTTTCCGGTGCTCGGCACCAGCACTTATTTGTGAATACCGACACCTATTAATGAGAATCAACCACATGGTGGTGTTGTGTGTGTAATTTTTAAGCAAAGTTCATTAGTGGAGGATTTAACTGTTTAATTTATCTAAAGAATTGATACAACTCTGGCTTAAGCCTGAAGTTTTAAGTGGCATTTGGGTTGCACCAACTGCAGTGGACCCAATAGAAATACCTTGGGCCCTGGCACTTCATTTTTTGCAAATTAAGCACTGCCTGTGTGTAAACAGGGTTTTTAGGCACCGGATGGAATTAACTGCCAAACTTGTAATCAGGGTCATAATGGTAAAATGTTGTATAGGTCAAATGTAATGATCAGTGTTTTTACTTCAGGTTGGCAACGACAAATTCTACCTCGCTTTTCCTCCTTGATGCAAATCATTGATATTATCATCACTAAATAGGCTGTGGATAAGCACATTTATAGTTATGCACCTTATTCTGTTTACTGTTTAAGTGTCTGAGTGAAAAGCAGAATGCGTTTGCGTGTACTCACCCTTGTCCATTCATTTCCTGCTTCCTTGAAGGAGCTGTAATTGGTGCAGACTACGGGCGGGCCCGCCTTTTCTCTGGGGGCAGCAGCTGTGGTGTCTCATCTGTGCTGCATGAGCACTGAGAGCTAAGCTTTGCTGAGCCAGGGCATACCGAGGGTCAGAGGCAGTGAGAGCACCAGGACCCTCGTAGTTTGGGCTGAAGACGACTGACAGAAACTGTTCCCCACGCCCCCGCTCTATCGCTGCCGCTAAGGGCTTTGCCTTTATGTCTAGGCGCGTGCGTGCGCTGACATAATATAGCTTTGTTTTACTGAGGATACCTCAGAGGACTGGTTCGGAATTCACCACAGTTCAGAGGGGCAGGGGTAATGCACCTCTCAGATGTGGGCAAAGCCCTGATACACCTAGCCTGATTCAGTAAGAGCTGTATGTGATCAGAGCACACTGGAGAGAAACATCACGCATACATCAAATGTTAGCTTATATTGTGTGATTCTGTGCTACCTTCTCATAGTCATGTTTAAACAACTTGTGTAATGTAACTGGTGCTCATGTGCAGCGTTCCAATACTGGGTCCAAATACGGCCGGCATGCAATGGTCCCCACTCTCCTGCTCACAGCAAGGGCGACGGGCACAGACTGGGGCCTGGTCTGGTGCTACTGCTAAGTGCTCGGGAGTCGAGAAAGTTAAGTTAATACATCCACATGCATGTGGAATCTCTGCAGCGTAGGCTACAGCCTCGGGCCTGTTTCCGACGCAGCGTGCAAGGTACGGCAAGATCTTCTCATGCACTGTCAGTGTTTCTGTTCACACTCAAGCTTCGTCCCATCTCGTCTTCACCTTTAATTGCCAGAATCGGAACCACTGCCCAGTAATTGGTGTAAGGAACGCCGTCAGTGGAACCGGAGCCAGTCCTGGTACAAACAAGGAGAAAGTATTCCTTTGTGGCACCAAAAGTAGGGGTGTGCCGAACTCCGTGTACTCGCTTGGAGTTCAAAGCTTTGCAAGTTCCGCCCACCCCTAACGTAAGTAAATGGCTTATTTTTAGTTTGGGTTGGATGGGGTTATACACTGATAAGTTTGGGGATCAGTGTGGGAGGGGGTGCACAAGTTTGCTGTATGGGGTATTGGTTTGAATATATGCAGTGGATTTCACAATGTAGACCTTACGATTCCAAGTTTCTTCAGGAATGTTGCTTCAGTCACATCTCCAGATGTTAGTATGGTAACAAAGAACATAAATTAGATACTGAAATGTTTGTCATGGAATGTCTGCCTCAATCATCCTAAAACACAATTGATTATGTCTTGCCTTGACAGACATGGCAGTGATGTGCCCTTTATTCAAGAGACACATCTTGACCGGGACAGAAACTCACCATCATGCCTCACTCAGACCCTGATAGGTATTTTGACTCATTTACTTCCTAATCTAAAGGAATAACTATCCTAATATACATGCCAATGGACTTTTAAGCATCAAGGTATATGGCAGAAGCTTCTTGGTACACGGTACAATTTGTGATGTCCCCTTTAAAAAATTAACATTTCTGCTCTTAATATCGACTTGTTGGGTTTATTTGAAGCCATTTTCGAATAATGTAGACAATATCAGCCTGTCAACATCTTATGGGGTGGAGATTTCAGCCTTGCATGGGATTCTTTACTAGATAGGTCACAATCTCCAATTAATCCCACTTCTTAGGTAATGTATACAACTAATACAGTTGATACATTGTGCATACCCCGTGATCAGGAAAGCCCGTACTCTTTTTATTCTTTGGAGCATCATTCATTATCATGCATCGAGTACTGGCTGGTATCTAAAGATGTCTCTACATGGACCTCTGACATTTATTTTTGCCCATACCCTCTCCAACCACTCTCCGGTAATGCTGGTTCTGATGGTTCTGGTTTGTCAGGCAAGGTCCTATTTTTGTTAGTTTCTTTTCAAGGCTCTGTTAGATACACTTATTAATACTGAGATCAAAATATCAATTGAAAAGTATTTTGATGTACGTGTAGGGTCAGTACCCCAGTATACTGTTGTGTAGGAGGCATTCAAAGCGTATATCCATGACATATCTGTCTCAAAGTAGGTGGGGATTGTTAAATCCATTAGAACACAATTAAGCCAAATTAGTTCATCAAGTTCGGCTCTTGAAATGAAATATGTTGAAAGTAAAAAATAATGGCATTCTGAAATTTAAAGATCACTACTATCATTTTGGGAGGTTGCTGATTGTGAAGTGACCTATTTAGGCACTAACTTACACATATATGTGGTGAAGACAAACAGTCAAGCAGAATGTTGTCATGGCTACCTGGACAGCACAACCATCAGAACACAATCTCAACAATTTAGATAAGCAATGGAAGTACAGCTAGTCATAAAGAGACAATTCTTCATAGAGAAAAAGAGCGGCTCCATGAATACCAACATAAGCCTACACATTTCAGATTTCTATGCCAGATGCTTCACTTTAGTCCATAAAAATGGTATAGATCACACTATAAGTTCTAACTGTCACAAATATGCACATTCATAGGTGGGTTCTTTCTTTTAGTATGGCATTGCCCAGATGGCTGAAACTATTGGGAGAAGGTTATTAATATGTTATATAAATTTACTAAGATTGTTCTGGATCTGCCGTCTCTTGTTAAATATTGTAGATGTCCCATGTTTAGGATTACAGCTTGTGGTATTCCTCCTACTCTTGGGCAAATGCTTTGTAGTGTTGTCATGGATGAAGTGCCCAAGACTGGTTGAAAGACCAGCCGCGGCCGCTGGAGGTAAGAGCAGTGGGGCCGGCTGGAGGGGATTTAGAGAGACGACCATGAGGGAAAATTAATAATTTATTTAATTTTCCCTTGTGGTCGTCTCTCGAAATCCCCCCGCCCCACCGCTCTTACCTGCAGCGGCCGCGGCTGTGAAAGACACAGTTTTCTGCAATGACACTGTGGAGGTTACTTGTCTCTGTGGCCAAGTACTTAACATCTACAGGATGTTTGGATTCCCCTGAGGGAATACCTTGGTGATTCTGAAGATATATCGCGATTTGAAAACTGTATTTGTATTTTGTGTATGCTAAATAGATCTCAATGCCAGTTTGAACCCCAGAGAAGTTCCTCCACAGGATTAAAGACTAGGGCAGTTACTAGGTGGAAAGTAACATGGCATGATGCCAATTGCAGACTTTGTGGTTTCGAAGAAGAGATGGTGTTGCACATTGTATGCATATGTCTGGCACTTTTGGAGGCCGTAGGACATTATTAAGAAATTGTTTTAAACAACTTAACATAAGGACATGCAGGCAGGCCCTGATATGAACTTTTAATGATCTAATGCTCAGAATATTAGATAGTGACTTTGTTAAGTTTATGGATCCGTTTTTAAAGCTGTTGTAAATTACTAATTCTATAAGCTGAATGGTATGCTTTCGAATTGTTGGCTGTTCTTTTATTATTGATGATTTTTAGTCTTATGCATGTGATTTTTTATAATAAGTGTGTGTTGGCTATTTTTATAGTGTATTGGTTTTAATTAGCCATGTACAATAAAGGTAATTTTTTGTTTTTTTGACTAAGAGAATTAATAATAACAGCTTGTGTTAAAATGGTGCTTTAAATCACAGTTTTGTCATTACTAAGAGATGTAAATAACTCATCTTAAGATCTGTAGTTGGTACTCTTTTTATCGATCTCAAAAGTATGAAACTATGAGCAAGCCACATCTTGACCTGGCCTTATTACTTGGAGGTCACCATTTATACCCGCTTAAGTCACTGAGTCATATTTATTCAAGGGTCATATGCTAAAGGATGGCAATGGGATCATGAATTACATTATTGCTTGTTGTATTGTGTATGGATCATAACATTCAAAACCAGGCCTGCCAAGTATCACGCAACAGGTGTGACTCTAACGCATTTCAGTGCGGTGTTCCGCATCACCGCACTGAAATGCATTGTCACGCATTTTAATGCCACTCACTGTCTCTCTATGTTCTGTGTACCAGCGCTGTAACTGCTATGCCAGGCTGCTAGCGCGCGCGCGCCTGCTGCTCCCCGCAGACTTGCCAGCAGGCGCAGTAAACAGTTAATGCTCTTGTCTGCTGGCTGAGTGCTACAATGTATACAATCTTAGCCCTGCGCTGCATTGTGAAATATTCCCGCCCGCGCCTGGCTGTCATGCCCAATTATACTGAGACGCGGGGCCTGCCCTGCGACCCATACTATTGGCTGTGGCGCCGCTGGGGTAGGGATCTGACCTTACGTCCTGGAACAGGAAGGAAGTGAGGTCGGTCAGGATTAAAGCGGCGGGGGACTCGACTGTGGAGTTGTGCTGCCCGCGTCCCTTGCCTCCTGGCGTCCGTGGCATAACTCAGTGCTGGACTGTGCTGCCTGCGCATATACCCGGTTGTTGGACCTGACGACCAGGACGGGTCACAGCAGCATCGACACTCTCTCAGCATCATGCAGAGGCAGCACATACAGCTGAGCCAGAGACTGCGGCCCGGCGTTCATGGTTCACCGTTGTCGAAGAAGTCCATGAGTCCATGTGGTTACGGCCCTCCAATTGCTGTCGGCTCGGGCTCGCCTCAGTCAGTAAGGTATCTGATCTACTAGGCCTAAATTGTTAACAAGCCTTATTCATGCAGGATTAGCAGAGTGAAAGAGGGCGTTAGAGTAGAGCAATGAGCGGTGATAACTTTGCATGTTTTTATGATATTACTGGCTGCTGCTCACCCCTTCTGACCGCAGAACTGCACAGTAGAGAAAAGCCTGTTCCCTGGACAGGGTGTGGGGTGGGAGGGGGTAGCGGTAGTGTCCGGTCAGTGAGTGAGTCAGTGTCAGTGGATAATTGGGCGCTGGATGGGCGGGCAGGCCCAGAGCTTCAATGAAGCTGAAACTACTGCCCTTGTGTCACTTGGTATTGTTAGCGCACACTGGGTACAGCAGACAGCTAAGACCATGGTGGTATGAACCCTGAGACACGGATGTTGCAGGTTGCAGCTTTCCCTTCCGTTGCTGTTCTGCCGCCAGTCTCGAGACAGCAGGTCAGTACTTTTATGGGGTGATTATTTTAGTCTGTTTGTGGGCCTGGCGTGCGTGGGTGTGCTGGGTTAAACTCATGATTTTTGTTCAGATAAAAAATTATTCTGGCAGGAAGCTCAAATGGACGGAGTGTGACATATGCAAAACCCGTCTTCTTCAGCGCTGTCTATACTGGCTGATGCAGCAGAGTTACTTACTTGAGATGAACAATGGTGCCTCAACTGTTTTATATAATGAGCAACTCAGAAAGCGGTTTTCAGGAGTTTTGCATTAGTTTCAAGTAATTTTTTAACCTGATCACTTCTCAATAGTTTGAAGTTTCTTGTATTTCAGCTTTTTCAATATCACTGCCAGTTTCACTCCTTTGCAGTTCACTGCCACTCAGAAGTGCATTGACGACGTCGGTCTAAAGAGAAATCGCAGCACTGCGCGACTGCCAGATATTTGTCTTTATTTTTATGATTTTTATATAGCGCGTGCTAGGCCGGGAGCCTTTAGAATAGAGTCGAAACAGTTCAGTAACAAGTAGATAAACAAAGGATTATTACCCTAGGGAAAGTGAGCGACAAGATACCACTCACGAGTTGGAAGTGCGCACCTCTCCGAGGGCAGCAGTTGTTGTTGACAGGTATGGCTAACGTTACTGACTCTCCCACGGCTCCACCGGCTTTTCACAGTCTTCGTCTGGCAAACCGGCCTTTCGACATATTTCCCTGTATTTATTTTAGTCATGATTGCTTCCATTTCTAGCCCAAGAAAAACATCTACATTAAGCTGGTGGCAAAGTCTAAAAGGACTGGATCCGCAGAGGGAAGTCGGTTACGATCAATGGGTGCAGAGTGCTGTCCCCTCTCAGCGCCTATATGGGCTGGGCGGAGAATGGCCTCTAATGGACAATTCAACGTGAGTGCAAATGGCTTGTGTGTGTGCTAATGTGGGTAGCATCTGTACTTAATAATGCACCCGGCCCAGTGCGCACCGCAGAGTCACTCCTGCCTGCCAAAGCTCACAACAAGGTCACACCTGTTGACTGAAAACTTCAGGAATGGTAAGAGAAACCATTAACAGTCCCTGTGAACTTTTCTTGGTAGCCGAAATGTTCGTTTTACCCTCATGCACAGCAACTGCCACCACCAAACCCAAGGGGTTTGCGTTTAATTTGGCTTCGTCTTCCGTAGACAAAATGCAGAAAATCAGAACAGCTGTTGTGCTGAGAAGCGGTGCACCCCACACATCACCACAGTAGTCCCCGTCAGCAGCCCACAACTTCTCCTCCCCCACAACTTTTCCTCCTTCACACCAGCCAAACCTTCACTTGTTTCCTCTTTATCCAAAAGCCTCAAACCCAACAAGAACAAACAATGGAAATGTCATACATAACCAATCTGAAAACGTGGCGGCTATGCTGTAAATCATGATCTCCTACCGTTGCGCTGACTTCCTATGCTGTGAAAATGTGCCTTTCCTTGCGCAGTCACTTTGCTCAAATGGGTGTAATTTCTGATATGTATATGTTTCCCTGTCTTCATTGCTTGATTTTGCGCGCAAGAAAGTGTCACTCATAGTTGTTGAAATGTCACTCATAATTACACTTAAATTATGAAAATGTCACACATAGCAATCTGAAACCTTGGCAGCTATGCAAAACATGCCGTAGATGTAAAACTGCCTTTTAAGTTTCCTTTTCATTTATAAAATTCTAGGTATATTTGTAATTGCCCTGTGGTCTGTACCTGATTTGAGCTCAGAGTAACTGTTCTTACACTACTTCAGTATAGTTTCAAAACAAATATTGGCAAGGCCTTTCAGTGTGGCCTGGGCAAGCATGCAGTGTTTTATATAAATATTGGCAAGGCCTTTCAGTGTGGCCTGGGTAAGCATGCAGTGTTTTATATATTTATTTCTAAATGCATTTGCACATAGAAGTTAAGAACTGAAAAGTAAAAAAAAAAATCGAGATGGCCGACATTTGCTTTCAAAGCAAAAAAAACGTACAAAAAAAGAACCATCACACCAGCCAGGTCTAGCAGCCCTGGGTTTGAAACTCGGTATCTTTTTGGGATGTGCCATGTGTCCAAGGTGCTATGCAGCCAATGGCTCCAAGTCGGCTTAACCACTGGCCTATGCTTAATGCTGTAGTAGGCGAAATGAATATGTTGGTGACACTAGAACAGACCAATGGATGAAGAGAGCTCACCCAAGCCTCTTTATGTATATATTTATGCATTTTTGATTTTGAATTTTGATTGTTTCTTAAATTGGCTGGCAACACAGACCTAAAAAGGAGAGTACCCTGGTATCTCTTCCATTTTCTTATGCATTTCACTGCCCAGCCAAACGCTGCTTAATGAACTGCTACAATGAAATTCAAGTGCACTGTTTTGTTGTTGTTCATTATATATCACAGTTTTGCCACAGACAAATGTGCTTAACATTTTCTTGTTTCATGTTATCACTTTCAGAGAAAATGAAGAAATAGTAAGTTGTCCATCCAGTGACAGAAGGAACATTGTGAATTGAATTATGCCCTGTGCATGGAGTACTTTACAATATTTAAAGTATGCTAACAGCAGAACTGATTGAGTATTCATGCCGTAGGCAACTGCTATAAGAAGAGATTGCTCTGGAATAAAATACCAAAGCTAAATAAATTGTCAAAATGCAATCAGTGCAGATTTAAATACATACAGAACTAAACAGTGTCATGAAGTACACTCTTTGAAAAATACATGAGATGTTCATCAAAGATTACACATTTTACAGTTTTGAGCACAAAAAACATCATTCACACTCCTATTCAGGTGAACACATTTTATGCAAAGCAATGCATAAAACATAAAAGGGCAAAAAAAGTGGAGCAGGAACGATTCTGCACAAGATGTAAATGCACTGGACAGAAAGTTGTATAAGGCTTCTAGGGGCCACTATGGCATATAACATGTGGCATTGAGTGAGCCCTCTTCAGCTAAAGGCTAAATTCACTGAGTGACAGCACTCTGCTCTTTCTCATGGAAAGCATGTGCACACATAGTAACCTTCAGTGCCAGCGACTACTATGCCAGTGTGTGTTTTTTGAGACCAAGAAAATATTTTTGCTTTTAACCATTTTTAGGTCGAGCATTCGAGACCTCTTGTATATACTTTAGTATATACTTATATGTGTATGTACTTTGTGGGCTCTGGAGATCAGCCCTAGGACTTGTCTGCTTCCGCGTAGGGACTTTTTTTTCTGTTCTACTGCCTCTATTTAACTGTCTTGATAGAAAACGACCAGTAGAGGTCAGTAAAATACCAGAATTGCGTTCTGCTTGTTCAACTGCCTCTATTTAACTGTCTTGATAGAAAACGACCAGTAGAGGTCAGTAAAATACCAGAATTGCTTTCTGCTGAGGGACTTCCTTTTTTTAATTTTTCTGGCAACTGCCTCGATTTAACTCTCTTGATAGAAAATGACCAGCAGAGGTCAGTAAAATACCAGAATCACTTTAGCATTCTCTAGATTCCAGTCCATAGAAATTGTCTTCCACAAGCACCCTTAGACAATAATATTTTTTTCAAATCTTGTATTTTCAGTGATATGACCACCGAAGGCCCTGATTTTATATTAAAAACAGAGCTTTGAACTATGCCATTTCCCGCTGAAAGGCAATATTTCTCTCCATGTGTTCCCATACCTGGTGTGTCACGCAGTTTGGTGCTTGCTTTCCCTCCATGTTAAAGAACAGTAGATGTTTCAGCACCCAGCCTAATGTGCTGCATAGCTAAATACATATAAGGTCCCAACGGCGAGACCGATTGCATTGCAAATGCTTGTTTATTTTAATATTAGTATGTATCACGCAGTTGCTCTTACAATAAATTTGTTTTAAAACCAGGACAAAATAAAACAAACATTGACAAAACCAAAAGACTTGCAGCAATGACAGACCTATTGGTTTCCCAATGCTTGTTTATATTTTGAATGCCTAACAGTTTTCAAGATGGTGCCGCTACCAGGACTGTTTGATGTCACGTGACACCGTGGGAGTGAGCTAATGGGAAGGGGTTGGACAAACTTTTGACTTTTAGCTCTGGGTTCCAAGATGACACGTTAGCTGGATGTGGTTTGCGTGTTCTGCTGTCGTGCATGCCTTTTGCAGGGTATTTAAAGCATTCCTGTCTGAGAGTTATTTAACGCATTAAAATAGGAATTGACGTTTGCAATTACATGCTAGAGATTGGCACAAAGGGATAATTAGCAACCCAGCATTAAAGGAAATAATTAGATGCAATAATGATGGGTTTGTGGCAGAAACAAGGACGGTCGTGCTGGTATAAATATATAGGAATATATGCTGTCAATACATTCGACTGCAATTAGGCTCTAGTTCCTGCCTAATCATGTGAAATGGCCTTTGGCTTAGTTTGATTAGATAAGAGTTTCAAAATAGAGCAAGTAATCGAATGCCTCTCTTATCAGTATTGAGAAGCCTTCCACTTCTGCAGAAGCACTTTATATGTGATAATCACATGGTGTTGGATTTGTAAGGGGGTGCCCTCCTGTTTATTCTGCCATGTACCATATTTGGATGCAGATCATGGCCAGGCGCACATTGCTAAAATAAAATTTGTTATCAATAGTATGTACACTAATTCATTGAGAAAGTGCTTGGGCTGCAGATAGCACACAGAATAGACTTAGTGGCAGGTAATGCATAGCTCAGATGTTTCTATGCAAGTGGCCTTTCACAGGGTTGTAATGGCCCTCATGCCAGTGAGTGCAAAAACTGGGATGCGGTGCAAAGTTTATCTGCAGAGATGCTGCCAGTGAGACTGTGATGCCTTCTCAGGGCCTCATTTTTGAGGCCCTACCGGCACTTTTGCAACGCCGGAATATCACTTTTTAGGTCGAGCCTCGAGTAGCACGCAAGCGCTGCTAGAGGCGAAGACTTTTAGTAAGTGAGTTTGAAAAGCAGTCCAAAAAACGCTCGTGCGTCGTGGCTGGCCTTTTTGGGATGGGTACGCGCGGCAAACATGTGTTTCCAATTATCATGCCCAGACGCGGGCGCGATAATTGTAAACACATGCCGGCAAAAGGCCATGACGCACGAGCGTCTGGTCAGCTGAGCAGGCTGCCGCGCTCCCTCCCCCCCCTCCGCTCCTCTGTGGTGCGCGCGCACCACTGTTTATTTTTTTTTTAAAACCGCGCGGCCGCCATTTCTTTTTCATTTTGCAGCCTGGTTTCTGTTTCCCTTTGTGCGCCTACAATTTTTTGGAACGTGTATGAGAAAAGGAAAATATCTTTTTTACAAAAACCATTTTCTACGATTGCGGTGTTATTTGGCGAAATCACGTGCGGATGGTCAAATGTTCGTGATGCTGTGTCATTTTGTCACCTGTTACCCGCAGATTTCCGCCAAATCAACGAAACTTTTATTAATACTGTCACTGACCGGAGTGCCAGGAATTAGATGGTCTCTGGTGGGACACTCACCAGTAGGACAGTTACTTTCAGAATGGTCACTAATCGGGTTGTCACTTACAAGAACTTAGCAGTTTGTGAACTGCCACAAAGAGGCCTGGCACAGTCCACTGGCTCTAATTACACTGTTACTTGTGGAACTGTCAGTAAAATGATCTTCCCTAAAAGAACCTTCCCTGATAGGATGAACGCTACTGATTGTCAATAACGAGACTGCCTCAGCACTGCCATTCACTGGACAGTGACTTTTCGGTCTGTCACTAATAGGACTTTTACTATCAGGATTTTCATGATGAAGATTCTGGGGTTCATTTACAAGCCCCTTGCTCTGCCCGCACGTCACATTTTCCCATTTTAAAAGTGACGCACTGGCGGCGCAAGGGGCTTGCAAATAAGCCCCTCTGACAAAAGAGCATCTCTTTTTCGGGTCTGACACTCTTGGTAGCATGTTAACGGCAGTCTCGCTAATATGTCTGTCGCTGTGAGCCCTGTCAGGATAGGGGCTGCCACTTCAAGGACTATCAGTTTCGGCGCTCCCATTACGGGTTCTGCCATGTCAGCGATACTCTCTTTTTCGGGACAATCACTTCTGAGAACGGTTTGCTAATTGCACTGTTGTAGACTGTCACTAATTTCTTTAGCATGTGGAGAAGTTAATGCACGCCACTGAGTGGGACTTTTAAAGCGGATTACTGTGTGGGGCGCCAGTGCTCGCTACTGCTTGAAACTCCGATGTTTATTAGTGTGTATGGCCATTATTGTGAGGGCATTAAAGGTGTCACTGTGCAAGGCCATTAATGCTCGTTGAGGTGTGGGAGCAAACCTGTTTGGTAGTCTGTGAGCCATTAAAGCGCTTTACAATGAGTGCCCATTTATGCAAAGTTAGTGACTGGGGTTGTTTATTTTTTTATTTTTGTATTGAGCAGAGTAGAAGGCACATCATATAAAACATCATACTTAAACATCGTTGTTAAAAAATTTTTTTTTTTAAAAAAAGGCTTCCTCTTGCATGATAAAATTTTTAAGAAAGTGGCTGTAGCAGCTAATGACATGGTCAATCTTATACAACAATATACAATTCATCTAATAAAAATACAGTAAAAGAGAAAGTGCAAATGCTTTTAAAGTGCAATAATGCTAATAAAAATACAGTAAAAGAGAAAGTGCAAATGCTTTTAAAGTGCAATAATGAAGAAAAAGTGTTAATAAATTTTCCTGCCAAAAGCTACTACCTTATCGACATTTAACATTAATTTCGGGTATTTATCCTTCCTTTAACTTTTCTAGATCAGTAAAAAACTTCCATTTTTTTTCAAATTTCCTGGTAGCTCCCACCCGTCTAGCGTATGCTTCTTCAAACTTACGGGTTCTTTTCATTTTATTAAACCACTTTAGATGCAAGGGGACTTCTCTAGATTTCCAATTTTGGAGAATCAGAGAACGAGCTATCGTACCAGAAATGAATATAAACGATATCTCGTCTTCTGTTAACCCTGTTCTATCGTTACAGATACCAAACAAGGCAGACTCAGCCTCAAGTACAACCTTCTTTCCGATTGCCTGCATGATATCAGCAAAAATCCTTTCCCAGAAAAGTCTCAATCGTGGACATGAGAAAAAATATGATGCCAACCACCTTCTCCGTCCGCCTGACAGCAAAAACACTTATTTTCAAAATCTGGAAATCTTTTTTTTAAGGCTGCCGGAGTAAAATAAGAAAGCCAGCGTGCCAAGAAAGTCATCCTTTTAAAATTGGCTGCACGCAAGGATTTACTTCCTAGACAGCATATTTTTTCCCACTCCTTGAGAGAAAAAGTGCAATGTGTCTCACGAGTTATATTAGCCAAATGGTTCTCAATCAAGGTTAAGCTGCTGCGGGGGATGGCTACGGAGGACCACGCCTCCGAGTAGCCACAGGTGACCCTCGGCTCCACCCCCAGCAATGGCGCGTACCTGAGTGCTGGCTCCGGAGGACGGCTCGCGGTGTTACGGCGGTGTATGGAGAGCGAGAGAGGATGATGGCAGCGGCGGCTGCAGCATGAACTGGTGTGTGTTGCCGTTTCTCCCGGTGATGTGGAGGGAGCAGATTTAGGCTGCCCGTCGTAAAAGGAGACAACATGGATCAGAGTCGGCTGCAGTGCAGTGTATCCAGCCGCCCAGCGGGAGCGGGAGCTCTGTTCCGGTGTATGAGAGCATGATCAATTGGAGGTGAAGGAAAAAGGAAAAAAAAAAGATCAACATATTTTCTTTCCTGGGGATTTGAAAAAACTGAGGAAAAGCATAGGAAGAAGAGCAAAAGGAGAAGAGGTGAGGGGGTGAGGAGCTGTTAAAGACTGTCCAAGACTTGGAGTGAGTTTTGGGATATACTGAAATAAACCCCCTACCCCCCCCCTTTTTTTTTTTTTTAAGCAGAAAAAGGGAGGGAAGAAAAAATGGATAAACCCCAGAAGGAGGGCAGTATTGCTGGTAAAGCTAGTAAAACAGAGACTGGATCTGGTTTCAAAGCTAAAACTCGCCAAACGCTAGCGAAGAAAGCTGCACTTCAAGCTATCAAAGAAAAGGAAAGGGGAAATAATTCCATTTCCCCTAATCTTGACACCACTTTCGAAAGTTCAGAAGACGAACTTCCGTCCATCTCTGTCATCTCCCAACCAAAGGGACAGCTTGAGTTATTGGCAATAACAACTGATCAAATTAATATTTCAACGGAACAGGTAGAAGGAACTATCGCTCTAGGTCAAGATGGCTTAAAGAAAGGGTTGGAAGAAAAAAAGGAATTTCCCCTGTTCATTAAAAAAGCCATTCTGCAGTCTCCTCACCTCCAATCTTCTCTGTCGGCGTTGGAAGCATCAATGGTAACACCAATACTAATACCTTCTAACACCTCTCTCCCGGAGGCAGGCCAGATTGCACCCAATATTCTGGGATCTTTAGTCCCTGGAGGTCAGACACTAGCACAACCGTACTCAGGAATAGAATACTCAGAAATTCAGCAACAACGGCAACAGGATCAGAAGGATCAGCAGGATCAGACTCCAGTACAAGGCCAAACTTTGGTATTATCTCCAAGGCCTTCAACGTCTCTCAATTTTGTAGCAGAATCTTCGTCTCTGGCCAATGTAAAATCTTTTCAATTGCTAGATCCAGCTAGTAAAGATGGTGAGGGCATGGGCGTAATCCTGGTAGACTCGGTGCCACTCCAGCCTCTGGTACAGTCCCAGCCACATTTACCTCTAGAACAGGCAGTCCCAGATATGGCTTTCGAACTGGCGGATCCCAAGTTGGGAAATACAAATATAGATATCAATGATCGGTTAAGAAATTCTTGCCAGAATACGGAGACTAAGGGGGCATACCAGTTGGATATCAGAGATATGCTAAACTTAATACTAGAGGAAATACGTGAAATGAAAAAGGAGCAGCAAATCGAAATTGCTACCTTGCACCAGAGGCTAGGGAAAATTGAAGAGGTGATGACCGGATTTCCCGTTAGAGTTCAAGAGGCGGAAGATAGAATATCTGCTCTGGAAGATCAAATGAATGTGGTAACAGGAGAAGTAGAAGAGGCAGCGAAAATATTTTTTTTTTTTTGAGAATAAGCTTGAGGAACTTGAGAATCATTCGCGAAGATCTAATCTTCGCATTGTTGGGGTTCCTGAAGGGATAGAAGGCTCCCAACCAGTACAATGGGTTAACACATTCATTAAGCAGAAAGTCCTGCCTGAATTTGAGGGCGACCTTACAATTACAAGAGCTCATCGAGTTCCGGGACAACGTTTTCTTAACTCTACGTTTCCTAGAACCATCCTACTGAACTTTGCTGATTTCCGGATTAAGGAGCAGATTCTTTCACAAGCAATACAGCAAAGACAGTTTCTCGTAGATGAAACTAACAAATGTCGTATATTCTCGGACATGACCGCTGCTGCTGCTCGCAGGAGAAAAGAATTCGTTAAAATCCTTCATTTGTTTAAAGCACATGGTGCTCAAGCATCAATTGCCCAGCAGTCTAAGTTGAAAGTACTAGTTAGAGGGAAGTTTTTTATGTTTTCTGACTTAGATGAAGCACAGGCTTTACTTAAGGAGATTTCTACTGAGTCAAGTAGCTGAACATCCATGTGTATATAGGATAATTAATGGTAATATCTTGGGCATCTTTTTCTTTTTTTTGTATAAATAGGAGGTTCAATTCCAACAGAATTCCAAGGCCAATGCTCCACTATTAGGGTGACTATTTGATTCTAACAACTAGAGTTAGAAGATAGATGGAGCAAAAGTTTCCTAGGGCTATTTAGGGTGTGCATTTTACTACTATGCGTAAATATGTATAAAAACATCTAGGAGTGTTTGGGCCGAGGATAATTGATGATGGGATCGATGTTCGGATAGGTCCTAACTCGCGGATCATCTCATTGAGTATTAACCCTAAAACTTTTAAATTCTAGATCAATTATATGGCCATGGAACGAGTTAGGCCAGTAAATTAATGGTTTTTGTTAAAAGATTGCTGGGAGGGAGGTTCGGGGGTCACTTAGGGTGTAATTCCAGGACACCCACAAGGGTATTTGGGTGGGTCGGAATGCGGTTAGCGTGGTTGTGTGGGGGGGATTCCGCACTTCGAGGGGAGGGGGAGGGGGCTTCCTCCTTTTCTTATGGGTGGTAAGGGTGGGATTGGGAAAGGGTTTGTCGCAGGTAAAAAGAGTCAGAGCAGAAGGTATTGATAAGACGCTGTTTGAATTATTGTTGTTATTAGTGAAATTGGGAGTCTACCTGTTATAATTAGTAAGTGTAAGTGTAAAATCCTATCAGTTAACACCAACGGAATTTTAAATAAGAAAAAGTATGGCGCCCTCATTAGATGGGTGATATCATTTAATCCACATGTTTTGTTTTTCAGGAGACACATTTAAAATCAAATTCTCCTAAGTTATTTCTACCCAGGGATTTTACTAATGTATTTTTCGCATCAGCGGGTCTTGCTATGAGAGGAGTTGCCATCTATTTCTCTAGAAAAATTCCTTGGGAATTTCTACAAGTACAAAGGGATTCTCAAGGGAGATGGATATGGGTGACAACCAGGTTACAGGGAAAGATCGTGAATTTTATTAATTATTATGGCCCGGTTTTCGATGACATTTCTGCTCTGGTTCAAATAAATGAGTTAATGATAAAAGCATCTGGACAGTTTATCGTGGGAGGAGATTTCAATTTTATACAGGATTTAAAAAGGATACTTCTAACAAAAATAAAAAACAATTAAAACCAAATACTAAAAAAGTAGTGAAAGTTATCCGACAGGAATATCAATTGATAGATCCTTGGCGTGATGCCAACCCTGATAAAGAATTTTTACTTGTTATTCACATCGTTTTCAAACTGCATCTCGAATTGACTTTTTTTAATATCTAGATCTTTCCAGATTTGTTGGACAGGAATAGGATATAATCCTTTTTCTGACCACGCATATATTGGTCTAGAATTAACTATTGAAGGCGGGGGAGGAGAGCGGCCCAGGTGGCAGCTGGACCGCCTCCTCCTCCAAGACCCAGGTTGGGTGGCTAGCTTTAGGGAATGGATTTCTGAATATTTTAAAATCAACGACGATACCGCAGAGCCCTTTTCTGTGTGGGGCGGGTTTAAGGCGGCAGCCCGCGGTCAAATAATTGCTTTCACCGCCGCTAGGATTAAGGCACGGAAGTTGAAGATAGCTCAACTACAATTAGCGGTCGAAAAAGAGTATGCTCTCCAGCTCCAGAAACTCCCTAACCAATTAGATCAGGCCAGAACAGTGTTGAGGGATTTCTTCGTTATTGAGGAAATTTGTAGTTCTCAAACATATCAACAGAAGATATATGAAGAAAGTCAGCTAGCAGGAAAACTTTTGGCTAATTCAACAAGAAAGAAACAAGAAGCCACTATAATATCAAAAATACTAGACCCTCAAACTGGTCATGAAGTAGTTGATGGGGATGAGATTCCCCAGATTTTTTTAGAACATTTCCATCAACTTTACTCCACAGAATATCCAGTTTTGGAGGATCAGATTCAGGATTATTTCACAAATGTAGATTTTCCCAAAATTTCAGATACTCGGTCCAGTAAATTAGGATCAGATGTGGAAATTGCCGAGATATTGGCTTCTATAAAAAATAACTACCGGGGCCAAAGCATGCGGGCAGGACGGATTCCCAATTGAATTTTATAAAGTTTTTTCGGTGGAATTGATTGCCCCCTGAAAAAACTATTTAACTATATTAAACAGGGGGTATGGTTCCCTCATCTTTTAAGGAAGCGATAATTGTATCCTTCGTAAAGAAAGATAAAAATCCTTTAGATATTAATTCATATAGGCCTATTAGTCTGTTGAATTCAGATTATAAGATTTTAATGAAAGTATGGGCGGAGCGTTTTGTATTGGCCGCCCAAGAGATAATTCATAAAGATCAGACGGGTTTTATAGCAGGAAGATCAATGTCAGCCAATACGGAGTTTTTAATACATGCCTTGGATTATATTAATATTAACTCGATTCCGGCGTGCATTATTATGGTCGACGCTGAAAAAGCTTTCGACTTGGTCAATTGGAGAACCCTGTTTATTGCTCTTGGCTTATATGGCTTTCCCATACATGTTATTAACATGTTACGTAATTTGTATCAGGGCGCCACTGCAGCAGTATTAATTAATTCGAAACAAGCCGGAATTATAAAAATTAACCGAGGGACAAGACAGGGTTGTCCGCTCTCGCCACTGCTTTTTACTTTTTTTATAGAGCCATTAGCAATTAAAATACGAAATAATGTTGCCATTCAGCCCCCGATCACGGATATGTCAAAGTTAAAATTGTTCGCGGATGACATAATTTTATATCTGAGGCCAGACAACGATAATCTCGAGAGGGTGTTTAGTGAATTTAGGAACTTTGAGGAAATCGGCGGTTATAAAATAAATTCTAATAAAACTGAAGTCGTTGCTCTTAATATTGAACCAAATTCTCTTATACCTTGTTTAAGGACACAAGCTGCTAAATCAAATCCAATTAGGTATCTAGGGATATTTGTGTCTAGTCAGTATCAACAGCTATACAAATTAAACTATTTAAAAACTAAAGAGAAAATCAAGAGACTTCTGGATCAGTGGCTCTTGCTTCCATTATCGTTAGTGGGGAGGGTCTCATTAATTAAAATGTCCATACTCCCCTTGCTTATATTTTTGTTTTTGAATGTTCCAATCAGGATTAATCAGTCTTTTTTTAGAGAAATCGAAACCATGTTCAGAGATTTTATTTGGGGGAAAAAAGTCTCAAGGGTTAAACTAACTGTGGTACAATTACCTGTTGTTTTGGGGGGTTAGCTTTGCCCCATTTAAAAACTTATTATGAGCCCGCTTTTTGGATTCAGTGTCTAATTTGATAGGGTCGAAAGGCACTAGAGATAGTTTCTTTTTGGATAAAATGATACAAGAAAGTGGTACTCAAACTCGGGTGTTTTTAAAAAATTCTAAACTTCCCAAGAGAACTAGGTATAAAACTTTAAAGGACCACTATGTTAGACTTCTGTTCTTTTTTTAAAAAACGGGCTCTTCTGGTTTGCAATATTTAAAAGTAAGAGACTGTACATATCTCGGCCTTCCGCTTCGAGCCAGTTATATTAATAGCTGGGAAAGTCGTGGACTAAGTGAGTTGAGACATTTTATTATCCAACATAGGGTGATATCCTGGCAAGAGGTTATGGCAAGACCTGGGAACACTAGGAAACCTACCTTTTTTGAATATTTGCAAGTGGTCTATTTTTTAAAGAGTATCAATGGTTTGTGCGATACTCCCAGTCAACTTGTAGTAGCTCTCTACGGGGCCAAAGTATGTGGTGTAGGGAACTGGTACCGGCTACTACATCATCAAGGTCAGTGACTGGGGTTGTTGATGAAAATTGATGCCAATCATTTTGGGCTACTAATGCTATTTAAATTCTGTGGGGAGATAGAAAAGAGTCAGAAATCAGTATCAGCGCACCCCGACTCCTGCACGGGCTCCCACTCAAGAACAGAATCACATTCAAGTCTCTCTTTTTGTACAGTACACACCACTTCACAACCTACCCATTCCCGATGACGGCTTTCCAATCACACCTAAGAGGAAATGAAAGACAACAGGAGTGACAAATATTTCCCTCCGGCAGCTCCCTGTCTCAGGAATAACCTACCTAGCCATATATGTCGTGCCCTATCACCGACCCTAACATGTTACCAGATTTACCCCTTTCCTACATGTGGGAACTTTTTGAAGAGTGCTGGGTCAGTCAAGGATTACTGAAGGAAGACCATGAGATTCAGGGCCTATTACTACTGGTGTACTGTGCCTCAAGTGTGCTGGTGGACCCAAAACTGAGCACCAAATACACCCCTTTAGCGCTTGGCTCTCGGTGGAGCATAGTTGAACAGTCCAAAGCATACTCAGGGAGTTGAGTGGGGTTATAGACTCAGAACTCAACAAACAGCAAACAGCTGTTAATAAATCATTGTTTAGCCAGTAGGTTGGTTCATCAGTATAAAAGTACTTTATTGCACTATACACAAGTAAAATAGCTATACGTATTAGACAAAGGATGTTACCTGGTATTAATGGGAAAAGTACTTAAAATGTTTACGTGGACAGTCTCTGAAGGTAACAAGCATTGGCATAGCCAATAGGTCTCGCTTTTGGGACCTTATAAGTATTTAGTTATGCAGCACAATATCCTTGGTGCAACAACATAAACTGTTGCATGGCTAAACACTTATAAGGTCCCAAAGGCGAGACCTATTGGCTATGCCAATGCTTGTTTGATGTTCCATTGGCGCAATGTGCCAGTGGCATATTTATAAGGCCATGTTACGTGGCTTTTCATGGCCTTATAAATTTGTGCCCCTTTCACGCAGAAAACTGCATGAAAGGGGCATTCCATGGGTGGTGCTGGGGGCGTTCCCAGCAACATCCATCGCTTTTTGACACTGCCTCAGATTTACAAGAAATCGTAAGTCTGAGGCAGCGGCAAAAACATATGCCTCCCCAGGGGAGGCATAAGGGAGGCACAACGAGGAAAACTATCTTTATTTCTCCTAGTTTTTCCTCTTTCTATGTGCAGCACACATAGAAAGAGGAAAAAGCCCCGCAACGCAGGCACCCTTGCACCATGGTGCAAGGGTGCCTGCGTTGGCGCAGGGCATCCCATTATGCGCCGGTGCAGGGGAAAATGACAGGAATGCGCTGTATCTAATAGATATGGCGCATTCCTGCCCTTTTCTTTTGCCGTAGGGCAGCCCAGCAGCAAGGCCCGCTGCGCTGCCCTACGTCAAAAATCCCATAAATGAGGCCCTCAGTGTCTTTGTTGAGACTCATGTATGCTAAATTTTCAGGTGGGCTAGAAACAACCCTGAACAGGATTGGTGCAGCCTGGAAATTCTACCCCATAGAGGGTCTTTGGCAATGGTGGTTGATGACCTTTGAAAGTGGTTAAGTGTCATACATCCCTGAATTCCAATGAGTGAGTGAAGCAAGTGAACCTGACTTCTTGTAGGATGGTTCAGCAATGTTCTCCCCCTTAGAAAATGTTTAAAAAATGGGGTCAAATAGTGCACGTTAAAATGCAATGTACACATATATTTCATGAAAAGCCATAGTCTCTGAAAGTGCACTCATTAAACATTCAAGTAGTTTCATAATGTGCAAATGAAGCCTGATGCTTCTGAGGAGTTGACCACATTTTTTCTGAATGTGTGATGGTGCTCCCCACATGCCAATGTGAAGTATGTTGAAATATCGACAGCAAAAATATTGTGTAAAAGAATATTGTGGCAAAAATATTGAGGACAAAATAATCCAGAATGTAAGTGCATATAGGTAAGTAGAGGTTTACTATTCTTAACTCGACATCTACATACCCTGAAGATATATATATTGCCAGGTACATATCTGTGGAGTTAAGTAAAGTGAATCTATTCTTACACCAATAAACTCACCATGTTGATATTTTTGTCCTCAATGTTTTTGGCAAGATATTCTGGTACCACAATATTTTGCAGTCCATATAAAGGTAGAATCGCTGTCAATAACTACCTGTAGTGTATGAGGGTAGGCATTTTGTGTTGGATGCTATCTCCCAATGTCAAGAATTCTACAATATCCCACTACCATATTTGCTATTGATGTGGTTAATTAACTACAAAAATTACCTACAGTATATCAGCCTTCAAATGCCATGGTTGTCCCCTATGCTAAAGACAATTTTCAATATGCTGGGGCAGTGTAACTAGGAGTGTGACACGTGCTGCACTACCACCGCTTGAACCTGGAATGAGTTCACCAGTATAGAGAGCAGAAACTTTGAAGCATTCGCTGTGTGTTCAAAAAGAGTTCAATGTTAACAGCAGCCAGGGAGCAACTTAATTTTACCAATTAGTTTTAATGTTTTTTATCCTGCACTAATAGGGCATCATTTATGAGGTCCCTTGCGGCACTTTTGCACCACCGGAACGTCACTTTTTTGATGTTTCTGTGGCGCAACGTGTCTCGGCATATATACAAGGCCACGCAAAGCCGCTTTTCATGGCCTTGTAATCAATCAATCAAAAATAGCTTTATTCGATTTAAAAACTAAATCATAAAAGCACAATTTTAACAATCATTTAAAAACATTTTGCAGAGAGAGAAAAGAAATTTACAATCATTGTTAAGAATCAGGGCTCAAATTCCACATTGTTTTCCTACAATTAATAGCACATTTCAAATAAGTAACAATGGACAGCATAATCATTTCATCTTCTAAAACTTGTAACACCAGAAACGCTGTGCGACATTGTCTCAAACCCAAGGTTTTTAAAATCGGTACTAAAAATCTTTTTCTTGGGAGAGAATAAAACTTACAGAATAGAGCGATATGTAGTGTAGACTGTTGTGATATGTCTTCACATGGGCAGGCACCCAAATTCTTAGACCAATCATTGGTAACTGTGAAACTTGTAAGTCTATAAAAAGACCCCAAACGAAAGCGAGTTAACAGCATTCTGTCGTAGCTCCCAGGTACACAGACTAAATAGGGCTGAATACCGTGACATGATAGCATCAACTGATTGTCCAGGACTGTAGGTTTAACAATCTCTAGAGAGAGTCCAATAGATTGTAAATGTGCTAGACAGCCTGCTTTTAGTGTCTTTCTCAAGATTGCTACAATGCTGTCAGGCCTGTCAAAATATTCAGGGTGTCCAATGTCGCTCATGAATTTTTTAGTATAATTTAGCCAGGGGATAGAGGACGCCCTACACAACATTAGGCAGTCGTTGACGAAATCACGATTGAAGTTAGTATGTGCGGAGGCCCAAACCTTATGCCACAGCAAGATTGGTTCGATTTTAATCAGATCTGAAATATACGGCAAACCAAGTTCAGAGTGGCAAATAAAATTAGCCGTGCTATTGGGAACAGCCAATAAATATCTTGTGAATGCGTTCTCTATCAATTGTAACGGCTGAGTGTCTGTGTGGCCCCAGATGCCTGCTCCATACATGGCTGTAGAGAGGCACTTGGCTTTATAAATTTGTACTAATTCTGGCACAGGTCTTCTGCCCAATCTTCTAGCAAAATTGGTCAGAGCACCAGTAGCCCTGGAGAACAGCAATTTCCTCGCCAGCACTGCGGGGTACCAAGTCCCCCGATAGTCAAAATGGATGCCTAAGTATGGGAAGCTATTAATGCATTCTACTTTAGTATTATCGATAAAAATATCGCGGCATTTAGCACTATTCTTGCCACATTTCATTATGTAAGTTTTAGATGTGTTCACTTTGAAGCCCCTCGAGTCCATAAACATGGTAAAACTGGTTAAAACTCTCTGCAAGCCTAATTGGGTACGGGCCATTAAAACCGCATCATCTGCGTATAACAGTGCCTGAACTGGATGCTTATTAATAAAAGGGAGATCCTAACATTGGTCGGTTAAAAATTGGCCGAGGCCGTTAATATATAAGGTAAAAAGGAATGGGGCGAGCACACAACCTTGCCTCACACCTTTACTAATTGGGAATTTAGCTGTGCATTCGCCCTGTTTTCCAAACCGGACCCTTGCACCTGCATCTTTATAAAGCTGCCTGATAAACTGTATAAGGGGAGGATCCACACCCATATCCTTTAATAAGCTCCAAAGTCTATCATGTCTCACACAATCAAACGCGGAGCTAAGATCCACAAAGGCTAAAAATAATTTTCCTTGCTTGGCCTGTGTATATTTACCTATCACAAGGCTTAAATTTAGCCCCTGTTCTATGGTCCCTAGGCCCTGGCAGAAACCATATTGCAGATTAGAGACAACCCCTTTATCTTCCGCCCAAGTCTGCAGCCTATTTAAACTGACACGCCCAGTTACTTTAAGAAAGGAGTCCAGAAGGGAGATCGGTCGGTAACAAGTAGGATTATTACGATCCCCCTTTTTGCATATCGGGACCACTATCGAATCAGACCAAGAGGAAATAAGGCCCTGCTGGCAGCAGGCTGTTAAAACATGAGTTAATAATGGACCCCAGAGCGAGAGATTAGATTTATACACGTCCACAGGGACTCCGTCCGGACCGGGTGCCTTACCCGCTGCACTGGCATTTATAGCACTTACAACATCATCTAGAGAAAAACATAGATCCAGAAGGAACGAACAGATCTGGTCGGACTCTAAACAAGAATCCGATTCTGCAAGGTTCCGTCCCTGTTTCTCATCATTATATAGGGTAGTAAAATGCTCCACCCTTTTTGCCTCACTAATTGCTATTTCTATTGATGGTGAGTCTCTTGAGGCTAGGAAGGGCGCGTTAACCGCCTTCCAAAAGCTATTATTATCTCTACGCTCACAGGCATCATGCAAGGCCTGCCATGCCTCAGCTCTTAGTGTCTCCTTACGGTCTTTCAGCGCAGATCTATAGGCACTTCTCGCTAGTTTTATATCACTTTGGGATCTATCCTGCCTGTGTAGCGCTTTCTTTAGATTTACATGAGCTTTAGTGCAAACCGAGTCAAACCACCCCTGTTCCTTCTGCTGTCTTTTCTTAAATTCCACAGTTAATGACTTCTTAATCTCCACAGAGATGATGCAGAATGATTTTAGGACCTCAGCATTAGCAGCAGACTCATTAAGGCAGACTGTGAAAGCCTGGTTACAATTGGTTATTAGTTGCTTAAAAAACACAGTCGGGTCAATTTTCGCCCAGCTCAAGGAGTACCCATTTAATCTGTTAAGTGAGATGTTGAAGGGAAATTGATCCACTGGGGCCTCCTTGCTGGACGCAGAGCTTGATAAAAGGAAAGATAAGCTTATTGGGAAATGATTACTCATTGCATTAGAGTGGGTTTCAAAGTTGCGCACCCTACTTACATGGCGCTTCGTAACTAAAATAAAATTGATTATGGAACCACATCCTCTGCCATTAAATGTACTCTTAAATGGTATTGTTGGGGAGCAAAGTTCATTGGCGAACCCCAGATCAAATTGGAAAACAAGGGTGTTAAACAAGTCCCCAGATGTTGTATGTGGGAAATGAGCATATTCAACACCTCTTTCAACGTTTAGGCCGCAAATGCCCCACATGGCATATTGACACAGGACGTGATTAAAGTCCCCACCCCAAATAATACACAAGTCTTTCAACGAGCTCTCTTGAAATTTAGAAATATCATTCCGTAGTTTACTCAACACGCACCCTCCCTGCTCTTTAGGAATATTATTATAAAAATTTAAGAGAGCGACAGAGTGCTCCTTGTCCACATGCAACAGTAGAATCTGACAATAGCTGGTCGAAACTTTAAAAACAGTCTTGTTAACATTAATACAGTTAGATACATAAGTACACAGCCCACTCTTATTTCTACCACATACCTAGGTAACCGCTGGTGAGTGGTAGGTTTTATAACCATTAATATGAATCTCATTCTCCAACTAAGACTCTTGCAGACACAGTATGGGGAAATCTTCCACAAAAGTTACCCATTGTGGATCATTTACTTTCGAACGCAGTCCAGCAACGTTCCAGAATAGTATATTACATTCAAACGAGCTTATCACTGGGTGGACCCTCTGAGTCACTGCCATTGCGTGACAATCGGTATTGTTTTCATTGGTGACCCGGACCAATGGGTCAAGAGTGGTTACAAAGGACCCAATTGATGTGGAGACTCCTTGACCAATAGTCAGATTTGTTGTAAAATCATTAGAGGAACCAAGTGCATCAGATAAGGCAGGCACTAAGCCCCTCCCTATCTGTGCACATGATAACTCCGGGATAATCGGTCAATCGATGTCCTCGAGTGTAGGGAGGATATGAAAACGGTTAGCAACCGATACATTATAAGAAGAGTCTCAGGCAAGGTTTTGGCATGGATCAAGTCTTTCCTGAAGGATAGAGCATTTCAGGTATTCGAGGGCAACTGCACCTCTAAGCGCGTGCCACTAATGTGCGGAGTTCCTCAGGGCTCATCATTAAGTCCCACTCTATTTAATGTTTATCTAAAACCTCTTGCTGAGCTAGTCCTCCCATATGGGATTCAGATCATTACCTATGCGGATGACACGCAGCTAGTGGTAGCGCTAAAACACCCGAAGAATATGCCAGTCAATATAGAAGCCTGTATGGAAACTGTGGCCACAAGGATCGACCAGTCATGTCTCAAGCTCAATGGAGACAAGACTGAGCTAATGATCTTGGGTAACTACCTCATCGCCACAGCTGGATTGAACTGGCCTAACTGTCTTCGCCAGCCGCCAGCCCCCAAAGATCAAATCAAAGGTTTGGGAGTCTGGTTGGATAAGTACCTTAATTTCAACTGCCAAGCAGTCAAGTTAGCCGCCTCCTGTTTTGGTATCATCAGAATGCTGTGAAAAATCCTCCCACTTCTCCCCACACCAGCTCGAAGAGTGATGGTCCAGGCGCTGGTACTCTCCCGTCTGGACTACGGGTACTACCTCTACCTTGGCACCACAAAGTCCACCACAAGGAAACTGCAGGTGGTGCAGAATTGCACAGCCAGGCTGCTTCATCACACCCCCTATTCGCATTCGGCCAAGCCAGCACTAAAAAACCTGCACTGGCTCCCAATAAATGAACGGATAAGGTTTAAATCATTGTGCATAGCACATAAAACGCTCTGGGGGATCGGTCCAAAGATAAACCATTCTCTTATGGCCTTCCATCGCCCTTCAAGATGCCTCCGGTCAGCCAGCCTGTTTTTAGCAGCGGTACCTAAAATTAAGAGGGCCCGTTCAGGGGGCCGAACCTTCTCTTACAATGCCGCCAGACTATGGAACACTCTCCCCATCCAGCTGCGCTCAACTGCCCACCACCTCTCCTTCCGGAAGCAGCTGAAGACTTGACTCTTCCAGAATCTGCCTTAACCATCCAGCCTCCATTTGCTTGTGGCTGCTAGCACGGGGATGCCTAAGGGTAGCCATGCGCTTAACAAAGGCTAATAAATAATAATAATAAGGTGGGAATAACCTGGGGAACCCTATTCTGAGTTCTATGTTGGGTAACCGCATGTGGCTGATAAAAGATCCCCAATGGCAGGATATTAATGCCCAAGTGTGTTATGTTTAGGTTCCCTGCTCTAGATAAAATTACTTGTATTAAATGTGGATCACTAAAAGTTAATACTACACAGTCACCTGCTAGTGATTTGTGGTCTCGACCAACCCAGGGGACCCGTCTAGCCATTTTAAAGTTTGCAAATAGAGCTTCAGTTAGACCAGTTTTTGAGCCTAACCAAAAAAGAGATTTGTTTCTTAGGGCCTCCCAAGTTTCCGTGTTCTGTGTTTTAAGGACAGGGACATTGGCCAAAATAATCGTATAGGGAGTAACTGCAGGGGGTAGATCAAGGGTGTTTAAGTTCTTGGTCAATTTGCCTTGGGAGACTGGGACCGACTGGTCGAGCGCCCTATTGTCATATGGAACAGGATCAGCCACATGAATAAGGATCAGCCACATGAGTTACTAATGCCGTATTAAAGGTAGGTGGAATCGTATACATGGCATGAGAATCTAGATTTATAGTATTACGTACCATTCTTTCTAGTTCAATAGCACTAGAGGGTTGAATAGCAGGCAGTAGTGGCAGTTCTTCTCTAGGACAGGTTACAGAGTCAGTTGTTATAGGGTGAAGTTGTCCCATTTTGTTTTTTAGAATATCCTTGATAGCCCCCACTCTGTCCATTAATCTAGTTATGGAATCAGTTACATTTTTATACAAGTTATCAATTTTTGTTGTAATCTTACTAAGCTCAGCCATCTGGCCGTCAATTAAAGAGTTAATGGAGGGTGAAGGCTTCCTACCTTTGTCGGATTTTCCCTGTCTACTCAAATTTTTCCGTTTCTTCCTAGTCGCTTTCCTGCTCAAGGGGGGGGATTAAATTTAGCGCCCTACCCAGAGCCTCAGGGTTTCTAGGTCGCTTAGATGGTGGCTGCGGCTCGCAATCCAAGTCACTTACATAAATATGACCGGATATATCTTGAACACACCGATTCAAGGGCTGCTGTTCTATCGTTACCTCCAGCTGACTTACTCAGGGGGGGGGGGTCATGTGCATAACCCGTGGGAATTTTCACTACCAACCCTCGTACCTTCCCTTGTGTTAGAGACTCCTCAACTGAGTTTATTTGCTGTTCTATGGCCCCCATAGCTCCCGTCAGGTAATTCATCAAAGATTGCTGCCCACCCCCTGTTGGATTGGGCGCGGATCCCACATTTCTCTTACCCATCCTCTCACGTAGGTAATAGCCAAATAATTAGAAAAGGCTGGACTTAAAGTTCACACAATTTATGGGGGGTGAAGAAGAGACGCTGTCCCTCAATACAACAAGCACCAAAGTTTGGAAGTCCTCTCCTGTACCAGCTCCGAAAATACTCCGTAAGTAACAGTACAATGTCAAACCTCCGATAGATATCTTGGATAGGGCTGGTCGAAGATCAATGTGGGCCACGTACGGTCTATTCAAGTCTCACTGAGACACTATAAATAGACCAAGAGGGTATATTTCACAGGACTCACCCTCATACACCTCCGTCGTCCCCCTATGGATTTTTTCAGAGGGTTGGCCCAGCCCAGCCTCCTCCGGGCTATGACGGGCTAAGACGGGCCCGTCTTGGCCCGGTCTTCGCCCAGGCCGAGCGCGGGCACACCCCTCGCGCGTCCCGCGCTGCGGGACCTCCGTTGGCCTTTTCAGGCATCCACAGCCCCTCCTCTCTGCTGGGCAGGGCTCGGGCAAAAGTGCTTAGTGCTTCTGGGCCAGGGACCGGCAAAAGTGTGGAGTGCTTTCTCCCGCGCTGCGGGACCTCCGTTGGCCTTTTCAGGCATCCACAGCCCCTCCTCTCTGCTGGGCAGGGCTCGGGCAAAAGTGCTTAGTGCTTCTGGGCCAGGGACCGGCAAAAGTGTTGAGTGCTTTCTCCCGCGCTGCGGGACCTCCGTTGGCCTTCTCAGGCGGCCACAGCCCCTCCTCTCTGCTGGGCAGGGCTCGGGCAAAAGTGCTTAGTGCTTCTGGGCCAGGGACCGGCAAAAGTGTTGAGTGCTTTCTCCCGCGCTGCAGGACCTCCATTGGCCTTTTCAGGCGTCCACAGCCCCTCCTCTCTGCTGGGCAGGGCTCGGGCAAAAGTGCTTAGTGCTTCTGGGCCAGGGACCAGCAAAAGTGTTGAGTGCTTTCTCCCGCGCTGAGGGACCTCCGTTGGCCTTTTCAGGCATCCACAGCCCCTCCTCTCTGCTGGGCAGGGCTCGGGCAAAAGTGCTTAGTGCTTCTGGGCCAGGGACCGGCAAAAGTGTCGAGTGCTTTCTCGCAAAAGTGTCGAGTGCTTTCTCATGGCCTTGTAAATATGTGCTCCTTTCACGCAGATCACTGTGTGAAAGGGGCGTTCCATGGGTGTTGTTGTAGGTGTTTCCCCCGCAACACACATGGAATTTGAAGCATTTTTCGATTTACGAGAAATCGTAAAACTGGTAATGCATCAGAATCTAACACCACCCCAGGGGTGGCGTTAGGGAGGCTCCATGAGGGGAAATGTTTTCATTTCTCCTCGTTTTTTCTTTTTTCTATGTGTGCTGCAGAATGCATAAAAACATTTTCAAGCTTCATTTTGGAATAACAAATGCAGCAAGTTGCATTTTAGTGATAAAGTGTGATGGGAACACTGATTGTTAATAAGTTCAAATTCATTTGCTTTTACCCCATGTTATTGGCACATAGTTACCTTTCTCGTATGTTATTGCTCCTTTATAACAATTTAAACAGGTGCCACCGTGGCAAGAGTCACTGGGTTAGTGGAAAATAGTTCCGATTCTACAGGAATTTCCTTAGAAAATAAGATCCACATTTGAAAAAGCCTTCATAGGAAAGATTGTAAGTGTGACTGGAATGCTTTCATTAGGGAATCATTTGGTACTGGACTGCTTTAGCATTTATGGTCTAACACAATCGCCATTCTTGCCTCGATAAGATGCCAAACTGAGAGCAAAAACCAGCTATTTGCCATCAACAACAGCTCCTGGAATATTAAAGGACTGGGGCAGTGGATGGGCTGGCCCAGAATATTTGCCTAGCATAAGTATCGTTTTTTTTACAATACATAAAGAACAGTATCAAGGAACAAACTCAAATGTTTTTGCAGTTTACCAATGCCAAACAAAATATAGTTTGCATATCCATATCCAAGCAGCACATTGAGGCATTCTCAATTGCCACGGAAGTGGAGATTTACCCCAAAGGTAGCAGCATCCACCGAGATTTGGGTGCTTCTTGTCAAATGAGCACAAGGAAGTGGTCTCAAATGTTTGTGGGGGGACAGGTAACAAATTGTTCCAAAAACGTAGTTTATAATGAGATAGTGGCTTAAATGTCAGACTTGAGGAAGTCTTGTTGCATGTTCCCCTACATGTGAGCCTGCACCCTAATATTGCTGCACATAAATATTTGTCTGGTCACACATACACATGGAAGAATGTGCATGCCCCCTGGTTTTTGGCATACCAAGATGTGTGTGGGCTCCGTCATGCATATTCCCCATAGGTGGCTGCACACAAAGGTTTATGGGATCTCATCACAAATATGCAACAGATGACTGACCAGGAATCCTGGATGTAGCTGCATCTTGAGGATTGTAATAGGTAGACATATACATCAGAAGTTGAGCAAGAATCCTAGTGAAAGCTATGAGCCTTGTGAGGGTCCAGTTACGCATGTGTACTGGAGAGGCATCTGCACTATGGAGTCTGTTGAAATATGCATGCCCAAACTGTGAGAAAACAACTTTGAATGGCAGGACACAAAGGCCCGTGTGGGTCTGGTCAATCATGTAGACCAGTGTGTAGGGTGTTGCGGTCTTGTTACAAAGGAAATTCGTAGATTCTGGTGGTGGCTGTCCAAACACTTGTAACGTCTATTGAAATATGTGTGCCAAATTATGTATCTGTCTTTTAGAATGAAGATGATCGGAAAGGTTGGCCTCATACATGCACCAGCCCATTTTGGAGTTGGCTTTATACAGATGGAAATAGGCAATGAACAATCCGCGTGCACAGTCACAGAAGACTGTGTACTTTCTTTATACTCACTCTCAACTCTTGTTCTGTTAGGCAGTCTGCATGAGACCTGCATTGACCTACACCAGCCACTAGCTTGGAGACACACTGTTGACTGCAATAAGACATGCTGCTGATGTGATACTGCCAGACGAAACTAAAATCTGTTTTGGCAACATAAAATTAAGTTGCCAGCAATACTGTATGTACCAAATTGAGCACTTTTACTAGATAAAAGATAATAATTAATGTCTTTAGTTTAATATTTGATATAGGCCTCTAAAAACAACAAAAAAGACAATTTTACAAAAAAATCTTGGTCAGACATATTTTAGGTGACTACAAGTTACCAAATTTTTTTCAAATAAATAATGGATATGATACGATCAACAAAAACTACTTCGGCAATTTGTATTTCTCAGATTTTTTATATGATGTGGGAGTGTGAGGGCAGGGGTGGGTGATGGAAGTTCTCTCTGTATTTGTAAAAGACAGGCTTTGTTCACTTTTTTGTAGCATGACAGGCAGCCTGCCTTGAATCTGCAGGATCACGCTGTCATTCACAGGTATTAACCTTGCCTAGTGGACAGGATGGCAACAGTTGTGCTTAGATATTTCACTACTGTGTTAACAGTTGGCACTGGGGCACAAACTCCAGCCCTGGCCATTGTGACTTAAGCTACATATTAGCAGTTGTGTAATTTCCTTATTTTGGAACCTAGAGGCTGAGATCTATTTCACTTACCCAAAGAATTTGGGCCACATCACTTTGACACCTCTGCCTCAAATTATAAATCTATATATTACAATTTTACACTGTACTATTTCCCAGTGTATTTGTTCCAAAATTACCTCTGCATCAGATTCCGATTGCTGGTATCTGGTTTTAATCAAATCGCCGCTGTTCTATCGAGAACACATTGTGTTCAAGATACTGTTGGTGCAATCAAACCACTCATTGTAAAGTGCACCACTGGTCAGTGGAGCTAGGTCTATGCTGCATAAAATATTTTAAAAAGAGCAGAGTCTTTAAGGACAAGAGCGAATATGTGGTAAACAAGAGCAATCCGTTATCAAGAACAGCGGAATGTTGAATGGTTATTGGTGTCAACAGGATCGTGTCTGGGATACATGAGTGCGACTAATATCAGAATCACATCTCCGATGCCCTCGAGTTATTTTTAAGAAGAACTATCTCACTTAGCTAGTGTATTGTCAAGAGCAAAATTTAGGAGTAATCTGTGTATTTTAAAGAATGAGTAAATAAATCTGGGTGTTTATGGAGTCATGTATTGAGCAGAACTAAGTGAAATGTTGGTATTATCAGACTGTACTCTGATTGAGTCTGGGTTTCATATGGCGTTCTGACGGAGCAAATGCATTAGTAAAATCACAGTCTTAGTATATATTTGCGTAATCAAGGGGCAGAGCTCTGGGTGAGTGTCTCTCATGACAAATTTGAGTGAGATATTGAAGAGTGTGAGGCTGAGAAATAAGCCTTGGGGGACAACGCAGATCAGGTGTGGGCTTGTTGGTGTAGGGGGCCTACATGTGACCTGTGGGGAAGGAACTGATCCACTGAAGAACATATCCTCAAATTCCTGTCTCATGAACATGTTGGATAAGCATCAGGTGGGTAATGGTGCAGAAAGTAGCAGAGAGGTCGAGGAGGATGAAGGCTGCAGTGTGACCCTGGTCCATGATGAGATGCATGTTGTCAGTAGTGGTGATGAGAGCAGTCTCATTGCTGTGGTTTGGTCTAAATCCTGATTCGGATGGATCCAGGAGGTGGTTGGCATTCAGGTGGTTAGCCAGTCTCCTTTTGTTGAGTTTCTTTAAGACTTTCGCCGGGTAGTTTAGCAGTGAGATGGGTTTGTAGTTTGCTGGTGTTTTCGGATCTGCTATAGGTTTTTTTCAAAAGAGGCAGGATGGTGGTGTGTTTACATACGTCACAGAAGATGGCAATGGTGAAAGAGTCATTGAGGATCGTGGTGAAGGCGATGCAGATGGGTTCAAGTCCTTTGGGGAAGGCGAAGTGTGGGCCAAGGCCAAGGGAGCTCCTGTATCATATGTCCATGCCGGCCCATTGTCGTTTTCCCTATGTTAGCATGAGCATGTTGCAGACTGTCCTCTGCTTTGCGCACATTACTCTACAGACACATTTTGCTTTGTGCCACACTGTACTCTCAAAGGCGAAAAAGAGGACAAGGGGGACCCTACTCACTAGGAACCAGGGTAAGTCATATGTATCCGAAAACAACGGTTCTAGCGGGAATACAATAAATTTATACTGGTAATTAAAAATGCACAATCGCGATCAATTAGGGTTAAGGATGTCAGAAAAAGAGAGCCTCGCAGACTTGGTGTTCATAATAATTCTTTTTTTATCCAAATTTTTATAATTCAAAAACAATACATACACCGACCGAGAAGAACCACAATAGTGATTATATGTCCCAAGCAAATGAAACCATCTAATACATTGTGAACAGACATGTGATATATACAGAACTTGGTTTCCACAATTATTGAAAAAGACAACGACCACAAGATGAATTGATAATAATTATAGCCTCTGTGTACAATAGTCAGAGCTATTTAAAATGGTTCGCTATCAATCGAGTCGACGACATTTCGACCCTCTTGCAATGTGGGGTCTCCTCAGGACCAAGGTGTAAGGGACAATCTGATGGTAGTATTACAGCCGCGTGAGAGGCACATAAAGTGTGAGACACCCGTGAAATGAGAAAGAAGAAATTAATACTCACACGGGGACTCGGTCGAGCACCCCGTGTGAGAGATGAATGGCTGTGAACTGGTATTAATCAATTGTGGCTCAGTCACAATAGTGGGCAGGATCAACACCACTGCTCATGTCATTGTTACCAGGCAGACGACCAGAGCAGTTCTCATCCTATGTGGCATATTTCAAAAGCCTTATTCTCCTGCCGTGGCACTACCGGTCCCGCGACTTTATCTATCCAGCGGAGGATCCTGCTCAGGTACCACTACATTGAGTGGTGTTGATCCTGCCCACTATTGTGACTGAGCCACAATTGATTAATACCAGTTCACAGCCCTTCGTCTCTCACACGGGGTGCTCGACCGAGTCCCCGTGTGAGTATTAATTCTTCTTTCTCATTTCACGGGTGTCTCACACTTTATGTGCCTCTCACGCGGCTGTAATACTACCATCAGATTGTCCCTTACCCCTTGGTCCTGAGGAGACCCCACATTGCAAGAGGGTCGAAATGTCGTCGACTCGATTGATAGCGAACCATTTTAAATAGCTCTGACTATTGTACACAGAGGCTATAATTATTATCAATTCATGTTGTGGTCGTTGTCTTTTTCAATAATTGTGGAAACCAAGTTCTGTATATATCACATGTCTGTTCACAATGTATTAGATGGTTTCATTTGCTTGGGACATATAATCACTATTGTGGTTCTTCTCGGTCGGTGTATGTATTGTTTTTGAACTATAAAAATTTGGATAAAAAAAAGAATTATTATGAGGCTCTCTTTTTCTGACATCCTTAACCCTAATTGATCGCGATTGTGCACTTTTAATTACCAGTATAAATTTATTGTATTCCCGCTAGAACCGTTGTTTTCGGATACACTGTACTCTCACACAGAACACGCTGTTGTTTTTGCGTTGTGTTTTTTCCTGGGATTTAGTCTGAACATGTAGGCAAGGTCAAACAACAATGCCCCTTGTTATTTTGTTCTGGTCAGGCCCTAGCACCTAGACAAATCACACAAATGCAGATGTTGTTTCAGGAACACATTCTTTTGTCATATAGGTATGCACAGATAGGTAACACACACTTGGAGAGCGACCTTTCCAGGGAACAAATTGTGACAGCACCTGAGATGTAGAACTTTCATCTGTGTATACTAAGGTACGGGGTCTGCTTCCAACACCCATAGATCTTCTGATATAGAATCATTTTGCTTCTGTAGAAGGGGAGGGAGGTTAGGCTACACTGTCGTATATAATGACAGCTCCATTTATGATTTACGGACTACTTGCTATGCTGATCGTATTTGTATTCGGCATTTTCCTACTTGTTGTGGCACATATACTGCATACTAGAGCACAATAGTTAAAATAAACATTTTAAACTTTCCTCGTGTCTCTGTCAGAACTTATTGTGGACGAGTACGAGTGTGACTGAGAGCAAAAGGGTGTGTCCTGTAGCCGTGATTCCTGAGAGAGTCGTGAGTGTTGTGTTCTGGGGTGTCTAATCACTTGTTCTTCTGTGAGTGAGTAGGAGGGCAAGTGAGACACTATAGCTAGTCAGTCCCAGGCTCATGGGTATTCGGGTGGTAGGATGATTCAGTCCCTGCCTACTAAGATTCTATGATTGCAAGCATAGTTCTGTGACTCCGCAGAATCCCTGCAACACCTGAGTGGATAGAGTGCATGGTGTTGGGGGTTTCCATGGGGGGATGGTGGGCCACTATGTTGGGTCGGCTTCTGGTTTGTTCTCATTGTCATGGTGGAGGACTGCCAGAGTGAAGAGGTCTGGTTGGGGTGTGAAGTTGCCTTATATTGTGTTCATCTTGTTGCAAAAGTGTAAAGCGAGCTCAAAGCAAACTTTCTTTGGAGATGACGATGTGGGAGGAGCTTGGTGGCTCTAAGCTGCTATTGGTAGTGTTGTAGGACGGATTTGCAGGTTTGTCTGTCAGTATCGTTGTGGGCGAGTCTCCATTGTGTACCAGTTTTTTTCAGTGGCACTAAGTGAGATGCACGTCCTAACCTATGGGTGGACCAGCTTGGTTAAGGTCTTGCCCAAAAGAAAGGTGGTGGCTTGGAGTGGGGCCAGGGTGTCCTTGCAAGAGGTGATCCAGTTTTTCAAGTTGTCAATGAATCGGGATCGGTCTCATTGGTGCTTTAGGCAGAGAGTGTGAATTTCTGTGGTCTAAGTTTCCTCGAAGAATGTGTTTCAGTTGTGTCAGATGGTTTTGGTGGGGGCATTTTGTCATCGACTGATAAGGTGTACTCAGAATCACACAAGGAAGTGGTCAAGCCAGGTTAGGGGGGATGGGCTTGTCCACCATGATGTTGAAGTTGAAAAAGATAGGGTCTAGGAGATTTCCGGCGGTACAGCTTATGACCTTCACTCGCTGAGTCCAACTGTGTACATGTTTTGCAGGACGTTGTTGGGTCAGTGTGGTCATCCAGGTGGAAATTAAGAACATTGAGAAGGATGAAAGAGCTGGAGTTGAGTATAAGGGATGGGATGATGCCTGCAATGGTATTTCTGAAGTCAGCTCTTGGTCACGGTGACGAGCAGAGTAGGGCTGCTCCCAGAATGGTGTTGTCCAAGATGCTGAGTTTGAAAGCCAGGTTCATGTTGGTGACAGGAGCTGGCCGAGGTGAGGAAGCATTAGATATTTTACTTATAGATGATTTTGATTCCTACTCCAGGTTTGCTGGTTCTGTCCTACCATGTGATCTTGTAGCCTGGTGGGGTGACTGTTGCTATGCCCACAGCGGAAGCATGCTTGAGTCAGGTTTCAGTGAGGAAGAGTAGGTCCAGGAGAGGTTGTGCAAGAGTTCCCAGATTTGATGCTGTGTTTGAAGAGTGAGTGTGTGTTGAGGAGGCCGCAGGTCAGTGTGGGGTGGGTATTGTCATTGCAGTGTTGTGTGCAACAAGTGTGTATGTGTGGTGATGGGGAGAGTGCAATTGAAGCAGCATGAGCCACAGTGCAGGTTGAGGTGGCCAGGCTGCAGTGCTGGGAGATACATCCAGGGTTCAAAGCATTGAGGACTGCAGCAGAGTAGGGGTTTGGGCTGCTGTGGGTCTGGTGGAGGGCCAGGGCTCCTGGTGCTGGTGTTGGGCGGATCGCAGATGGGAATAGAAGGGCTTGCCTTTCGTGCATTTTTGGTGAGCCAGTGGCACCTTTGTGCTGTGTCCCCATTAAGGAGATCTGGGAGGGGGAGGAGATCCTGAGGGTGGTCAGTAGGGCTTAGTGGGGCTAGAAGGTGTGGCAGAAGAACGCAGGAAGCAGGGGACACAAAGGGTACTGGTTGTTGCCACTGTCGCTGTCAAGACAGAAAAGAAGCGAAAAAGAGCAAGAGAGACTGAATTTGAGAGAGAGAAAAATCAGAAAATGGGGCAGAGTGAAAAAGCGAAAACAGGCAAAAGGTGTGAAAAGAGAGGCAAAAAGCAGGAAACTCACTGTGTCACTTAGTCTTACACAAAGTCTCACATACTATCACTCACTGTCCCACATACTGTCTCATTCACATGCTCACATTGTCTCACTCACTGTTTCACGCACTTTCTCACTCTGTGTCACACTGTTTGACTGTCACTCACTCTCATTCACTGTCTCCTATGCTCATACTGTTTCTCACACTATCTCACTCACATGATCACTTATTGTCTAACTCATATGCTCACACCGTCTCACTCATGCTCATTTACATGCTCACTCACTGTCTCACTCACTTTCACTGTTACACTCACTCTTACACTCACTCATATTCTCACGCTTATACACTACTCACACACACACATTCACAATCACTTCATCCACACAATCATTTAATAAAAGGTAATTTTTACTTCGTCTCAGCTGCCTGGGGACCTTGCACTTTAGCTCATCATACAAGTGCACTGTTTGGAGTTTCCTCCTCAAACACTCAAGCATGAAGCTGAGATCTGGATTCTGTGCATTACATCAGCATGGAACTGACATCTCAGGATACATGCTGATGCACTCTGCACACTCTGGATTTCGGAGTCTTGCTTTTCACTCAGCCTTTCCTAACTGAATGACATGTTGTGAAAGGGTTGTGAACGGCTGATTGGTGTGTACCCTGGGCACAGCAGGGCTGAAAGCGAAAGCATCTGATTCTACATTGCCAATGTCACTGCAGGGCATCAGATATGGAGAGGCGCTGAGGTGTGCCAGGCCTTTGAGACTAGGGCTAGGATTTCACCATCTTGGATAATATGTCTCATATCTGGTGCAGGTGCATTCATACACCTGCATTAGCCATCACAAAGATGTCACCAACAGTCTCAGACTGATAATTGGCTCGGTCTGCATTTTTTCCTACCACACACATAGTAAATAATGCTTTATTGTTCACTTTAAAAAAAGTAGAAAAAGCAATAGAAATTAGAACGACAGAAGCCCTACACCCATGTAAGTGATCTACCCTTGGTTTGGGTTCTTGTCTGCCACCACTCAAAGGGCACCCTGTGGAGTGTGCTAACTAAACTCCTCCCGCTCTGTTGTTCATTGTTAACCCCTTGACTGCTAAGACTTTGCCCCAGTGTTGCTAAGCCCTTTTTTGAGGTTTGGGATACTTTGCACTTAAATCTGCATCACTTTTTTTTACCACAAAAAGTATCAACTCCAAATTTGTGTCCTTTTTCCCAACATTCTGAGGATTAAAAAAATACCCAGAGTTTGTGGATTTTCCTAGAGGAAACCAAGAAAATAGCCATAATGTAGCTAATTGTCAGTTTTTTGGGGGAAAAATGGAAAAACGTGCTGTTCAAGAAAGTGGTTTTTTTTCCTAAAAATGGCATGAACAGTTTGCTATGCTAGGATAACCATCTTTCCTGCTTTCATTAACATGTACAGTTGTATCAAAAAGCATTTTAACACTGTTTTTCCATTTTTTCTAAGAGGTAGTCCATTTTTCCAAATGTCTTTGGTTTCAACCTACTTGCAATTTGTGGTAGAAACAGTTTTTTTTTTTCTTTTGTCCTCATTCGCCATTAGATAATTAGAGCTGTTAAATTTCCTCCTGTGGCCTCCCTCTCAAATAGCACCAACTGGAGAGCTCTATATCTAGATGGTAATGCTTTACACAGAGCCTCTCTACATACTTGTTCTGTATAATCCCGGGCGCCCAACAAAACTAGAGAGATGAAGTAAAACAAGTGTAAAGGCTTAATCATTGGACTGATTTCCCTATTGATCAAGAGTGGCCAACCATTCCTCACATGGACCCCAAAAATCTATTCTATTATCCCTATTATTTTTATATTTTACTAATTTAACTCTATCCATCTTCATTGTATATTTAATGGAGATCACCCAGTCTAAAAAAGTTGGGGAAATATTCTTTATCCACTTTTTGCAAATTTCTCTTCTTGCAAGCAAAATCAAATATAAACAATATCTTTTTTTCCCACCTGGAAAATGACTTATACTCTGAAAACAGGCCAAAAAAAACTAAAACTGTGCCTACCTGGATATTTAGGCCAAAAATATCTTCTATACCTTTATTAACCTCTGCCCAGAAATGCCGAAGCTTGGGGCAAGTTAAAAACATATGAACATCATCCGCATCCACCAAGAGACACTTTGGGCACTTAGGCGCTGGACCTTTCGAGAATTTTGAGAGCTTAAGGGAAGACCAATACACCCTGTGAACACAAAATATATGATTCCTTCTTAAATTTGCAGGTTGTACTGTAGAGTACAAGATGTCATGAGATACTTGCCATATATCTTCAAGATGACAGCCGGGCAAGCTCTCTCCTCACAGCTCCGTCGGTAGTTTAAACTCTCCTTCCTCCAGGTCCAGCATTAACCAGTAAAAAGTCGTTACCTCTTTCTTTTTTTCAATTTTTCTCCAAAGTACATTTTCTAGTTCATTGGGCAAGCCCACTTCAGTCCCAATACTTTGATACCAACTTTTTATTTGCCAGTACTTGAATTTGGAAAGCTGGTTGTTTGTAAGTGAATTCAGCTTGTCCCAGGATAGCAGAGACCCTTCCGATATTATCTGTTCCCAATGCATAATTCCTGCCTCTATCAGAGGAGTTGACAGAGAATCTCTAGTCCACCCTGGCGATCCTGGAGCATTCCAAATAGGAGCAAGAGAACTAAAGTAGGTAATCTTCAAAGTTTTCTTAATCTTGGCACAAGTACCAGCAAAACCGCTTAGTATTTTTAAGCGAACTTTCTTGAAGAATCTCGGGTCTCCATATTTGAATACAAAGCCCTGACTCCCACTCTCAACATCCATGAGCATCTCCTTAAACATCACACCCACATCCAAATCATCTGGTATGTCCATGAGGATTTTACCTGCCCTCAGTGAAAAAGTCCTTGCATACAGAACTAAATCCGCAACTTCCTCCACGATATTCTAATACCTTTTGAGGCCCAGATAAAGGTATTTAATTTCGACTGGAGAGTCCTCAAACTTTTTTCATTGAATACCAATGGAATATTCTGTAATATAAAACTTAACTTGGGCAACAGCATCATTTTTATTAAATTCACTCTACCAATCAGAGTCAGAGGTAAGTAGATCCAACCCAATAAAGAGTTATGTATTTCTTTCGTGTTCTTTTGGAGGTTTGTTTCTGCGATCTTATCTATATTTTGGGTAATCAGTATTCCCAAATACCTAATCACCTTTTTTGTTGGATAAGCACAGGTGCCCACATTCCATGCCATACATTCAGTTTTTGTAGCATTTATTTCATATCCCGAAACACTCCCAAACTTCTTTGCTTCTTCATATATTAACGGGATTGAGACATTCAAGTCCGATGTATAAACCATTAAATCATCGGCGTATAGCACCACCTTCTTTTCCCAATCCTTAAATTTAAAAGATTGTATACCTGAATGTTGTCTGATTTTTTCAGCCAGAGGCTCGATATATACATTAAAAAGCATCGGGGATAAAGGGCATCCCTGCCTAGTGCCTCTCTGGATTTTAACAGGAGCAGTTAGATTAACATTTACTAAAATTCTCGCTATAGGGGCTTGATATATCAGAGAGACTAACCTACAAAAGTTATTTCCTAAATTATATTCTTTTAGTATGTGTTTTAAGTAGGCCCAGTTTACTCTATCGAAAGCCTTCGTAGCATCTATCGTTAATATAGCTAGCGGGATTTTGTATACGGTTGCTATATCAATCGCCCCAATCAAATTATAAGTGAGCTCCCCTATTCCTCTCCCTCTAACAAATCCCTTTTGGTCCCTATGGAGAAGGCACTCTGATACCCCATTCAACCTCTCTGCCAATATTTTTGCAAAGATCTTATAATCAATATTGAGCAGAGAGATGGGCCGATATGAATCACAAGATCTTGGTGATTTAGAGAGTTTAAGGATTAGCGAAACCGTTGCTTCATTCCACGAGGGTGGGATATCTCCTCCCTCTTCAAAGATATGGGCTAATAATGTCATCAAAACCGGGGTAAGAACATCCCTTAGAACTTTGTACAGTTCCGCAGGTAACCCGTCCGGGCCTGCAGCTTTCCCAGATTTGCCCAAATCAATGGCTTTCCCAATCTCAGTTCTAGAGATCGGCATATCCATATTGTGAGATTTATCATCGGTGATCTTTTAATAGGAGTCTGACCCAGCCACTTTCTTATTTCACCTTCTTGAACATTTAAATCTTTATGATAGACTTCCTCAAAGTATGACTGAAAGGCCTTTTCGATTTCATCTGGGGACTTAAGTATACCCCCGGGACAGCAGAATTCAGCTCATTAATGGTACCTCTGGCCAGGTCTTGCTTAGTCTTCCATGCCAGAAGCTTCCCACAGCTCTCCCCATACTCAAAGTGAGCTAGTTTACTGGCTTGCCATTTCTTTTTCAGCCTTGAATCAAGAACAGCTGCCAGATCTGATTTAAGAGATTCTAACCTTACTGTCATGTTCGTATCTGAGGGGTTACTCTGATGTGTAATGACGTAATTCTCTATTACTTGTATTTCTTTTTCTATTCCCTCAACTTCAGCTTTATACTTTTTATGTCTGGCAAGCTGTAGAAAGGTTAATAAACCCCTTAAAAAAGCCTTGTAGGCATCCCAAACCATATGTATCGGGGCAGTACCTAGATTAATTTGAAAGAAAGCCTCTGTTTCTGATGTTAACTTCTCAATTATTTCTTCTTCCAAAAGGATGGCACGCTCTACAGTCCATCTCCTGGAAACTGGTCTAATTGGTACCATAAGAGTTAATGACACTGCTGAATGATCAGAAAGATGTTCCCCTACGTGGTTGACATCCTGAACCCATTTCTTTAAAACTGTACTCAAGAGAAAGTAGTCTATTCTAGATTTATGATTATATTTTTTATTATGAAAAGTATAACCTCTTTTCTTGCCCATTTTACTCCTCCATACATCATACCAAGCAAGCTGTTTCATTGTGTTTTTAATCAATGCAGCCATTTTATAGTTTAGAATAGCTCTACTTCTCTGTGATTTATCAAGTTCATGGTCTAAGACCACATTAAAGTCTCCACAGTATTAGTGGATCTGTATAATTCAATAATTAAGACAATACATTTTTAAAAGGCCCTGGATCGTCAGTGTTTGGGCTATAATATCCTGCCACTGTAAACTTAAATGTATGGCATTTAACCCTAGCTACGACCCATCTCCCCATTTTATCCACCGTACTAGACTCGAGAGAGATAGCTGAATTTTTTTAAATTATTATAGCAACTCCCTTTGTTGAGTGTTGTTGCGTAGTACAAATAACATTCTGAATCCATTTTCTAGACTTACATAGAGACTTTAGTTCCCTTTCCAGCAAATGTGTCTCTTGTAATATAAGAATCTGTTCTGAGGTATCCCTCAAGTACTGAATTTTTTTTTCCATCCTATATTTTGTCCTCAGTCCATTAAGATTCCAGGAAAGCACCTTTAACCCAAAATTTTGATTATCCACAGGGCACGCCATTTTCTTGATCTCTTCTCTGATTAAAACCTTCAGCAATTTGGCGACTCGGACATTTTTATTTTTATTTTCTCCCACTGCTCCCCACCCTGTGCTCCCCCCTTCACCCCCTCTAGTGAACGCTTCCCTGGAGAACCCCCCTTACCTCCTCCATGGCCTCAACCTAGGCCTATGGGGCCCCTCTTCTTAGGTCAGGAGCTTGGTACTAAACTTTACAGTCTTTCATATCCAGAGAATTACTATTTTTCTTTCTCTTCCCCCCCTACCCCCCCTGATATAGACTGTATCATGCGGGTTTCAGGGGGGTAGAAACAGTTGTTAAACCCATGGGTGATTCTGGACAACTATACATTTCGGAAAAGCAAACACAATTTTGAATTCAGCAAAGGGTCACTTGTGTAGATCCCTCATATTTTCCCTAAAGAAACTAATAATTAAAATACATAATTAATGTATATGTGTAGGACAAAATAGACATTGATGGCCATGTTTTCATCTTAGCTAATTTAATAGAGAATATATACTGTTACGTCTAATAGACCCACCCATCTGTTCTTGGGGATATATAGGGTTTAATAGATTCTCCATAAACAGCAATACCCAGTGCCAACAACTGAGCTGCAGCTCATAATTGTAATACATGTAATATTTTTTGTAGGGGTGACTACTCATCTTAAGCAATAATCACAACCCTTGTCAGTGTAAACCCTCAAAGTCACTAAATGAACCTGGACATAACCCACTCGTAACTATGGCACAAAGCAGACAGTGCAATATGTTAAGTATTGATGCAGAACCAAAACATTAATGAAGTTGAATGCAACACAATAAAATCCCAAACTGAATTAGAAAATATAAAGTATAATTTAATAAACAAAATTACACCAAAGTGACAAAAATATAAGGGGAGCCAGCAAAAGGCAAAACATTTGGGGTGACCATGTATCGACCATACAGATATTCATATGGTAAAATATAAGATATTAAAATGGATGTGAAGAAACCTATATATTTCTGAAATGTGCACAGGATATTGATCTCAGGGACAGTGGTTATTTGTACAGCTCAGAAATTTGGGTTACGCATGCTATCATGTGATTGAGAGTTCATTTGACAAAAGGCCTTCTTTCTTTCACATTGGCTTGCATTTTGAAGCCAAAAATGCAGAGAAATCCATTTGGTAACACCAAGTGTTCTACACTTCTCTGTTCCCACAGGCCCCCTAATAAAAACTGTACCTCACTTGTGTGGCTGGGTGTAGCTCCTGTGACACAAACATGAACTGAAGGCATCACATTTCACCCAGCAAAATCAACTTTTTTTTTTTTTTACAATGTGGGTATCTGAGGAAATTGGGAACTATCCCTGCTGCCACCCAGGGAATCATACAAGTCCCAGATATTTATGAAAACTAGACAATCTGAGAAGTCCAGGTATGAATTGGGTGGATCCCATGGGTGTTTATTTACCAACAAAGCCTTGAAAAGCTCACTTTTTGGCTAAAATCCTATGAGATAAAGTTCCAGAATCCGTGGAGATCCAAAAAATTCCTACTGCACAGTGTCCCCACACTACTTCCGCTACAAATTGTACACCATTTGTGTGGCAGAGCCTAGCGCCTGTGACACAAAATGCTCCATATCACAAGATGTGGATACATCAGAAAATCTGAGAGAAGAATGACACAGTTTGACAAAGTAGATAACTAGGGATTTTTGAGCTTAGCTCGCCCGACACCCAGGAAAACCTGCCAAATTCAGATATTAAAACCAGCCACCCAGTGGAGTTCAGGATGGGGTGATTTGCATGGATCGCACTATGGTTTGTTGTTGTTTTTTTTAGCAAGAAGCCCTTGCAAACCTCAAACTTTGGCAAAAACACACATTTTACTCACATTTCTGTGATGTAAAATATTACAGATCTGTAGAGATCCTCCTCAAATTTCCTACTGTGAGAAATTGGGTTGTTGGTTGACTGGAGTGTGAGCCCTTGTCAAGCAGTAACCAGAATCCTTGTCAGGGTGAGGCACAATCCAACCCTAAATTAACCTGTGCTCAATCCTCTGGTAGTTTGGGACAATTCAGTCAGGCTTAACTTAGAGACAATTTATAAAGAATTTGTGCAACACGTCAAACAGTAATAAAGAGAAAACACCCCACAAAAAGGATTCCACATCAGTTTAGAAAAATAGAGCAGAATCTAATAAATAAACAATGATCATAATCAGTAGAACCGGAGTAATTAATTTTTAAAGATTTTAGTGAAAATAGCAGCAAAAGCACCAAGCACCAACTTTGTATATCTGGTCGCACTGGACAGGATCAAAATCACACTTTCAGGCTGACTGCAATGGAGTGCAGGTCAGTCACAGTCACCAGATTAGGCCAGCTGAAGTTTACCTTCTCATTCACGTTGGAGGGGGACAATGAGGAGAAATAAGAGCTTTGCAGGAGGATGTCGGCGTAGCATGAAGAACAGGCCAGCAGTATGGGTGGGCGTTGCTGGAGCTTCGTGTTGGTGGTCCCTTGCTAGCAGTCCATGCTGTAGCGAGAACAGATGGCTGCTGGACGTTAGCGTTGAACCACGGTGCGAGTAGCTGGGTCTCAATGCGAACGGGCACTCTCATGGTTCCAAGGAGCCCAAAAGTTTGAATTCAGCTCCTGGACATAAGGGGCACGAACTGGGGGTCAGGAACTCAGTGCACGTGGGTCGGGGCTGGTGCAGGATGTTGTGGGGCCTAATATGTCCTTGAGGCTCGGATCAGGAGGCCAGAATACTAGCCCTTGGAAACACTCTGGTGTCCTGGGGTCAAGAATGAAGTTGCAGGTAAAGTTCTCTGTTCACCCAGATAAGAGGGCAGAAGGCAGCTGGTCAGCACAGCAGGGCAGCAGTTCCTTCAGAGCAGCAGTCTAGCAAATTGGCAGTCCTTTCAGCAGCACAGCAGTCATTCCTCCTGGCAGAGCATCCACAGGTCCAGAAGTGTGCTGAAGAGCTGGTGTCTGAGGGCCAGCATTTATAACCAGTCGGGCCTTTGAAATGGGGGGAAGCTTCTAGAGGCATGTGTTTGAAGTACACAAATGCCCTGCATTCCTGGCCCTGGCTCCAGACTAACTACAGGGGTTATGCAAGCCTTTGTATGGAGACAGGACATAGCCTATTCAGGTGGGATTGGGCCCAGCTCCTCCCTCCCATCCTGCCAGTGATGGCTCTTTCACTTCTTAAGCTCCCCATTGTGTGTGGCTGCCTAGGAGGTATACACAAAGCCCAAATGTCAGCTACTCCCAGTGACCCAGAGACAGGCTACAGGCCCCAAATGGCTAAGGCAGGAAAATGCTAACTTTCTAAAAGTGGCATTTTCAAAAATGTAACTTAAAACCTGACTTCACCATAAGTTAGGATTTTAAATTCCAGTTCCAGAGACACCAAACATGAAGTGAATACCTGTTCCCATTTGGAAATTAAATTACATTTATAAAATGCAATAGGTAATTCCAGTATTATCCTATGGGAGAGGTAGGCCTAGCAGTAGTGAAAAACTAATTTTAGAGTTCTCCACTACCGGGACATGTAAAACCTAAACATACATGTCTTACTTTTTTAATTCATTGCGCCTAGCCCTCTGGGCTGTTGAGGACCTACCCCAGGGTGGATGTATGTGTATTAAAAAGGAAGGTATGGGCCTGGGAAAAGGTTTACATTGGCAGTCTGACATGGCAGTTTAAAACTGCACACACACAGGCTCCAATGGCAGGCCTGAGACATAATTAAAGTGCTACTTAGGTGGGTGGAACAATCAGTGTTGCAGGCCCAGCGGTAGCATTTAATTTACATGCCCTGGGCACAAGCAGTGCCACTTTACTAGGGACTTACAAGTACATTAAAAATGCCAATCAGGTATAAGCCAATCTAGCATGTTATAAGGAGAGACCACTGGCACTGTAGCACTGGTTAGCAGTGGTAAATTATGCAGAGTCCTAAACCCAGTAAAAACAAAGGCAGCAAAAACAGGAGGTCTGAAAGCAAAATGTTAGGAGAAAAACCACACCAAGGATGCCAGATCTAACACATACCATCCAGCATTGCCACACTTGTCCTGATAAGAAATTGTACCCCACTTGTTTGGGTGGGACTAGCCCCAGGAAAGTCCCTATAATAACATGGACAAATACAATTTTTCAACTCAAGACTAACCCTTTTTTGCAATGTGAATTTGATCCTTTTTCTTGGCCACCACCGAGGGAACCCTACTAAACCCAGACAGTTCCGAAAACTAGACATCCGGGGGAGTGCAGGAAGGTGTGACTTGCGTGGATTTCACAATATTGTTTTGCCCAGATGTCCTTATAAGAACCTTAATCTTTGGCTAAAAACACACATTTTTCTCATGTTTCTGAAATCTGCAAGGCTTGACCAATTTCCCAACAGCATGTATTCCCCCACTTAAACTGATAAACACTCCCCCCTACATGTGTGGGTGAGGTCAGCACCTGTGACAGGAAAGGTTCCATAATGCATCATAGCATTGTCAAATGTTTCCACTCTGAATGAACCAAAATAAGTTGCAGTATGTAATACAAGCAGAGCTCTAGAACCAGTGAATGTAGGAAATTCATCTTTTTTGCATCAACTCGCGTGATTCTTCCCTTTTTTTCTGGACCCTATTTTACTGGTATTAGGACTCTGCATACTGTGACACTGCTACACAGTGGCACATTGCATGTAGTTTGGCAATAAATGGTATTGATAAACTTGATCCCAACCAATTGGTCTATGTAACTGTCCTGTAACACCATTGTAAATGGCTCAGATAATGCACCTGTACTATGGACGTTACATGCCAAGTTTTGGACGCAGTGAGTATTTACACCACTTGTTACAAAAAAAAAGAATGCATGTCTTGAACTATCGCTGGTACTGTGCCCGCTTCCCAGTCCCAAGACGCACTAACGAGCGACCTGTATGTTCACCAACTTGTGATACTGCGTTTAGAAATGATATGCCAAAGGATTTGCGGCTGTTGGTAATTCTTTTAATGATAGTTGCATTACATATTATGCTTCTCCATTAACATTGAAATGCCATCTCATATAAGCACAACATGACCATTTGCACCAATTAAATCGAATTATCCCATCCACTGGTTCCAAAGACCCAATGCATTTCAGCCCAAACGACCCATCATCAGGGGTATCTTTAATAAAGCAAATAATTATATAGCACAATGAGAACCACATATCTTCCGAATTAACCAAAGAAATATTGCAGTGAGCCCGGTGCAACTTTACCCCATTATAGGCACTAATAAAGTGAAAAACTGTTATCTGTCATATATGACTGATACCAATGATGCCAATATAACCATTTAGCCAAAATGCTCAAAGTGAAATTGACACCTCAAACGTGATATTCTGAAATAAAAACAAAATCTAAAAAATGGAATTAGAACAAGTACAACGTGTAATCATGCATAATCAGCCGTATTTCAAGCTCATTCCTGCTGGCACATATCAACTCTTGTAAATACCCAGGCAAACAGTCCTTGTTAATGACATCAACTAACCACCGCACTAAACATTCCTTTGATTTGATTTTGATCCGTATCATGTCACAGAGGTTACTGCATGCATCCACATTTGTTTAGCGAGATTGAAATACTACAGATTATGCATGATTACATGTTGCACTTGTTTGAATTCCATTTTTTAGATGTGGTTTTTATTTCAGTATATTACGTTTGAGGTGTCAATTTCACTTTGAGCATTTTTGTTATATGGTTACATTGGCATCTGTAGTAATGAAGTCCAGACAGATTGTTGTTGTTCAGGATGATTTATTGTAGATATGTAGATGCGCCCCACCAGGAGCAGCCAGCATGCTGCTCAGCCCCATCATAACTGTGGCTTTTCTTGACAGACACCCAACATTCCGTAGTACATCATCATATTGTAACATTCTACTGGCAAGACATGTGGTGGAAATGGCATACACAAGAATGGATAGTAAACTAGAATACTACATATCTCCTTTTCTTCCAACACAACAAAGAAGATAAAAACCCACAGAAGAACAAGAGAGCACCGATCCTTACATCCAGACACACCTACTGGCCAGACAGGTATGACAGGAGGCAAAGCACAGCATGAGAAATAAAGAAGACAGAGAAGAGAATGAATGAATAAGATAACATCACTCCTACTTCCCTGTAAACAACATAGCAATGGAAGATCGACATTGTAAAACAATAAGGCTTAATGTAAACAGGGTGAAGAAAGAATGAATGAATAAAATAACATCATTCCTACTTCCCTGTAAACAACATAGCAATGGAAGATCGACATTGTAAAGCAATGAGGCTTAAAGTAAACAGGATAAAGAACAATTGATAGTGGAATTGACAAGTCGAGACAACCTCGTAAAGAGGTCACATGTTGTGCACTGAAATAATGGGACTAAACCCATATGACACACACTGTGTGAGTTAAAAATATAATAGACCGTGTAAAGACAACCTGGACAACCTCGTGTAGAGATCACTTGACGTCCGTGTAAGGACCTGGACAACCTCCTGTAGAGGTCACTTGACGTCCATGTAAGGTCAACCTGGACTACCTCCTGTAGAGGTCACTTGACGTCCATGAGAGGAAAATCTGGACAACCTCGTGTAGAGATCACTTGACATGCACCGTAATGGAAATAAATCCCATACTACACACACTGTGTGGAGTATTGGTATAATAGAAAATTGAACCTGAACATAAGCCATAACCCAGAAAGTGAGGAAGGATAGCTAATAGTCAAATCTGCACGCATGCATGTAAGTAGAGATAATTGAATAATCGAACTCTTGAGAATTACAACGATGTGTACATGTCACCATACCCATATGACAGACACCAGTGTTTGAACCAACAAACTTAGAAGAGGAAGACGGGAGAGGACTAAAACTATCAACTTACTTGTGCACAGACAATTAATCTAAACACCTAACAAAAATATGATATTTCCAATTAGAGTCCTTCTCCGATGTGTAGATATTGAAGAAAACAAGCACTATCTTGAAAAATGTAGTGAGAATGGTAAAGATGTGACTTTTCCAACTAGAGTACTTCTCCAATAAGTAAACTTCCGTAACAAAAACGAGCTGTCACCCCACTTTAAAAACATCAAAGACAAATTGAAGAGTACTCCCACCATTTAGAAAAATGCCCAATGGCACCAAAAACCACTGTGTCCCAGCTCCTTTGCAATGTGAACCAAATGGTGAAAATGTAAGAAGCAAACTTCCCTCTTACCCATGTCCAAGGTATACCTGTCACCGAAAGATGTAGACACATTTTTGAACAACAGCAGAAAACATGGACTAGAGGCAGAAGAACTTGACCCCGAGGCACTGCAGGTTTAGTCAAAAGTTATACTTTGAAAAAGCAGTATATAGAGAAATAAAGAAATTTTCATTCTGACCGCCAGACGCTGTCCAATCCCATGATGCTAGCACGCAGGAATATGCATGCCGAGGAAAATATTGCACGTGGTTGGCATAGCGTGTAAAATACATCCAGAGCACTGCAGGAAACCATGTAAAATACTCCAAACGCAAAATGGAGGCACGCACCGGTGACGCCGCGCCGGATGGCTCCCGGCATCACCGTGCTCCAGAACGTCCATGAAAGCAGGATACCTTGTGAGAAAGAAGACGTCATAAAATCGAATGGAGGCATCGCAGAAGAGCTGGAATAAAGTAAGACTGCGCGCGCTTTGTGTGTGCAGTCTGTGCACAGCTCGTGACATGTTTGAATGTTTGGCAGCAGTTGAACTGCCATGGTGCAAACGTAACCCCAATGGGCGGCAAAATCAGTAAAAACAAAGCACTCACCAATTGATGCACCGCCGGTAGTCTTAGCCAAATAGATAAAAGTATTGCCTGACAGAGTGTGCTGATCTCACCAATTTCTCTGAGGTGCTGCGGGGAAGCAGAGCCATAAGACAGGCAAAGCACTTACAACAAGTAGGACTTAAGGCTGGCCAGAGGCAGAAACGAGGAACAAAGTATTGCCGAGAGCATGTAGGAAGATTAGAAACAGCGGGTCACTAGTCGCTCCTCTGTGAAACTCCACACAATGATGACTGAAAAATAGACGCCCCACCCAACACAGGCAGTTTTTTAAGGTTGCACAATGCCAGACGCTCCAAATGTCCTTAAAAATCACGAACTGCACAGCATTAATAATAGAAATTAATAGTAAAAAGTCTAAAATGATAAAGCTTACTTCCCTTGAAGGCGCAGTTGATATTGATGTAGACTCATGACACAGAGACAGAAGATGTGGCCACTTGAGGTTGAATAAAGCGCGCAAGAATTGGTTTGATCTTGAAAGGCGCTTGAAGACAGACCATCCATAGAGCCACACTGTTCTTGTGCGGTGGTTGCTAATCCATTGTGCTTTGCACGCGTGGGTTCGAATCCCATCCTCGTCGCCATAAAAATGTAGTAATGAAGTCCAGACAGATTGTTGTTGTTCAGGATGATTTATTGTAGATATGTAGATGAGCCCCACCAGGAGCAGCCAGCATGCTGCTCAGCCCCATCATAACTGTGGCTTTTCTTGACAGACACCCGACATTCCGTAGTACATCATCATATTGTAACATTCTACTGGCAAGACATGTGGTGGAAATGGCATACACAAGAATGGATAGTAAACTAGAATACTACATAATCATTGTCATCATTCATGTTAGAAATTGGGTTTCTGGGAGCTCAAGGTCTCACAGACTGTCCAAGATGACCCAGAGGCCAGCGCAGCACAGGGCCTTAGAAATGGCATGGATGAAGCGGGTCCTAGTGGACAGCAGGCAGTGTCGGAGAGAACTCCAAACTCAGTATCAGTCAATCTCATAAATGTTTACAATGCCATCACCTTTCTGAAACCACCACCACCTTTCGATACCACAAAAAAGTAAAATATTGGTGACAGATGGACTGCTTGGATAGAGACATTTGATGATTTCATTGATGCAATAGAAGAAGCAGATAACAAGAAGATTATCAAATACCTGTAGAATCTTGCTGGTGAAGGTGTAAAGGGAGTCAAAAAGAAAATGCACCGAGCTGACAAAATTACATACTGTCAAATCAAAGCAACCTTGAATCACAAGATCAAACCAATGCCAAATGTAGATTACGAGAAGTACATTTTCAGTCAAGAATGACAAAAAGTGGGTTAAACAATCCAAACATTTGTTGAGAGACTGGATACGTTCATCAAACACTGTAAGTTCAATTAATTTAATTATGAGGAAGCTATACGTCTCAGAGTTATTGATAGATGCCTGTCAGATTCATTCACATGATGAATGCTGAGAGAAACATTAAGTCTGATGCGAGTTCTCATGGCTGACAGAGCTGAAGAGCGTGACAGTTGACAAGCTGTTGACATGGAGCCGGAGGTGCCCAGAGTGAGTCAGTCATGAACATGAAATATAAGCCAAAGTACAAAGCAGAAGGCCACAGATTGATGTCTCCACGGAAACAGAAGTTGAGCTTCAGATGTGGATTTTTGTTTCCACATGAAGGTAAATTTTCCACCATTAGACAGATCTACAAAGGCCATGGGAAGGAGAACCATTTTGTAACAGTTTGCAAGGCGAAGGAAAAAGTAAGTGCATCTGGCACAAAGACAAAATGGTGACCCAAATGCTGCAGAAGTGATGTTCAAAGTGCGCCCACAAGGCCAAGCAACCACACCAGTTGAGGCACGTCGACAGCAAAGTCGATCATCATCTAAGTCATCGTCAATCAGTTCTTCAGTATCAATGTCAAGTGAAAGTGAAGAAGATGGTTGCGCAATGTCAATGTTTATCTCAGAAACACATGCACATGTTGGACTGGCCGCCTATGAAGAGAAATACGGGTCAAAGAAAAAAAGACATGGAAAAGCACCAAAGTCATTCAAACATTGTCCGAAGATTACACTAAAAGTAAACAGTTGCTCAATACCTTTTATTATCGACAGTGGTAAATCCATAAACATTATGCCTGAGGAGAAATACAGTGAACTATCTCCATTGCAATGAGTTATGCCATCGAAAACCAAAGTGTATACATGAGCTGCATCAATGCCATTAAAAAGTCAAGGTTCATTTGTAGCAATGATGAAACACATGAAAACAAAAGTACAAGCACCAATTCATGTACTTCAAGGTATGGCATCAAGTGCTTGTTTACTCAGCTTCAACACAGCTGCTGATATGTGACTGATTATATGAAGTAATTTTGGTTTTGACGGGTACCAAAAAATTGCTGTAACATTTAATCAATAATCAAACTCAAGGAGAGAAAAAAAACAATTGCTTTGACACTAGAACAGTATTTGAATTCAAAAGGAAAGAGGAACACACCAATTTGGAATTGATCAATTGACAGTGTATTGGCAGCTTAATCACTTTTTATCTTTTTCATTTTTTAGTGGTGTAATAATAACACAGTAAGGCTGTCACAAGCAATCAAAAAGAAACGCATTGAAAAAACGGCGCATGGGTGATTGAGTGATCTAAAAGTGACAAAGTGCTGTGAGTGGGTGAAATATATACAGTGCTGTACAGATTATCTAAAATTGTTCAATTCAATAGACATCCGGCCCTAGGTCCATGTATCTTCAGTCCGACTAGGACTTAATCTGCCTTTCTTGTGGAGTGGAGAACGTAGGGTGTGGATTGTACAGGCACATCGACGTTTCGACCCAGAAGAGTGCGTGATAATGTAGTCGCAGCGGGTCTTCCTCAGGACGCGGGGTGACAGGGGGACAGCCAGAAAAAGGGTATTCAGTTCCAATGGAATTCTTCAAAAATTGATCCACCATTGTTCCATTCAGTGAACCGCGCCGAGAGAGCAATCAAACAGTGAGCTGACCGTCCTCTGATGTGATTAATTCTTATTACCTATTAGAACCCAACCTCTGGTGGATCAATTTTTGAAGAATATATATATATATATATATATATATATATGTATATATATATTCCGTTATCCAATTCAATAATACGCGCTCTCACAATCCAATATCAAGGGTGGTTTATTAGAAGCTCAAGGTTACGCGTTTCGGGTGTGATCAAGGAAGTTTCTTCCGAAACGCGTAACCTTGAGCTTCTAATAAACCACCCTTGATATTGGATTGTGAGAGCGCGTATTATTGAATTGGATAACGGAATTTATACGCCGGCTCAGCTCTACCGGCTTCTGCGCGCCACCGGACTACGGGCGGAGCTCTTGGGAGGAGCATTCGGATGTCAGAATGTATATATATATATATATATATATATTATCTACTGGCGGTCGCCAGTAGATAGTTATAGTTAGGACCTAGTTTCCATAGGAAACTCATTTTTTGTTTTCTCAATATCTTTGGCGCCGATTGACGAATCTTCGCGAAAGTTTCAAAACTCGTAGCCCGCTCCGGTCAGCTCCTGTCTTGAAAGTTTCGGGTTGATTCGGCAAGCAGGAGCCGAGAAAAAAGGGGGGTCCCAAAACGTGTTTTCTCCATGTTAATTCCCATAGGAAACTTTAGACACGGCTACAGCCCGAACTGCTGAACAGAATTACACCAAATTTGGCAAAAAGGTAGCCCTTGGTTCAGAAAGAGACCTTTTTTTTAAATGGTGTAAATCCGTTCAGTAGTTCCTGAGAAATTAAAAAAATAGAGGTCGGAAAATCAATTTCCCATAGGAAACTTTAGACACGGTTACAGCCGAAACTGCTGAACGGAATTACACCAAATTTGGCAAAAAGGTAGCCCTTGGTTCAGAAAGAGACCTTTTTTTTATATATATATATGAAATCAACAAAATGCCCTAAGCATTAGGAAGGCACTCGACAGTGCTCTGCCCTCCAGCTCTGAAATTCTGCATGCCTTCATGCTCCATTTACTCAATCAGTTTGCCGATGCGTTTCAAGGTTACAACACCCCTTCATCCTGGGCTGCATAAATGACACCTGAAAATCGCATTAGTTTCATTTCCTGCTCAATTTATTTCAAGCCCCCCTGTGGGCGTGTGCTGAGTGCAACGTCACTCCAGTGTTACTCTGGGGCTTCGAAGTCCGTAATGAGATAAACATTATTTGCTTTCAGTAAGTTCAAGTGTACATTTAAAATTTATGCTTTTCTTTTAGATACCTTTAGTAGGTCAATGTCACGTTTTAGGCATGCTTCAATACTCGAAGAGCACTGTGCCAAGAATGTTACAATCTGTTTGTACCTTCAGCCTCGCCCAGCTGGTGACCACATTCCTCTCACAGCAGGCGATGGTGCCTTCCTCACAGCCGGGCCGCCGTGCGCAATATGAATTCAACAAAATTCCCTAAGCATTAGGAAGGCACTCAACAGTGCTCTGCCCTCCAGCTCTGAAATTCTGCATGCCTTCACGCTCCATTTACTCAATCAGTTTGCCGACGCGTTTCAAGGTTACAACACCCCTTCATCCTGGGCTGCATAAATGACACCTGAAAATCGCATTAGTTTAATTTCCGGCTCAATTTATTTCAAGCCCCCTTGTGGGCGTGTGCTGAGTGCAACGTCACTCCAGTGTTACTCTGGGACTTGAAGTCCGTAATGCGATAAACATTATTTGCTTTCAGTAAGTTCAAGTGTACATTTAAAATTTATGCTTGTCTTTTAGATGCCTTTAGTAGGTCAATGTCACGTTTTAGGCATGCTTCAATACTCGAAGAGCACTGTGCCTAGAATGTTATATATATATATATATTCCAACAAAGAATCCAAATAAAGCGCACACTGAAACAGTCCACTGCTAGTGCAACATGAGTTTAATACTCAGACGCTACGCGTTTCGGCAGTAAACTGCCTTGATCACACGCTGAAGCAGCGACATTACAGTGCATACACAGACATAAAACATAAAAAGCGGACTGTTGTTAACAGAAGTTCAATGATCCATGTTACTATGGCGGCCATATTGAAATGTATAGTATTAAACGCAAAGTAAAATGTCATCAAAATTGTTGGTAACCAGGTGCTCTAAATACCTAAATAAATGAGTAATATATATATATATATATATAGCCTCATATACTATCCCTGCCCAGTCATTGAATAGAGAAATGCAAACACTTTGGGGCATATTTATGGGGATTGTAGGACAGGGCTACCCATCAAGTTACCTTGCTGAACTGTCCTGCATCACAGGGAAAGGGCAGGGATGCACCATATTTATCCAATACGGTGCATTCTTGTCCTTTCCCCCTGTGCTGGTGCTGTTTTGGCAGAATGCAGCACACATAGAAAGGGGAAAAACAAGGAGAAATAATGATATTTCTCCTCCCATTGCATTAGTCCATATTTATGAAGCCATTCAAAGCCACACAATTTGGCTTTGCGTGTCTTCATAAATATGACTGGGAGCTTTGCGTGGTGCATGTACCACGTTGCGTGGTGCAAGCATGACTCAAGGACCTCATAAATATGCCCCTTTGTTTTTTAATGGTTTTCTGGGGGCCATACTGGGAGTTTTTTTAACAGTAAATAGTATGAAACTCCATTGGTCTCGAATCATCCAATTAGGGACACTATTTTCTACTGTTGACATATGTGCTTTCGTTTGCGCAAGGGCCTCATTATGCGAGCGAAGGTGCCTTTCCTGTTTGATTCTTGATCTACTCTCCTGCCCTTCCTGGCATGATTTTGTTCCTTGGTCTGTGAGGGCCTGTTATCAGACGTATTGGAGGGACTAGCTTTAGAGACTGGTGAGCCTTTTTCATGATCAGGAGACTCGGAATTAACTTTTATCCCACTATAATTTCATGAAGCAGTAAGAGTTGTTAGGAGCTATCTCTCTTATCTTACAATACCTTGAGATACAATTTCTTGAGTTGCAATGACTTTGGGTACAGGCTCCTTCAGGCTTCTTTGCTTTCAGTCTCTTCTGACAAGTTTTTATTCTCTTGCTTTGTGTCTGTCCCCTTTGCCGTTGTCCAGCATTGGCTGTTTTTGTATACTGACTAAAAAAGCTGTAACCTCTGCAACTGGGGCTTGGTTCTTTGGAAGCTTGAATTCGCTCTGGGACTTTTGGGTCATTATTTAGTTATTTATTTATTTATTTTTGTGTTTTATAGAGCGCAAACTTGACCCGTTAGGGTATCAGAGCGCTTTACAGGATTAACAAATTGTATACAAAAGACTTTTACATGAGGATCAGCGAGTTACAGGTTACATAGTTACATCAATTACATCAAAGAGTCACAGAGGGAGGAGGGGGGAGGGAAGGTAACACAACGGGGAAACAAGGAAAAACAATGTCAGATGACCGGCTGGGTAAGTAACGGCCGAGGGGGTGAAACCCGGGCCAGATTCCTCTATAGCTGCATATGGCAGCTCCACCGGGCATCGGCAAAGGTTGCTCGTGCACCGAGGTAAGTACAAACAGTTTCGGTATCCTCCCAGAGTTATAGGTTACATAGTTACATCCATTAAATCAATGAGTCACGGAGGGAGGAGGAGGGGGAGGGAAGGAGACACAACGGGGAAGTGAGGAAAACAATGTCAGATGACCGGCTGGGTAGGTGACGGCACGAGGGGGTGAAACCAGGACCAGACTCCTCTATAGCTGCATATGACAGCTCCACCGGGCATCGGCCAAGGTTGCTCGTGCACCGAGGTAAGTACAACAGATTAGGTATCCGCCCAGAGTTACAGGTTACATAGTTGCATCAATTAAATCAATGGATCAAGGAGGGAGGGGGAGGGGGAGTGGGAGGGAAGGAAACACAACGGGGAAACAAGAAAAACAATGTCAGATGACCGGCTGGGTAGGTGACTGCCGAGGGGGTGAAACCAGGGCCAGACTCCTCTATAGCTGCATATGACAGCTCCACTGGGCATCGGCCAAGGTTGCTCGTGCACCGAGGTAAGTACAAACAGTTTTGGTATCTGCCCCGGGGGCATCGTCCAAGATCCATCGAGAGTTCCATCAAAGTTCAACCGGGCATGGGCCATGTTGATCCGGCTCCGAGGTGTAGCGGGGAGGTAAGACTTACTGTAGGGTTGATATGCACTCAATATCGGTGCTACCAGGACACAGGCCAGGACAGCCATCTTAAGGTCAGGTGTATAGAATGTGTAGGCCCAGGGTTGTAAGGCACTCAGCAGTTGCCCCACGCAATTCACTCAGTGTGAGTGAGGCTGTAGTAGGAATAGGTGTAGGGAACCATCCCATTGCTAGACTTTTGCGCTGTGAAGACCCTGATGTGAGCAACGAAAACTCGCTCCGGGCGCCATTTTGGGGACAGGCACAGCCCTTGTCTGGCCCGGCTTCATGCAACTCTGCCACGATTTCTGGACATTTTGGGGTCAGGCGGGGCGGGAATGGATCCTCCCCGTCCATCTGGTGCCTCAAGTGACCCCTGACTCCCCCCGAACAAAGAGGCTTACTCAAGGACTGCCATGATAGGAGACTTGAACGAGCATCTAAGCTTATTCGCATGTGGAGCAGACGCATAAGCACAAGTTCTGGTCATGCTTGAGATTCAGTACTCCTCCAACAGAAATAGCCGATCTTCGATGTCCTTGCATGGCCGCCATACCAAGGTCAGGCACTGAACAACTATAGGACATCAGAAGGTTGTGAGTGCCCACTGCTTCAGAATGCTCCATACAGTTGCTCACACTGCAGTCACAACAAGCGAACTCACTCTTTTCTTGCATAAAACAGCAAACTCGAAGCCGGCAGGATAGTTCTCACGGCACATACATCGCCACCATTTTAGGGTCAGGCCATATTAAATAAAGGATCGCCACGAACCTCCGATCACGCTTGTAACGCTATAACTACCTCATCCGAGGGTGTAGGTATGCGAACTCCCATGGAACCGATGTAAGGCAATCCGTGTCTTAGATGGGCCATTACTGACCTTCGAACATAAGACACTCGCGATCCGCCATTTTGCGCCATCGGCTCCCAGACACAGCACAGTTATCGGTGGTGATTGCTCCGGCATCCGCAGGTTAAATGTAGCAGCGGTGGCATCCACAGGAGCAGCGCTCCAGCAGAAGCCAAAGCCTGGTTCTCCGGTGTGCCATTGATTCCGTAGACCCTGGAAATCGGGTATACTGTCTCTGTAAACGACGGAGTGACGGGATCAGGCAGCAATGTCCCTGTCATGCCATCCATGTTCATCCAGAGGATGTTTGCTGGATTATTGTGGTTTGCATTTCAGTCCATCTTTTCCCTACTTCAGCGTGGTTGCATCTGACAGGGACCTTATTCCATCTGCCTGGACCTGTTGTTTCTATTCTCTGTTGAGCAGTTGTTACGGGACTTGTTTTTGACTACACCATTTTAAGCAAGGTACATACAACAGTTGCTCACTTCTAAACTTTATTGGTATTTCCATCTGCCCACAGTGGCTTCCTCTTTTACTATTTTCTGTCATTCTTTATCTATTTCTCTGATCATTAACTTTTTCTCGTACCAAATGGTACCATTGCCTTGATTTACTGTAATGTGCTTGGTTCAATATATATATATATATATATATATATATATATATATATATATATATATATATATATATATATATCCATCAAACAAAAGGTTGCTCCTTATGGGGAAAGCCTCTAAAGGTGATAAAACTCATTCCATGCGTGAAGGTGCAGCGAGCAGAAAAAAGAGAACAGTGCCTCAAATCACAGCCATACGCGTTTCGGGCCACCGCCCTTGTTCACTGGCAGCAGGAGAAGGAACTGAAATTTGCAGTCACATGCTTTTATTTTAAACATTGCCCCGCCCCAACAGGCCCCTGGGCACTCTGGTATTTGTAGTGCTGCACATGATAAAACCCCCGTGGGTTTCAGTAACATTCCCCTTACTTGTGCTAAAAAATAGTCATACCATAGTGGGTTGGCAAACATGTCCCTCATTCCGCTCTTTGCCATTACCATAGCCTTCATAGGATATATCACCAGTCCTGAGAGCAACACTGTGGTCATCCCTGGATCCGCCTTTCCGCGGCAGGCAGTCCCCTCGACTGAGCCAGCCGAATAAATCCATCAAACAAAAGGTTGCTCCTTATGGGGAAAGCCTCTAAAGGTGATAAAACTCATTCCATGCGTGAAGGTGATGGATTTATTCGGCTGGGGTATGACTATTTTTTAGCACAAGTAAGGGGAATGTTACTGAAACCCCTGGGGGTTTTATCATGTGCAGCACTACAAATACCAGAGTGCCCAGGGGCCTGTTGGGGCGGGGCAATGTTTCAAATAAAAGCATGTGACTGCAAATTTCAGTTCCTTCTCCTGCTGCCAGTGAACAAGGGCGGTGGCCCGAAACGCGTATGGCTGTGATTTGAAGCACTGTTCTCTTTTTTCTGCTCGCTGCACCTTCACGCATGGAATTAGTTTTATCAGCTTTAGAGGCTTTCCCCATAAGGAGCAACCTTTTGTTTAGCCAATTAGCATACAGCTCGTGATCGGGAGGGTGCGCGGATCCTCCGCGGCCATAGATATATATGTGTTTTTACTTTTGATTTTCTCAGCAACTACTGAACAGATTTACACCATTTAACAAAAAGGGTTCTTTCTGAACCAAGAACTACCTCTTTGCCAAATTTGGTGTAATTCCGTTCAGCAGTTCGGGCTGTAGCCGTGTCTAAAGTTTCCTATGGAAAATTGCATGGGGAAAACACGTTTTGGGACCCTCCTTTTTTCTCGGCCCCCGCTTGCCAAATCACCCCGAAACTTTCAGGATAGGAGCGGACCGGAGCGCTCCATGAGTTTTGAAAATTTCGCGAAGATTCGTCAACCGGCGCCAAAGTTATTTCAAATAGAATGTTGTGAATTTCCTATGGAAAATAGGTCCTAACTATAACTATCTACTGGCGGTCGCCAGTAGATTATATATATATATATCTATATATATATATATATATATATATATATGTAAATAGATAAGATACCTCTGCTTCCTTTGAATCTTCTTGGTCGGTCCATGACAAACAAATTTGACATTCTCGCTCATGGCTAGTTTTACTTATGTCTCCTGCTTAGTAGCTGACTACAGCTACTCCCCTTGCTTGAGTCGTAAAGTGTCATCAGTCGCCTAATTGTTTCTACCGTGTTCCATTCTAGTACATTGTACTCATAGACCCTGTGCTGTTCTTATTTTCTGAAGTTCTCAGAAAGGGTTTAAGTGAGCCTAAACCTGGTTTCTGCATTCACCCTGAACTCCCCGCTTGCCTAATATTGCAGGAATTTGCTTTACGTTTTGTACAGTGCCATTTTGATGGCAACTTCATTTTATAGCAATGATAAGAAGCAATTCAACAGAAGTATGCTATTACAATCATTTGCATGGTTTTCATTTCAAAGCAAAGATTTATTTAACTGCATTCCTGAATATTTTTTGACTTCTCACAGTTTTTATGATTTTCTTTTTTTAATACAATGGGCATTTTGCTTATTCACAGCTCTATTGATATTACTTTTCAAGCTTACGGTGTCCGGCTTTGCACATTTTTACATGCATTTATCGTCTTCTCAGACTTAGGGGCATATTTACGAGCCCCCTGCGCCACCAGAGAGTCACTTTTTGTGATGCTCCAGCGGTGCAGATTACAAAATCATTTCTATGAGGCCACGCAAAGCCACTATGCATGGCTTTGAATGGCCTCATAGATATGGAGTAGGCAAGGCAGCGCAAATTGCTGCGTTGCGTTACTCTGCTCTCTGGAGGCATTCCATGGACATTGTGGTTGGTTTTCCCACGCAACACCCATGGATTTTGACACTTCCCTAGATTTACGAGAACAAGTAAACCTAGAGAAGAGCCAGATCTTTGCACCTCCCGAGGTGAGGAGTAACGAGGAGAAATAACTTTATTTCTCCTCATTTTTCCTCTTTCTATGCATTCTGCAGCACACATGGGAAGAGGAAAATGCCTCTTAGGATTGTTACTGTGCAGGAAAGTGCCCCTTCCCACACAAAAACAATCTGCCAACAAAACAGGCACCCTTGCACCAGGGTCTGCATTGGCGCTAGGCTGCCGAAACGGCGTTGGTGCTAGACTGTAGAAACGGCATCACCACAGGTGGAAAGGACAGGAATGCACCATATTGCTGCCCTTTTACTTACTCTAAATCCCCATAAATGAGGGCCATAGTATATACCACATCTTACCTAAACTCAGGGAACTGGCTTTATCAAATACATTGGTTTGGCAAATAAAGCATCATTTCAACTATGTTTCAATATTTAATCTTTGTTTTTAAATCTATTGGATTCTTTTTTTATTTACTTGAGTCTTCTGTCATGTTAAGTATTTGATTTTTTTCTTCATTTTTAGGTCGACAGACAGTTTACGTGACAGCTAAAACGTAATAAAACTCTATATCAAAGCTGCATACTTTTTAGGTCCACTGTTTATATAATCATACTGCATTGTAAAGTAGCTGCACGTTTTCTGTGGCTGTGTTGTTTAATTATAGAACAAAAGTGAGCTGTCATTAGCATGGGGAGTAAAACATGTCATTCTCAATATGTGGTGCAGCATTTTGTTACTGGAACTCGGGAAATTGACTGGCACTACTTTATCATTGCAAGCTCTGTTTTCCGTAATATTTTCCAGCTTTGTACTAGATTTACCCAAAATTGCCCTTTCCCTAATAAATTCACTTCAAAGTGACAGTACTGACAAGGTTTCATTATATGCTTAACTTTTTATCACTCTCCCCTCATTAGGAAACTGCTCATGATTTATAGGATGACAGGATCTATTTGTGGCAAGAGTGGAGTTGAATAAAATAGCAAAATTGAGTTGGAATCTCCATTTCAGATAAATAAGTAAGGGGGTGTTTGATTCCATAATTTAAGATTTAGTATAAGCAGGTCCTTTGGAATTGTGCAGCAAACATGGCCGGACTACCATTTATGCCATCAAATATTTCCTCGGTGCTGGAGCCACTGGAGACTGGTTATTGAAGGTCAACAGCTAGCGGTCGCAAACGGGTAATTGGCCCGTTTGCGACTGCTAAAAAGGGTTGTAGCATGTACCAAACCTATTTTGTTACCGGCTCGCAAAATAGGTTTTGTGAGTCACTATTAAGAAGGGATCGGTTGCAAAACAATCACATTTACCACCAATTTCAAATTGGTGGTAGGTCAGTCGCAAAGCGGAAGGGATCTGCAGGGGACCTCTTTCCCTTTCTGATTGGTAGCAAAATTGTTTTCTAAGAGCAGGCAGTTGTCCACGGACCAATGCCTGCTCTTAAAAAATGAAACTGAAACTTTTCATTATTACTTTTGAAACACATTCCGTTTTTCCTTTTTTAAAAAGCAAACACAGACATGGGGGTCTGCTGTCCTCAGCAGGCCACCCTCCCTGTGTTATTGCCCATTCCCAATGGGTCACAAATTGTGACCTGCCTCATGAATATTGATGAGGCAGGTCATTTGCGACCCCATTGGGAATCACAAAATGTGTCTGAGATTTCCTTTTGCGCAAAATTGCGATTCACAAAAGGAAAGGGTCTTACATCTGGCCCTTGGTTCCCAGTCCAGCCCTGGTGCAATGGAAGATCAAATTGTGTGACAGCATTGTATAAATTATACAAAATGACTAGGCATCTTATGTGGCATAATGTGCCATATTCACCTTACTCCACCAGTTTAACACCTGAACACAACTAAAAGGTGACCAGTTAACTTCTGCGCAGCACCAGTTATGGTAAGTTTTTGTTGTAAACATTTGATCTTTGAACTAGAAACAGTTTTCTTTGTTTTTGAAATCTGCAATTTATGCAGTAAATAATTGTTTATGTGGCAATTGTGGTAAATCCATAATAAACACAGAAATGGTGCACCCACTGACTCGCATCATCCAGTTGCTGTGACTATAAGGCTGTCATGCCTAATTGGTTTTAAAAGAGAGACCGCATTGATGCTGATTCTTTGAAACTGGAGAGAATTTAGTTTGTGCATTTGGTTCCACTAGTATTAATGACCATGATTAGGAAGGTGGGAGGCGAATTTATTCCCAAATTTATTTCACTCTGGCAACGGAGGGAGTGTATGTCAAAACGCCATGTAAACTTTTTAATTCATAATGAACTGTTCCTTTGGGTAATGTATGATAACCATAATAACAGTCTTTAGTGGTTCCCTTGGAATGTGGCTGGGGTTCATTAGGATGTGGTGATTTGGGGAGTTATTCTATGCATTCTTTTCACTTTTTGGTGTATCAATATAGTTCGTTGTTAACTGAAAGGACAAAACGTCATACTGAAAAATCTTCCTGTTGATTGTGCAGCATGGTTTAGACATACTGCAGGCTTGTTTCATTGGTGGTTGAGCTCTTGTCATCTCTCTCCATGTGTTTTGATGCACAAAGAAATGGCCTTATCAATGTTTGTTCACGTTTTGTTATGGAACTATTTGGCCTGCGGATGCTGGAAGTTTGAACTTTCAGCTGTTTTAGTATGACTTTGTAACTGAAAGTTTAACCTATTATAACATATTGTTCAGTATCTTGAGGGCTTGAATTATCTGGAAATGGGTAATAAATTCGAATCTGCTCCAAACAAGGGGACTGAATGTATGTCTTTCCAGGGCCCCCAAAATTCCTACAGGTGGCACTGACAATGACTTCTCTGAGTGCAGTGTCTCAAAAAGTTGGAAAGTGGCATCCTTTTCATGTGATACAGCATTGGTTCTCGTGTCACCGCTCAAGGGGGCATATTAGCAAGACCGGCGATAAAATTATCGCCGTTGCCGCTAAAACGGCGATAATGGGCTTGCTAATATGCGTTATAGAATTCCAATAGAAGCCCAGGTTAGATGTGCAGGACATCTAACCTGGGCTTCTATTGGAATTCTATAACGCATATTAGCAAGCCCATTATCGCCGCTTTAGCGGCAGTTTCCTGCCGCTAAAACGGCGATAATTTTATCGCCGGTCTTGCTAATATGCCCCAAGGTTCGTTCTGCTTGTTCGTTAGTCAAAATAATCGTCCCTGCCTGCTACATGCCGAATTTTCATTTGGTCTGATACAGCCACAAAAACATTTTAACGCTTTGGATAATGGAAGAACAATAGAATCGGCAGTGTAGTCACCTGCAATTTGACGGTGATGCATTACATAACACAATACATGAAAGTTACAATGGATTTACAATTGTTTTGTAGCGTAATACCCCTCTGAACAGTGCTGCAAATTGAAATCATGGACATTGAGAACTCACCATTTCTAGAGAGCAGTTGGCGGTTGTAGGGGGATGACTAATGTAGCAGGATCAAGTTCAAAATCAGTCATTGCCAGGCTGATAGTGGTCTGCCATCTCATCCACTTAATTTGCACACAAAAAAAAATATATATATATCATCATCAAAATACTTTATTCGGTTGAATAAACCATAAAAGTGAGAAACAAACACACAGTTCAAAAGTTAAAAATGCATCTAAAGGATCAAGTCCATAAAATGCTGATGTACAACATCTGCTATACTTTAAAAAGAGTAGACAAAAACATTCAAATCATTTGGTAAATAAAAAGGAAGGTCAAGGGGCCGTCAGGCAGGAGTCACAATTATACAGAATTCACAAACACCTTATAAAAATGAATTTACAGTCCTCAACTGATCATAAGGAGACTACTACCCCAGCACTCTGGTTTTAATACTCCCGCTCCAGTGCAGGTATTTGGCCGCAGCCCAAGAAATAGATTCTTTGGTGTCAACGTGCAACACCCTAAGCGCATAGAGCACTGCCTAACCCCCAGTAATCTGCAGATCGGGAGGAGCCAGCCCTTTCTCGGTCTGGCGTACCCGGGGCAGAAGAAAAAGAAGTCGGATAGAGTCTCCTCTGCACAACAGCACATTGGGCAAATAGTGCTTTCAGCAATTTTTGATTTCCAGCTTGAGCAAAAAGTCTGGAGCGGTATAGTGCCATGGCAGAATTTAATGTACAGGAGTCTAGCAGCATGAAGTGGGATAAAATCTAGGAAGCACTAATACTGTCTAAAATCTAAACATTCAGTAGTGAGCGACCCATGAGACCTGTTGCTGACCTCAAGACCCCACAGATGAGCCCAGTAGGCGTCCTTTAGTATCTGTTTAGAAAGAGGTGGGCAACCCTCGCAATCAGGCCAATAGGCTTCTAAGCCCAATTGGGTCAACATGCCATTAACACAACATACCCACTTAATCTACGGCTTGTATCTGCTTCAACTATATACCTAAGTGCATCATGGTATGTAGCGAGAGCTGGGGTGTACTTGAGCCTATGCCAAAATAAGGAAGGGCATAGCTGTGCCCTAGAGAAAATGAAGTGGATACCCATGTCCCACCTTAAGGGGAGCAGGGGTGTACTTTTCGGCAGGTACAACAGGAATCTTAAGAAGTTATTCTCTGCTACGGCTAACGATGTCAGACCAGATGTACCCCCATTGTTCAGCCCCGAATAGGGCACTACCTTCAGCCTTGGCCCTGTAAACGTTTAAATCTGGTGAAATATGTCTCGTCCTTGAGGCACGAAACAGCCTCAAGGTCGTGCTGGCATAAGTTTAAACTGCCTTTCTTTACTTGGGGGAGGCATTCAATAGACTTGGTTTGCCTTATTCCGAGGTAGTCAAAGGATGAAACCCTGTAAAGACTATTTCCATCAAGGGTGGTGGACCCCTAAACGACATGTGGGGATTAATAGACATAAATTTAGTTTTTGTATGATTAATTATCAACCCACGGTCAGCACAAAAAGCAGCAAACCGATCAACCGAGGGTCTGCAGGCCTCTGGTGTTTTAGAAATCAGTAGGGTATCATCTTCAAATTAAAGCAGAGGGACTTTTCTGCCCACAACCCTTGGTACATTGTTGCTGCATACGTCCAGATGAGTTACCACATCATAAGGTATAAGGAAAAGACAATATAAATATATATATATATATATATATATATATTATCTACTGGCGGTCGCCAGTAGATAGTTATAGTTAGGACCTATTATCCATAGGAAATTTGTAACATTCTATTCCCAATAACTTTGGCGTCGTTTGACGAATCATCGCGAAATTTTCAAAACTAGTGGGGCGCTCCGGTCCGCTACTGTCTTGAAAGTTTCGGGGTGATTCATCAAGCGGGGCCGAGAAAAAGGGGGTCCCAAAACGTGTTTTCTCCATGTTAATTCCCTTAGGAAATTTTAGACACGGCTACAGCCCGAACTGCTGAACGGAATTAAACCAAATTTTTCAAAAAGGTAGCGCTTGGTTCAGAAAGCGACCTTTCTTTTAAATGGTGTAAATCCGTTCAGTAGTTGCGGAGAAATTAAAAAAATAAGAGTGAAAAGATCAATTTCCCATAGGAAACTTTATGCAAGGCTACAGCCAAAACTGCTGAACGGAATTACACCAAATTTGGCAAAAAGGTAGTGCTTGGTTCAGAAAGCACCCTTTTTAAAAATGGTGTAAATCCGTTCAGTAGTTACTGAGAAAATCCAAAATAAATGTTTTGATATCTATGGCCGCGGTGGATCCGCGCACCCTCCCGATCACGAGCTGCATGCTAATTGGCTGTCAACACTCCAAACCAGGAAGTGTTGACAGCCATCTTGTGCCTCAGTAGAACCGAGTCACAAGAAAACAGTAAAAACAATTGCGCAAAACGCAAAAAGGGGGCAGGGTAGAAACACCCTGACCCCCTAGGCCTGCTCAGGAGGTCCTACAAGGACCCCCAGGACCCAAAAAAAAATTTGTTTTTTTAAAAACAAATCGGCAAAAAACGCGCTGGGTGCGCGGATCCTGCCGATAAAAAAAAAACGTGGTTAATTGGCCCCCGGGTGGGCCAAGTCCCGGGGGCATGCGGGGGTTTGTTTAATAATATTGGGGGGCCTCTAAGGCCCCCCAAGCCCCGGGGACAGCCACCCCCCGGGGCTTTAAAAAAATAATGGTCCGAGAGCCCTCCCGCAGCCCCGGGGACCGCCACCCCCCGGGGCTTCTTTTTTTTATAAATAAAATTACCTGTGTGGGGGGGCTCGAGACCCCCACACGCCCCGGGGACTGCCACCTCCCCAGGGCACTAAATATTTCAATATGGGGGTCCGTTACGGACCCCGAGCCCCGGGAACCACCACCTCCCCGGGGCTTTGCCAATGGAGGGAGGGGGCCGCGCGGCCCCCCTCCTGGAGCCCTTGATGGCTCTGGGGACCACCACCCCCCAGGGCGGGCTCCTGCAGTGTCCCGGGGTGCCTACCCCCGGGACACTGTAGTTTGCTATGACAGGACGGGAGCCTCGTGGCTCCCGTCCTGTCATAGCAAACTGCTTTGGTTGCTCTCTCTTCCAAAAACCAAAGCTGATTGCTTTTCCACACGGGGAGCTGCATCTTAGCAGCTCCCCATGTGGAAAAGCAATGACGGCTCCCGAAGGACGCGGGGAGCCGGCGGGACCGTGGGGGGATTGGGGACCCCGGGGCCTTAAATGGCCTGAGGAGGGGGGCCACGCAGCCCCCTCCAAATATTTTAATTAAATAAAAAAGAGGGCATGCCCCGGGGGATGGGGTCCCCGGGGCCAATAGAGGCCCAGGGAAGGGGGGCCACGCGGCCCCCTTCCCGTTTTTTTTTATTTAAAAAAAAAAAGAAAATCCTCAGGCCCCGGGGGATGGGGTCCCCGGAACCAAAAGTGGCCGAGGGAAGGGGGGCCACGCAGCCCCCCTCCCATACAAAAAAAAAAGACCGGCATCGTGCCAGAGGCCCCACCCCCTCCCTGCAGCAGTCTGCAAACGCGCCCCCGGCGCGTTTTAAGAAGGGGAAGTAATTCCCCTTGAATACTGGGGGTCCCTGGGGGCCAACTAACCCACCAGGAATCTCCAGTATGCGCCAGGGGGCTGCGTTGCAGAGAGGTGTACAGAGGCCACGCCCCTTTTTACACCTCTCTGCAACGCAGCTCTGTGGCGCTTTTTGGAGGTACATAGTGGGCTAGTGGGACTCCAGGGACCCTCAGGATTTAGGATTCAAGGGGACTTAATCCCCCAACTTAAAACGCGCCACGGGGCACGTTTGCACAGTGGTGAAGGGAGGGGGCGGGGCTTGAGGTGACATGTGTGCAAACAGGCCCTGTGGTGTGTTTTAAGTTGGGGGATTAAGTCCCCTTCAATCCTGAGGGTCTCTGGAGTCCAACTAGCCCACCAGGTACCTTCAGTAAGCACAACAGAGTTGCGTTGCACAGAGGTGAAAAAAGGTGCGTGGCGTTGGAACGCCTCTCTGCAACTCAGCTCTGTGGTACTAACTGTAGGTACCTGGGGGGCTAGTTGGGCCCCAGGGACACTCAGAATTCAAGGGGACTTAATCCTGCAACTTAAAACGTGCCACGGGGCGCGTTTGCACACATGTCACCTCAGGCCCCCACTCGCTTCACCACTGTGCAAAGTCGCCCTGTAGCGCGTTTTAAGAGGTAGTTTTAATCCCCCTGCCCTATTATGTACTAGGGACTTACAGAGGAGGTCATGCTAATCACAGGGGTACCCCAACGCATAGTGTTCCCTTGTGTATGTAGGTGTTTTCACTGTATTCTAAGTGTGTTTTAGCATAGCACTGGCTCTGGTTAGTCAGAGTCAGTTACCACTAGTACACGTCGGAAAAAGTTGTGAGCACAGGATGATTTTGGAACAAGGCCTCTTTCTGCTCCTCTGTTGGTTCTTTCTGCACATCTTTTGCTTCTTCCTGCACTTTTCTTCGTCTTTGTGGACTTCTGTTGCTTCTTTCTGCATTTCTTTTGCTTCTTTCTGTGCGTTTTTTCTTCTTTCTTCACATGCCCTACCTCTGTAGGCATAGTTAGAAACTAGCATTTACAAAACCTTTGAAATTCACTGAAAAAACCATAGGTTTCAGGCACGTTATAGTTAGAAATTAGCATTTAAAAAACCTTTGAAATTCACTGAAAAAACCATAGGTTTCAGGCACGTTATAGTTAGAAATTAGCATTTAAAAAACCTTAGAAATTCACTGAAAAAACCGTAGGTTTTAGGGACAGTTATAGTTAGTTGGACATTGCACTCGTACAAAACCCGTGAAATTCCCCCGTTATAGTTAGTTCAGCTAACTATAACTCGCACCCCCGCAATGCACTGCTGATGACGTCACATATTACATCACTCATGACATGGTCAGTGATATATACTTTCGATCTCTGATTTCCAACCTTTATTTCCACATAGGATATCACTTTGTAATTAGCACTTCCAAACAGACGTAATTGTATGTTATAGATACGCTATCACTTCTGAAACATTGTACCTGGCGTTCCCACATAAGATCGTAGTGATAACTAAAGTTGTGAAAAGCAAATCATTCTAGAAGACAGAATTTTTTTTTCAAACAGCTAGCTCATCACTTGTCATTAGTTTTATGTTTGGAGTACGAGTTACAATGTAACATGTGAATTATGGCGTGAATGCCAAGTAAATACTATGCATAATAGTGATCTAACAAACGTTTTTTAGCTTACGAGTTGCCACAAAATCCTCCAATATTATCTTTGATTGTTTTGTTTAATCTTGCAGAATGTTTACTACACTAGTAACCAGCAGATCCATGTTGGGGTACTGAGTCCAACCATTGATGATGATGACAACAGGTGCCTGGTGGATGTGAACAGCCGACCCAGGCTCATTGAATGCAGCTATGCCAAAGCCAAGAGGATGAAGATGTACTGGCAGTTTACTCAGGTACACACCCTCTTCTCAACCTACACCGACAAACCAAGAGACTTATTTAGAGTGTGATGGAGCGGCACATCCACCAAAATGTGGAGGGTGTCCCACCTGCCCTATTCAGAAGACAATTGATGGCAAAAAGGACATCCACCACTTTTTGACAGATGTTGCTCATCTGCCGAATTCCAAACAATGGCCCAAGTCTGGAAGGAATTAGAACTAAGTCAGCATAAACAAGGCATTACTCATGATTGAGAAGCCATCCATTTATTAATCAGAATCTACATTTCTAAAGTAATACTTTGCCTCTAGCAAGTCGCGCACTTGGGATGTTTAAAGTAGAGTGGGTGGAAAAGACATTAGTTAAAGATATTTTCAATTTTTCTTCTATTTTGCACCATTGATTCCTTGCCACATTGTTTTTAGCGGTGGTCTTTGTGGACTGTGCATCACCTCCTCAACTGAAGTAGCAGGTGTGGTCAAAGAACCATTAACAATTTCATATGTTAGGGCAATTTCAGAACTCGCTTGCAAAGGATGTAAACCGAAAGTTCACGGTTTTCAGTCACAGTTTGATAAACTTAAAAATGTTTCTTTTTGACACATCTTTTTGTTGACATGTTCAATAAAAATACCAACAAAACATAACTGTGCACTGTTAAATACCTTGACTTCATCTTCATGGACACAACCAATCTACACCCCCATCCCTCAACAGAACCCGCAGCCCCACTCAATGGATCTACCGTTGACGTCTGATCACCAGGGTGATGGGGGCTAGGTCATCACATATATTACCTCGATAGTCATTCCACTGCCCCCAAACTCTTGCCTTCATATACAAGCCTCTCAGCCAACATACACCAGTCCATATCACGTTTCCAGTCCTCCAACTGGGGCTTGTGAACCGCACCCCACATTTTAGCAACATTTTGTTTGACTCATAGCTACTAGGGCACATTACGCCCCGCCAGTAGCTTTAAAAAATTTTTGTTTGGCCTTTTAATCCTGTCGGGAGAACCTCTACATTTAAACAGTTTTTGGTATCTCCTAGACAGTTTTATCCTTTATTCTTGACCACCCATTGCACCCTCTTACACACACCGTTTACATCATACAGCAAAATCAAAAAAAGATCTTCGCCAAAGTGACCCTTCACGAGGCCCATAGGGCATTGCTGCGCCGGGCCAAAGAGGAGCAATGCTCAATGATGAAGCATGACATCCCTAGGGGTGCTTGAGGGCAACAAGAAATAATCTGTAGGGTTCCCCTTCATGCTCATTTTGCGATATCATCCCTCTATATCTCACTTTATTTTACCTCTCTTTTCTTTAGGAACAGTACCTTCATGGTTGACAGTACAATTGCCTTCAGAGCCTGGGTACTGGACCTTTTTCGGCTCCCAGCCCCCCCCCCCTCTCTTTGTTTCTTTGTTTTGGGAGGTTCTTCATTAACCTGTTCAAAGTATTTTCAGGATCGGTCACGTAAAGCAGAACATCGTCCTCATATAATGAGATTTTGTCTTCCCATTGTCTTCCCATTGATCAGTCCACTGCATACTGTATACTGCAGACTAGCAGATCCTTCTTGATCCAGGCTGCCAAGGGCTCCAGCATGAGGGGGAAAATTAAAGGTGACAGTGGGCAGCCCTGCCAAGGGCCATGATGAAACTGAAATACCCGGCAAGTTCCTTCAATTCCTACTATGCAAGCCAGTCTGTATATAAAAGTCTCTCCCACTGATGAAGTGCGGACGGAAGCCCATTCTAGCCAACACTTTGAATATGTATGCCCACTCCACTATATCAAATGCCATTCTGCCATCCAAAAAGAACACCAGCGGCCCCTCCTGCATGTGGGGAGACCGGCTCATCACACCATGAAGACGCCTCAGATTAAGGGTGGTGCGGCAACAGGGCATAATACCTGATTGGTCGGGTGGACCAGATCCGTGGTCACTGTGGTGAGTCGGGAGGCTAGGACTTTAGCCAAGATTTTACCCTAAGCATTGAGGAGTGATTTTGGCCTGCATGAGGCGCAATCATCGAGTGGTTCCCCTCTTTAGGGATAAACATGATTGTGGCCAATCTCTGGTCTCTGGGCAACGGGACTTGCTGGCATCTCTCCTTGAACATCCTAAGCAGATGGGGGAGGGGGCAATTTCTGACCCATCAGATTATAAAGCTTGACTCGAATCCCGCTGGGACCAACTGCTCTGCCCAAAGACACATCACGTATGGCTAGTATTTCTTCTTCTGTTATCTCCTCTTCAAGGAGAACACGGTCCACGGTAGGCAGACTCAGCAGATGGATGTCGGACTGGAATTCCTGGGATTCCTCCGCATTGGTTGTCACCGCTGGGGAATATAACTGAGTATAGTAGGCGGCAAACACATCCGCAATGTCTTGTCTATCCTTCACCAATACACCCTCCCATGTCTTCACCTCCAGTACCCATCAACCGGCCTTCTCACTCCTCTCTACCCAGGTCAGCAGCTTGCCGGCTTTGTTACCAACCTCCTATAAATAGTGTTGTGTGGCCCTGTGATTCTTCCGGGCAGCCTCATTGGCCACATCCCTGTATTCTCGTTGCTTCAGTAAAAGGGAATACCTGGCGTCTATTATATCTCGTGTGATAAGGTTCCCTTCTTGTGTGTGAATCTCCCATTCCAGTAAGTCCAGCCAGGCCCTTTTGTCCTTCTTGTGTCCTGCAATGAGGGAAAGCGCCTGACCTCTAATCTCTGCCTTGTATGCCTCCCATAGGGTCCGGGTGGTGTCATCTGAAGTCTCATTTTCATCAAAGCAACACTCTGTTGCGCCTAGGAGTCCCATTCTGATCTTAGGCAGTTTAAAGTACCTGAGGTTTAGCAACATGACATACTGTGAGGGGCCACCACCAGGGGCAAACACCGCCCATGTTGAGTAGTGATTCGTGATGCCTCTCACCAGGTGACGGGCCTCTGAGAAGAAGTGTAGATAATGTGTAAGGGTGAAAAGATAGTGCGAGAAAGACTGCCATGTGCCCTGAGTGACATGTGAATTGCTGTTCATTGGGATTATGGACACTCCATATGTCAGTCAACCCAAGGGCAGCGAGGAAGTCAGACAGCGGGTGGCTGGAAGGACTCACCTGTTTTGGAGGCCAGTGATCACAGTCCTCACACAGAGTCAGATAAAAATCACCTCCCAGTAACAACTTTCAGTCCGGTAGTCAGATCAGTAGGGCACCAAAGTCAGTGAGCGTAACCTCATGGAGGCGTGCAAGTAAGACAGTGTAACATCATGGAGGCATTGTTGGACATAGACCGAGCAAATATTGATCGACATACCCTCCAAGCTCCCGGTAAGAGCTACAAATATCCTGTGGGTATCTGGCCAGACCTGATGTATAATAAGTGGGAGCGACTTTCTTATCAGAATCCCCACCTCTCTGGACCCTGTGGTATAACCTGCACGGGCCAAAACCGTACATTTCTAATTCTTTATTTAAATATGTTTTGATATAATGTAGCCATAACTGTTGCAGGGTGCCGTACAGAGAGGGATTGGTAAGTCATTGGGAGCGTTTCAAATATGGGGTGCTGTGCTTAGAGCAATATTGAGTATGCATGGCCCGTTTGAGAGCAAATTACGGAAGCAAAATTGTAAAAACTGTGTTCAAAAGCGCAGCGATAAGAGGCTTTGTTCTGTAGGAACTCTTTCTACCCTTCCACTGTCATTTTATGCTGCATTTTTTGTATGAGCAGTGCTTGTTGTAGGCGGTCTACTTCAAAGCACTTACCTTTGGACTATGTTATTTTATTTGTGTGTACCATGAAGGCATTTTGAAATATGATCCTCTCCTGTGACTTTCCTGATGTTTGTGTGGGTTTGCTGTTCTCTTGTTTAGCTGTGCAGGGAGGGCAAAAGGTACACTCTATCTATTATTACAGCTTTACTCTCTAAACTTGCTAAGACCAATGTAAATTTCTTACTTATATATATAATATTTATTCCATTCATTTAAATACATCTTAATTAGGCCTCCAGGTTTTATGGTATTTACTTTTTTTTAACATTTCCGTCTGTATTTATCCATATTTATTTTTGACCATTCCATTGGTATTTATCTATATTTATTTTGTGTTTTGAGGAAAATGTAGTCCTAAAATGGTATATTTTCACATTTATTGAATTGATAATCATGCACTCATACATCGATACCAGTCTTGTTTTAGCAAATAAAGCAGCCAAATATAACAAAACCCCAAAACCACAGGCAAGTATTAACATTGTATACAAATATATGTTGGCGTATGCCTGTATTTAAGGAAATCTCATCCTGTTTTTTAACTCCCTATGCTGTCTATCTGCTTAGCTGTTGGTCTGGAATTGATGAATGACAACTCAAAAGAAGCACAATTTTCTGTATGTGTCCACTTTTAAAATAAATACAGAAAGGACAAAATTGTTTTCTGTCTGTATTTTTCTGTAAAAATCAGTAAAAATGGAAGACTTGGAGCCTTAATCTTAATCATAGTCACATCTCATATTGAATTGTCTCTCGGCGACCTAACGAGCATTGACAAATGGTCTGGATTTAATTAATTTGACAACACATGAATGCAGAAATAATTTTTTTATGTGATAGCACATTAAAAGAAGGACAATTCGTATTTTCAATGCTTGGTAGTGGTGTTATTTTAATTTTTTTATTGCTGGTGTATGGGAATTGGTGTTATTGTGGCGGTGGTTATTGAGTTGGTGATGATGGTTTTGGAATTGTTGGTTCTGGTGGTGGTATTGTTGATGGTATTGATATTGGCGATGATGGTGTGTTATTAGGAGTGCGGTGGAATTTGTGGCGTGGTGGTATTAGGCTTGGTGGTGGTTTTAGGAGTTTTGATCAAGTGCCCACATATTACTATGTAAACATCTCATACACACCTCTTAATTGCTTTTTGTTCATGTCCTGGCCCCAAGATAGATACCAGGTATGATTTACAAAAGGCCATATTAGGGTCGCACCTGAGCCACGACAAAAACATTCAAACGTTTCTGCTGCATTAGAAAGAAAGATTATTTTTCTGTACAATAATGCTTGCATGAGATAATGAATTGAATGCAACAAAAAGTATGATGGTTTAATGTACTTTGGCGTACTCACCTATGAATTCCCTCACCTGTTGCAATGGAAGAAATCCACAAAGGCAATATGATACAACAAATATCCAAATAGCATGTGAGAAAAATATTCTCCTGGGTCTATCTAAGATGTGATTGACAATGTCTCAAGCCAGTGGCTGAAAGAGGCTGATCCAAATAAGTTAGCGGTTGAAAAGGCTGACTCAAAGCTCATTCTTGTGTACTGTAATCAATAGCTCCACTGACAATCCAGGCATATAAACTGAAAGTAACTCTACTGCTGAACAGTTTAAAGGAAAGTTTAGAGGACTTTTTTTAAGGGGAGCTTATTAAACTTATATTTTGATAATGCTCTATAGATGCTCTATTGCGCAATGAATAATGCATACTTCCTTGAAATAAAGGGGCAGATTTATGACGACTGGCCCATCCCTGCAAATCAGCAGGGATGCGCCAGGTAAGATGCGTCACGCAAGTTTACCCTTGCGCCACCACAGATGCGCCGCATTTACAATGCGGCGCATCGTGGCGCAAGGATAAACAGATGCGTGACGCATCTCCCGTCGGGAGGGTGGCGCATTGCTGGAGTCGTGTCGCAAGCGCGACGCAACTCCAGCAATGCTCGTGGCCTGCCCATACATAACGTGGTGCGTCACGCCTTACGCCTGCTTCAAGCGGCGTCGGAAAAGTGACTGAGTGGAATCTTGTAGATTTCACTCAGGCACTTTTCTGAGGCTTTACTGCGCCGGAACGCCCCCCCCCCGTGGCGGAACGCCCACATGAAACCTGACGCAGGTTTCATGTGGCGCAGGGCTTTACAACGTGACGCATCTCGCTAGATGCGTCACGTTGTAAATAGGGCGCAACGTGGCGCATGGTTTACGCCGCCGCTGCGTCACAGAAGTGACGCAACGGCGGCGCAAAAGTGGCGCAAGGGGCTCGTAAATCTGCCCCAGAGTGTTTTCTACTAGGCTTTGACAAGTGAAATGCTATAACATAAGTCTGCATCCCTCAATGAGATACTCTATGACCTTACAGAGTGATTGAAGTTTAATTCCATTTTCCCGTTATTCCCATACACTAAATCAGCACAAAGAGAATTTTCAGCAATGATCCTGGTCTGATGCCCATGGGAGGGGCTGGTAGAGTTAAATCTAATGTTCTAACAACAGCACCAGATACAGTGGCAAATGTGCGAAAAATGGGAGGGTTAAAATGTGCTATTTTAACTCTACACTCACAAATATTGGGGAAGGTAGGCAATTAGGTGTGGAGTTACGATTCACTATTCGAATTCCAGTCCCAGAAACATTAGAGAATAAGCAAATATTAGGTGGGGGAGGTAAAGTTTACCATTCTAACTCCAGTCCCAGAAACATTAGGGAAAGTATAACAATTGAGGGTTTAAATCTTCTGTTTTAACACCAGGCCCATATACATTGGGGAAAGTGGGAAGAGGTAAAATGTACTGTTATAACTCCAGTCCCCTGTATATTGGGGAACGTGCTAACATTGAGGGAGGAGAGTTAAAAACAAAGGGGCATATTAACAAGCCGGCGATAAAAAATTATCGCCGCTTTAGCGTCTGTTTTCAGACGAAAAGCGGCGATAATTTTATCGCTGTATTAGCAAGGTCACGCTATCGCGTGAATCCTTGCCCTATCGCCCTTTCCCATAACGCCCATCCTGCATCTCTAATGAGATGCAAGGTGGGCGTTACTGGGCGTACCCCAGATGGGCTACGTTGTAAATATCGGCGATGTGCACATCGCGATATTTACAAGGCAGCCCACAGGATGATAGCAGACGTTAGATTTTGGAAACGGCCGTTTTCGCCAAAATCTAACGTCTGCTATTATCCCGACTTAGCCATCCCTAACATAGGGGGTGGATAGTGCTGATACGACCACAGGGTCGTATCAGCAAGGTTATCGCCGTTTTGCAGGGAACATCGCAACACAACTGTCGATTTGAATTGTTGTTTTTTTTTAAGTAACTCAAAGCAGCTCCTTGTGCTGCCTTGCGGTATCTTGCATCATCTTACATCAAGGAGGCATTCCTTGGGTTATGTATGGGCGTTCCTGTGCATCCACCCATGGATTTGACACAAACCTATTTTTTCAAAGTGTTGCGCCAAAATGATGTGCCTGGCCAACGCTGGCGGAACCAGGAGAAATATCTTTAAATCTCCACATTACGTTCTCTTTGCACATGTGCTGCCTTCTGGAAAAGGGAAGGAAGAAGGAAAATGCCTCCAAGGATATTTTTTGTGCAGGAAGGTAGCTTGTCCTGGACAAAAATTTTACTGAGCATTATGCAGGTCCCCTTGCACTATGGTGCCAGGGTGCATGCATTGGTGCTAAGCAGCCCAAAGTGAGGGAGAGAGCAGAACTGATCCATTTATTTGAAAATGTGCTACAGTTCTGCTCTCTCCCTTTTCATGCAATGCAGCACAGCAACTTCATTTGCTGAGCTGCATTGTTTGAAATGTTTGTAAATCTGGGCCTAGGAGAGCAGGGCTCATGAGTGGCCTGTCCTGAATATTGGTGTGAATCTGCTTATGAGAAATAAGCAAATAATTCTGACCTGTGTCTCAGTAAAGTTGTTTCATAATCACTCTACTTGAAACAAACTGACTGTCATTGCAATTGCAACACATTTCTGCTGGTGACCCCTTGGGATATGTTTTGATGGTTGGGCATAGTAAACTCCTACACCCTCAAAGTTGTGGGGAATTTCGCAACCTATCCCTTATTCTTCGGGTGTAGCCGTTCAGTTTGCCCAACTCTAAACCAAACCCAATTTTACATAAGGCATAGCTTCACTTTGCCTACCCCTTCCCTGCAGCCATAAGTTCCACGTAATGTGGACCTATGATCAGGCTCAAGGGAATTAAGTTTCCCCGCATGGATATACAAACCCTAAATTCAACACCGCCATTCAGCATTCATGTCATTTCTTTTCCCCGCTGCCAGGTGTCCTGCCCTGCTTCCAGCACTGAGGAAAGCAGAGGTGTAAGGTGTCACTAGAGGCAATATTAAGTAGTGACTCTCAAGGCCCTATGAAGCACCATTTTTTTTTTAAACTTCCCCAGCTTCACAGTAAAAGAAGTTTACAAAAACTATTTGCAAGTTTGAAGGGTGCAGGAATTCACAAGTTCACCCGGGCCTAGTGTGGTCAAGTTTTGCTAGGTTGACAAAAAGGAAAAACTGACATATTCACTATTTGAACGGGTGGCTATACAATTCCTTGATAAAACTCAACAATTTAAAGAAGTTCAGCTTGCGCCGTTGTTTATGCAAAAGTTGGCAGTTCTGACATCATCACACATGGAAGAATTCATATTCAAGTAAACTATTTGTCCTAAAAGAAACACATGCTTTGTTAGTGCCCTGACTTGTCACTACTTACACACCTACCCTTGATTAAGAGACTCAAGGACTCACATTCTCGAGTGAGAGTACAGGTTTTCAATAAGCCCTTCTCTACTGGTATTAGGTTAGAATCATGGTACGTTGCTGGACACTAACTGATCAGGAATGCCCTGTTCTTCATATTACTTTTATAGCCATCTTTCAGAAATTTCTGTAAAATTTTAAGCCAGGAAAGCAAAAGGCCTTTACACCTTGTTTTGAATAATTTATGTTATTATTTGATAAATCTAAGTAAAGAGCCTCTTATGTTTGCATTTATTAGATAAACAACATATATTAATATTTGGAAGTGTAATGAGACATTAACATATTTTAAATTGTTATCATTTCGTATTGTATGGTCCTATGGCTAAAACAATAAGTAAATTATTGATTGAGTGATATTTATTTCAGTATGGCCAGTGATGGGGTAGCTAGTTTGCCATATTAGTTTATTATGCCCTTTTTATGGGCTTAAGATGAATCTTTATTGGGTGGTGCTGCACAAGTGAATTATGTCAACTGTTTGGGCAAAAAAAATTCAGGAATTCATTATGAAATCAATATGTCATTTATTACTTGCTGCTAATGATTCCAGTAAAGCTGGGGGCAGATCACAATCGATACAACTTCCTCATTGAAGTTGTTGAATATTGTGCAGACCTGATGTGAGTAAGCTCATGTTACCTGTTGAAATATTGTTTTATCTTCATTAAATCCAAACCTTCACCTCTCTTACTATTTGTCATCTCTTGCAATGAAACTACCCTGTACATTTCGACCAAAAATGCCCAATGACTCCTGGTTCTTTCTGGCCTTCTCACAATGCCATCTTGCCATTAATTCAGCAACCCATTAGCAGCTTGTGCGATATTGCATGGACCATTTTGTTAGATGACTAATCCTGCCAAAATCAGTGGCTTGATTATCTTAAGAGAGGCCAAACATGCAGCTAAGTAATTTTCAATCGATAATGTCCATGTTCTGATATAGACGTACATCCTCCTGTGAGATAAGTTTGGAGCGAGCACAATGCACCTAAGTCTCTTATTATTATCCAAATTTTAGGAATTTCTGGTGTGCAACCATCCAACAATGCCTACCAGTGCTTTGTTAATGTTTGGAAGAACTAAACTAAAAAGATCCTTAAACTTTTCTAAACTTTTTTGTCAGTGCACCTTCTTTCTTAATGTTGACTAACTGACACCCTGACCAAGTGTATTGTGGGTCATTATAGTACGGATTCGACTGTTTCTTCCTCAAAGTGTTAGATGGCTAGCTGCGTTGTTGATAGGAAATACAAGAGATTATTTCAAATTAAAGTAATGGGACAATGTAATATTGCGTGCATAAGGAATGTAAGAGTACACAACAGGACTGTCATTCTCTATTAGTCCAAAAAAAGCTCCATACCACAACCTTTTTCTATATGAAACATTTATTGTCCTTGACAGGCACATTATTTTAGGCAAATTGACTGACTGAAAAAAATGAGCACAAGCAATGAGTACTTAAGAAGCTCATTGATTAATCATTTGCAGTGCTAACAACAACACAAGCACAGTCACCTGTCAAGTGAAAATTAATGCATGGCAATGGAAAGGAAAGCTTTTCTTTTTACCTTTGTTGTTTCCATTTCTAAAACATGCTCCTAAATTGCAGTATGTGAAACTGCACAGTAACCTCACGGCCTGAGATTCAAGTCTATTATTTTAATTACAATGTGTGAACATATAATGTAGACATAGAAAACTGAGATGATATAAGCTATACACTACTTTCTAACTTCTCCTCCAACACAAGACGACCTTTCAAGGGCACTATTGAAGGGACACTATGAAAATAATGGATTACTTAACAGAGTAACCACAAGTTTGTATAAGCGTAGTTGACTGCATTTGCTGATTTTAGCACAATTCTTCCTGTTGTTAATGTACCAAATTGCACCAATTGTAGGTACTTTAGCACAAATTGGTCAGGAAGGCAACTGTGTGTGTGTGTGTGTGTGCGCGTGTGTGTGTGTGTGTATGTGCACGCACTACATAGATGGCAAGCAATCCTTTATATTTTTTGTAAGGTAACAGAATTCATGCAAATTTAAACGACCACTACCATAAAGTCACTTTCTGATTTTTTCCAGTGTGGAACAGATATGTTAATTCATTCATTAGTTCCCAGTAATCAGTCTAAGATTTCCTCATTCGAGTCCTTAGTCAATTGAGCCATTCAGCCTTCCAGGCCATTTGTGTCTTTCTCCACTATCCATGATGAATCACAGGCCCGCCTCCCCTCCTTATTATTTCACACTCCTCTGGAAAGGCCACTGTTTAGGTCGAGCCTGGGAAGCACATGCGCTGCTCTGCGTGGCATGCTGTATTTGAGTATGGACTTGAAGCCCCGCCCACGCTCCACCCATATTTGTCATTGGCTTGTGTCATTGTCCTTCCTAAATGCTGACTTGTCATCATTTGTAACCTCCCATGAGGTCTGCCCCTTTTACTTCGTTTATTATATGGTAGGTTTATTTAGTCTGTAAGCCTATTTTCTTTGAGTTTCACCTACTGCAGGCATGACATGCTTTCCTGCAACATTCAGCAGCCATGCATGCTTTCACTTTCCAAGCAGCCCGGGACAATGGCCGCTTCTTTGAAATGCAATAGGCCTGCATTTACAAGAGTTTGAGCTATTGGCATTGTAAATGGCAATTCCTTTTATTTATGTGTTAATTATCAAAACAGATAAATAAAAGGCATTGTCATTTACAATGCCAATAGCTTAAACTCTCGCAAATGCGAGACTTTTTGCATTGCAAATGCTTGTTTTGTTTTTGTTTAAATTTGTTTATTGCTTTTCACATGTTATATATAGTACACAGCCGCCCAGGTATTGCAAAACTGTGTAGGGATTCCTTGCCCCTCTTCTGATTTTACTTATATGCTTTACAGCAATAAACAGACCGAGCGGTCATACATATCAATATATGTCCGTGAGAACAAAAGTTTGTTTTCTCGTTTTTTGATAACAGCTTGCAACAGAACATAACTGCAAACAAGGTGTGTAACACATTTCTCTCCTCTCGTGTAAATAACTGAAGTTCTGTGGGTTGGGGGGGCATCGTTCCACACTGCACCCTCTTAACTACTGGTAGTCGATCTGCACGCATATATAATGGACATAGCTGTGCTGTGTGCTTCTGCCAAACTACACATTGATGCATTAAAATGTTATTCTGCTACATGTTATTGTACCTGGACGCGTGTCCGCGGGGGGGGAGGGAGAGAAGGGGGGGCCTCATAATACTGTTACGCAGTGCATGGGACTATGCCTGTATCCTGTGCGCATGCTCGTTATGCGTGGTATGTCTGGGACTACAGTCGCCTGTTTGTCAACTACTCAGACGTAGCGTCCGAGTCACCAGAAGCACTCTGCCATAGGGCACGGACGTCCGACAGGATAGCGTCCCACTCCGCCACCATCGGCTTCTTCCTAATGCCCATCGCGTCTTCTCGCCGCAGCGCTATACTCTCAGCCTGCGCCCAACATAGTAACAATTGGTACCAGGATTTCACTGGGGGGGCCTCCGGGGACTTCCATTGCCTTGTGAGTAGGCGTTTGGCCACTATTAGGCCTAGGTCAATGTAGCGAGATGTCACTTTGTGCTTGCTAGACCTCTTGTACAATCCCAGGATGCACACCTCCCATGACCAGTTAAGCGTGCGTTCTGTGCACTGCGTCAACTTTCTGGTGACCGCTTCCCAATATGACTGTATGTATGTGCAGGACCATAGCACGTGGAGTAAGTCCCCTACTAGCTCACCACAGCGGGGACAACCGGCATCGTTGCGGTTGAAGTATTTATTTATTTTAGCTGGGGTCAAGTATGCCCCATGGACTATGTAGTATTGTATAAGCCGGAATCTGGCGTTGCGTGGGATGCGAGTAGGGCCTCTGAGAATATCTTCCCATTTGCGGTCGGTGCTGGGTCGCTGCAAGTCCGCGTCCCAGTGGGCACGTAGGGATCCCAGATGTGGTGTTGTGTGTGTGCATAAGGACTCTGCAAACCATCTAACCAAGTGATGGCCCGCACCGAGCTGATGTAGATATTGGACCGTTAGATGTGTGGCCGGCTCCCGAGCAATCTCACACCATGCTTCTCGCATCACATGTGTCACCTCCGCATGCAACAAAAACTGACCTCGAGGAAGGCCCGTGTCCTCTGCTAGAGTTTCATATGGCAGGAGCTGCCTGTCGCTGTAGAGGCCCCAGGGTCAAAATACCCGCTTCTTCCCACTGGGGAAGCTCCGCGCTGGTAACTGGTCGGCGGAAACAGTAATGGGCCACCTCCACTAATAACTGGGCCGGTGGTCCTCTCCTTCTGATAGAGTGAAACAACGCTACCACCTGTGGGTGAGTGAGTCCTGGGGCGCAAGACGCTGTGTCCTCCTGATGGCGCGCGTCAAGCCATCTCGCCACCCACTGGAGCTGCGCTGCCAGATAGTACTGCTCCATGTGGGGAAGCGAGAGGCCCCCGCTAGCTGTCAAAGGGTACATTTTGACCAGTGCCACCCTACTACGCGACCCACCCCAGATGAATCTTCGGACGTCCAGCACTAAGTTTTTGAACAGTGTTGGCTTGAGACATAGGGGCACGTTTACAAAATGGTATAGTAGTTGCGGAAGCACCACCATTTTAAGTAGTGCTATCCTCCCCATGACCGTCAGGGGGAGAGTACCCCAGAAGGTCATCTGCGCACGTATCGCCGTGGTGGCTCGTATCAGAGTGCCTTCGAGAAGGTCAGCAGCCTCCCTGTAGATAGGTGTTCCCAAATATCGGAATGCCGACTCCTGCCAATAAATTGGCTTGTCACTGAGGGACAAACAGGGATCCAGTGTGGTCTCCGAGAAGGGGTAGAGGCATGATTAGTCCCAGTTCACGCAAAGCCCTGAAACGGTAGCGAATTCCAATAGGATTTGCTCAATCGAAGTACAAGATGATCTGACATCCTTGAGGTGAATAAGCAGGTCGTCCGCGTATAATGAGACTCCATGTATGCCGTCACCCAAGGGGATCCCCCACTCGTCTTGCGCTTTGCACAGTGACTCAGCCAGCGGCTCGATGGCCAGCGCAAATAATAGCGGCGAAAGCGGGCAGCCCTGTCGCGTACCCCGTTCAATTGGGATCTGACCCGATATGTGTGGGCCAGTTTTAACTCTAGCTACTGGCTGAGTGTAGAGGAGCTGTACCAGACTGAGGAAGTCTTCCCCCAGATCTTATTTACGGAGCGTGGCAAACAGGTATCCCCATTCCAAGGTGTCAAATACCTTTTCTAGATCTAACACCAGGCATCCCGACTGATCCCAGTTCACCCCAGTATAGCGAGCCACTCTGAAGAACCGGCTGAGGTTTAAGGACGTGCTGCGGGCCGGCACAAACCCATTTTGGTCCGTGTGAACCAGTGTCGGAACTAGCGGGGCCAGCCTACATGCCAGCAGTTTGGCCAGGATCTTATAATCGGTATTTAAGAGTGCTGGGGGACGGTATGAGCCTAATAGCTCCGCGTTGCTGTTTGGCTTTGGCAGCAACACCAGCAATGACTCACGCAGCGCATCTGGTAGGGCCCCCGACTCCAGCGCGGTATTATACATGGATAGAAGTTGCGGTGCCAGCACTTGCTGATATGCCTTGTAATACTCAGCTGGGAAGCCGTCAGGCCCCGAAGCTTTACCCATAGCTAACGAGCATATCGCCGCTTGTACCTCCAGTAATGTGATCGGTTCATTCAACACCCTACGTTGGTCGGCGGTGATTTGCGGCGAAGGGAGTGGGGAGAGGAAGGAGTCCAGCTCGTCAGTAGTCGCGCGACACACCGATTGTTATACTTTGGTGTAATGGGACACACATTCCATGTGTATTTCGTATTGATTAGTGAGTGTTTGACCGGTGGTCGATAGCAAGGCAGTTTAGGTGTCCGCGCGAGCTCCTGACGGATCATACGCGCGAGCAGCCTGCCTTCCTTGTCAGCTGCGGCATGCTTCCACGCTGCATGCGAGGTGTAATTTAGACATCGCAACCTCTCCAGTACCTCCATGTGTTTCTGTCTCTGTGAGTCGTGTGCCAGTTGCGTGTCCTCGCCATTGGCCAGTTCGGCCTCAAGTTTAGTGAAGGTGTGCTCAATGCAACTTATCTCGTCATCAAGCTGTTTCCTAACAGACCAGCTTAAGCCCAGACACCGCCCTCTGAGCACGGCCTTACCCGCATCCCATAATATCCCTGTGTCCGTGACGGAGTCAGCATTATCTTCAAAGTATGTGCCTATCGCCTCATCTATTGCCTGCCTGTAGGGGGGGTCCTCCAGTGCCAGTGTATGTGGTGGTAGGGGGAGCTGTAGTATTTTCAGTTTTGTAGCTCGGAAAAGGGGAAACTCGTGGCATTATTTCGGTATCCCCCATTATGAAACGCAACGCTCGGCTTGTGTGTTAAATGCCACACAGAGCAAATATTGCACTCTGCAATGTTGATATGCATTGGGAAATTTGTAATCTCCTCAAATTACAGGCCACGCATCAAATGTTTTTTGTAAGACTTTCTTAAATGGTGGTGTAAACCACTTCGCATTACAAAGTCAGCTCTTTTAGTTCCTGCTTTTCCATAACCCTCGCATTTTGAGAATGAACAAATAACATTCATTCAGTGCCAGGTTGCCCAGATGACCATAAAAAAGCTTTGTGAATTGGTCCACTGAAATCAATAGCTTTGTGGTTCGATAGTAATTGCAAAATTAGGATACACGACCAAAGGGCCAATGGAAAGAAGTATCTCAACCCTCCGCCCATCTCTTTTTGACTTTACTTTACCTCCCAAAAGTCATTCTGCATTACAGAGCAAAATATATAGACTCCCTGCAGCCGGTTCCCAGACAGGCGCTTTCTTTATCTGATGAACGTAATTTTTGAAAAAGGAAATAATTAACAGCCTGCTGATTCAAAAGGATGGATTTCCTAATACCCAGTATGATGAAAGGACTGTAGGTTCTGAACTCATAATTTAAAGCAAAGTATGCCTGCTTGTTGGAAGATACAAGACAACTAATGAGGCTAATTAAGCATCACCTAGATTAATTAATGCATTTGGTCTTGCTGCTGCCAGCTAATCAGGTGTAGTAATATGATTAACATTATAACAACACCTTGGGAAAAAAAATTCATCTTTGAAAAATGCATTAAATATTTTAAATTATAGAAAGTTCTCGAGACATCTGGGAGCGAATTCACAAATGTAAGTACTTCGATATGTAAATTACGCCATGCATAGACTTGCGGAGTTTATCATGGTTCCGTGTATCCGCACACATTTACTTGGTACACATGCATAAAGTATGTATGTCACGATGTAAATGCATATGTGCAGGTTATTTATATATTTGGGTGAATTTTGCCTAGTTCCACGACTCCACGTGTGTGTAGTTTGTGCAAGAAGTGTTAATAAAAAATTTGCGATTTTGCGTGCGTTTTTTTCAAAGCAATGGAAAATGACAACATTATGTGTCCACTTCCTAAACAAACCTGAAAAATTCTAACTGAACTGAACTGATTGCGCTTTCTACCAGAAGTGGTCCACGTACGGGCAGTCATTTCTAATGTAAGTGGTCAGGTAATTGTGCTAAGTGTGTTAGTGACTGTCGGGAGGTTTCAGTTTTGTGGGTAGTCAACTACATTCACTATTGATTTATTTTAGTGCCACACCATAAACCTCTGCCCAGAAGCACACACATTTAAATATACATTTAAAATGTTATATACAGAAGTAAGTCTTAGGAATTTATTTACAGCTGAGTGTAAATCCGATTTTTACCTAACAACAGGATGTTAACATCAAAAGAAGACAAACAGGTTATTTTTCATTTCAGATATAATAAATGCAACCCGTGGATCGCCAACAACTAAAATACATTTATACAGAGCTATGCAAGCATAGGAAGGTGAAAAAGAAATCAAAGATCATCGGCTTCACCTACTCACATTTTAGGAAGTGCTTGGCCTGAGGCTGTTTCAACCACTCCACGCAGAACAAGGGCAGAGGAGGGTGTGCTGCGGAATATCTACCTTTATTTTACTCCACTTCTGAAACAGCATCACATCCATAGCTGCTGCAGTTTACCCGACATGCACACCACCTGTATGGTTAGTGGGGAGCAGGGTCATTACATTTTTTAAGAAGAATCATTTATATTTCTCCACATTCACAATATTGGAAAATAGTCATTAATTAAGGGAACAGGGACTGAAAAGAGCATTTATTGCCCCGCTTAAATCCTTACTGGTGTTTCCCACCCCTAGGTTGTCTGCTAATTTGCATTGTACTTCCCTAATTACGCATATGGCTCTCCCATTGGAAGTCCACTCACATAAACCCAATCCAAATTTAAATAGGCTCAGCTCCATTGCTAATATTTATATTTTGCCATTTGGTGCGACCGTGTTTCTATAAATATGCCTTTTTTAGGTCATTTATGGGAATCGACCACCCTCTTTGCCCGTTTTTGGCTGTAATGTGAACTGGCTCTGCATGTGCATAACATAGAGGGCTCACAAAACGTCACATGCAAGCTCAGATAGGACGCCTTTGTGAATCTACGCACGCATACATCATGTTATGTTCAGACAATTTCATGGTAAAACGTTCAAAGCATCACACAGGAGAAAGCTATGAAGAGCTTCCTAACAAAATACAACATGATGAACGATGATAGAACGAGCAGGTTTAATGTTTAGAGACATTTCCAAAAGGATCAAAGACACTGCAAGGCCAACCTGTTTTCTCCTATAAATAAACCATGGGAAATATATTTCGGAAAAAACATAATCCACAAGGGTTACCGTGCGTTAAAGATATCTCCTCCATCGATATTCCGCCAAAGAGACACAAGTTAAAAACATTTCAGATCGTAAAAAATAAAAATAAATAAAGAGGAGCGCCGTGAACGTGTCCCATGATATCATGCACACCCACACACCCACGCGTGCGCGCGCACACAGACACACACATTAACACACTGCAGCTCTTTTAATAAAGGGCTTCATGGCACTGCAAATCTGTCCAAACATAACTATATAATGCACACTTTTAAACTTCAAACTTTTAGGCATATTTAAATATAAGGGACTAGTTTACTTAAGCATGCCTTGTAAGCATATGCTATAGATGGGCATCGTTCAAATTTGTTCAGCCATCACTGACATGATTTGACCCGATTGTTCTATAAAATACCATGCAGGAGTTAGGCCTGAGAGCTGACTCACCCAATAATGGGCAAAATGTACAAACTCATTTTGTGGTTGCACACTCTGCAATTTGCAAAATTACAGATCTGTGACTACAACAAAACGTTTTGCACTGGACTAACATATTTTCGGACTTCCAAAATGGATTCTGGGCCCCTTTCCGAACTTCAAATTCGGAGGAGGTGTAAAAGTGGTGCTCCTCTTAATCGCGAGTTCTAATGAAATATGTCAGTCCTTTGTGACTACAGTTGTGGTCCTAAACTTCTGATCAGTTACCAACTTCTGATATGGAGCAGTAACATCCCTTGGGAAATCGCGTTGGGTGACCTTGGAGAAGCAGAGAGGTGTCCAAGGGCTTTGCTTTGCATTAAGGGGCTTGTGGTCTTATTTAGCCCATTGTAATATCAGAACTACAAGTTCAAGAAAGCAAAGAAAAGCTCGAGTAAATGAGCTACTTACAGATGACCGTGAAACTTGAGAGCCCTGTCTTTCATCACAATATTTAACATGGATATACAACAGTTGTATGAATTGCTCAGTACCTGAGGGCTACTGTTTCTTTCCTATGTTAATAATGCTTGTGGGATTATTAGACTCACTGGTAATTTTACATCTGATGTGATGTGGATATATGCTATCAATGGTTAAAATGCAATCATGGTTTAGAAGCAAAAGGAGCACATTTCCAATCCTAGTCAGATTTGACCTGCACAGACTAGTGCTGGATACAAAGAGAAACAACTCATGTTTTATCCATGGCAGAGTACACGTGTTAAAAACATTGCAGGTCATGTTAATGTACCATAAACCTGCTTGGGATCAGGGAGCTGTAAAAGACATTCATATTGATAGGAACAGAATCCCACTCGGTGATGAATGGCTTGTCTGTCTGCAAATTCAGTTCATTCGAGTGCTTCATTACAAATGCTTTGCCATAGCATGGAGCCTCACAATTCTATCCTGGGGGACACTCTTACAGACCAGGTTTAAGCACTGCATCAAGTTTGTGACAGAAAAACAGGAGTTGGGAGTGTGCAAGAACGATCATATGTAATAGTAAGGGTTCCCGGATATGGTAAGTCCTGGAAGCGGGATCTACATACAAGTCAGCATGAGCATACCATGGATAAAGGTCCCACAAAACAGAAAGATCTGGCAAGGAGACTATTTGGGTAAACTGTTTCTGAAATAGCTGAGTAGAGGCCTTCAAGGTTCTGAATGCCTACAGTTGAGGAGGCGTGTTTACTTGGTAATGCGCACATTATCAAGAACAGCCAGAAAACACTTATCAAACTTGACAAATCTTAAGCTATCGGGGGCAGATTTAGCAGCACATTGCGCCAGTGCTAAGTGACAAAAAGTGATGCAAACAGGTGCAAAGTGTTGATAAACTTAAGTTGTTTACTTTCAAGTACAATATTTATTTTTGCTGTGAAGTAAATCTGTTAGCACTTTGCTCTACTTTGTGTCAAGGGAGCGACCTATCAGAGATACACAGTTGTTCCCACAGTACCTCCCATGGTTTTGATGGAAAGTCATCTCTTCTAAAAAACGCACCTAAAAATAATGCCTCCTCTAAGTAGGCATTAAGTTGAAGAAGTCTTTTAGTTTCTCCTAGTTTTTAAAAGATGGCATGTGAGCTGCAGTGTACACCACTCACATATGTGTGAAACGTTTTAAACGTTTGCAACGATTAGTATGTAGTACTGGAAGGGTACCTTTCCAGTATACAAATCCTATGCTTGACATCACACACAACTGCATGGATGCTCTCATCAGGACTGATGAAGACTACCATGGGCTCCAGGACTCCAGGACTCCAGCAAAAATGAAAAGAAGCATAGATTGGCCATGTCTCATACCACACTATAAAGAAGAAACTGGACTATCAATGGCACCACCCATACACTGATGAAAGATGTAAAATGTTATATTAATGCAGACGTATGCTGCACAGATCCCTATCTGGCCCAAGACTGGAAAGAAATAAAAGCATTTAATTAATGCAGTCAAAGCCTTCTCGGCAGTAGAGACATTGCAGCAACTGGAGAAACAGCCTCCCTACCAACCGCCAGGCACAGAATGAATTTCAATAAGTCATTAATGGATTGCCTGACTTTAATCAAACCAGGTTAACTGATTTAGATGATTTCTAGAAAGATTTGCTGATGGTGTGGTTTTTTTCCATAACCCCACAAGTGGTGTTGATTAGAGAGATTTGTCTAAAACTTCCACAATCAGCTGGAAGATTATCCTTCTGCAGAGTTAGGGAGATGGGCACGTCCAATTGAGCTGGGAACATTCCCTGCTAATATGGACTCATGGAACATTGCTTGGAACGCCAGGATAGCTCTGCTGGAAGAAGTCTGCAAAACTGGATGTACAACACAACTTTCTCTCTTGCTTTTCCAACGCTGAGGGCATGCACAGCCTCATACATTCTTGCAGGAGGGACTTGTTGGCCTAACCAATCCCTCCTGCCTTCAAGGGCAGTGTTCTTCTGTTGGAATTTAGTAATCTGCTCTACTCCTGAGGAGCTGATGAATTGAATAGGTATCCTAGAATGATTTGAATTGTTATTAGTCGATGGCAGAGTTGAGGTTTTTGATTTGGCTCATTTGATGCAATAAAATGTCAATATTCCACTCACTTCACTGCTCTCAATATTTTGTTGAAGTCGGAAGAAGGCATAGTGCATTTTATCTGAGTGTAGTTGTTCAGCTCATATTTATTTTCAGTACATCTTTTTGCTTTGATGTTATTGGAACATGCATAATTGTGTTCCAAAATCCTAGTATTTCTCTATAACTTTGGCATTTTGCAATCCCTGCCTTCAGTGCTATACCATTAAGTTGTAGTCAACTGCCTCTCATAATATATTGGATTGCTTCGTACCAAAATGTCTCTGATCAATCTCATTCACTAGCAATGTCAACATAATGTAAGTCACCCATGATGTTATTCAGAATATCTTGACTTGTGACAGGGAAGGGCTGAGTTTCCATCTCATGGAATTCATCAGTGAGCAGTCCAACACTAACTGCAGAGAGGTGGGAACAACATACAACAATTTGATGCTGCCAGTCTTAGAACTAAACTGATGCTGGTCACCAACCATGATAGTAATATCCACTGAACTGACTGCATCACCTGTAGAATAACCAGCAAATATATGTCTAGACTGAGTACATGAAGAGGAGCAAATAAGGTTTATAATCTTTGTGTCATGCACCATATGCCTGAAAAGCTTGCCCATCCCTTCCTTCAGAAAAGGAATGCCATCTTCTGAAGGAAGGGATGGACACGTACACTCTGTTTATGTACGCAGACTACATGCGTAAGGTTAAGTGTGGGCCGTCAGCGCCAGACTGGCCATTCTGCCTCTCTCTCTTTTTCCCGGCAAGGTCCTAGCTAGAGGACTACTTTGAGAACGAATGGGCTGCAATGAACCAACAATGAAAGTCCATTTATGCACTGCCTCCTGGCAGGAGGGGCTGAAATAAATATTTTAGCAGGGATGATTTTCGTTTCCAATCTGGCCCTGGGTCTGGTCTGGTGGGCAAAGTATTAAAAAAACTTTGAACTACAATTGTTTTTTAGACATACCAAGAATGCATGCTTACTCACATATCATGCGTCCATGTGTTCATTAATCTTTTTAACTGGTCTCCATTCCACTAGCACCATGAGGCAATTTTTTATGGCAAGCATTGTCTTGCCAAATCCTTTAACACACATTGCAAATCTGGATCTTCCTCGGTAGTAACAGTAAGGAGGCCACGGTTAAAAGAAGGATGCAGTCTGGTCTAATCTTTTCTTTCCTGCGGACGTTCGACCCTAGAAGACAGTTTGTATAATTCTTAATTACTCAGGTGCCTTTCACTTCTCCAGGCTTTTCATCTGGTATATTTGACAAGGACAAATAATTTGAGGCAAATCAGTTAGTGTTATACGAGCACCTGACTAATCTATCTATCTATCTATCTATCTATCTATCTATCTATCTATCTATCTGTCTGTCTGTCTGTCTGTCTGTCTGTCTGTCTATCTAACCATGTATCTGTCTGTTGGTTGTTCGGTCTATCTGTCTGTCTGTCTGTCATCGACATGTACATTGGTTCATACGAATTTAACCACCTGTAAGTACTAGGGTAAATCTGCTGTATGTCAAGTGGGTGTATTAATACTGCAACAATAAACCCAAACTTTTGGAGTGGTGCACCGCTCGATATTAAAAAGGTTGTTGGTCAAATAAGTCACTAATTCATATGGTCTTGTTAGAGTTGTCTTAATCAATCCTTTATTTTCATAAGTGTCCAAATACAAAATACCAGCCAACGCGTTTCGTTCATAAGAATGAACTTCTTCAGGGCATGAAATGTCGGTCCTGGGAGAGACAAAGTATGTGTGCAATCTGGGCTGCGTGGGCCTGCCTGATAAGGGCCAGTATGCGGTGAGTCTGATAGCAAAGTAGGTAGTAAACCGTCCGTTCCGGAAGTAAGAATAACAGCACCCAACGACGGCAGGTGCTGGAGTAGCTTGTGCACACTCAACTGGATTGACTGTTTAAACAAACACGAAGGGAACACAGCAGGGGAGTGCGGTCACAGCGTCCGCCGTTGCCCGTAACCGTACCTAATACTGCAGCAATGAATTGTGGATTCTTCCACCGACGCCTATCTGATATAAGCTGCACGTCGGCTGAAATTGCTTTCGATATGGTTTTAAAATGTCTGTAATCAGTTGCCATAGCTGTGTCATAATGCCCTGATCACTGTACAATAAGCACGACTAAGAATGTAGATGATGGGTTGGCAATAGTTCACATATAAATACTTGTTTGGGGCAATAAAAGTTAGGACTGCAATCAGGGGATACTATAATTAATCACTTTGTAGTCTGTGCTATCGTTGTAGTTTTCAAAATGTTCTAAAATTTGTAGCGCAGTTTAGTGTGAAAAAATAAAAAGCAAAACAAGGATGTGTTCCCTCTATATAAGTTTTGTAATAATATTTTTAAAGAAGTGTACTTTGTCACATTATTCCCTATTGCATATTAGGGCACACTATTCATGCAACAGTTTTCAAATAAAAAATATCTTCCCAAGGGAGTACTATTGCAATAGTAGCCAAACTAATCATTCTATGAAAAAAATATAATTTTTCACGTAAACGGTTTTCCTTCTGTATTTCATTATTCTTTGCGATCATTTTAGGCAATTTTGCCTTATGAAAAGGCTATAAAACCAAGACATAAAAAAATCAACAACAATTAATCTCAGTTACAGCTCCAGGCCCGGTAGAGTTGCGGCAAATTAGCGCTCATTCTCGGAGATGGCAAAATGTGATTTCAGGCAAAGACAGAGAGCTACCATAAGGTTTCTCAGTTTATTGCTTGTTGTACAAAATGCACACGAGGCGGGCAAATCCCTAGACGCCCGGGTTCTCCTTCAGTGCATCCTTGCATCGATCAAAACATCAAAGAGAGACCACAAACGCCACAAATTGCACCGTTATCAACATGCATCACATATCAATTATGATAATGGGAGTAATGAATGTCCGAGAAGCATTGCCTCCAATAACATTCTCGACAGACGAATGATACCATAAACTAAAAAAAATGAAGTCCGAGACTGCTGTTTAGTCATTCAGGCCTGGGGATATTGTCACTGTATACATTATTTCTTCTCTGCCATCTGTTCTAAAGTAGGAAAACAGAACGGCAGTGTTGCATTTTGGATTTGTGTGTTTTAAATCACTCGATTTGCTTGCTTCAGCACAGTGTTTCAGAGTGAAAATGCTTTAGAGGTTACAGGGATTAGTGCATGGGTGGGTAAACTGGATGCCTCTAAATCACATCATCTGTAATTTGCATCAGAATATATCGTTTTGTGCACTACAGGTTTTGTTCATGAAGCATATGTGGATTTATTCAAACAGCAGATCACTACCAATATGTTCAGTGCAATATATGGGATAAAATACCCTAGATTGTATTTTATAAGGACGTGGCAAGTGACCATAGACTTCTGTGACTACAAGTCAGAGGCTAAGGGCCAGATGTACGACCGTTTTTATGCGCCATTGCGACCACAAAAAAGGGTCCTGGCATGTACAAACGCTATTTTGAGAGTCAGTGACTCGCAAAATAGCGTCTGCGACTCTCGATAATAGGATGGGGCGTCCCTTTCTAATAGCGAGTCACAATGGAATGTACCATTGTTTTGCAACCGCATTTGCGGCTGCAAAACACTCATAGTTTACCACCTATCTCTAGTAGGTGGTAAGCCACTTGCAAACGGGAAGGGGTCCCCAGGGGACCTCTTCCCCTTTGTGAGTGTGTGCGAAAATATTTTTTAAGAGCAGGCCGTGGTCCCAGGGGCCACTGCCTGCTCTTAAAAAATGAAACAGAAGCGTTTAATTTTTCTTTTTTAAATGCAGCCCGTTTGGAAAACGGGCTACATTTAGAAGAAAAAACAGCTTTTATTAAAAAAGCAGTCAGAGACATGGTGGTCTGCTGACCCCAGCAGGCCACCATACCTGTGAGTGCTGGCCAATCCCCAATGGGGTTGCAAATAGCACCTGCCTCATGAATATTAATGAGGCAGGCAATTTGCGACCCCGTTAGGAATCTCTAACAGTGGGAGGGGCGTGGCTAGCCGCCTAAGATGGCGGTCGGGACTTGGTAGAGCTCCGGTTCCCTCAGGGGGGTTTCACTTCTCCTGTGCCGCCTCCCGGACCAACGGACGACCGGAGACATCGCCAATATAACGCTGGGGTCCCCCGACTTGCTCTATGCCCAGAATAACCTTTCCGACTACGGAGAGGAGAGGGTTTCGATCCTGGCCCGGTCTGCTGCTGTGCCCGGGCGGAGGCCGGACGAAAGCCGGGATATCGAGTGAGCTGTGGATGCGTGGGGCGCGAGCGGCTGGCGCGCCGTGGTACGAGGTTTGCCCTGACGATACGAGACATCGAGAGGGCAGCGGAACTTGCCTAGACGCTGCAAAGGCTGCATTCCCCCTAACCTCTTCAACGATGCTATTTCCCCCCCCCCTGTGTGCCCTGATCTGACTCCCGGGGGAGCCACGGACGAGCGTGAGTGAGCGGGCGTGCCGCGAGGCGGTGGCCGCGGGCCGACTGGGAACAGCTGGACGGGCCGACTGGGGGCGGCCGGGCGGCCCACGGCCTATGAACCCCCCTTGGACCGTCTGCCGACGGAGGGGGCCACTCCGGTGTGACAGGAGGAGTCTTCAACGATCTCTGCGGTGAGTGGCGACGGCCGCACAGGCCCGCATTGGCCAGGACCTTCCGCCCCACACCTGATTGCCTTGCCGGGGTGCACGGCTGATTTCCCCCCCCCCACCCCTCCTGAGTGGCTGGAGACCGGGGGTGGCTCCACGACTTCACGCACTGGCCAGGGATTCCTGTAGAGAGACTGTGCCGATCTCACCCGGCAACTGCAGCAGAGGCGGCTCTCTCCCCTGTGCAATAAGCGATGCCACTGCGGAGGCCCTGCTCTACCCGCCATTGCGCCTACTGTGCCGCCGTGCACTCGCGCCTCGAGGTGAGGCCTACACCATTGGCGCAAAATCAACTGGCCAGCTGGAGCGGCCTGAAGAGACCGCGCTACGCTTCATGCTACTGTGCGCACATGGGAGGGGACACAGCCAAGCAAAATGGGGCAGCAATATTGACACAGAGTCTTTCCCGAGCTAATAGTTGAAGGTACTGAGCCCGGAGACCTGCACTCTCCACTGGCTATAATACGGCCCGCTTCTTTACCAACCCTGACTGAAGTTATACAAGGTGAGCGCGGTCACGGATTCCTTCACAAGAATGCCCAGGCCACCTAACTCTGCCACAAGCAAAGTGTTAATACAGGTCTTATACACCCACGGCCCACCGAGGGTTGGTTTGACCCTACCCGTGTGTCCACATAGAGCCCCGACAACACTTCTTACAGTTGCCCACTCAGTAGACGCCACTCTGCGCCCGCATGGCGGACTCACATCATGGGCAGGGTTAGGGCAAAGACACTAGAGGGCCAACAGGGAACGGGCCCTCCATCCACCACGGCGGAGCTATCCAGTAGGCCTTCCTCACCGGTGGCCGTAACCACGGAACTTCTGGAGAGTGCACCAGACAAACTGGATCTAATTCTCAAAGAGATCCGTGATTCCAGGGCGGCGCTCGAGCTTCATATCGGCACGCTCACCACAGGCCTTACACTACTCAGGGCTGACCATGGTAAGCTAGCTGACGCCGTCAAGGACCACGGGCAATCTCTTGAGGACCTGAACCCCCGAGTCACAGCAAACTCCACAACACTGCGGCAGCTGCAGCAGCAAATGACAGGCCTCCTGGACCGAGTGGAAGATGCGGAAGGTAGAAACAGACGCAACAACATCCGCTTCATTGGCCTGCCAGAGCGCAGTGAGGGTGTTAAAACGGCAGAATTTATGGAGGCATGGTTCAGGGACCATATTGCACTGGAGGGACTCTCACCATACTTTTGTGTCGAACGGGCACATAGAATTCCAACCGGGCCGCCCAAACCTGGCGCGCCGCCTCGCCCTCTGATAGTGAAAATTCTAAATTATAGGGATCGCAATGTCTTATTACAGAAAGCGAGAGAGAAAAAACTGATTCAGTTCGAAAACCACCGCATTTCGCTATACCCCGACTATACCATCATGGTTCAGAGGCAAAGATTGTCCTACCAAGCCGTAAAGAAACTACAGAAAGCACAAATCAAATATGCACTTCTGTACCCTGCCAGACTGAAAGTTACCTGTGATAAAAAAACTCACTTCTTTGAGAGTCCCGCGGACGCCGAGGAATGGCTCGAAGTTATGGGGCTGGGTTCTAGCCAGTTCAGCCATTCGGACTTGTCCTCACAGGGCGCCAGCAGACTTCCAACATCAGGATCTCGCGGATATCCGACTCCCAACCGGGGCAAGGGTGGTGCAGGACCATCGTGTGAACAACAACGGCGCGACCAGGAAGGAGCCCTTGCCGCCGCTGGGGCTTTTCGGGAAGACTCCAACAAAATCCCCACAGACTCGGAGGACAGCACCCTGAACTCAGACTCCGAGCACAGTATAACTCTATTTCCTACAATGACTCCCCAGACGGCGGACAATATCATTGATAACTGAAAGCTGTGGAGACCACTCGACGTACTGGTAGACCTTCTGGAACTGTTAAATGGAAACGTGTGCTGCTGGCTTGGACTCCACCTCCCGGCGTCCATTGTATCCTTTCTTGGCAGTCCTACATTTGAACATTGACATCACGATGTTGCATGTATATTAATGTGGAGGGTCGGGAGGGAGGGGCTAAGACTGTTTCTGAAACTATTGTCTGGCACACGTTCCTATGGACAAAATGGACATCGACACATGGCGCCTATCGTATCCTTTTTTCACAATCAGAAATACGTACATTGCCATTTTGTTATAACCTGTGCATTAACATGGAGGTCTGGATTGTTTGCTGCAACTGTATGCATAGACCATCCCTATATGTGCACGAATTGGGCTCTGTTTGTACGGGGACTACAGCTGTTTAGTACATATGATCACATCAGGCGAATGGTACTGTCTTAGACAGGTATAATTATAAACCCCCCCCCGCGGGGTCCCGTAGGGCCGCCAGGTAGCTGACCTCACTAAGAACATGACCGCGACTAAAGGCGGCAGCCTCCCTACAAGCGTATGCACCGTTATCTGTTATGTAATTCTTTTGAATTGTTGTTGGGCCCAGCGTAGTTCGGGCGCTGCGCCATGTTTTGTTAAGGTTCAGGGAAAAGGGGACTCCTGGTTGATTCCGATCTACTGGCGCCACATAACGTGGAGCTCCACATTCTATATAGCGATATGCCCGGGACAGGTACCACGTTAGGGTCTTATAACCTAATCACATGGAACGTACGTGGGTTGGGGGCGATTCAGAAGCGACACCGTGTACATGCATATCTTCTCAGGCGTAAGGCACACATTGTGTTCCTGCAGGAATCTCATCTAACTGAGTCCAAAACTCAAAAAACACGCAAAAAATGGAGGGGACAGATTTATTCCACTAATTACTCCGCATTTGCCAGGGGAGCAACTATTTGGGTACGCCATGGGGTCCCATTTCTTGAACTGGAACGTCGTGTTGATGACCAAGGGAGATATATCCTGTTGAAAGGTACACTAGACGGCTCCTTGGTGATCCTCGGCAGTGTTTATGCCCCTAATTTTGATCAAGACCACTTTCTGCATAGACTGGGAGCGGCATTGGCTGACTGGGATGGTATCCCCTGGGTGCTGGGAGGAGATTGGAACGCTGTACTTGACATTACCCTGGATAGATCACACCCTCCCCTCCATGGTACAAACGCCAGTAAATTAGCTGACTAATTTGCTACATGGGCTAATGGCTGGGCGCTCTCTGATCCATGGCGTTGTCTACACCCTACTCATAAAGAATACTCATTTTATTCTCCAGTACATAGCCTCCACACCAGAATAGATAGATTCCTTTGTACCAGATTCAATATTACCCAGGTCTGCCAATCCACATACCTAGCAAAAACCTTCTCAGATCACAATCCCCTAGAAATCACACTCAACTGGGGTAAAGTGCCTACCCCAGTACCCACCTGGAAATTACATCCGCAACTGCTGGAGGACGCTCCATTTCGAACAGCCATTTCCAATACCATAACACATTACTTAGCTGAAAATTGGAACACGGCCTCCTCTAACTTAATTGACTGGGACGCCCTGAAAGTGGTGGTACGGGGGGCGTCGATAGGACAGTTAGTGGGGGCGCGACAGGAGACACACCAACATTTACTGAGGATCGAACAACGGATGACTATGCTGGAACAGGAGGCAGTGACGGACCCTGACAAGAAAGAGAAGTTGCAGGCTGCCCGTATAGACCACGCTGAAACTCTGGAGACACTGCGGACAATAGATCATAGAGCATTTCTGCAACGCAAACACACAGAGGCAGACCGGTCTGGTACACTGCTCGCCCGCATTGTCCGGGATAGACCCGATCTGCCGGTCATAACTAGAATCCGTACACCTCAGGGACATATAGCACATATATAATATCAACAAGAGAGAGAGGGAGAGGGTCACTCTTATTCCCCCTAACGTATGAATTCGATAACAACAAAAGAGTGAGTAGAAACGGGACGATGGGGAACGTAGCACGAGGAAAAACCTCTTATTTAAAAGAACCCTCACTCACCAACCTAGTTGGTGACATGCTTCATCATTGGGTTCCCACCAGAGAGGCCGAGTGCCTCCCTGGTGTGCTACGACGCCTGAATTACAGCGGAGCGGGTATTTTGTTGGGGTAGTGTCAGTGCAACAGTGAAGGTAGTGCAAATTAAAAGATATCTGGTTTAATCCCAAATCAATTTTATTGGTGGAAAACCAGGTAACATTAAAAACAAGTGAAATGGACACTAGGTGCCTAGCTAAATTGACCAGGCGCATCCAAATTGATTTAAAAGTGATCAATGGTCAACATGTTTCTGCTTATAATGTGTAATTTACAAAGCTTTCATCAGGACCAGGCCTCCACGGCGGTGTACGCTCGCTAAGGTGTACCCTAACCAGTGGAGGTATATGGATGGTAAAACTCACGGTTTTACCATAGGGCCTTCTGGGATTCCAAAAGCCAAAGAACTCTGTAAGAAAACACAAATACAACAGTTTTGTAAGTTCAGTGGTATTTCTTGCCAGGTATTCTGGAGGTCTAAAATGTTTAAGAAACCTTGTGCTATTAATTGCCACAGCGTGATTGTATCACGTACACCTTTCAATCAGGCAAACGTGTCAGACATACCGCCACTCCGTGTCTATTTGTCTCCGGAGGGGTCATTATTACTAGATAAATACTAGTAACATTTAACGCTTTACTTAGTGAGCGTAATAGAAGCATTCTCAATTATGCAACAAACTTGGAATATAGTGACAAACCCGTTAAAAACGCGAATAAAGTGTGCACGCGTTTGTTAAAATCCAAAGGCAGATTTTCAAAACATGGAGAAATTAGGGCTTACGTGAAGAAACTACTAACTTCACGTCATTGGTCCGGGAGGGGGTTAGAGATGCTGGTGGAATCTATACAAGATAAAAAGGAAGTAAGTTTCCAGAGAATCTCCGGTGAGTTACCGGTGAACCTCGTGTCAAAAGTAACAATCACCACCCCGGAAACCTCCCAGTCTACTTACTTCCAAAACAGCACTCTCCCGCACACAACCTATCGGTGCCAAACCTCGGACCCGAATGTTACTACGATGTTTCAGCTGGAGAAAGAAATGCCGAATCTCAATCACGTGACCCGTGCGTAAACCACCGAACGCGGTGCGTCCAGGACACGTGACTTCAAAGACTAGACTGCAAAGGTCGGGACTTAAAGCGCTTAGTAATAAAGTTGTTATTTGCTTGAAACAACTCTGTACTGGAACGATATTAATTCTGAATGACTAATTTAAATAAACTTAGATAGAAATAGATAAAGTATGGGGTCAAATGGTACTTGTGAAACCAATAATAATGACACACGAGTATCGGAAAATATTAAAGACACTAAACTCTGAGCATAATAACCCTATTGAAATCTATATACATAGCAGATGATAATGGTATGGGCTAATCAACCATTAACTATGTATACACTCATTACACTATAAGTCAGTAACTTCCTAAAGCGTGTCTAGAGGGCAATGGTGGTCTCAAATCAGACAGTGAGGACACAGGTAGGTATAAAGGTGAAAAAGGGGGAGGGAGTATCCCTCCATGCTCAAGGGACTGAGTCATTGGTCAGGCATAAGGGCTGAGACTATAATCGAGTGATGTCAACGTTTCATTACTGAACCCCAAGGGATATTATCGTTAAGCCCTATCTTATGTGTAGAAAGGCGATAAATCCAACGTTGTTCCTTCTCGAAAAGCGCTTGCTGTATAGTAGGACCTTGCCTCAATTGCTCAATAATTGTCCAACTCAAATCATTTGTAGTGTGATTTTGCTGTAAAAAATGATCAGTAAGTTTTGTAGTGTTTTTCGGCATCGGATATTGCTCCTGTGCTCACATATTCGTTGTTTAATCTTACGCGTAGTCATACCCACATACCTGGAACCGCACGGGCAAGTAATCAAATAAACCACGTTTGTGGAATTGCAGTTGGTATGGGCCTTTTGTGACCATATTTTTCCAGTTTCAAGTTCCAGGTACTTGGTAGCGATAGTCAAATGGCACACGCTGCACGCCCCACATGGGAAATGACCTGTCACAGGAGGAAGTCCCCAGGCATTCAGGACTGAACGATTTTCTTCCCTTTCTGGTAAATTAGGCCGCGTATGTACTACGGTATCCTTAATGCTCCTTGCTCTTTTGAAAGAGAAGAGCGGTTTTTCCCACTTGTGATTATTACTCTCCAGGATTCTCCAGTGCTTCCTAATTGATTTACTGACAGCATTAGAAGCCACATTGTACGTTGTAACGCATGTAAGTGGTATTTCCACTGAACTTCTGGGATTTTCCTCCAGAAGGGCTTCCCTGTGTTGGTTCCTGGCCCTCTTGCAGCTTCTTTTTAAAATACTGTCGGGTACCCCGCTTCTGGAGTTTGATTGTAAGGTCCTCTGCCTGGGATCTAAAATTCGTCAATTCACTACAATTGCGTCTGAGGCGGAGGTATTGGCCGAAGGGGAGGTTTTCCCGCAGCGGTCGCGGGTGGAAGCTGGAAAAATGCAGCAAGTTGTTTTTTGCTGTCGGTTTGTGGTGTGTCTTGGTCTGTAGTTGATTCCCAACTTTCATGATAACTACATCCAGGAAGACCATCTCATCCTTCTTATAAGAGTAGGTGAATTTTAAGTTCGGATCGCATGTATTTATCCACCCAAAGAATGGGACTGAAGATGCCCTTCAGGAGTGTCAAACCGACAGCAAAAAACAACTTGCTGCATTTTTCCAGCTTCCACCCGCGACCGCTGCGGGAAAACCTCCCCTTTGGCCAATACCTCCGCCTCAGACGCAATTGTAGTGAATTGACGAATTTTAGATCCCAGGCAGAGGACCTTACAATCAAACTCCAGAAGCGGGGGTACCCGACAGTATTTTAAAAAGAAGCTGCAAGAGGGCCAGGAACCAACACAGGGAAGCCCTTCTGGAGGAAAATCCCAGAAGTTCAGTGGAAATACCACTTACATGCGTTACAACGTACAATGTGGCTTCTAATGCTGTCAGTAAATCAATTAGGAAGCACTGGAGAATCCTGGAGAGTAATAATCACAAGTGGGAAAACCGCTCTTCTCTTTCAAAAGAGCAAGGAGCATTAAGGATACCGTAGTACATACGCGGCCTAATTTACCAGAAAGGGAAGAAAATCGTTCAGTCCTGAATGCCTGGGGACTTCCTCCTGTGACAGGTCATTTCCCATGTGGGGCGTGCAGCGTGTGCCATTTGACTATCGCTACCAAGTACCTGGAACTTGAAACTGGAAAATATGGTCACAAAAGGCCCATACCAACTGCAATTCCACAAACGTGGTTTATTTGATTACTTGCCCGTGCGGTTCCAGGTATGTGGGTATGACTACGCGTAAGATTAAACAACGAATATGTGAGCACAGGAGCAATATCCGATGCCGAAAAACACTACAAAACTTACTGATCATTTTTTACAGCAAAATCACACTACAAATGATTTGAGTTGGACAATTATTGAGCAATTGAGGCAAGGTCCTACTATACAGCAAGCGCTTTCGAGAAGGAACAACGTTGGATTTATCGCCTTTCTACACATAAGATAGGGCTTAACGATAATATCCCTTGGGGTTCAGTAATGAAACGTTGACATCACTCGATTATAGTCTCAGCCCTTATGCCTGACCAATGACTCAGTCCCTTGAGCATGGAGGGATACTCCCTCCCCCCCCCCCTTTTTCACCTTTATACCTACCTGTGTCCTCACTGTCTGATTTGAGACCACCATTGCCCTCTAGACACGCTTTTAGGAAGTTACTGACTTATAGTGTAATGAGTGTATACATAGTTAATGGTTGATTAGCCCATACCATTATCATCTGCTATGTATATAGATTTCAATAGGGTTATTATGCTCAGAGTTTAGTGTCTTTAATATTTTCCGATACTCCTGTGTCATTATTATTGGTTTCACAAGTACCATTTGACCCCATACTTTATCTATTTCTATCTAAGTTTATTTAAATTAGTCATTCAGAATTAATATCGTTCCAGTACAGAGTTGTTTCAAGCAAATAACAACTTTATTACTAAGCGCTTTAAGTCCCGACCTTTGCAGTCTAGTCTTTGAAGTCACGTGTCCTGGACGCACCGCGTTCGGTGGTTTACGCACGGGTCACGTGATTGAGATTCGGCATTTCTTTCTCCAGCTGAAACATCGTAGTAACATTCGGGTCCGAGGTTTGGCACCGATAGGTTGTGTGCGGGAGAGTGCTGTTTTGGAAGTAAGTAGACTGGGAGGTTTCCGGGTGGTGATTGTTACTTTTGACACGAGGTTCACCGGTAACTCACCGGAGATTCTCTGGAAACTTACTTCCTTTTATCTTGTATAGATTCCACCAGCATCTCTAACCCCTCCCGGACCAATGACGTGAAGTTAGTAGTTTCTTCACGTAAGCCCTAATTTCTCCATGTTTTGAAAATCTGCCTTTGATTTTAACAAACGCGTGCACACTTTATTCGCGTTTTTAACGGGTTTGTCACTATATTCCAAGTTTGTTGCATAATTGAGAATGCTTCTATTACGCTCACTAAGTAAAGCGTTAAATGTTACTAGTATTTATCTAGTAATAATGACCCCTCCGGAGACAAATAGACACGGAGTGGCGGTATGTCTGACACGTTTGCCTGATTGAAAGGTGTACGTGATACAATCACGCTGTGGCAATTAATAGCACAAGGTTTCTTAAACATTTTAGACCTCCAGAATACCTGGCAAGAAATACCACTGAACTTACAAAACTGTTGTATTTGTGTTTTCTTACAGAGTTCTTTGGCTTTTGGAATCCCAGAAGGCCCTATGGTAAAACCGTGAGTTTTACCATCCATATACCTCCACTGGTTAGGGTACACCTTAGCGAGCGTACACCGCCGTGGAGGCCTGGTCCTGATGAAAGCTTTGTAAATTACACATTATAAGCAGAAACATGTTGACCATTGATCACTTTTAAATCAATTTGGATGCGCCTGGTCAATTTAGCTAGGCACCTAGTGTCCATTTCACTTGTTTTTAATGTTACCTGGTTTTCCACCAATAAAATTGATTTGGGATTAAACCAGATATCTTTTAATTTGCACTACCTTCACTGTTGCACTGACACTACCCCAACAAAATACCCGCTCCGCTGTAATTCAGGCGTCGTAGCACACCAGGGAGGCACTCGGCCTCTCTGGTGGGAACCCAATGATGAAGCATGTCACCAACTAGGTTGGTGAGTGAGGGTTCTTTTAAATAAGAGGTTTTTCCTCGTGCTACGTTCCCCATCGTCCCGTTTCTACTCACTCTTTTGTTGTTATCGAGAACATATAGCACATACCCAACGAGAAATAAATACAGCCTTTTATGATTACCTTAGTACGCTTTACGCAGTACCTACTCCTGTGGAGAGCTCTACTATAGCGGAGTTCTTGCAGGCTCTCCCCATCCTGACAATTTCCGATGAAATACAACAGGGAATAGATGGCCCCATAACCCAACAGGAAATTCGAGCTGCGATAAAAGGTCTGAATCGTAATAAAACACCTGGGATTGACGGGCTACCTATCGAATTCTACCATACATACTCAGAGACTCTAATACCTGCACTGGAAGCAGTATATAAAGCCGCCTTCGAGATTGGTCATCTACCACAATCTACCATGCAAGCGCTAGTTGCGTCGTTACCCAAGCCAGGTCGCGATGGCTTAGAGCTATCTAATTATAGACCCCTTTCACTACTAGCGACTGAATATAAAATTCTGAGTAAGGCTCTCGCCAATCGTATACAGCCATATCTTAACGCACTCATACACGGTGACCAGTGCGGGTTCCTACCGAATCGTAGTACATCCCTTAATACCCGACGGCTACATTACGTCATGAAGGCTACTCCACACGCTTACCAGGCTGCAGGATGCATAACGCTAGACCTCCGGCAGGCCTTTGATTCTCTCTCCTGGGACTTCATGTTCGCGACACTTCAACGCTTCGGGTTCCCGGACACATATCTAAAATGGGTACGATTATTATACACTTCTCCCACGGCCAGAGCACGCACAGGCCACTACATATCAGACCAATATACAATACATAGGGGTACTAGGCAGGGATGTCCGCTATCCCCTCTGTTGTTTGTTATAGCGCTGGAGCCTCTAGCGATAGCACTTAGAAGATCGGCAGACCGGCTTGGTATACCCATTCATGGGTTCACTCACCTAATTTCAATTTATGCAGATGACATCCTCTTATACCTATGGGACCTAACAGCGGATAACACTCCCCTCCCCGAGGTGTTTGCTAATTTCGAACGTCTCTCGGGCCTGGCCATAAACCCGGGGAAATCTGTGGTTTACTTCTTTCAGGAAACACCATGCCCCAACAATCTACAGTTCGGAGATCACACCCTGCCAGTTGCCCCCGCCACCTTTAAATATTTAGGTATTCAAGTTTACAGAACACAGGCGGATCAAATTGAAGGTAACATTATGCGGACTCATAGCGGCCCTTCGTGCCAGTGTAGCCTTTTGGTCCTCTTTGCCGCTATCGGTGATGGGGCGTATTGGCATCTCAAAGATGGTGATGCTTCCTCGCCTCTTATATTATTTTGTGAACATACCTGTTGTTCTCCCACAGTACATTTTCAATACATTGAATACACTATTGGTGGACCTAATTTGGGGAACGGGCCATAGAAGAGTGAGTCTCCGGAAACTGCAGCTGGAGACCCGGAGCGGCGGCCTGGGGGTTCCGGACTTCAGGGCCTACTACTATGCCAGCCAACTCCAATGGCTCTCCTATTGGACCGCGGGGAGGAATTTACAAGAAATTGGGTACACACCTAGAGATTTGAATCGGGGTGAGCTACATTCACTACTCTTGCCTAAAGCCAAGATCCCTGTGGATAGCCCCCCCCCTACTGAAGATCGCTCTACAGTGCTGGAGGAAGGCGTTATCATATGCCTCCCAAACACCTCCTTACGCGACGAATATCCCCCTCTTGGGCATTTCTACACCACAAGGTAGACTCACGAAGGCCAGGATACAGGACTGGGTAGACGTGGGGGTGGAGGACATCAGGGCGTTTTTTGGTGATGGAACTATGCTTGACCATGATTCATTTGTCCAGGCTACGGGCGCACCATCACGTTTATATCTATTACACGCTGCTGTTTCACATTCTATTAAAAACATATGGGCCCCACAGCACAGTGAACCCTCCCAGCATAACTTGGTACACCTCTTATACTACATGGGAAATGGAGGACACTTGGTACGATGGTTATACACGGGTATCCGAGCGCATGCAGCAATCGCACTCACGTCCCTCAGAATGCACTGGTCCGAGGATTCTACTACGGAACTCACGGACAAGGCTTGGAAGTGCATGCTAGAACACCCTAAAAAAGTATCACGTAATGCGAAACTAAAATTCATTCAGACAATGGTCCTTCATCGGTCATATCTCACCCCTAAGAGGATTCATCGCATGTTCCCAAGTTCCTCCCATTGTTGCCCCCGTTGTAAAGGAGACGAGGCAGACTTCCTTCATATGCTCTGGTCCTGCCCCCACCTCCGAGACTACTGGGAGAGAGTTCATCATTCTCTAAGTGAAGTCACACAAATTCATGTTTCGGACGATGCTCTGAACTGCCTCATGGGTCTCCGCGGTCGCATAAAGGTGTAAAAGGTACGATTGAGATTTTTAGACTTAGCCCTTATATTAGCAGTGAGAGCCCTCACCATGAGATGGAAGTCCCCTAGATGTCCTGCGGTCTCTAGCTGGCGGGCCGATATGCTTCAATGGGGGAGGGCGGAGGGTGCTGCCCTCCGAAAGGAAGAAGAACGAGGGCTGCGAAAACAACCCATTTCGATGGAATGGGAGATCATGCTACAAGAGTTCGAATCATTTGACTTATCGTCCCCACAGGGTACCCCACACTTATAATACACAACATCCCTCTAAGATTCTTTGTCTTTGGGTTCAGAAGACAAGACCCACACATTATAACCCAAGGGCGCTATAGACCTCTCAGAGTTACACTATTGGTATCCTACGTTGGATTATTACGGAAGTCCATTATCGACTAACCAGGAGTCCGGGGTGGGAGGGCTAGGGAGGGAAGGGAGGTGGTTGAATATGTTATTCTCGTTAATCTGAAATGTACATGCTTTATGCAGCCAACTACTTTATCTTAACTACGATATCCCTGATGCTCACTTTGTCATGGAAGATTAATTGTCTTTTAATTCCTATCGAAGAGTACGAAAATATATGGTACTTTCATGTCAAATATGTGTAATACATGTTATAAATACAAAAGACTGTCACCGTACAATAATTACTGCATTGGATAGAATGTCATGGTCATCAATAAAGTATGTTTAAAAAAAAAAAGGAATCTCTAACAGTGTCTGAGACACTGTAGTAAATTGCATTTTGCGAGTCGCATATTGCGAGTCGCAAAGCAACGCAATTTACGAGTCCCAAAATGTAAGGGTTGTACATCTGGCCGTAAATGTCTTTTAAAAAGATGTGTAGCTCCCAGATCACTTGCAGTATCCTTTTTAGGTATTACTTAATGTCAGATGTAGCTGTCTGTTGGAGACCTCTTGCCACTAACACACATATAAATACAGAGTACAGAAGAGTGGGAATGAGGGCAGTCCCCTTTAGTCACTGGCTGTTGGCATATTTTTATAAATTGCCATTGGCTGGGTTGGCTGTCCCCCATGCTGTCTCTTTACCCCACCCACTGCTTAATTTGATCCGGAGAATGCCAGTGAGGCCCACCGGCACCCAATTTTGGTGAACAGCACTATTTTCCTCATCAAAAAAGAAAAGAGAGGAAAAGCACGTAAAGGGGAAAGAAGGAGGAAGTAAATGACGAACAAACCAGCACAAAGGGAGAAAGCAGGAACCTGCAAGAGTGAGATAAAGGTGCAGGGAATGTCTGGCAGTGGATTAAAGATGCATGGAAATAACAGCCTTCATATTCGATGTGTGGACATTTAATAGCACCAGCCGTGGGCTTCTGAGCAGACATTGGCACTCATTAATTAGGCACTGGCCATACCGCTACTCAGCCAACGACTCTACCCATCCTTCAGTGCAGAATCTATGTCCCATGACCTTCCAGCCCTGCTTCCACAAGCTTTTTGGTGCTGTTTCACTCATTTGACTTTAACAATTAATAAGATTAATGCTTGTTGGGCAAACAATTTATTATGCAACTGTGTCCATAAAATATAACCTCCTAGTTTGCCACTGCAGCAGCACCCACCACAAAGGTTGCCTTCCTTACAAATCATAGACAGGTGGAGCACAGAATTCTCACACATTCCAAACACCCCACCTTAACACAAACCCTACATATCTCCTTCCCTTAGAACCTATAAATATACATAGTTGTAAAACAAAGAAAACATGCAGTAACACAGAGTTAGACTGAGAACTTGAAAACCTATGCACAGGATAATAACAACACAACCATGAATACAATAAAACAAATCCAGATCTCATATAGATTCAGGAAATATCTGAACAACAAACGTTTAATCCCTATCCTAATCCTTAAGTCGGAGAGGGTTCTTTCTGGTTCTGTTTCCTTGCCTGACACAGTCTACCAAGGTGTTGCTCACATTTTTCACTTTCATTCCCATGACACCCAACATATGTCTCTCCATAACCCCAGGAGCAATGGAACACTCTACAATTAGACAAAATCACCACATTAACTTTCATTTCCTTCACCTGAATAGACAATAAAAATCAAAACAAACCCTTTTTAACATGAACAGGTTTCTTTATTCCCACTGAATTACTGCATTTCACCATGAACTTACGCTTATCCAAAACACTGTGTAACCTCTTCTTCTGAACACTCTCTCTCACATCAATAACCCCATTCAGCCTGTGCAAGTGAACTTGTTTCCAGACCCTCCACTCTCTATTCATTTGTATGCCTGCAACTCCTCCCCTGAATAAGGTAAAAGAAGACATTCTCATGCTGATGTGGGGTGTAGTTCTTATTGACCATAACATGTCCCCCAAGCAGATTTTCAATCAATTCCATTGATTAAGGCCAATTGTAATTAACCTTTGACAATACTGTTCACTCTCTCAACCAACCCATTGCTTCTCGGATGATAAAGTTATGTTCTAACGTATTTGACGCCCGCATAATGGAAGACATTCTTAGTATCAGGATAACCCTTCCTTAGGAACATTTCCTGCATAATGTCTGTTACTGTATATGAGCACACATTTTCTACAAATTTGATTTACTGCTATTTGGACAGAGTCGACCATAATTTAGGCATACTTGCCAATTCCTTGCAAAACCCCAAATGGCCCCGAAATATCCATAGCCAACTTGCTCCATGGAGTTAGAGATACATCTACATTCCATACGGGAGAAGGAACAATGACTTGTGTTTTGTCGCTCACACACTCGCTTTGGAACCTTTTGAGACATTTAACTAGAACTTGCCACCAAAAATCCAACCTGACTCACTTTCTTTCTACATTTGTTTTGGACTAAATCCGCACGATTCAGGCGTCTTTTTTACCAGGTGTTATTGAGATTGAGGCAATGACCTCGCCTCCTCCAGTGGGCACTATACACTGTCTGGATGCTTTTATTCCAGTGAATTTGGCTGATTCGCTTAAAATCCTGAAGAGCCTAAAGTCTGGCTCTCCTTCTGACCCTTGTCCGGCCAGGTTGCTAGCAGCAGCAGCCGAGACGATCAATCTCGAGGTGAATAGCATTGTCAATCTGTCCCTCCAGACAGCTAACATCCCTGCATCCTGGAAACAGGCCAAGATCTTACCACTCATAAAAAAGCCATCATCTGACACTCGTAGTCCAGGGAACTACAGGCCTATCTCTCTATTACCCGGTCTGGCCAAGGTGTGTGAGAAGGTTGTCACCAAACAACTCACTGAGTTTGTCGAAAGAGAGGGTTTGCTGCACCCCGCGCAGTCAGGGTTCCGAGCAGCTCACAGCACGGAATCTGTACTGGTGGAGGTGGTGGAGGCCATCCGGGAGTGCTTGGACGCCGGCGGGAGGGCAGCATCGATTTTGCTTGACCTCTCGGCGGCGTTCGACACGGTCCCTCACTCTCTTCTCCTCTCACGTCTGGCCAGGATAGGGGTGGCGGGGACGGCCTGGAATTGGCTCAGGTCCTTTCTTGAGGGTCGGGCCCAGCAGATCTGGCTGCCTCCATCTTCCTCTCTTCATCAGGATGTGACTACGGGAGTTCCTCAGGGGTCCGCCCTCAGTCCCCTTCTTTTTAACATTTATGTGACCCCCCTGGTCTATCTGGCTGAGAGTTTGGGAGCTAAGGTGATGGCCTACACTGATGACACTCAGCTGCTCTTTACCTGGGACAGTGATGACAATTCTGTCGCCTCAGTTCATCACTGTCTATCTTCCATCTTCAGGTGGCTCGCTGGTGCTCAACTAAAATGCAACGAGGAGAAGTCGGAGATTCTCCTGTTTGGAAAATTCCCCCCCAGGTTCCGGGAAGCTCTGTGGCCACCTGATTTTCCCCTGCCCTCCTCTGAAGGAAAGCCGGCAAAGAACCTGGGGGTATGGTTTGATGAGAGTCTTTCTTTCTCTTTTCACATTACAAAGCTGGCCTGTACTTGCTTTGGCCTTCTCAAGACTTTAAGAAAATTCTTTCCTCTCCTGCCTCAAGCAGCTAGAGAAACGGTCATATGTGCCCTCATCCTGTCACGGCTGGATTATGCCAATGCACTTTACATTGGCATTCCTGGCTACCTGATCAAAAAGCTTCAGGTAGTCCAGAACTCAGCAGCCAGACTTCTGCTGGGTATTTCCACCAGACATAGCGTGCGGCTCCATTTGCTCTCCCTTCACTGGCTTCCCGTAGCGGAACGGGTAAAGTTAAAATCGCTGGTCCTAGTCCACCGTGCCCTACATGGCATTGGTCCATCTTATCTGCAAAAGCGCTTTACCTTCTACGTGCCCACTAGACTGTTGCGATCGGCATCCCACCGCCTCGCAAGGGTTCCCCGATTTCAGTTCCAGAGGTTGGGAGGAAGGTCTCTGACTCGAAGGGCTGCGGCAGCGTGGAATGCACTTCCCCTGGTTTTACACAATATTGAAGAACTGTCAGCATTCAAGAAAAATCTTAAAACGTATCTTTTCGTCTGCTAGTCTCCTGCCCCCCTTAAGACATCGCGCCAGGACACTCATGAGTAGCCGTGCGCGTTATAAATCCAAATAACATAACATAACATAACTCAACACTTCATAGCCCTCATGCTATAGTCTTTCATGAGCCAAAGATAGCACTTTGTTGCATATTCCTTCAAAAATCACCAGCAATTCACCAACAGCCTGTCCTCCATGAGACACTGGATCCATTCATCCTCAGATAATGCCCAGCACATTTCCAACTTGGCTAATACTGCAAACCACTTCAATCTCATTCTCAAATTCACTGGAACCCACCTCCTCACGAACAGGTAATATGGACAAAAAATCTGACACAAAAAGGTTTGAACCAAGGACATATTCAGGCTCATACGAAATTTTGTGGAAACGATACTGCCACTTTGCTATATGTAGAGTATCTGTGCCCCACACAATATTTCTAAAATACATCACACACCACCATACACCTAAAGCCTCCCTCTCAATAGAGAGTAGATAGATTCAGCCCCCTGCAAAGCCCTTGAAGCAAATGTGATTATCTCTTCCCTACCACTTTCTTCCGTCTACAATAGGACAGCACCCAAACCATAATTGCTAGTATCCGCCCTGATTATGCACACACTCTTTGGTGTCCTAGATGGTCTACATCATCCAGAAATGTGCACTTTCCTTTCTCAAGGTTAAACCACTGCTTTCAACAATTGTAAACATTCTATAAAGCCTTTCATCATTGATGTTTGGAAGATGCTGGCAGTTGACCCAAATGTTGCGATTTGGGTCAACAAGGTTGATACAGAACCTTAAGGACTTGTCAGCTTTCCTTGACAAAATGACTTGAGCCAACTACTCAGAACTCTTGATGGGCTCAATTATTCCCAGCTCAGATAATTTTCATCCCTCATTTGAATGAATGAATGAATATACTTTATTCGATTTCAATTCATAATAAAATCATAAAAGCCACATTAAAACCATTTATAAAAATATATCCATACACAATACAAATTTATCTATACTCTGTTCTAAATTATCTAAACGACTACATTTTAATAGGACTCCTATCTGTTAATTAATTGCACTAAATTCCTAACATATCCTTAGCATTTTAATTCATAAATACACTTGTTAAATTTAAAAAATAGAGGTCATTACCTAATAAAATTCTTTCTTTTTCCATTATACTTTTCAAAAGGCCACTCATGGTCATTACACAATAAACATTTTCCAATAATTGCAAGTATAAAAATGCTGGGCGGCATTGCCTCCAGCCTCCTAGTCTTAACAGAGGCATAATCCATCTAGCTCTTTCCTTTGCATATATTTTACAGAAGAGAATCACGTGGATAGTTGATTGCTTTGAGATATTATCACACGGACAGTGACACAATTTCCTAGACCAATCATTAACCGAAGGGAAACTGACCAAACGATGGAAACAGTCAAACCTAAACCGTGTCAGAAGATATCTGTCGTACCCTCCGATACACCAAACCAAATAGGGCTGGATACGATAGGTTGTCAAAGTCAGATAATGCTGGGTCACCGTGCATTTATTCATCTCCTGTGCGGCTCTTAGGGACTCTAAATGTGTCAAGCAAAGAGATTTAAAATCTTTCCTAGATATTAAATTCATGGTTTCTGGTACATTATAAAAATCATAACAGTTGATATCCAATAAAAATTTCCTAATATAGTTCAGCCATTTAATTCTACAGGCATCCCTCATTTACAAGTTAACTCCTTAAACTAAATGGCACCCTACACAGTTTAAATATCACAGGCACAGCATCTTTTCTCAAGACAGTTTCATGCTGGAGTTCACACAACTTCTTGGAAAACATATTGTCCAAGAACAGATTGCATCATCCACTTCACAAATCTCATAACTGTAACTCTTGACTTAGAAAAGAGTTCTTCAGGATGATGTGACTCTAAGACCATGTTCAATCTCCTTGCTCATCCCACTCTAGAAGATTGACATCATCCTTTGCAACATACATCTTCTACATCATTTCATTTTCTTCAAAACTCAAGTCTGCCATGACTTTTCCTACAACATCCACTTTTTTGCCACCATAGGTGAACATTTTGATCTTAGTACCTTCCAGTGTCACTCCATCGAGAACGCACAACTCCTTGCCTGCAATTAAAGTGAATGGGGAACCAGAATCTGCCATAATTCTGATCAATTTTCCTTTCACAGCAATGTCACAGTAAGGTAGACCCCTTTTTCTCCCAACCACAACATCCAACACTTCAGACCTGATATCAGATAAAAGGAAGACATAACCATCATCATCTTCATTGGCAGATTCGCTTTTACCATTCTGATTTACCCTAGTTTTTACAACATTCATATTATTGGCTCTACATACTCAGGAGAAATGTCCCCTTCTTTATAGTGAAAACCCACTTGGGCAATACTGGACACTACTTGTAACTTCTCACATGCAGATTGCTCCCTCAACATAAACATATCATTTTACCACTCCCAGATGCACTCTTCTTGTTCTCAAAATGCACCGCAGATGATTTGGCACTGTTCCTACCTTGGAACTTAACCACAGTTCTGGTTTTACCATTACCTGTAGAGATCCACACTACCATTGCCATTTATGCCCATATCAGCATTGTGTTCAATTCCTTTCACTACATTCAAGCAGTTTCTAAATCAGTATTTTCTGTAGAGAAGAGTCACTCCTGGTTCTTCTTGTTATTGGTGCTCTCTGTGAGCTGATCTGTCTCTAATGATCTCAATTGTCAGGTCGATGTAGTTTGATGTGGCAGCTAAAATTCTCAAAGTACCCACAAAATGATCAATAGGTTCATTCAGTAGTTGTACCAATTGAAGAAATTAATATCTTTACAAGACAACATTGCAGATGTGATTGAACCTTTTCTCCATTGTCTTAACACAGTTTTGTACATATCCACAACCTCATTAATGTTACCACCTTCTCCTGGAAATACCCTCACTTCTGGTAATGGTAAAGTCTTCAACAATCCTGCTCTCTGGGCCTAGGAGAGGCATGAGCAAGAGTTTTTCCTTGTTTGTAGTAAAAATAGCTCCCTCGGTAGTGTCAAAATAGGCTTAGAATGCTTCACGCCATTGTTAACAATTCAGAGGTGGAGTGCCCGGTACAGACAAAAAAGGTGACGATGGTGACAAACATTCCATGGCTGTATTATGTTTGTTGCACACACAATAGAGATCATGTTGGTGCTCACAAATGCCATCTATTTCTATGCAGTCTTCACATCATGTTGCCCTCTATATGCTTAGACAAATATATACTACAGTATCATGCAGTGCAAATTTCCTCTTTGAAGTACCACTCAAAATAATTCACAGAGAATACTCACCCTTTAGTGGAGAAGTATGCACAGTGTACTGTGCAAGAATTAGATAGTAAACAGCAGAGGAGGGAGTGCTAATAACAAAAAGCCGGTAGAAGGCATTGACAGGATGCGCAGCAAACCCGATATGCTTGAAAGCCAGGGCATACTAACAATTAGTGGCTTGACAGAGCGTGCCTCACACAAATTCTGGCTGTAAGAAATTGGCTTATTGGTTGAGGGGGTGGAGGCTCCACTCAGGCAACACCTGCAATCCTTGTCAGGGTGAATAACAAAAGTCACAAAATTAACCTATGCTTAACCCTCTGGTAGCCTGGCAGAAAAGCAGTCAGGCTTGACTTAAAGGCAATGTGTATAATATTTATGCAGCACATAGCAATAAAGTGAAAACACAACACATAATGCAATAAATTCAGTCAGCAGGACTCAAGGGTTAATACTTTGAACTTCTTTAACATTTCCCTAGAGATTGAAGAGTTTCCTGAATTTCTGGAAAAGACTGAAAATCCCCCTGTTCTTGACTGCCAAAGACCATAGAATACTCTGAGGAAACACTAACATTTATTGCAGATCTTGTATCTCACCAGAATTGGAGCATCCTTACCATGAACATGAAGTTCATGGTCTGTCCGATCCCTCCTGTCCTTTTGCCTTAGTATTTGAAATGGTTTACAATCTGTGCAACCACTATAGGAATGTTCTAAATAAATACATGAAAATACAAAGCATTTGTGGAATTGTATGGTGCAAAGATATATTTATGAGGTGTTCTGTACAACACAGATCGCTTTTGCAGTCATCTGTTGAATAATTTTGCCCTTGCATCAAAAACAGACACTTATATTGAGGGTATGACCATTTCAAAGGAAATACAAATGCCACCAATCAGGTATTGAACTGCCATCCAGAGATACTCCCAGGGAAAGGAAGAGTAGGTCAAAGTCTCTTTTCCAAAGGGAGGTCTTATGGAAAGGAGTGGGTGCAGTGGGTGCATTGGAGGGGCTAAATCAACAGAAGACGGTATGAATATTTTTAAAAAGATTGCAGTTTACCGTATTAGGGAATGTGTATTATATGTATTAGATCAGTGTTATAATACATAGGCCTTCGGACAACAGTCTTTACATATGATATTCCACCCTCCAATAAAATGATTTTGATAGATAAATGTCCCATCCTTCTATAGCATAGAAGCTATAACTTTTAGGGTTTTGTGGGGTGGATAACCACATAAATGTACACAAAGCAAATGTATAGCGGTACAATTGAATTGCTCACATGTATGTGAAGTGTGAAACAATGGAAATGAGACAAAGATGATGTTAATTGGTGCATATTGTTTTCCCTGAATAAAAGTTGGAAATCATAGCGTCATGTGGTGAAAGCACACTAAACAATCCTAAAGCCACACGGCAATGGCTTTTCTTTTATTAGGTTATTTATGGTTTGTCACAAAAAAATTCAACATTTAAAACTTCGCATTGATGTTGAGTTCTGTCTTTATTAAGATTATTTGCCCCGAACAGAGGCAAAATATTTTTCGCTTTCAGTTACTAAGGGTCTGATTTAGAGTTCGGATAATGGGTCACTCCGTCATAAACATGACAGAGATCCTGTCCAGCCTATTACTAATGCCACTGGATGAAACACAATTGTAATACGGCGGACGGGATATCCTTCATGTTTGTGACAGAGTAACCCATCAGCTGAACTCTAAATCAGGCCCTAAGTCAGCAATACTTATGATTTCATGATGTTTGTGAACTGTACATATAACATCTGGCATTTTTCTTCTCTCTACTTATCACTTTGCAACCTTTCTCAGTCAACACAGCTGTGAGTAATTGGGCTACTGGTTGAGGGGGGTGAAGTCTTACTCAAGCAGCAAGCACAATCCTTGTCAGGGAGAGGCACAAGCAAATCCAAAATTAACCTGTGCTCAGCCCTTTGGTAGCTTGGCATAGAGCAGTCAGGCTTAACATGGAGGCAATGGGTGAACTATTTATGCAGCACCTCAAACAGTAATAAAGAGAAAACACAAGAAAAGTCCCACACCAATTTAGAAAAAAAGAGTGCGATTTAATAAATAAAGCAAGACCAAAATGGCAATCATCCAATGAGTAGAAGTGGAGAATTTTAATGTTTTAAGTTAAAATAACCCCAAAAAGCCCAAACCGCCACTGGTGGCCACCTGGTCGTGTGAGGCTAGGAGAAAGTCACAAGTTCAGACCGCGATGGAGCGTCCATCGTATATAGGGACCAGGTTAGTCCCACTGAAAGTTACCTTCTCAGTCCAGTGCAAAGAGTCCTGTTCACTGTGGAGGGGGCCGCGAGGAGCAGGGAAGTGTTGTAGACGGTTGTCACTGTAGTGCAAAGATCTTGTTGTCGTCGCGGGTGGTTGGGTCGAAGCTTTGAGATGACATTTCCCATGAGCAGTTGATGCTGTTGCATTGTCGAGCAATGTGAGTGACAAGAGGTTGGAGCCAAAAGGCCAGTTTATGGTAGCAAATAGCCCAGAAATCTCCACTGAGGCGACACCAAGGGTCCAGAACTTGAGGGGTACCACTTGGGGGTCATGGACTTGCTCCAGCTGGATATGGATGCTGGTTTAGGTGGTTGGGAGCCTGTTATGTCCCTCTAGCTCTGAACAGGAGGCCAGCAGACTAGGCCTTGGAGTCATTCTGGGAGTTCTGGGTTCAGGTGTTGGTCTAAATCCTTCTGACTCCGGCAGGCATGCAGCATGAAACAGTGCAGAAATCCAGCAAGGCAGTAGTCCAGCTGGGCAGCAGTCAAGCAGAGTGGCAGTCCTTCCTGGCAGAATCTCTGCAGGTCCAGAAGTGTACTGGAGAGTTTGTGTCTGAGTTACAATATTTATACCAGGTGCCTCCTTTGAAGTAGGAGAAGCTTCTAGAGGTTTGCCTTTGAAGTGTACAGGTTTCTGGCATCCTCTGACCTAGCTCCAGACTAACTACAGGGGGTATGCAGCTGTTTCTGTGGAGGTAGGACACAGCCCATTCAAGTGTAAGTAGGGCTGTGCCCAATTCAGCCTTCCCCTTCTGCCAATGATCGCCTATCGTAGCACACCTAAGCTCTCTATTGTGTGTGACTATCTAGGAGGAATACACAAAGTCCAGCTGTCAGTCACACTCAGTCATGTACAAGCACTAAATGTCTAAGGCAGGAAAATGCCAACTTTCTAAAAGTGGCATTCTCAAAGTTGTAATTTAAATTCAGACTTTACCATGAAAAAAGATTTTTCATTACATTTCCAAAGACACCAAACATGAAGTGGTTATCTGTTCCCACTTGGAAATCACAGCATAGTAAATGTAATAAATTAACTCCAATGTTATCCTTTGAAAGAGGTATGTCTTGCAGTATTGAAAAACAAATTTAAGAGTTTTTCACTACCAGGACATGTAAACTTAAGAGTACACATCCAACTTTTTAAATACACTACACCCAGTCCTATGGGCTGTCCAGGGTTTACATTAGGGGTGACATATGTATAAAAAATGAAGGTTTGGACCTCGCAAAAGGTCTATTTTGCCAAGTCAACATGACAGTTTAAAATTGCACTCACAGGCTGCAATGCCAAACTTTACCACAAAAGAGGATTTTTTATTACAATTTCAAAGACACCAAACCTGAACTCGTTACCTACTACCATTTGGAAATTACAGATTCTTTAAATATGATAAAGTAACTCCAATGTTATCCTATGGAAGAGGTAGGCTTTGCAGTAGAGAAAAAACAATTTGAGAGTTTTTCACTACCAGGACACGTAAACTTAAGAGTACACATCCAACTTTTTGAATACACTGCATCCTGCCCTATGGGCTATCCACGGCTTACCCTAGGGGTGGCTTATATGTATCAAAAAGGAAGGTTGGGTCTTGCAAATGGTGTATTCTGCGAGGTTGACATAAGTGGGTGGCACAATCAGTGCTACAGGCCCACTAGCAGCATTTCAGTTACAGGTCTGGGCACAGGAAGTGCATTTTTACCAGGAACTTACAAGTAAATTAAATATGCCAATTGGGATTAATCCAATTCTACCATGCTTTAAGGAGAGACCACAAGCACTTTAGCACTGGTTAGCAGTGATAAAGTTTTCAGAGTCCTAAAACCAGCAAAACACGAGGTTTAAAGGCAAAAAGTCAGGGGGAAAACCACTCCATGGATGCCAAGTCTAACAATAGTCATTTGCCGATCAGTCATTGAACTATGCACACGAGTAAACTGTTCCCATTCCATGAATTTTCTGCACAGTATTCAGGTACGCTTTAGTTGTTTTACTTTTCATTAATGAGACAGCTAAGCCAAAAGAATGGTGTTCTGGGGTTGGGCACAGCTCCTGGTGCTAAATGTGCTCACCCACGCATGAGATGACTAGCTGACTTGATTGTGGTTCTGCTACCTCCTATGATGCCGGGGTGTAACAGAGGCCCCTGCAGCCTCTGTGGCACAGGGGTGCCCCACCCAGCCCCAGGGCAATCAATGTCTGTGAGTCATGGGAGATCTAGGGGCCTAGGTCCTGTCCTCCAAGTCAAGAGAGGAGGAGCAATGCAGGCATTAGTAATCTGAGTCTGCATGAGTCAGGAGAAGGGAAGTTTCCTTTGTGGAGCCTATCTCGGGGCAAGAGCTCAAGCTTATCACCCAAAGGAAGATTCCATGTTTAACCTGCTGAATGTGGTTGTAATCGCATTTAGAACCAAGCTGTCACGGATGCCTTGTGCACAGCCCTTTGAAATTAACTTCTTTTAGGCAGAAATTTTAGTTATCCATGGATACCTAGAGTAACCCTCTTGATCAGTATGAGGGCATCTTCCTTCAAGGGAGAATTCCTAGCAGGATGCAGAACCTCCAGTTTCCTGCTCTCAAAACTTAAAAGAGGGGAGTTGGCAGTGAGTGACCCTACCCTGGACCACAGATGACTTTCCCAGTTTCCTTTGCTTTGAAACACCTGGCACTGGTCAATGAGAAGTCCTGGAACAATGACTACTGGTTACTGTCCTGCATTTATATCAAATTTGTAGACAGATATATAGACCCTCATTACAAGTTTGTCAGAATAGGGTTAGGCATTTACTATATATGGTAAATATGGTTACCTCAGGGTGAGGTATTTACCACATTTGATAAATATCTCCTATTCTGAGTTTTCCACAGGAAAATGAGGCATAACATCCAGAACTGTTTTTTAACTTAGCAAATTGTGCATTTTTATTTCAGGGCCTTTTTCTCGGATAAATTACGGTAGGTTTGACCTGCCTGAAATTACTAGGTAAAAACTGTGAGGGTGTGATAATTATCACACATCATGTAATTACGCTCCCTGTGCTAAAAAATGCTTATAATTAGACCCCTAATTCACAAGGAGGTCCTTTGTATGCCACAGGTTCAGGTCCAGAACGTTTTCAGGTAATTCCTTACTTTTATGTGTGTTTTATACACTAATCAAGCCACAGTCTTTGTCCTATAGAGGCAGGTGGAAATAAGGGTGGTGCTTCGATCTCCCTTTTAATGGAACCCAAAACAAAAGGCATGGAAGAGGGAGAGCCTTTCCTACTCAGAAACCTCTCACCCACTTAGAGGTAACACTTCTACAAATGAATGGAACAGAAAGGAGGCAAGGGCTCTAAGTCGGTCTATTAGAAAGAACCACAGGAATGCTTTGGTAGAACCCTGCAATCCACATAGCTTTTTGGAAGGTCCTCACCAACCTCCATTTTATGAACCACTCAGGTACAAGTGATACAAAATGAGTTCCTGGGTTACAACAGTCAAGCACATCACACAAACCCATATTTTTCCTACTACACAACACAAGGTGAACAAACATGCATCACCCATGTCCTATATGCATGGGTCAATGTTTCTGGTTGCAACTGGCTGACAGGCAAAAAGATAAAAGTGTCTGAACTACAGATATATAGTACTTCACTGCCACTACTGTCAGTCCACACCATGCCAGTGAGCTGACTGTAGTCATACTGACCAAAGGAGGGGGTGCACACAGTATAACCTCCCAGATCACAGAGCCCAGCTCAGGGTCGCATTCCATGTCACAGAAGTTTCTTGGCATACACATGTGCAAGAAATTGGGTTACTAGTTCGAAGGGGGGGTGGGTTGAAAAACCCTTCTCAAACAGGAACCACAATCCTTGTCAGGGTGAAGTCACAAGCACCCTGAATTAACTAGGGGTGGGTGAAAAATTCTGCTACTCCGGTGTAGTTCGCAGAGTTTTGCCCAATCCATGCTTCCCTTGGATTACAGAGTTCTGGCAAACCCTGCCAATCTCCATTTGGCAGGCTTTTCCTTCATGGGCGGCTGTTAAGTCGGTGAGCGCTAGTGAAAATTTGCATCCCTAACTTGATTTTCGAGTGCTCAAACTCCTCCCGGCAAGATTTCTCAATGATGATGGTCATGGCAGGCCGCTACCCTCTGTATTGAGAAAGCTGCTGCTCGAGTAGAAAATCTACTCAAGCAACGGAAAGAAGAAGCGCCCTCTGACACGCCATGTGGTGCCATTTGCACTGATTTTACAGCATGGAACAAGCTCCTGCCACACAAATCAGCGCAAGCAGTGCGATGTGCCAGGATTCCGCCTCTTGCAGAACTCCACAGATTCTCACAGAATATTTATATAGCTCTGCGGTATTCTGCGGAGTGAAACTTTGTGAGTTTCACCCACCCCTAAAATTAACCTGTGCTCAACCCTCGAGTAGCTTGGCACAGAGCAGTCAGCCTTAATTCAGAGGCTATATGTAAAGTATTTGTGCAACACTTCAAACAATAACACAATGAAAACACACCACAAAAGGATCCCACAAGAAGTTAGAAAAATATAATTATTTTCAATAACTATAGCAAGATGAAAACGACACAAATCCAATCAGTAGAATCGGAGGTATCCAGGTTTAAACAATGTCAGTGAAAGTAGTGGCAAAAAGCATGAAGTGCCTACTGTGGATATCTGGTCGCACCAGATCAGGACAAATTCACAAGTTCAGGCCAACTGCGATGGAGATTGAGCCAGCTACAGGGACCCAGTTAGGCCAGCTGAACAAAAGTACATTGTATCCCGGTGTGTGTAGCATTGCAAGGTTCCGTGCCTGGGGTGATTCGCGCAGCCGAGGGGATGTGCTAGTTCTGATGTGATGTGGAGCTGGGATGCAAGGTCCTACGTTGTTGTGGAGGAATCCATCATTAAGGGCATGAGATGTGAAGTCTGGCATCAAGGATGTGTTGCACAGTCAAGGCGATGTGTGGGTTTCGAGGAGCTGTGATGCTGCGGTGCTAGAACCTGCATCATCGTCGAGGCTGGCGTCTATGAAAGATGCGAGGGCCTGCATTGGTAAAGCTTCACACAGGCAGTTGTTCCGATGTGGCTGCGAGGTCCAGAAGAAGTCCTTTCAGTTGGAAGAACCCTCAATGCGGCGGAAATGCATCAGTTCCGAAGGTTATGCATCAAACAGCAAAGGTGATGCGCCAGTTCTGCGGGGATGCACCATGCCACTCAGGGCATGTGTCGGTTACACTGCATCCACAGATGGGCTGGCAGAGCACCTTCAGGTGCACTTCCATGGTCCCAAGACTGGGGTGGCACCACTTGGCAGGGTAGACTCACAGATGCCAGAGTCCAGGAGCTGGGCTCAAGGTTGATGGAGCCTTCTGTCCTTGAGGCTCAGGCAAGGAGGCCAGCCAACTATCCTTTGGAGTCACTTTGGGATCCTGGGTTCAACAGATGCAGGTCCAGTCCTTCTCACCTAAGCAAGAGGGAAGCAGGTAGCAGGTCAGCACAGCAGGGCAGCAGTCCCTTCAGAGCAGCAGTGTAGCAGAGTGACAGTGCTTTCAGCAGCACAGCAGTCCTTCTTCTTGGCAGAGTATCCACAGGTCCAGAAGAGTAGGTGTCTGAGGTTCAATATTTATAACTGGTACCCTCCCTCAGGAAGAGGGAAGAAGCTTCTAGAGGTTTACCCTTTGAAATCCCCAGGTGTGCTGCCTACCCTTTCCTGACTCTATACTATCTACAGATGGTATGCAGCCCTTTGTGTGGATGCAGGACACAGCCTATTCATGTGTATGTAGAACTGTGCCCAGTTCCGTTCTCCCATCCTGCTAATGATAGCCTATCCAGGCACACCTAAGCTCTCTATTGTGTGTGTCTGTCTCAGAGGAATACACTGAGCCCAATTGCCAGCTACACCCAGTCATGTGACCCAGAGACAGGCTACAGGCACTAATTGGCTAAGGTAAGAAAATGCCAACTTTCTAAAAGTGGCATTTTCAAAATTATAATTTAAAATCCAACTTTATCATGAGAAAGGGATGTTTCATTACAATTCCAAAGACACCAAACATGATCTAGTTACCTGTTCCCATTGGGAAATTATAGCTTATTAAATGTAATAAGGTAACTCCAATGTTATCTTATGGGAGAGGTAGGCATTGCAGTAGTGAAAAATGAATTTAAGAGTTTTGCACTACCAGGAGATGTAAACTTCAAATTAATGTCCCATGTTTCAAATACACTGAGCCCTGCCCTGTGGGCTGTCCAGGGCCTATCCTGGGGGGACTTATATGTATAAAAAGAGAAGGCTTGGGTCTGGAATTTTTTTTTTTTTTGCCAGGTCGAAATGGTAGTTTAAAAACTGCACACACAAGCTGAAATGACAGGCTACTTAAGTGGGTGGTACAATCAGTGCTGCAGGCCCACTAGTAGCATTTAATTTATAGGCCCTTTATACATGCAGTACCACCTTACTGGGACTTATAAGTAAATTAAATATGCCATTTGTCGATATGCTAATGTTACCGTGCTTTAAGGAGTGGGCACATGCACTTTAGCACTGGGCAGCAGTGGTAAAGTGAGCAGAGTCCAAAGGTCAGCAAAAACAAGATCAATAACAATGGGAAGAAAGGCTAACGGTTTGGGGGAAGACCACCCTAAGGCTGATGGGTCTAACAATATGTGATCGTTTTGTGCACTGTGGCTTAAAATTAAAAAAAAAATCCTGAGTCTTGCTAACTGTGGAACTCAGGGCCAGGGTGCTTGCTTTCCCCATCCATGCAGGAGACTTTTGAAGTCTGAACATTTTTCCAACAATTTGTGCAATTAAAGACAGTAATGTAGAACTTGAAATGGAGCTGACATACTACAGAAAGCATTTTTAACTTTTATATCTGAGGAGCTAAGACCTCAAAATCAAACCCAAAAATAACCCAGACCCAGACACTCATAGCAGATATAGATATGGGTCCAGCCACTCATAGCAGATATAGATATGGGTCCAGCCCTGAAGATAGCCCGGTCAGCCACAAAAACCTCAATATATTGCTCAGAATGCTCGGTCTTAAGGAAGGGTGGGCATTTGTTGAAAGGATCCTCTCCAACTTGCTTAAGCTAAAGATTCTAGACTAATCAAAGTAAATTACATTAATCAGATCACCTCATAGCCTAAACCAAATCCACAGGGTCTGCCACAGTATCCATTCTCCGACCGACGTAAGCCAAACAAAGTTATCCCTCATGGACAATACCAGAGGAATGCCCAAAAATTGTATAAGTTTGAACTTACTCTGGCAAACCAGTGCATGCCTTGCAGTATAGCAGAATGCTCACCCAAGCTCTATTATTTGATTGCCTATAGATAAATCCCCTTTTTGTAGATTTATATATAATCATTTAAATTCAAATACATCTTTGTTCGGTTAATATTTCATAACCATAAATGTTCGCATAAAACAGTACCATAAAACTCGTTAAAAATATAAATATGAAATCAAATACAAACAGCATGCATATCTGGTAAATATTTCTTAATTCTCACAGTACTATTTACAAAACTGACCTCAGCTTGACAAAGGGATAACAATTGCAGAGCTTGTAAATATGAGTGCAGATCTGCACTGTTTAAAGTGCAATACAAATTGTTTTAAGAAACAAACTCTCTGATATTTACAGAACTTATAAAAAAACGTAGTATGTAAAGTGCCTTGTGCAGACACTCCATCAGATGGGCACAGTCTAAGATCCTTAAACCAAAGCCATGGTGTGGGAAGAGATACCATAAAATGGACTGTATCAGAACAAAAATGGGTTAAAACATAGATAAGATAAAACTGCAAGCCATGAGATGAAGGGATTAAAGCGTGGGCTTTAACAGAAGTCTTGGCATTTTCATGTTGGTCTCTAGCCACACTCCTCAAGGCTATCAAATTCTTCTTAAGCTAAATTCTGGTATATTTCATAGCCGTTGAGAGAATGTTTTCTTCCGACGTACCCAACATAAAGCCTAGAAGTTTATTGGTCTCTCTAATAAATTCCAACCATGGGATTTTGTAAGAATAATCAAGAGATAAAAAATCAACAATTAAAGCTGTGTTCAATGTGGGTTTCATATTTCACCCAAATTGAGTGCCATAACTACATTGGTAATAATTTTATAGTGTCCTCAGTGTATGGGAGACCCAGGGCCACATGTACGACCATTACCTTTTGCGACTCGCAATTTGCGAATTTTAGCGGCTCGAAATTTGTGAGTCGAAAAAAGGAAATGCACTCATGTGTCGCAGACACATTTTGTGATACCCAATGGGGTCACAGATGACCTGCCTCATCAATATTCATGAGGCAGGTTGAAATTTGCGATAAATTGGGAATGGGCAATAACGCAGGGATGGTGGCTGGCTGGGGACAGCAGACCCCCATGTCAGTGTTTGCTATTTAAATAAGACTGATGTGAATATGGCTGGGTCCAAACTGGGGTGGCATGGTGAGAACAATGGATTAAACCCAGATCCTTGTGACTGGGGCTGAATGTTTGCATTGTTCACCATTCCACCCATCATTTGTTCTTTTGATTTTTAAATAAAGCAACTTTTTTTTTAAATGCAGCCTGTTTTCCTTATAGGAAAATTGGATGTTTTTCAAAAACAAAATTGAAACAGTTCAGTTTCATTTTTTAAGAATCTCCTAATCTCTTAAAAAACGTTTTTGCTGCCAATCACAAGTTCAAGTAGGCAGTAAACTGCGATTGTTTTAAGACGACATTGGATCGCAAAGCAATCATACATTCCCCTGCGACTCGCTTTTAGGAAGGGATGCCCTTGGCATGCCCCTTCCTATTTAGCGATTTGCAAACCCTAACATGTTACTGACTCGCAAAATAGGGTTGATACATGCTACAACCATTTTTAGCAGTCAAAAGCGGCCTGAATCTCTGTTTGCAACCGCTAAAAATGATCGTACATCTGACCCCCAGTTCTATGTGACAGATAAGTCCTGAGGTCGCTTGGGGGCTACTAAGAGTCTACTATTAGTTTCATTTTTGGCTCACATCTAAAGCATTGCAGTCAGCATAACCCCAGATACTAGCTCCATAGGTGGTGAATGAAATACTTTTCCCATTATTGATTGTAAGCATCTATCTAATTGGTCTAGACCCTATCTCAGAAGCAAAACTGAATATAGAGGTGGCTATCTTCTGTAATTGCAGGGCCTTAGCTGGCAATTGGGAAGACCATTTCTCCTGATTATCAAATAAGACCCCACAGCACAAAAACAAAGGAACTGTTGAAATTGTAGCGTCCTAATTGTCTCGTCTTAGAAGTTTCCTTCCCACAAATCATGACGAAAGCCTTTTTTTTTTAAAATTAACTTTGAGGCTTATGGTTCCTCCATACACAGTGTATATGAATCTAGGAGTGACTGAAGCCCGTTTACCATACAAGACAGAAGAACTGCGTTGTCTGCACATAGCAGGAGAGGTAGCAATCGAGAATCAATCTTTGGTAAGTCAGCAGTGGACTGCAAGAGAGATTTTCCCAGGCCATTTATATACAGAGTAAATAGAAATTAAGCCAAAACGCACCCTAGTCTGACTCCCTTGTTTACCCAAAAAGTTCTAGTACACTCCCCTCCTAGACCAAACCGAGCCCTAGCAATAGAATTCCGATAATTATGACCTGAATGCCATCACCCATTGCATACAAAATGTGCCACAATTTAGAGTGATTAAAACAATTGAACGCACTGCTAAGGCCCATAAAAGCCATAAATAAGAAGCCTTTCTTAGCCTTAGTGTACTTGCTGACCGGTTCTTCCTGATTCAAACACTATTCTAGAGGGCCTAAGCCAATCCTGAATCTGTATTTCAGATCAGAGATAAAGGAGTGTTCCTCTGTCCAATTTTGTAACCTCTCTAATAACACCCTACATAAAATTATAACTGAACTATTGAGCAGAAACAGGGGCAGCCGGCACGACTCGCGGGTGGGGAGGCGGGTGCGTGATGGTGGGCCGTGGGCTGCATTAAAAAATAAAACAAAAAATAACTCTTACCTTGCCGCCACCGGGTGCAGCTTCTTCTCTCCTGCTCACCTGTGTCCGACTCCAGGTCAGAATAGGAAGCAGGCAGTCAGGCTCCCACCCCTAAGCCGATCACAACGCTGCAATGCAGTGTTGTGATTGTTCTGAGTGCCATGACACAGCGTTCAGCCAGGGGCTAGAGGGGCGGGCATGTTCTCCATGCAGGCTGTAATGCAGCCTGCATGGAAAACAGGGAAGTGCGCATGAATGTTTTGGGCGGCCCGAGAGGGCCAACCAAACAGTCATTGCACACAGGAGAGTTCTACCACCCCTCCCCTGCAGCCCAGACCTGCCCCCTTACACACGCTGTCACAGCAGGAGGACAGAATAAAATGATAACATTCTGTTATCATTTTATTTTCTCCTTTTTTTTGCTGCGTCCTGTTAGTGGGGCGACGCTCCTCCACCTTAGCGGAGGAGCCGCCACTCAGCAGGAACATTGGGCGGTAACACTGAGGGTCGGATCTATCTCCCTTTTTAAAAACAGGGGCAATCGCTGTCAATGACCAAGTAGAAGGGAACCCATCCCTAATAATGACATTAAACACATTAGTTAAAAGTAGAACACAGAGTGTATGGCGGCCTTTGAACCAATCAGCAAGAACACCATCAGGCCCTACTGCCTTACCCATGTGACTTCTACCCACAGCTGGTTCTATATCATCCATTCAAAAATGTACATTAAATTCATTAACTACAGGATCAGTCAACTGAAAACACATTACTGTAATGGGCTATCCATTGGTAGTCCAAGACTCCTTGGTCGAGAGATGGACATTTTTCCTCTAAAAAATGAGGCATTACAAATGGGCCAGAAAGGCCTAGAATCCTTTAAAACACAGAATTTAATCAGATTGTCCCAAGCCTCTTCTCTAATGCACAACTTGCAATTGTTTATAATACTATCTGCACTGGGCAATTACAGAGCGGTCTTTAGGGTGAGCTTTCAGGGCCTTCTTTAGATTTGAGTGTGCCTTTCTGCATGTTTCATCAAACCAGCCTGTATCACAATTACATTTGAGGGTTGCAGTTTTTGTTGACTTGACACTATTGGCAGAGCAGATAGCTTCAAAGGACTTAACTCCCTCATTATGACTACAGTTGTCCGCTAGACAAATATCCAACTTTCCTGATTCTCTAAAATTAAGTTGGAAAAAAACTTCTTGGACTCATTCGCAGACCATTTAATGCATACCCCATTTGGTCGAGCAGCACTTATGTTGCTTGCTATAGGGAAATCGTTTTTCCCAGGGATTCACAGATTGAGCTTTATTTCTACTATGTTATGATCGCTCAAAACATGTTGGGACAACTTTTAAGTACCTTAGGAGTGGTGTCATGTTCCCTGAAATAAGAATACGATCATTGGTACGTGTAGCACTGTAAAAGTCAGCAAATATACCTCAGAGTTAGGATGAAAATCACTTGCAAAATCTCTGACCGACTGATGTAAATAGGGGATTTAAGGCATCAGAATGAGTTTGCCCTTCCGCCATATCATGTTCAAATCCACAAACTGCTTTTAAGACATGGTTCTGTGTTAAAGTCCCCCACCCAAACAAGGAACATATTGTGCTTAATCGAGTAAGTGTGTTACTCAAGGGCTAGACCTAAGGCATCCAGGACATCCTTGATAATTTTATTAGTGCAGATATTATAGCAATTAATTAAAACTAAACTAGTTCCTTTGGTGAGACCTAACCAAAGCAAATGAAAATAAGGAGTGTCATTAATAAAACACTAAGGGCCTCATTATGAGATTAGCGGTGCGGGAGCGGGACTGCCCCACACCGCCAAACCCATGGTTGAACCCCCGCCAGATTAGGAGTTTTCTTCTGTCTGGTGGGCGGTTTTTTGGCGTTCGCACCGCGTTGCCTATGAAATAGGCATTGCAATGGGTACATCAAAATCTGTACCTGCACAGCATGGACTCCTGCAGTCAATGCCGTGCAGGTACTGGGGTGCATGCACACAGGCGGGCACAACATGTGCCCCCCTGAATGCATTCCATGGCCCTGAGGCCACTGGGGGCCCTGTAGGGCCCCCTTTGTCTCCTCTCCACCACGGTTTTCATGGCGGGCTTACCGCCATGAAAACCATGGCAGAGAGGAAACTTATAATGTGCTTGGCAGGACCGCTGCATATTGCAGCCTCATGACTGCCGCGCCACCGCCAATGATCTCTGATCCCTGATGGTTGCTGTGGTCCCAGGGAGACCCTGGTCCATGGACCGCCAGACTCGTAATGAGGCCCTTACATTTTACTGGTAAGAGGCTAGAGACTAAAGTTGCAAGTGGTACTCAGTATGCTTTTATTTTCTTCAAACCTTTGTCCCTGACTTGTTAATTGCTTCCTCTCAAATGCATATTAAGAGCTGTATTGATTAGTTTAGAAATCGAATCAGACCCCTCCAGGTCGAGGTATGCCTCTTCCCTCTCGATACATGCCTGGTTCAAGCGGGTTCTTTCACAAGCAGAGAGCTGAAGCTACCATCCAAACAGTTGCATAACGTAAAATGATGCCCCCCCAGCCAAATGTGTTGGGGGGACCTGAGACTCTCATGTGTCACAGATATTCCTAGTCCTAAGGATGAATGGGCTCCCATACTAGGGGCTGCAGAGGCCTGCGTTACACATCTGCCTCCAGATAGTTCTCTGGGGGAGTGATGATCCCTCACAGACAAGTATCTCTCGTCTGTCGTGAGTGGTCGACTCTTATTGCTTCTCAAGACAGGACATGCCAATAGTGCTTGAGCTAGTCCTTACACAGCTCAACCCCTTGCTTATACACATACTCCTATACGTCTCCCTATTCATACCTTACCATCTTGTGAAAGCATTGATATTCCAATCTACTACCAGTATAGCAGTTAGCACACCCACATTTCAGGTTTTTTTTTTTTTTCTTTCCCTCTTTTCCTCCTTGCCCTTCTGCTCTACTGTGACCATCTCTAATGCCAACACCTAGGTGTCGTTGTACGTGGGTTTGGTTGTAGCTGGGCACCCACTCCTATTTTTCAAACAGAATTACGCAGTGGTACTGTAATGACTGAGGTGTGTGTTCCCATAAATTTCAATAAATTATTTAACACGCAAAAAAATTCACAACAAAATGATAACGTGCCACGTTCAATATGAATAGTTTATGGGTCATGTGCTACCAGTATCTCCTGATAATTTTCATTGCAAACAAATGTGTGCCATTTTACTGCATAATGAATTAGTCATTATTTATTTATTAAGAGGAATGCACTTAAACAAACGTATGTCTCTTGTCAGAGTTGTTGGATATGTTTAGCGGGAAACCAGAAGTCGCTTTAAATTATTTAAATTATTTAAGTCATGTACTTATAGCAATTTTCTAGTAACAGGTTTTAATCTTCACAAATTGCATACTGCAGGGATTCCTTAGACTGGAGATCTCCTCTGTGAATATGCCTGTCGTATGAAGGATATTTCAAAGGTGGCATTTCTTGCTTTTCTGTTACACCAGTTCCTATCATGCAGTGTTTACCCTTGTGTTGATGCATTGAGGCTCCATAGACATTCATGTGGAATTAATGTTAAATGAAGTCACTAAAGTTGCAGGCTTTCATTTAAATCTAATAACATCTTTACATAAATAAAATACTAAAATACAATTCGTTTTCTTGTTAATTCTTTCAAACAGTAAACGTTGTCTTCAAAAGCCTTTAAACGCAGATATTAAGATTTAGAATATATTTGAAAGGACGAGGTTGCAGTGCTTTTATCATTTGAAAAATCTAGACACCCCACATCATACTGTTAACAAGAAATGTTTCGTTTTTCATTCTTCACATCCTTATACCTCCACATTTTTTTCAATTAATCATTTTACTGTTCTCGCCTTCCCTTTCTTTTGCTTCGTTTTATTCCCTTCCATCACTTGCTACCCTGCCTTCTTCCCATCTTTTTCCTTGGTTTGTATTCTAATACTTTTCTTTTTCCCTCCATTTCACTCACCCCTTGTTTCCTTCCCTTTTCTTTTGTCTCGTGTCCTCCCCTTTTTTGTATTTTTATTTACTTTCCTGCTGCATAATATGCTTTCTTTTTCACTCCTGTTGTTTTTTTCGATCTTCTTTCCCTTTTTTCCATAAAAGCCTTTTTCCACTACCTCCCTGTTATTTAGGCACATTTTTATGTCTGGTGTAAAACACTTTAGTTTCTGGCAAAATATTTTAAAATTAATAGATAATCATGCGTCATAGTACATAGAGGATCAAATCTGTGACGCATTGTTTGGATTGTGGATCAGTTGACAGTAAGCATATATAGCATGAAGGCAATGAGAAAGCACCTTTCAGCCATGGCATTAGTACCAGCGTCTTTGACTTGTTGTGTCAACCCCAAGGCGGCCATTGGGTGGTTGGAGAGTCATGCATTGCAAGAGATGGCATTTTAACTGTTTCTGTCTCAGTGTACTTTAATACTAACAGACAAAGTAGTCTGTCTGCACCCACCTCCATGGTGCACCACACAGTGGCTATTCAGGGATTTGTTGTGGGCAGAGAAGGTAGTGGTGGAAATAATAGCATGGCACCTGCACACATAAAAGGTTCCTTCAATTGCATTTATGGTGATCAGCACCAGACTGGCATCTGAGGTGGATTCTGTTGCCGAGTGCCACCCAGCTGCACATGTTCTATTGCCAGAGGTTATAATTGAAGTACTTGCTTCCCCTCCTCAGAAACTGATTTCATCCCCTCGTGGGCCACTCCTTTTTTACATGCCTGCTCACCCTTTTTCCAGTCTGTCTTCCCATCAGTACTCGAATGAGTCCCTTTCTATGCCATGCTCTTTACACTTCATCCATCTGACAGAGCCACGCTGAATTCCCCTAGAGAGTAAGGGAAGTGGGCTGTGGGTGGTACTCACTCTGGTGTTCTGGTCTTTTTTTACATTTGCCCAGCTTTCGATTTCCTGCCGTGGCAGACCATCCACCTCTCTTTCCATGTGTAAGTGCCTCCCTCTGCTCTACTATTCCTCTTGTGGAGTTCCCAAGATGTTGCACGTCTTTCCCTTCTTCCTCAGGGCATTGCAGTGCCACCCTCGCCTGTTGTAGGCCATTATTATTTTCATTTGGGGATCTGTCCCCTGTTGCAAGGTCTGCAGAGCTGGTGGTATGGGCAGGACAGCATGTTATGCCTGGAAGCTTCCCTGAATGGTCACCGTCTCTAAGATCTTCTCATTGCGCACCCATTCCCCCATTCCAAGCGTGCAATATCCTAGGGCAGCAGCACCTCCCAAAGACCCCAGTTCCTGTTTGGAACTTAAACAGTGTTCTTAAAAGGCTCATGAATCCGCCCTCTGGAACACTATAATCCTGTGCTCACTAGTTCTTGTCATGTAAGGTGGCCTTTTTAGAAACAATCACATTTCTAAGAAGCATAGGCACCTACCCTCAGCACAAAGCAGCACCTACCCTCAGCACAAAGCAGAAGGAGCTTCCTTTGTCTTGACCATTTAAGTGTAGCTCCCTCACTTAGGATCTTAACCACATTCTTTTTGGATTCGCCACCCCAGATGTATCTTTTATTGAATGAGATGCATCATTTATTTTATTTTCAAAGAATAGTTAAAGTCACTGCCAGCATGAAGAATTAAATTGCGATTACTGTACGTTCTTCCACTTGTAATCTGAATTTAAAACAACAATTGTATAACTTCAAGCACCAGAATGCAACATGTAGTGTGATAAAAAAAAAAGCAGGACTGGCAGAATAGCTCATACTGACTCAAGTTTCAAGTTAATTTTATTAGCATAGTTACTTAAAACCATTGCTACCGAATATCTCATAACATTTCCATTATAAATTACAATTTTAAAAGTAAGGTAAATTTTTTTTTGCTAAAAATCTATTAAAAAACAATTCAAGCCAGTTGATCTATGTAAGACATTATAATTAGTTCATTAACTTCGCAGCTTTTGACTTTTTTCATTTTGGCAGTAATATTGTTCTGTCCGAAGTTGGTGCTGAGATCTGCCTGTCGCTATTGTGGCATTTTCTTCTCCACCTGTCTCAAAAATATTACCAGGCGACAGTTTAGCTGCGTGTCCTCAGGTGCAAAGCATGCCAGCACCGCTTGCCTCCATGTGCGGATGCCTCTATGATTAAAAAGTGGCTTTAAAAGCTGTTTTCGTTCTTGTGTCAGTTCTTTACAGTTGCAGAGAAGGTGCAGCATGTCTTCCTGCGCTGTGCCGCACAAGCGGCAGGTGGAGTCGAATTGGTTTTTCAGCCAGTGCGGAAAGTGCTTTGTGCATGGTAGCAGGCAAAGTCGGTACTTTAAAAATTGGATTTTAGTGGATCTAGCAAACCCCAAGGCTAGGTATTTTTGGGCAGTGGGGGAGGAGCAAGTGCTCAAAGTCATCCAGCCGTGCGACCTCTTGGATAGGGCTGCTTTGTCCTCAGTCCAGGATAGACGCTTTACTGTTTTCTTTGCTATTTTTTTGAAAAGACAGTGACTGATAGGTGTTTCCCAGAGCTCGATGAGCCCCAGGGTGGTCAGTCTTGTTAGTAAATATTTTGCAGCAGGTGATGTTTTTTTATGTTGTAATTCTAACCACAAGTACCAATTTAGAGTTCCTGGTTTTGATTTTCGTATTTTGTCCCAAAAGGTGACTATCGCGCCTTGTCTTGCAAGAGTCTGTTTCTGGACACCAAACTCGAGCCTGATCTGTGCTGGAGAGACTCTTGTTGGTAGGCCGAAGATTATTCTATACACTTTTGCAACCACACCATCTAAGAGCTGAGAATCCCTGCCCCTCTCTGCCTCGCTCCCATAAGTTATTGTGGGTAGGAGTTGTGCCCGTATTACTTCGGCTAGTGGGGCAAGTGAGGGGCCGTTCAGCTTAGAGTTAAGATTTCTTATCGAGACTGCCTGGGCTGTTCCCTTCCTTTTGATTGAGTCCCTTTGGGCTGTGAAATGCCCGCTTTTATCGATGATCACTCCTAAATATTTGTATTCTGTTGCTGGGTCTATGCGGGTCTGACCCCAAAACCAGACAGATATTTTCTTAAAATTCTTTTCAATTGTCATGGTTTTGGTTTTCTCCAAGTTGATATTCAGGTTGTTTGCCTTGGAGTAGTCGAATGTGGTATTAAGAAGATGCTGTAAACCCACCTTCGTTTGACTAATCAAAACTAGGTCATCTGCATAAAGTAGACATGGTAGTACTAGGTTCCCTAACCTTGGAGAGTGTGAGTTGCTGGCATTTAATAACGGGATAAGGTCTGCAAGAAACAGGTTAAATAGGGTCGGGGCCAGCACACAGCCTTGCTTGAGACCTTTCGTTGTTGGTATCCGTCTTGATAGAGTTGACCCGTCCCCCAGTTTTACTTGAACCCAGGTCTCGGTGTGCAGATTGATTAGCAGATTGAGCAATGCCTGGGGTATGCCCCATCTGGCCAGTTTTGTCCAAAGTCTGTTACGGTTTACATGATCAAAAGCAGCCTGGTAGTCGATGAAGCACAAATATAATGGCATTTTTGTAGTCTCAGCCTTGTCGATGAGCAGAGCCATGGTTGTTATATTTGTTACCGTTCCAACAGATTTGGAGAAGCCAGTCTGATTCAGAGGGATGATCGAGTTGTCTTCGGCCCATTGTTGTAATTCGTCCAGAAGTGTACCCGCAAAATGTTTTGCCTCGTTGTCTAGAAGAGCAACTAAGCGATAATTCTTTGGCAGAGTCTTGTCTCCTGACTTGAAGATTGGCGAGATTATCGAAGCCCGCCAGGATGGAGGAAGTAAGCCTGTTTGCCTTATTTCGATGAAAAGAGGGCTGAGTGCTTTTGCCCAGTAATCTACGTCTTGTTTGTAGAGCACAGGCGGTATTCCATTGGGGCCCGGTGCCCCTTCTCGTCTTCCCTTCTTTATGTGGCATTTAATTGCTTTGAGGTAATCGCTTGGGAGTGTAACTCCCGACAATTTTCCCTCGTCCCCTTCCTGTGCTGTTGCATTTTCCTCGCTGGGTTGGTACATGATAGTGATAGTGATAGTCCTCAGACTTGTCTCTGTCCTAGTTCCTATATACGATGAGATTTCTTCTTGATGGAAAGGATTTCCAAGGTAGGTTGCCCAGTCCTCCTCCGATATGTTAGAAAACAGTCCCTCGTGTGTGGGGCGCATAAATCGGTTTATCAATCAATCAATCAATCAATCAGGGGTTTGTAAAGTACACTACTCACCCGTGAGGGTCTCAAGGCACTCAGGGGGGGGCATCTCTAAATCAGTCGAAGAGCCAGGTATTGAGGTCCTTCCTGAACGTGTGCAGGGTCGGGGAGCGCCTGCTGTTCACAGGTAGCTTGTTCCAGGTCTTGGCTGCGATGTGGGAGAAGGATCTCCCGCCTGTTCTGTTTCTGCGGATGCGGGGGGCCTCTGCCAGGGCGAGGTCGGCAGAGCGGAGGTTTCTCTTGGGTACGTGGAAGGATAATCTCTCGTTAAGGTATTTGGGTCCGATATTGTTGAGTCATTTGTAGGCGTGGGTGAGGAGTTTGAAGGTGACCCTCTTCTCGACGGGGAGCCAGTGGAGGTCTCGTAGGTGTTGGGTCATGTGTTCGTGACGGGGAGTATGTGTAGAAGGGTTCTGTTGATACCGGCATATAGGTCGCTGCCGTAGTCCAGTCTGCTGGTTATGAGTGTGTGGGTGACTGTTCTTCTGCAGTCGGGGGGATCCATTTGAAAATCTTGCGGAGGATGCGTAGGCAGTTGAAACTGGTGGAGGCGACGGCGTTGATCTGGCGGTTCATGGAGAGGGAGGAGTCGAGGATGATGCCGAGGTTTCGTGCTTGGTCTGTGGGGTGGGCGGGCTTCCGAGGGCGGCTGGCCACCAGGTGTTGTCCCAGGCGGAGGTGCAGGGTCCGAGGATGAGGACCTCGGTCTTCTCAGAGTTGAGCTTCAAACAGCTGTCCTTCATCCAGGCTGCCACTTTCTTAATTCTTTCCTGGAAACAGAGTCTGGTGTCTTCAGGCTTATTCGTGAGTGAGAGGATGAGCTGGGTGTCGTCGGCGTAGGATACAATGCTGAGCCCATGCTGTCTGACGATGGCGGCGAGGGGGGCCATGTAGATGTTGAAGAGCGTGGGGCTTAGCGATGATCCTTGGGGTACTCCGCAATTGATATCGGTGGGTTCGGAGAGGAAGGGAGGGAGTCTGATCCTCTGGGTTTGGCGGGAGAGAAAGGATAGGAACCAGTCGAGGGCGGTTCCTTGTATCCCCGTGTTGTGAAGTCTGGCTGCGAGTGTGGGATGTGAGACGGTATCGAAGGCTGCGGAGAGGTCCAGAAGGATGAGGGCCACGGTGTGTCCCTGGTCGAGTAGCATGCGGATGTCGACGGTGGCGGTGAGATGGGCAGTCTCGGTGCTGTGGTTGCTGCAGAATTTAGACTGGGAGGAATCCAGGATGGAGTTCTCTTCGAAGAAGGCGTTCACGAGTCTCTCGGTGACTTTGGCCGCGAAGGAGAGGAGAGAGATGGGCTGGTAGTTTTTCAGGTCCGTTGGGTCGGCCGTTGGTTTCTTGAGGAGGGGTTTAACCTCCGCCCGCTCCCAGTCGTCTGGGAAGATGCCGGACATGAAGGAGGCGTTGATGGTCCGTCCTAGTTCGGGTGCGATGGCAGCGGCGGCCCTGTGGAATATGTGCGGTGGGCAGGGGTCCGTTGGGGCTCCTGAGTGGGTTTTCTTCATGGTCGTGGTGGTGTCTTCTACGGTGGCGGGAGTCCAGGTCATGATGCAAGGCTTATCGGCGGCGAGGGGGGGGGTGGTGTCTGGCGTCTGTTCGTTGAAGTTGTCGTAGAGGACCTTGATCTTCAGATGGAAGTAGGAGCTGAGCTTGTCGCAGAGTTCTTGGGAAGGTGTGACGTCCGTGGTTTCGCGGTGGGGTTTGGCGAACTGCTGTATGACGTTGAACAGTTCCTTGGCATTGGTTGCATTGGTCTGGACTTTGTCTCTTATGAAGGTCCGTTTGGTGTCTCTTATGCGCTGGTGGTATTCCATCAGGGCGCTCCTGTGGTTGTTCCCTGCTTCCGTGGTTTTCTGGTTTCGCCAGGTTTTTTCTAGGCGTCTGCAGGAGCGTCTGGCTTCTTGTAGTTCTGTGGTGAACCAGGCGGCCTTTAGAGGGCGTTGTTTGGCGGGGCGGCGGAGGGGTGCGAGTTTGTCGGCGCAGCAGGAGATCCAGCGGTGAAACTCTCTGGCTGCGGAGTTGGTGTCGGTCGAGGCGCTAGGGGGGGCTTGGAGGAGGGTGGTGTTGAAGGTGAAGTGGACGCAGTGGTGGTCCATCCAGAGGGGCTGGGTGGTGTGGCTGAAGCGGATGTGTGTCCCACCCACGAAGATGGGGTCGAGGGTGTGTCCATCTTTGTGCGTGGGCGTATTGACCAGCTGCTTCAGTCCGAGGTTGGCGAGGTTGTCGAGGAGGGTGGTGGAGTCGGGGTCGTCGCAGTCGCAGTTGTCGAGGTGGAAGTTCAGGTCCCCGAGTAGGATGTAGTCCGTGGAGGTGATGGCGTGGGGTGCAGCGAGCTCGGCGATGGTAGTTTATAGTCTCCCAAAACCTTGCACTGTCATTCCGCTTAGTATCGGCATGCAATTTCGCCCATAATGAATCCTCAGAGTCTCTCCTGGCCTCCCATAATGCTTGCTTCAGCTGAGTTTTCTGCTGTCGTAGTGTTGCTAGTTTTATGGTATCAGCTGGTTTCCGCCGCAGCTGCCGCAGTGTATGATTAATTGTATTTTTTATAGATCTTATCTTATTCTTTTGCATCTTAGTGAAGTTGGATTTAGCTCTATAGCTCTGCTGTGCCCTTGATTTAATTGGGACGGGGAAGGATTTTGCCAATGTGTTCATGTAGATCACCCATTTCTCTGCTTCATTGCCCCCTTCCCGTGTCTCGAATAAAAGTGTTGCAGTTTGTTGGAAATTCCCTTGCGTTGCTTGCCCAAATTTTATTTTCCTGTAATTGATTATAGCGGTCGTTCCTGGTTGGTCATTCCATTTCATAAGCTTTGGCATATTTGTGCAAAGTGTGAGCTCCTGGGGCCGGTGATCACTGTCAGCATTGTCGCCCATGCTGAATGTGAAAATGTCATTGAAAAGAGTTAGGGACACAAAGGTATAGTCCAGCGTTGAATTTTTGGTTGGTGAGTAGTGAGTGATTGCCGGGGGGTATCACCTGTGCTTCTGCCGTTCGCAGCTCTGAGATTGAGGTGTTCAAGTTTCTCAATGAGGCGCTGGCTGGTTTTTGTGGGCAGTTCTAATGAACTCTTACCCTGTGGCGGGATGTTCCATAACCGATTGTGTAAAGTTACTTCCTCCGCCATCGATGAGCCAATTAGATGTAAGTTAAAATCCCCTGTGAGTATCATGTCTGGTGTATTGACCTCACTCATGCATAGTTCTACAAAATTAATCAATTGTTTTGCATCCTTGATTTTCCTATTCGGGTGTATGTAAGTATTTATTATTACAATGTCCTTGTGCCCGTTCCCTGGTATCCCACTTGAAGTAGATATTTTTATAGCGATGGATTCTGGTGTTGTTAAGCCAACTGGGTGAGCTGAAGTTGTGCATGTGTTGTTCACATAGATTGCCAGGCCTCCCTGCAAGTGTCCGTATCTTGCCCTTTTGAGTGCTGGTGCAAAGAAACGTAAATATCCTTGAAAGTGTGGTGGATCGGTCAGCCAAGTCTCCTGTAATGCAATGATATGGAATGACCTTTGTTAATTGATTAAATCCTGGTCTGTCATCCTACTGTTCAGCCCGTTGATGTTCCATGAACATATCCGCAGCAGGTTGGTTTCACCTGCTGGTGAATGTTGCCTGCTGTTCTGTCAATTATTTCTTGTTTGATTGATAGTCCTCGTGGTCCATCTTAGTTCATCAAGGCAAGTTCCTTGTTGTGTAGGATCTGGGAAATTTGCCCGTGTTTCCCGTGACTGCCTCTTAGCGGGCGGCGAGCGCCCTCTTGCCCCTCTCAGTACAGACCTTGAGGTGTTGTTCCGGGCTGTTGATGTTCTATCTGCGTGCAGCTGAACTAGCGGAGCAGGATAGCCAGGTTTACTGATGGGTTTTATCTCTATGCCCCAGTTTTTGAAGATCGGGCTTTGCTTGTCTCCAGGTGGTCTGTGTGACCTCACCCCCCTGGGGGTCGCCATGGTTACCAAACTCTACTGAGTCCAAGTCTGCAGTGGTTACCTCCAATAACGATGGTATATGCGACAGTAGGCGGAGAATATTCCCTCGATTTAGTATGTTGTGTGCCCCTCTTGATCTATATACTGGTGTAAACTGGTGTATCCGCTTGATTGGCTAATTAATGACTGTTATTGGGCTGGTAGTTATTGGTTCCTGGTTTGACTGATGTTAGTAATCCTTCGACCCTGCTCTGATCGCTTTGAGTTTTATTTGCGGCTAGCCCAGTGCAGAGCAGGTGCTCCATGTCTTCCGCAGGGGTGGCCCTAGTGCTTAAACAACAATGTTTTAAATCTATAAAGTTTACTGATCGCTCGTCCCCTGTGGTGGTGGAAACTGTGTTGGACGGGCATTGGAAGCCCCTTTCTGATTGGTATTTGGGCTGGGTAGTAGAGATGGCCCAGGCAGTCTGGGGAAGCTTAGCACCTTTGTCGGCAGGTAATGCTGTTATTGGAGTGGGAGGGCGGCAATGTGATGTGATTGCTTCCGACTTCGTGCTGCGTGGCAGTTGTTGACGTGCACCTGCCTCCCTTCCCAATTTGTTATATTTGGGAGTGTGATTTTCTCCGTCTTCAGCCTGCGTTGATTGCCATGAAGAACCTATGGTGGTAGGTTGTTGGTTGGGATTGGGGGCCGCCCCTTTTTCAACAGACGTAGGAATTGTGTGACTTGTGCCCATTTCCACTGGAGATGGTTGATTTGGAAGATCAGACGTTTCGGGCAGTGTCAATCTAAAAAGGCGGGCAAAATCTTCATTTTTAGAAATGAGCTTTTGATTCCTGCCCTTTCTCCTTTGGGCATGTCGTTGTTTAGCATTCAGTTTGTCGTTTGATATTGTTCCTTGGTCAGCCGACTCTGACACTGACCTCAGGGCGGGTTCAGTTGCTGGTATCTGAGTCTTATTGCGTCCGTCATTTTTGGCTTTGCCTCTTGTTGATGGTTTTAGGGTGGGAGGCCTATGAGCTAAACTTTCCGCACCATGTGCACTTGTTCTGGTTTGATCCTCAATAGATGGAATTCCTTTTGGCTTGAGGTCGGTGGAGTTCCGTGCTGAATCTTTTATTTGTGCACACAAGTTGCTCAGTATTGAGGGGAGGGAGGCTAGTTTGTCAACTACTGGGCCACACCTACAGTTTAACTCCCTGTCTTGTAGTTCTCCATGCAAGTTCTGGAAAAGAGTGTTTAAGGCTCCAAGTTTCCCATCAATTGCCACCACGAACACTGCCAGCGTATTTAGTAAGGCCAACTGAGTGTCCATTTTTTCTGATTGATACTGGAGGGCTTCCACCAGGAGTTGCACTGTTTTGAGTAAACTGGCCCAGGCACTTTCTGAGTCCAATTTTTGCTGACGCTCGGTTGGATTTTCCAAGTCAGACCTTGGTGACGGGGCCTCCATTCCCTGGTTCCTGTCCGACTCCTTGTGCTTCCGTGTGGAGAGATTTTGAGAATACGTCATAAGCCTCACTGGTGTTTGCTCTGTGTGAGTTACCAATAGTTCCTCCCATTCCCCAGCATCAATGTTGGAGAACTGCTCTGGGTCTTCATTCTCTTGTCCTGGTGCTGGATCTATCCTAGGTGGCGTTGATGTTAGCGGCAAACGAGGATCAGGCGTTAGGGTCGATTTGGGCTTTGCTTCATTGGTGACAATAGGTGACGCGCCTAGCTCTATTATAGACAAGTCCTTGTCTTTAGTGCAGTTGTTCCTCATTTTCCCCTTTCGGCCCCCTTCATTCTGTGGCTCTGTGTATCCTCTTCCAACTCATCCAGGAGGCTTTGCCAGCTTCATTATTGTTTCTAATTCATTGGGTATTTTTGCTTTTTTCATTCCTACTTCAGCGAGGCACTGGGGGCCTTGTAGCGGAGATTTAGCGTCGCTTTGCGAATCTGATGTTGAAGCAATCGCATTGGGTGATGAGGGTGGGGAGGGCAGTAAACCGTCATACCCAGGGTCAATTTTTATGCCGGGTGTTGCGCATTGGTCAGTGGCCTGACTACTGCCGTTCCCACAATCTAGCGACTTAAGAGGTGTAAGCGGTGTGCTTAGACCTTGTACTGCAATTGAGCTCGATAAAAGAGCATCCCCCGCGTTTTTTAGAAACTGAAATTTTGAATTGATCTTGGGCTGTGTCAGTTTGTGGCAGCTCTGGGTGGGTCTTACCTCGTGTTGTTTGTCCCCCGTGGTGGGGCCCATGCCAGGAGAGATGTCGCCTGCTCTGGTTTTTGGGTGGGGCTCGACCATGCAACCCTTTGGCGACAGGGACCTTCTTTTACGTTTGTTTGTTTTTGTCCTGGGCAGGCACCCTCTGACCCTGCCCGATCTCATTTCCCCTTGGCCGAAGATCCCATGTTAGCTGCCTCTTACTTCTGTTACTCCAGGTCCTTCCTTGTGTGTTGCGGGTTCCTCCGACTCCTCTGAGTCCTTCACTCTCTGTGCGCCTCCCTGCTGCGAACTTTGATAGCGTGTTGCGCACTCTGATGTTTAGATGCCCTTGTTAGTCCAGCTCCCTATGCGTCCAGGTGCCCCTATTGTCTTTGTGAGCCTATTGCCTTTGTGAGCCTGTTGACATTGTGAGCCTCAGAGCCACAAATGCAGTTGTCATATGTCCTGTGACCTATGTCCTGTGTCCTGTTTCCCTCCTTCTGTTACTTCCTTGTGCTTTCTTGAGCTGTTCGGGCTGCTCGGATGACAGTGCGTAGTAGATATAAACTCGATACAGGCTAGGAGCAGCTTGAAGTCCAGATTAAGATTGAGGGGTTCTAACAAGCAGTTGGTTTTGTGTGGATGGCCTCCTCTGCTGTTAAATGTGGCCTCAGAGGTGGTGTTTAGAAAGGGCGGCAGGGATGGCAGGGAGGCTCGAGAGGCACAGGGTAGACCCCCCCTCTATGCCGCCACGGCCCACCGTGCGTGTCGAGGGGTCACTGCCTCCTGCTGCTGCTGCCCTGGGCTGTGGACTTTTAGTGCTGGAAGGGCGGGGAATTATAGACAAGATTTACAACGAGTCAGGTGGGTGGGCTTACTGAGGACAAGGTGCAGGCTGCAGGCAAAGTGCAGGTAAAGTGCAGGCAAAGTGCAGACAAGGTGCGGGCAATGGGGGCGCTAGTGGTACGAGAGATGGCGAGCAGGGCACACTGGTGGACCGCAAGCTGCACCCAACCTAGTTGGGCCGCTTCCGCGGCTCACCGGGCTCGCACTCCGTGACTGCGCCTAATGGCGGCCACGCTCGCTTCACTCGCTTCGCTCTGCTTCACTCTGCACACCCCCGTCGTGTTGGTGTTGATGTTACTTTGCCTGGGGAGCTTGGGGGGCTTGGGGGAGCTTTCACTATGGCAGGCTGCCTTCCTTTGTTCCGCGGCTTCCCAGCACTCAGCGTACCGCTGCCACCTTTGTCTGCGGTTTACTGTAGACTGGCTGACTGGTTGCGGGGTCTGGTTACTGGCTGCTGGCTCCCACAGTGATGGTGGCGCAGTGATGGTGGCGGGCTGCTCCCATACACAGCCTTACGCTTACCGCTTCTGTCGTCCTATGTGGGGGCCCCGGGTTGCTGGCCCCACGCACGGTACCTCCAATGCCTCGCTCACTCCGTCCCGCGTTTCCCGCTGCTCCGTTGCTCCGATGATCCGCTCCGCTCTGCCTCGCTCTGCTCACTTCCACTTCCGAAAAGGCAGTTTGCACACAGTTTGGGCCTGAACTTCTTTACACCCTCGAAGTGCTGCGTGGCACAGCAAGTGACATACTGATGCAGCGCTCTAACACTGACACTTCTTTCACAGCAACATGTGGCCATTCTTCTGAACAGCGAGTGAGCCCCCAACAGAAGTATGAGCTCCAGACAATGCTAAGAAATCCCCAACAGTGAGGACTCGTTCATTGTGAACTCCTGTAAAGCACTATCGTCCATCAGTGTGAGACCCTTTACAATACTGTGACCTTCTTTCAATAACTGCAGAATCCTAGACTGTATTGTTATGAGCTTGCTCCCAAAACTGTGATCTCCTCAGCAGTTCCTTCAAAGCAGTGTGAGCTCTACCCTCATTGTGCTTATTTACTCACAGCTGTGCAAGCTCTTACATGGGATTGTAAGCTCCCTGAGAGCAGTGTGAGCCCCACCACAGCGGTTTGAAGTCATCACCTGCATAATGGTTTTTTTTTGTAGCAAAGACAGTCTGCCATAGGTGCATTATCTTCTTATCAGCTCAATTCCAGTGGAGTCAAATACATATAAGCAATGCTACTCCTCTGAAAGCACAGCGACCTCCTTCGCTGAACCAAGAACACTTTTAGAAAGTGTGAACTCTGCTCCAGCCCTTGTAATCTTCTTCCTAGTAGTCTGAGTATGTGAGCATATTCGTTGAAGTGGGATCTCCTTTTCATCAGTATCAGCTCATTGGCAGTAATTTAAGCTCTCTTCTGTCAAGCATTGTGATCTCCTTCACACTGTTTCTTCCATGAGACAAAACCATTATTTGTAGCCTTTGTCAAACCTCACAAGGGACACTCCATCTGTAAGCAGTCAGGCCTTATATGGAATGCCAAACGCATATAAATCTGCTATGCCAAGCACATGCTAGCTGAACCCCCTGAGCACACTCCCAAAAGGGTAGCCACCATGGCCTTTTTGTTCAGGCAACATCCCATTAACAGACATCTGCAAAGATGTTACCTGCTGAACTCCACATACATTCACAAAACACTACTGTGTGGACATTCAAGCCAGTCAACAGGCTTTAGTTGGCCAGACTGTGTTAAGAACTCTGCTATAAACACCAGCATTATCTGCTCGCTAGCTACAGCTTTGGAGGGGTGGGAGTAACGGTTATACAGTCTATGCAGAACATGTGTATCTATAGCAAAACATGCTGGGAGGGAAACTGTTAATTAGCCTGTAACTGTCTGTTATAGCATGTAGTGCTGTAGCTTCACGTATGCCCACCTGCCTCCCCAGCAGCCAGTGATGATCACAAATCTGTTTACTTTCCATTTTACTTACCTTTTCACAAGGCACAGTACACTTATCTTCAATACTACACTCCACTTACATTACATGTCAGCTGGATGAAAAAACAAAATGAGGTTGAACCGTTGTGCAAGGGCACTCTTAAGTAAGGGAGGAGTCACACCAGGCCTTTCTAGGAAAAAAAGTTGCAAACGTTTGGGCCCAATACTAGATGGCAGGTGTGTTTTAGAGCATGCAAATCTATAGCACTACATACCATTTTTTTAAATGCCCTGCGCTGGATGTAGGTGAATGAGGATTTTGTCAAAGTATCTTCTTCCGTTTAATAGCATTTTTTGTCCATACATTCAGCCTTTCCCAAACAAAAGTATTAATTTCCTAGTATTAATATAAATCTCAGGACTTTGCCTCTTATGTCCTCTCACACACATCAGATAAATTGGACAGAAATTCAAGACAGTTACCATACGTTCCAAAATTGCATTGAAAGTACATTTTACCCAACTATGAATTTGCCCCTAAACTGGCTATACCGCTTTCAATCCTTTTCCTACCGTTTAGGGAAGGATATCTCTTCAAAAAGCTGGAGCGTGTGTTGTATAAACAATCACTTAAATGTGCTAAACAAATCGACAGAGACGTATTGGAATAACACATCCATTTATTAAGATCTGGATATACTAGAAGATAGCTATCAGACTCTACAGACACAATAAATGTGTTATTCATATACGTTTTCATCGGAATAGTCAACATTTCATATTATCACATTGCCAATTGGTCTTGTGTAATGATTATTCGTTTATTAGAATGAAAGGGTCAAGTTTTGGATTTAGAGTCTGACCTATCAAAGGGTTTTCCCTTTTCTGTGTCTAGGGAGAAATGTGATGATACAGGAGGGCCCCAGTCTTGTAAATTCTGAAATAGGGCCCTGATGTACAAAGATGCCATTCACAAACAGCAATAGCAAATTGCAGACTTACGTCGGTTCGAACGACCACGGTTCGCCGGGGGTCAGAGAATGACCGGTTTACAAATATTCATTAGGCAGTTTACAATTTGAAACCCTCTGTGATTGGCTGCAATCATAGGGATGGTGGTCTGTAAGGGGTGTACCATCCTTGTGCTTGCATTCCACAACAGGAACTTTTTTTCTTAACAAGAAAAGCAGCCTTAAAGGAACCAGCAAGGATTGTTTCAAAATAAAAGAAAATCCGCCTTATAAAAACTTTAGAGGGAACAGGTTAGTGGTTTCCTTTCCTGCACTACTGCCTACTCCCTGTTAGTCTGCCAACCCGATTCTCATAAGGGAAGACATCCAAAAGGGACCAGGTCGGACCCTACCCCTTCGTGAATCAGTTACCACCTCCTTTAAGGTGTTGGAAACAAAATGCCGGTTGCAAACCATTGATATATAGGTTATGGAATCACAATTGGGAAAAATCGCCTCTTTCACTCCCATTCCAAAGTGTAATTCAGAATGGGTCACAAAACCCATTTTATAAGTCTGAAAAACTTTTCTCATTTTTAAACTGGGTTTTGTTCACAACTGCTAGGAATTTTGCAGTTGAAAACCCAGTGAATATTGTGAATTGTATGGTTTGCAATTGCAAAGCAGTCTAGGACATCAAGCTGTAGGCAAGATCTCTGCAACATCCCACAAAGCTGCCAACAATTCCTCAACGTAATCACCTGTTAAACGACTTGTAACACATATGTATGCCAAGAGTATTTTTTTATTCTACCTCCTAGCTTAATGTGGTTGAAGTCAATTGCAGGTGATACCAATAACAAATTGTAGAAGCGGCCCCTCTGGTGTTAATAGAGTTACATCATGTTAAAATGTGAGTATTATATAAAACAAATCTTATATTTTCTTGTTATGCTGCGATAAACCAAACAAATGCCCATTACTTTGGGTAATGTGATTGTCAGTGTATACTCATAAAAAACAGGAGTACAAAGGGTGCCGTGGTCCTAAGGCAAGCAGAGGAATATGCACATCCCATAGTTTGGCAGTAAAAGCAGCTCTTATCGAGGTACCATTATCTTCTCACATCTCTGTGCTCAGGGTCCATTTGATGTTGGGCTCTATTGATACATACAACCCTGCATCCTTAGTGAAGAAAGCCTTGCAAAATTGCAAATGAAAACATTGTTTGTGGAAAAAGTTAACTCTGGTTTGTATGTTGGGTGTTAATGGAAAAGGACACATTAAACTTCAATCGCAAGGAGACCCAGTTTGTTACTCGCATACAAATTTGCATTTGATTGCAAGACTGACCTTGGTTTTACAGGACATAACATTTATTTAGCAACAACCAAACATCTGTTTGCCAATAAAAACACATTATGTGAGGAGCTGTATATTAACACATTTGTAGAGTGGATGATGAGGACTTGTTCTGATTAGCAGCAGCACTGTTATGCATATTAAACACATGGCAATGTATTTCTGTGTATTTAATACCATAGAAACAGCTTGATATATAACATACTGTCTTTGTAAATATTTGCCAAAACATACAATTATATTCGATTTAAATACTTTATAATCAAGAACACAAACTATAAATTAGTTGAAGTTCTCTGTACAACATCTCAGTTAAAGAATGGGTGATTTTTCATAAATGTCACTGGACTATGATAAATGAAAATGTTGCTATAGCAAACCTATACATGAATTGTTAAAATGAGTAATGTGAGTTTAGTAAATATATGTGACTCATTGCCAATAGAAAAGATCACAATTAAAATTACTGTTCCAAATGTAACCACCAACTTCTCTGTGGGAGCCACACATCTATGTGGCAAGGCAAAACAGGAAAATAATGTAAGTGGTGTATCTTCATAGCCTTGTTACCAATTTCCTGCACGCGTCTCACATATTAAGGGCGAGGCGCTCCCATAATTTATTTAATAATTTCACCATCTCCCATGCATTATACATTTCCATCTTGGTGACTTGGTTATTCAAATTAGTTCTCCCTGTTCTAAAACCTAGAGCCTGCATGACATATTGAAAGGAGGAGAAGAGACTCCAAAAGCAGGTGTGCAACTTCAATTAACCACCAACAATGAGCTCCAGACAGCAACTGCATGTTCAGAGCCACTGCGTCTCCTTCATTCCACCCTTTCCCCAAGAGTCCACGTGTACCTTCCCCACTCATACCCAGCATACCCCCCTCGATTCAAATAACCAAAAACAATACACACCCTAAGGTAACAATAATAAAGTATGAATAAAATAAGAGTAAATGCAGGAAACTCATGCATGTGAAATGCAGTTACCTATTGCAAAAACAATGTTGTGCAGAATAATGGAGGACATACATTGGTAAGGAATAAATCCATGATAATCAACAATGCTTAGAGTATACATAACACTACATTACCCAATCCTTAAATCTGTAAGGTAAAGATTAGGTCCTCATTGTTTAGTGCGCTCCTCCTGGCTCAGGTCCATTGCAGATTTCTTATCAGAATCCACATCAAACCTTTTCCTCACAAAATCGGATACAGTGTCAGGAACAACAACAACCATGCATTTGTTCCAAACCTTGCCATTTTCTAACACCACTACATGTACTCTGACCTCCTTTACCATGGCTGGTGCAGAAAACTTCGAAGAGCCTTTTGCTGCATGCTGGGGTTTCTTGACCCTCACCCAGTCCCTGAATTTAACTGGTAATGTCCTCCAAGAACCCTCAATTGAACTGTACTTCTTTTGCACTACTCCTCTCACATCCACCGCTCATTCTATTCTGCTCAAATCCCTCTTGTCTATCCATTCCCTGCTCAATCTGGAACCTGCTACTCTTCCTCTTTATATTGAAAAAGGTGACATTCCAGTGCTAATGTGGTGTGTAGTTCTTATTGCCCAGAGCATATCTCGGCTCACCTTTTTCCAATTCAAACCGTTCATAAAAGCCAGTTGCAACTGGTCCTTAAGGGTGCAATTCATTCGCTCCACCAAACCTTTACTGTGGGGATGCTATAAAGAAATCCTGACATGTTTAATACCCACAAACTCCAAAAGTTCCTTTATCTCCTAACATACCCACTGGGTCCTATTGCCAGTTACATATTGTTCTGGGTAACCTTCCCTGACAAATACCTCCTGCAAAAATTCCTTCATCACAGTGGATTTAACAGTTTCAACAAATTTCACCTTTGGGCATTTTGACATTTAATCCACTAAAACCAAAACATACTTGGGAGTTCCACCCAAAATGGTTAATGGTCCAGCAATATCCAACGCTAATTTGTTCCAAGACATGTTATCACACTGCACTGGGGTAACTGGACTAGTTACCGTTACATAAGTTTTATCACTCAACACACATGCATCATAACTTCCTTGACATAGCCCTCAGGATCTTTTCCACTCCGGGCCACCAGAAATCCTCCCACACTCTCCGTTTCATGGCACGTATTCCCATGCGATCCTCATGGGCCATATTCAACACCTTACTCCAGAGACCACATGTCTCACCTCCGCATCACTCAATCCATCACATATTATTCCTCTGCACTTTTCCAAAATGGAATTAGGGCATCTCGCACCTCTTTATATTTAGGCCACATACCAGATAATTGTTTCATAGCTTCTTGCATCACTTCATCGTTCAAACATGCATCATTCCATTCCTCTTCAGACAGTGTGCTATCCAGGGCCATGCCCACCGAACACACAAATTCAACATCACCAAAATCCTGATCCATATCAGGGAGTGGGTCCGTTAAGGGTAGTCTAGACACCCAGTCGGTGGCAATATTCCGTGCACCAGCAACATATTGTAACTTGTGCTGGAATTCTTGCAACCTATACTGCCATTTGGCAAAGCAAGGAGTAGCCCTGCCACCAGACTTGGTTTCAAATAAATCCACTAGGAGTTTGCGATCAGTTCTCAACACAAATTCATTGCCCCAAATGAAATTCCTGAAATCCTGAACACCCCTGCACATTGCCAAGGCTTCTTTTTCAATGCTGGTATAGCTATGTTCAGCACCTTAGAAAGCCCTTGAGGCAAATGCAACAATTTCCTCAGCCCCGTTAGATCTCTTCTACATGAGAACTGACCTGAGTCCGTGGTTGTCAGCATCAGTAGTAATGATGCACGTATCTGTGAGACTGAAAAGGCAATGCAGATGGATAGAATGATGTTTACTTATTTATTTATTTTTGCAAATTGATATAGCATGGACATGGCCTGAAGGCATCAGAGCGATTTACAACAAGCAGGATGTAAGGGTTACAGTGGGCTACATTACTAGTAATTAAACTCAAACAATTACTTTAGTGGATGTGTGCAGGAGTAACCACAAGAAACAGCTACAGCAATTGGGCAGAGGAAATACACAGTTACATCATCAATTTACATGGTGGGGTCAACTAACGAAGGCAGGTCATATCGCTGTGGAGTGAGTACATAAGTCTGGTCAAGGGTGAATTAACCAAGATGTCTGTCAAAAAGAAGGAGCTTGAGGTCCTTATTGAAGGTTACTAGGCAAGTGGTTAGACGGAGGGAGGGAGGAAAAGAGTTCCAGATTCTAGTGCACTTCCAGAGAAAGACTGGTTCATGTATCATTCTCGAATGAAGGTGGGGGTATCCAGTAGCAGGGATAGGGCATTTATAGAACCCCTATTTGCACTGGAGATTTTCAATTTCTTACTTGCTGTAATAGTGGAATAAGCTGTAACAGGTTCCCACCCGAACAGAATACCAGGCAGAAACCCCAGAAGATGGCCAGATTGCAATCTTACAACATACTAGTAAACAGGATAAGACAAGGAGCCAAGTACAAAGACTAATAAACGGCGAAGGGAACCAAGGGGAAGTTTAAATTTAGGGAAACAGAAAGGGAGAAAAAAACAAAGATGCAAGGACAGATAAATGAATGTGAAGTAACCAGAGCAGAGAAACACAGCAACTATGATGCACATTGCCAAGTGTCTCCTCCATATTGAAAGTACCTTAAATACTGACTCTCCCACTAAAACCCTAGAGGTTCGTTGGCTTCCCAGAAATTAGTATGCCAAGTGAAACTGTGTTAAGCTGTCTTGTGTCTGTGAGCACAATGTCCACCACCATGTCTTCAAGATTTTCCAAGCCTTTCCAAGTCTGTGGGTGACTCAATGCCTGACATGTTTCAGAATCTTGACACTGTTATCTAATTCAGAATTTTGTTTTTGAATTTCATTATTACATGAACAATAAAACAAACAAACAATATTAGCAAAAGTGAGGTGAGCAGCCATAAAACTACATATCATAATGAATTATGTAATAGAAAAATGTAATGGAAACCGTAACAGACCTAAAAAAAAAAGAAATATAAAATATAAAAAAAGAATATAGGGATACTTTTGTAATGCTAGTTAACAATATTGAAAATGTGTATTTATAGCAAGCATGTGGAAATATAGTCATTCAATATTTTCCTGATAAGAGATTTGATTAGAGAAGACCTTTTGGTTTTGTTAAAAGAAAATGTAATTACTTTTCTTAGATATAAAATCGAGTCCCACCAAGCCTATACGTATAAAAGGTTTGCAGTTTTCAAATTCATAGTAATGGATTTGGTCACACATGAAATGAGAAGATCAAACTGTTTAATATCCATGTATGATAAAGAAGAAGCAAGGGTAGGAGATTTGTTTATGACAATGTCAAAGGTTAGAGGAGTACCAATCCGAAAAATTTGAGATATTTATTGGACCAAAATTGAAACATAATTGTGCAATCGAAAAGCATAATGTTTCAGAGTCCCAGGTTCCAAATTATGGGGCCAACAATTTGGTTTATCACAAAGATGTGCATCATATAATTTGAGAGGAGACCAATAACAGTTGTTTAATATAAATGACCTAGACTGACAAATAGATGAAGGCAACCAACTAGAAATATTGCAAAGCCAAATGTTCTTCATATGCTGTGGAGTGTGAACGGTATGGAGAATGGGATTCCAAAATCCACATAGTTGCGTAAGCTGGAAAAAAATAGTAAGTATTATTTATTTATATATTTTAGAAGCAATATGGCCAAAGACTGTATGAATATTAAAGTAAAGCTCCATATCTGAACATTGAGAATAAGAAATAGAGCAGTTATAGGCAATAAGGATTGCATTACATAATGCCACATAAATATTGTTAAGCAGAGGAAGGGATTTAAACCCTAGTTTAGTTTACAAAGGTGTATGATAAGAATTGCGGGTAGAGAAAAAGGAGAAGAAATATTCCTCTCAATTGGAACCCAATTAGGTGTTAGATCAAGGTCTGAGCTTATAAACCAATGAACACTTTGCACAGTTAAAAAAGAGAAATTATATTTTTGAAAATCAGGAATACCATGAACACCCTCCAATTTGGAGGATTGTAAGGTTTTATATTTAATCCTTACGGTTTGTTGTTCAAGATGAATTTATTGAGAATTTTATTGAGGTATTTATAGAAATTGTGGGAAAGGACACAGGTAACATTGATAGTATGTATGATATTTGTGGAATAATTACCATTTTAATAGCTTCCTGTTTTTGCCACCAAGATAAGTGTGACAGTGACCATTTGTCCAATTTCTTCTGTAATATGGGATATTACTTTTTTGCTATTCAAATTAACAGTGTTCGTAATTTGATTTTGAAAGTAGATTCCTAAATACTTTAGACTAGATGAATTGCAAATAATATTAGTGCCACTTAGCATGTCTGCTGTACAGTTTCATTAATATTCAAGGTGTATCTGGATATTTAAGAATAATCCTCAATATTTCTCAGAATACTGGGTGTGGTAGTGATAGGAACACAAATATATATATAGTTGCCCTAGGTGAAGGATACAATGCCTCAACCATTGGAAGAAATGTTGTACTAAAACAAAATGCTTCCAAAGGTTTGAATAACAATTTCCATTTAACTTTATCAAATGTTATTTCAACATCTAGAGCTAGAAGACAGATAGAGTGCTTTATTTTTGGTATGGAAGCAATAGTGTGACAAACAAGTGTGGTATTGTATGCTGAAAATCTTCTCTTCATAAAACCAGTTTGGTCTGGGTGGGCAATATGACTTAATACCTGAGACAGCCTAAATTCAAGTATTTTGGTGTATATTTTACAGTCTTGATTAATGAGTGAAATGGGATGAAAGTTTGAAAGTAATGTATGGTCTTTGTCTGGTTTTGGGAGAACAATGATTGTGGCATCTTTAAAAGTTTCTTCAACAAAAGCATTGGAAGCAAAATCCAAGAATAAGGATTAGGGGACCAGGGTTAATTAAGTAGTGAAAACTTTGTAGAATTCTGCTGGAATTCCATCAGGTCCAGGAGGTCATTTAGAATTTGAGGACTTAATTGCAGAGTATAGCTTTTCTGTAATTTAAGCTTTATCAAGAGTAGTTCTATCCATGTGGGATAATGTTGGTAGATTGAAATGAGATAGGAAGTGATCATTGTAGTGATGTGAGCAGCATCAGGTTTACTATAGAGATTTGAGTAGAACTTTTGGACTTCATGAGCTTTTTCTGTGTTAGGTGGCCATTGGAGGTGAAATGGCAGGAATCTGGATCTTATGTCTTTTAATTCATAAATAGTTAGCAAACATGTGACCTGCTTTATTAGCATTAAAATGGAAATTAACTTTACATTTTAAAAGTAACCATTTGATCTTTTACCAAGCAGAGTATTGTACTCATAGTGAAGGGTTTGAAGTTATAGCTTAAAATGTATATCTGAGAAAGATATAAAATGTTGTTCAGCTATAGCAATTCGTTGTTCTATTGGAGATAATTTGGTGTTAAATAACATGTTCTCATGTGCCATTGTGGAAATTTTGACACCTCTTTTTATGCATTAAAAGCATCCCGATGAATGATTTTAGAAGTATCTTCAGTTTTATTGTCTTGAAAACAATTAGTTATAGCAAACACTAATTTGTGTACTTTTGAGTCAGAAAGTACAATATCAGTGTTCATTCTCCACCTATGTTTTTGTTGAGCAATGTCAGTTAAGGTTAAAGAAAAATAGATTAAAGCATTGTCTTATTTAGTGGTAGTTTATATTTTGAAGTTTGAAATCATATGATTTAAATGTCCAGAGGATATATAGTCTACACGTAAATATGTGAAGTAAGTGTTGGAGAAAGAGGTAAAATCCTTATCCGTTATGTGGGTGAGTCACCAATGAACTATCAGTTTAGTGTTTAGCATTTTTGTAGAGCGAAATCTAACTTTTGAAACTCTATCCAAAAGTGGGTAAGAAATCATACTGAAACCAACTCCCATAATAAGAGAAACATGGCCTATAACAGTTATTTCAGACATAATTGAATTTCAAAATTGGTTGTCATCCTGAGTTAGCAGCATAAATATTAACTAAGAAGAGAGAATACTTATCAATTTGGATATGGACATGAATATAACAGCCATTTTAATCAGAATTATGTTCAAGATGGTAAGTTGCAGTTTGCAAGAAAAAAAGAATAGCTACTCCGTTTTTGTGAACTGTTGGTGGTGAAGAAACTATGGGCCAGATGTACAAAGGTTTTTTGCGTGCGCAAATGGGTTTTAGACCCGTTTGCGCCTGCAAAAAACCTGTGGCCCATGTACTAATCCTATTTTGCGAGTCGCAAATCAATTTGCGACTCGCAAAATATGATTAGTGACTCGCTATTAGGAAGGGGCGTTCCAAGCGCATCCCTTCCTAATAGCAAATCCTTAAGCTATGAAAGAATGTTTTGCGACCGCAATTGCGGTCGCAAAACACTCGCAGTTTACCACCCTTCTCAGAAGGGTGGTAAAGCACTCGCAAACGGGAAGGGGTCCCCTTCCCATTTGTGAATGCATGCCCAAATATTCTTTTTTTAAAGATGAAACTGAAAAGTTTCATTTTTATTTTTTAAATGCATCCAGTTTTCCTTTAAGACAAATGTGCTACATTAAAAAAAAACTGCTTTATATAAAAGCAGTCCCAGACTCCAGCAGGCCACCATCCCCGGGAGTGCCAGCCATTCCCAATTGGGTAGCAAATTGTGACAGCCTCATTAATTTGCATGAGGCATGCAATTTGGCACCCCATTGGCAATAGCAAACAGTGTCTCAGACACTCTTGTGCATCCCAATTAGCGAGTCGCAAATGCGACGCAATTTGCGACTCGCTAATTGGCGGGTTGTACATCTGGCCCTATATCACCCACCCATGACATGGTCATAGATGCTGTTATCATCAACTTGGGTTTCCTGTTTAAAATAGATGTCAGTATTACATTTGTATAAACAATCTAGAATTTTCTGTCTTTTTCTACTGGATGTCATAAACCTTTAACATTTAGTGAAGCAATTTTTAACGTACAACTCGTCCATAACAAATTAAAGTTGACAGAAGGAATTGAATATAAAGTGGGATATAGACTTGACATGAAAAAGTTAGAAGAGAATAGATCTAGAAAGTAGCCCATGGATAAGGACAAACAAACAAACAGGACGTTGAGAAGCGGAACACATGATATGAAATATTGAGACTACGAATGTGCAATCCAGGATTCCGGTAGAAACCATATTGCCTACGAGCAGAAAAAAGAACAATATTAGTTATGCTGCACCAACCATCATGTATCATTTATATAAGATTGAGATTCCTTTGCCACTGGAGCAAGAAGATCAAGATATGCAATTAAGTCTGATGGTGAGGTTAGGAATTTGGTGATATCATTTCTCCAGATTCGCATTACTGCAGGGTCAAATAAACCATATTTATATCCAGATTCTCTCAGTCTAGGGCATAAGTCAGAAAATTGTTTTTGCATTACTATAATCTTGATGGATATAGACTTTATGTCCTTCAGCCTTAGTGTTGGAATTTTTCGAATAGCCTTCCGGATAGGTATCAGATGATGATGTTGTAATACTTTAAAAATCCTTTGTTTTGGCTTGGATTGATTGGGTTTGCGATACTAGAGAACTCGGTTAGCCTTGTCCATTTCAAATTTTTCAGAAAATTTTATTTTCAGTAGTGAAGGTATGAGATTCTCCAAAAATGATTAGTAATTTTGTCCCTCAATATTCTCTGGTGGATTGAACATGTGTAAATTATATTGCTGAGTTTTGTTTTCAAGGTCTAGGAGTTATTTATTGGTGCTATAAGAGTGATTTTAGGGGTCAGTTGGTTAATCACAGCCTTATTATCTCTTATTATAATGGCATTGTCAGAAATCGTCATTGTAGTGCGGCCATATCTCTGCAGATGTTTAATATCACAGCAGATGGTGTCTGTGTTATTGTGTATGGCTTGTATTTCTTCCAATATTTTTGCCATTGATTCTGCAAGTGAATCATCCTTTTTAGGTCTCGCCGAGATTTATTGCTAATGAGGACTTTTAGAAAAGGGCTTGAAGCCCCGCCCCTCATTTCCATTGGCTAGCGTCACCGTTTATGCTAAACGGTGGTCTGCCATTGGAAATTAGCTTTCTGGGTTGCCTCCCTTTGGCTTTTTTGTCCGGCCCATCCGGACTGGATCGCCTGCTTCCCGGCTGTCGTGAAGACTTTTCTTATCTGCTTGTTTATTTAACAAGCAGATAAGAAAAGTTTTGACGACGTCCGTGAAGCAGACGAGACCGCGCGCGTGCTGTGCGCATGCATCCTGTTCTCTGCTGAGACTCGGAGAAAGACAAATAATAGTGGGGCCACGCCAGATCCACCCTGCTTGCGGGGGTAATAACAGATGCTTTGATGTATGTTAATCCAGCTCTTCAAACGAAGCTCTGCAATATTTACGATCTGCAGTTGATGGACGTTTGTGTGCATGTATGGTGTGCCAGATTTGTCTTTGCCAATGCTTTTTCTCTGACACATCTATATGTGTAGCTATTGTTTCTTCTTCTCGCCGTTCTCTTTTCCCTTCTCACTATACACACCTGTTTATATGTGCGACTATTTGGTTTTCATCCTCCATTTCGTTCTCTCATTATCTCCGTCCCTCCGTCACTGGCTCGCCTCTCCTTGCGTGATGCCGAGGTAGGTCCCCCGACGGGCCCCGAAGCTGCAGACATTTTAAGAAACGCTCTGGATGTATGAATCTAAAGTGGCCCGTCACTGGAGCAGCCCCGCAGCCAGAAGCTTGATTATGCAGATGAGGTCCCGCAGCCCTGCAGGCAGGTTTCAGTGCAGCCAAGAGAGAGCGCGTGCATTTCGGAACATTCCGAATACATTATGCCGCCACGCGGGGTGTGTGACAGTGTGAGCGCTCTGGCATAGGCAAGGCACATGGAGTCCTTTTAAATAAAGAGCAGAAAACATCCCTCCCAGACCCCGAGATCATGGACGCTCTTGGCAGCTGGAGGAAGGTTGTTAATGAGGGCACCCCTGCCAGAGGGGTGGCATCGATGCCACTGTGGCGAAGGTCACCCGCCGCGGCCTCTCCTTCTGTGCCCTCTCCCACTAGCATAACACCCCCTGCGCCTCCTCACCCATCTCGCGAGCCACATCTGCCCTTCCTGCCGGCTTCTCGCTCTCTCTGCCCTTGTTTCCCCTGCCTCTCTCGCTCCCCTTCTGACTCAGAAGTTCTGAGCCCCCTGTATGTGTATCTCTCTCCCCTCTGCCCTTGCTTCCTTCACCCCTCTCTATCTCGTTCCACTTCTGACCCCGTGTGCACATCTCCCTCCCGCTGCCCTGGTTTCCATCTCACACTCTATTCCGCTCCACTTCTGACCCCATGTGTGTGTGTACGTCTCCCTCCCCTAGGTTCCGTCTCCCCCTTGCTATCTTGCTCCACGCCTGACCCCCATGCGTGTCACTCTCTCTGCTCTTGTTTCCATCTCCCCCTCGCTTCCTCGCTCCACTTCCCCGTGTGTCTCTCTCTGCCCTTGTTTCCACCTACCCTGTCTCTCTCTCTCTGCCCTGTCTCTCTCTCCCCTTATGACCTCTATGCGTGTCTCTCCCTCTGCCCTTATTCCCCTCCCACTCACTATTTCGCTCCACTTCCCCGTGTGTCTCTCTCTGCCCTTGTTTCCACCTCCCCTGTCTCTCTCTCCACTTCTGACCTTTATGCGTGTCTCTCCCTCTGCCCTTGTTCCCCTCCCACTCACTATCTCGCTCCACTTCCCCGTGTGTCTCTCTCTGCCCTTGTTTCCACCTCCCCTGTCTCTCTCTCCCCTTCTGACCTCCCTCCCCTTCTGACCTCCCTCCCCTTTTGACCTCTATGCGTTTCTCTCTCTCTGCCCTTGTTTCCTTCTCTCTCTCGCTCGCTCCCCTTCTAATCCTTGTGTGTGTCTCTCTCTGCCCTTGTATCCATCTCCCCCTCTCTCTCGCCCCCCTTCTGACCTCCAGCGGTGTCTCTCTCCCTCTGCCCTTGTTTCCTTCTCCCCTCACTATCTCGCTACACTTCTGACCCCTTGTGTATATCTCCCTCCCGCTGCCCTGGTTTCCATCTCACCCTCTATTCCGCTCCACTTCTATGTGTGTGTACGTCTCTCTCCTCTAGGTTCCGTCTCCCCTCCCTCGACGCCTGACCCTCGTGTGTCACTCTCTTCCTCTGCCTTGTTTCCGTCTCCCCTCGCTCTCTCGCTCGACGCCTGACACCCCGTGTGTCACTCTCCCCCTCTGCCTTGTTTCCGTCTCCCCCCGCTCTCTTCCTTCACTTCTTCACTTTGCTTGAGAAAAATACAACCTTTCAGTTCACTCCTAACATTCTGAAACAAGCATTGAAAATGCAATAGGTCTCGCCTTTTAGTAAGTTAAAGCCATTTGCTTTGCTATACAATACCATTAGCAAAGCAAATGGCTTTAACTTAATCAAAGGCGAGACCTATTGCATTTTCAATGCTTGTTGGTTTAGGCAGGAGGTGGGGAAGATATTTGTTTACGTTTATTAGAAGGATTTTGTGTGGTTCTTATGTCCATTTGATATAATTATAGAGAGAAATCTTCCTGAAGTTAGTAAATTTGAATGGAATATGTAGGCGTGGTAGACAAATCACCCATTCGAGGTAAAAAAAAACCTGAGAATAATAGGTTATAGTCAAATTGAAAATGTGAAGTGCAGAGAGCCAAGTTCAGCAGTTGTCAGGCTCCAAAAACAACAGACCTCGCCTTTAAGATGAAGAGCAAATGTTATTCATAGTACTTTGAGAAGAAGTAACAAGGGTGATAAGAGCACCCTCTTCTGGTTGGCCTCCCTCAGTCAGCTTTAGTAATCCAGGCTCCTGATAGGAACATAGAAGGAGCAGAAAAGGGGGCACCTAGGCTGTGCAGATGTGGTGAACGTTCGTAAATATGAGCCAGATGATTAAAAAATGTTTAAAAAAATGCTGCCAGTGGAAAACTAAGCTGCAAATTGACATTTTCTATCATCATTCTGAGCAGGCTGTGACTGAGCTTAAAGTGTGTATGTCATCATGGATTGCACGTGCTCCTACAGTCCCTGACACTGTAATATGTATGTATAAACACATTTAAGCTTGCAGTTATGGTTATGATGTAGAACTGGAAAAAACACTGAAATTTGCAAGTTATGGTTAAGACCAAAAACCAGGGAGGACTGATCAAGATGGCCACTTCCCCTTGAGGCTCCGCATGGCTAGGGAGAATGCAGGGCCGATAACCCTGTCACTTCCACCAAGGCCCTTTACAAACGATCGGGGCTGCTCTCCAACCGCAATGCCATAGAAGATGCTGATTAGCCACCTGGGCAACCACCGCTCTAAAGCCATAGAGCCTTTCTTCACTCCGCCTCTGGGACTTTCCGCTGTCTCCGGTGGCCTGCACCCCTGCCATGCACAGCATTTTTATCAATGATATAATTTCAGATGTTGCAGTCATGTTATCAATGATGTCATGAGTGATGTGATATATGGGGCAATTAGCAGTGCATGGCAAGGGCGCAAGTTCTAGATACATTAGGGCACGAGTTATAGTTACTAATGATAACTATAACTAGTGAATTTTAGTGTTTTTTTAGTTTAAAACATTATATTACACAGTGAATTTCTACATTTTTTAATATAAAGTAAGATATATTTACAATTCCTAACTATAATGTCAGTTTAACCTTTGTTTTTTTCAGTGAATTTCTAGTTTTTTTAAAAAAAGTAAGTAACACTAACCTCACACATGGCACAGCCTTCGGCCATGCATGACGTAGTGTTGGCAGATGGGGCCTGCTTCCTACCACTCATGGGCAGCCATCCCTACCTCTGGCATGGCCTTTGGGCATGCGCAGCATGGGTTTGGCACCAGGGCCTGGCCTATGGCCAGACACTGGGCCCAACCACCTGCGAGGACCCTACCCCCAATGCGCTCAGCCTTTGGCTATGTGGAGTGTGGTGTTAGGCGCAAGCCCTGGCTGAAGTTCAGCAGACTTACTAAGTTTGTTAAAGAGTCACATGACCAAAATATAAAAAGTGGTTCTAATGGCTTTATCAAGGAGTCAGAATTTAAATATATATACATATGTAAAGCAGATTAGTCCAAAATTCACCAATATTTTTAATCAAATGTTTATTTCACTAATTCACACAATGCAATGTTTAATAACAATGATTAATATTAACTCCTTTTGATACTACTGGGGGTATTATATTCCATTGTATTTGGGGTGAACCTACAGGTTTTACAGTGGCTACACTTAGAAAAGCATTTGGGTTGACTCAACCACGTATCGGTTCTTCACATTCTTGTGTGGTAACTGTGCATAAGTTCATCCCCCAAACACTTACCCTTTCTGTAGGTGGTAGCTGGATTGGCTGGCAAATCTGAACCTATCACCCCATCATTCTTTAAAATAGAACAATGTCTACACATTACATTTCTCACTTTAAATAAATAGGTGGTTATGAACTGATACTCTCACCTTGTTTTTTATTAACCACATTCGGATGGAGCAGCTGGACCCTAGTCAGGGATTGTGCCTTCTTGCTGTCCACATTCAATATTTTTGGCATGTAGCCCCTCTCTCTAAATCTTTTCTACATCTGTGAGGTCTGGTTCTTATGTATGTATATATATATATATATATTACCTATTGGCGGTTGCCAGTAGGTAGTTATAGTTAGGACCTAGTTTCCATAGGAAAAACGTTTTTTGATTTGCCAATATCTTTGGTGCCGTTTGACGAATCTTCGCGAACTTTTCAAAACTAGTGCTCATGGGGTCCCACAGGGAACCCCAGGCCCAAAAAAAGCATTTTTTTTTTTGCCGGAGTCGCGCTGGGTGCACGGATCCGGAAGAATTTTTTTTTTAAAAACAAAGCTTTTTCCTTAAGCCCCCGGGTGGACCAGGTCCCGGGGGCAATCTTAATTTAAGTAGCCTCCGCAGCCCTGGGGACCACCACCTCCCCGGGGCTTTGCTGATAATGTACGGGGCACGTGGCCCCCCTGAAGCCCCAGGGACAAGGGGAGCTGCATGTCAGCAGCTCCCCTTGTCCAAAAGCAATGCCGGCTCGCGCAGGAGGCGGGGAGCCGGCAGGGACCGCGGGGGCATTGGGGCTCCCCCCGCAGTCCCAATGTCAGACCAGGCCCCGGGGGATGGGGCCCCCGGGGCCATAATTGGCCTCAGAAGGGGGGCACACGGCCCCCCTCCAAAAATATAAAAGAAAAAAGAAAGGCTGGCCCGGCCCCGGGGGATGGGGTCCCCAGGTCAATAGTGGCCCAGGGAAGGGGGGTCACGCGGCCCTCCTCCCGTGGAAATAAAAAAGGAAAGGAGTCCATGCCCCGGGGGATGGGGTCCCTGGGGCCATAATTGGCCTCAGGAGGGGGGCATGTGGCCCCCCTCCAAAAAATAAAAGAAAGGCTGGCCAGGCCCCGGGGGATTGGGTCCCCAGGGCCATAATTGGCCTCAGGAGGGGGGCACGCGGCCCCCCCTCCAAAAAATAAAAGAAAAAAAGACAGGCTGGCCAGGCCCTGGGGGATGGGGTCCCGGGCCATAATTGGCCTCAGGAGGGGGGCCGCGTGGCCCCCCTCCAATATAAATATAAAAAAAGGAAAGGCTAGCCAGGGCTCAGGGGATGGGGTCCCCAGGGCCAATAGTGGCCCAGGGAAGGGGGGTCATGCGTCCCCCCTCCCGTGGAAATAAAAAAGGAAAGGAGGCCATGCCCCGGGGGATGGGGTCCCCGGGGCCGCCGAAATCGGCCTCGGGAGGGGGGCCGCCTGGCCCTCTTCCCGTTTAAAAAAAATAAAATAATGAATGGCTCAGGCCCTTGGGGATGGGGTCCTCAGGGCCCCAAAAAATTAAGAGAAGGGGGGCCACACAGCCCCCTTCTAAAAAAAAAAAAAAGAAAGGAGAAGCTGGCATCTCGCCGGAGGCCCCGCCCCCTCCCTGCACCGCTCTGCAAACACGCCTCCTCGCGCGTTCTAAGTTGGGGGATTAAGTCCCCTTGAATCCTGAGGGTCCCTGGGGGCCAACTTGCCCACCAGGTACCTCCAGTAAGCCCCACACAGTGGGATTGATGAGAGGTGGTCCGAGGCCACGCCCCTTTTCACACCACTCTGCAAACGCACCTCTTGGCGCACTGCTGGTGGGGCGATGAGGTCCTCTTGTGTCCTGAGGACCTCTGGCCTAAAGTGGACTTCATCCCCCGAGCAGTAGTGTGCCAGGAGGCGCGTTTGCAGAGTGGTCTAAAAAGGGGGCGTGGCCTCGGACCACTCTCAGCCATCCAGCTGGGTGGGGCTTACTAGAGATAACAAGAGGGATAGTTGGCCCCCAGGGCCCCTCAGGAGGTAAGGGGACTTCATCCCCTAACCAAGAGCGCACCAGGAGGCGCGTTTGCAGAGTGGTGGAGAAAGGGGGTGTGGCCTGTGTTCACGTCTCAGTAATCCCACTATCTGAGGCTTACTGTAGGTGTCAGGTAGGCTAGTTGGCTTCTAAGGACCCCCAGCATCAAAGGGGGCTTTAATCCTCATCTAAAAGCGCGCCGGGGAGCACGTTTGCAGACTGGTGGGCAAAGGGGGCATGGCCTGCTTTGAGAACTTACCAATGCTTCTGTGTGAGACTTACTGGAGGTAACAGGAGGGGTAGTTAGCCCCCAAGGACGTCCTTGAGGGCCAACTACCCCTCCTGTTACCTCCAGTAAGTCCCACACAGTGGTATTGCTAAGAGGTCTTCGGAGGCCACGGCCCCCTTTCTCCACCACTTTGCAAACGTGCCTCCTGGCACACTACAAGTTTGGGGATGAAGTCCACTTTATTCCTGAGTGACTTTGGGGGCCAAGAAGCCCTCCTGGTACCTCCTGTAAGTCCTACACAGCGGAATTCCTGAGCGCTGGTCGGAGGCCCAGCCCCCTTTCTGCACCACTCTGCAAACGCAACTACTACGTTATAGTTAGAAATTAGCATTTAAAAAACCTTAGAAACTCACTGAAAGAAACATACGTTTGAGGGACATTATGGTTAGTAATTAGCATTTAAAAAACCTTAGAAATTCACTGAAAAAACAATAGGTTTCAGGGACGTTATAGTTAGTAATTAGCATTTAAAAACCTTAGAAATTCACTGAAAAACCATAGGTTTCAGGGACGTTATAGTTAGTAATTAGCATTTAAAAACCTTAGAAATTCACTCAAAAAACCACAGGTTTCAGGGACGTTATAGTTAGTTGGACATTTCACTCGTATAAAACCAGAGAAATTCGGCCGTTATAGTTAGTTGAGCTAACTATAACCCGCGCCCCGCAATGCACTGCTGATGACGTCACATATTACATCACTCATGACATGGTCAGTGACATCACTGATGACATCTCAAATGACATCACTGATGACATCATCCACTTAATATCTGACGCATCTCCTCACACCCTAATATAACCTTTCAGACACCCACTCTAAAATACAGACAACCATTCTTGAAACGATAGACATACCAATACCAGTTAGTACATACCAACTCACTGATTCATAGGTCTACACACATCCACTCACTCACCGATACAGTCACTTCTACATGCAGTCACTCATCAATACAGCCTCTGATATATGCACTCATACACCCATACAGACACTCACATACTACCACTCATCCACATAAATACTCACACACCTAGTCAGTCACCCAAAAAATCAATCACACTGCCATTTACTCACCTATACAGTTATACACACATCACCTCACTTATTCATACAGATACTAACACATACTTACTCTCTTATACAATCACTGACTCAAGCACACACTCATCTATTCAGCCACTCTCACAATCACGCACTCTCACATATAGTCAGTTATATACTCCAACACTCACATATACTGCCTTTCACATTTGTCGTTACTCACACATATACCACTGAGACATCTATTCACTCACCAACACAGCCATACGCACACTCACTCACCCATACAGCCCCTCGCAGATGCACTCATGAACCCATACACCCACTGAATCACTCAGTCACACATCCATGCAGGGAGTTACACACCCCTACCCACCCACACAGACACTCAGGCACCCATACAGGTACTCAGACAACCAATCATTAACCCATATAGACACTCATGTAGCTACTCACCAACCCATGCAGCCACTTACACACCAACTGACAGACTGATACAGACATTCACACAGATTAGTCACTCACCCATGCATTCACTAAGACACGTTTAATCACTCACTTATACAGACAGTCACACACCTACTAAATGATCCATTCAGACACTTATACACCCACTCATTCTTCAATACATCTCGGTGTATATATATATATAAAACATACTTAAACTTTTCAGAAACACACAGTCACAGGATGATGTCATCAGTGATGTCATTTGAGATGTCATCAGTGATGCCACTGACCATGTCATGAGTGATGTAATATGTGACGCCATCAGCAATGCATTGCGGGGGTGCAAGTTATAGTTAGCTCAACTAACTATAACAGCCGAATTTCTCTGGTATTGTATGAGTGAAATGTCCAACTAACTATAACGTCCCTTAAACCTGTGGTTTTTTCAGTGGATTTCTAAGGTTTTTTAAATGCTAATTACTAACTATACCGTCCCTGAAACCTATGGTTTTTTCAGTGAATATATATATATATATATATATATATATGTATATATATATATATATATATATATATATATTTATATATTTATATATATATATATATATATATATATATTGCACGGTGCCAGTTGCCACTGTGCAGTTTATGGAAGTTAGAGTTTCCATAGGAACAGTGTTTTTTTGTTTTTTTTGCTTATAACCTTGGTGCCGTTTAACGAGTCTTCATGAAACTTTCCAAAAACATCTTCCAACTGAGCTCCTTCTTGGGATGTTTTGCGTTGATATGTCAAGGGAAGGCCAAGAAAAAGAGGGGTTCCAAAACACTTTTTTCCCGTTCAATTTCCATAGGGAAAATTGGACAACCATACAGAAAAAAACGCCTGAACAGGATTGCTCCAAATTTGGCAGAAAGCTCAATCTTCACTCAGAAAGCGTGCTTTTTGTGATTTGGTATAAATCTGTCCTGCCATTTAAAAGAACAGCGATATCTAGTGTTGCAGGATTCTCTTGGGAAATAAAAGTGTTTTGATTGGCTAGTCCAGTGGGACTCTGTGGGACCAACCAATTTATTTGGCTGGCCAAAACATGAGGAGAAATGTTGCAACCATCAGGGACTCAGTGCCCGAGTCCTGAAAATTATATTTCAAAGAGATAGAAAGGACATGGTTGGGATACCCTGACCCACTAGCCCTTGTGCGAGGGGATTCCAGAGGGACCCCAAGGGACCAAATTCTAAAAAAAAGTGGCTAGTTGTAATACTGCAGGAGTCCGTTGTGGTCATGTGGGACTCCTGTAGGCCAAAAATAAAGAGAACGGATACGGGATGGGGGTCTGCGAGTGGTTGGCCGCTTGCAGGAGATTGGCTGCCTGCAGGGGGCTGGGCCCTGCAGCCAACCTCTCACCGCCCATGGCACGGCCCATGCGGGTTTGGTGCAGAATCTGCAGCCAACTTTCCGTCGCACCAAAGGTCTTGTGCTGCAGGGGTTAGGCACAGACATCTTTTCATAGGTATTCCCCTACATTGAAAAAATCCCTAGAAATTCACTGGAAGTAAACAAAGGTCAAAGTGTAGTTATGCATAAATAAGGTGGTAAGATTTTAACTTATGCTTAAAAAACTTTAGAAATTCACTGAAAAAACTAAGGTTAAAGTAAAGGTACATGTAGATATTCTATTTAAAAAAATCATACTGTTTTAAAACTAAAAAACACTGATATTCCCAGTTATATGTAACTCACCTAAAGGCTGCTACTTTGATAATGACTTCAAGCTGTTGCTTCAGACTCAAGAAGGACAGCTAGATGTACCTGAGCTGCTGTATCTATTTGAAAGGCAGACCAATTGGCTTTTTGAACGCTTATTTACAGGATGGAGTGAGGATCTAGTGGCCTTCTTGTGACCTGATGGATGAATGTTGGTCAGTACAAAAGCCGTTAAATCAGACCGGAGAGGGGATGGAAGCCCAATCAAATTAGTCTGTATTACATATTGGAAAGTACTGTGCCACCTTTAATCAAATATCATTTATTGCACAGAACAAGCACTGAAACAGCAACCGCGAATCATACAGTTGAGCTCTATTCTCTGCACCTCGATTGTCCCCAGTGGAGGCTGTAGTGCGTGTAAAAAGACTGAAATTCATCGCTTTCATACCAGCTTTCGCTGCTGGGATTACTATCATTATGAAAAAGCATGAGTATGGCACCATAACACATGCCCCCATTGCTGGAGGCATCCAATTGACTTGTTGCCAGTGGGCGCAGTATAGCCTGGTAGAACCTTGTTCATAATCAAGCATCCTTGCTGTAGGACCGGCTATTTACCTTTTGTGACAATCTGTACAGGTGGTAATTATTTTAGTCTTCAGTAGTGAAATGTTGAATGGTTCAGTCTGCTCAGTGGAATGCTGTCAGATATTATGGGCCTGATTACGAGCTTAGTGGTAAGCAAACTGTCGACGAAACGGCGCTGGGAACCCCGCCGCACAGTTGGTGGTCTGCCTTCTGTATTAAGATGTTGGCAGTTGCTGAACGAAAGACCGTCGGAACACCTCTGACATCGCCAGCCATTTACCAACCGCCTAGACGGAGGTAGGGGAAAAGCAGCTGTCAGATGGCGGTACAGAGAAGTTCACCACCGTCTGAATTATGAGTTGGCTTTCCGATGAACCGACCGAGCCATCGTGGCGGAAAGACTGAGTTTGTACTATTTACCAATTGACTGGACTGTGCACATATGGACTAGACTCCAGCAATGGGAAAGTACTCGTAGTGAGTGTTTTTTTTACATGTTTCATGCATATGTGTACATTTAACACTTGTGCAGTCAAAATATACACACATGCATCGACACATATAAAAAAATTCACACCGCCCTCAGAAACACAGCCACTGGCCCAGCGGTCACATCGGAATATGGCGGGCAGGAGACCGATACCGCAGCGGTCTTCTTGGGACCACCACCATGGTGGTAAGGTGATAAGACTGCCAAACTCATAATCAGGCTCTTAGTTACACAATTTTTGCTGGAGTCTATTTTGATTTGCAGGTACCTATGAACTACATACAGGCTGCAATGGTTCTTTGTTGTTTGCCTAATCCTGTAGTCAAAATCATCTTTCATTAAAGAGCGTTATCATTCAAATATGAGAGTATAAATGTTTCACACTAAGATTTTGCGATGGAGAGCAACTGCTCTCATTCAGATGCTTTTTAAAACAATCCCATTACTGCACAGTGCGTTACCAATAACGCTGGGCAATGATTTGGTGGAAGTTGCTAAAACTTAACAGTGCATTGAAATGCAGACATAAAACTATGAATTCCAAGACTGCTAAAAATGATCCCTCTGAGCATTGGACACGTAACTGGAAATAAAAACAAAACGTCGTCTTTTATAGTGAATCGCACAACATTCAGAGACTAATGAGGAAGGGGAACTCTGATTTTAATGCAAAATCTGCTGGATTTGCGGAGATGTGGTTTTAGAAAGACTTCTCACTGGAGTGAATGTTACGGCTTCGTTCCTTTCAATAAAAGCATCATATGTTGCGCACTGAGTGCTCATTATACAGCACATAAAGGCATGCGCCTGCTTTTACGGTCATATATTATCTTATTATCCAACAACTAAAGTAATTAGAGAAAAAGCAGCTTGTTAAGAAGACGGTCGGCGCAGACACTTTGCTCGAGAATTTTTTCATCAATGTTCACTTGAAAGCCTAATGCTTTAGAGACGTGTCGGCAGCGGATTGCTAGCAGCTACGCACATTGCACCTATAGATAGAACCTCTATCACGTGATCACAGAGTTATACATCTTTAGCTAGCTATGACTACGACCAATTGTTGAATTGCTCCTCCGAGGTGTTAGTCAGAAATAAACCGCAAGCATGTCATTTGTCATGGGTTATTTTCTTACTAAAAAAGAAAGAGAAAGATGTAAGTCCCATGTAACCTCCTCTGTCCTTTGCACCCTCGGCAGCTATACTATTTTATCCCCTCATTTCCAGTGTTCACCTGAATGAAGCCACCGTCCCGCGCCAAAACACTAACCCA